>JARHVA010001995.1:1185000-1855000 GCA_037957365.1 Torreya grandis
ATTATCTAGTTTAAAGTGGAAAAGGATTAATTTGATAGAGAATTACTATATTCCCATGCCATACAAAGGTTATATATTCATGGAAAAGGTTTCCAATTAATAAAAAACTTGGTTCTCTTCTTGGGGAGTGAGAATAACATTGAAGGTAGTGAACATTTATATCAAATACTATGCCCTATGTTTGTACTTTCTATTGTAGCCAAATATTTCACCCTAAGAGAATGTTTTCAATCCTCTCCAATATTTGGAAAACATGGGATTAAATCTAGGCATGTGGGTTGCCTATAGTAGAGGTAAACATCTAGGTTAAAGGGCTATCTCCCTTGATTTGTCTCTTAAGATCACACACTAAACTAAAATAGTCACATGGGGGGTGAAAATGGATTAATAAAATAGGACATAGCCTATATTAATGGAGGTGTTAAAAAAATATTAACCCACAAACACACTTGCATCTACACTAAGAAAAGAGACTCCTAAAATTTACCTTAACTCATTATCCTTTTAGCATAAGTATTTCTCATAAAGGAAAATTACTATGCACATCTAGAGGAGGGTGAAAATAATGTCTAATACTGGACACTACTATTCCCTCTCACATTTCAAGACAAACTCAACAAACATATACACTTTATGAGATATTTTATAAGTGATATCCTTACACAAAACATGCAAGAGTTGAATGGAAGCAAAGAGAAGGTATTCATCACTTAACATCCAAGAAACACACTTGTCACACTTAGGTGGAATATTTTAGAGATAAAATAAACTTAATAATCATATTCAAAGGCAAAATAAGGTGATATACTATTAGGGATATGCCATACTAGGTGTGTACTAGATACAATTACCAAACTGGCTTGCATAAATAAAGTATATGAGAGGAGAGATAAGCGTATAAGTTAAAGGGTTATAATTTAAAGTTTTAAGCCATGAAATATAGTTAAAACATGATATAATTAAGTGTAAAATAATTCAATAATATGTCTTTGACAAGTGTCCATAAAAAATTCCTCATTCTCACTTAAATTGGTGTAAAGGTTCTTCATTATCTTGCTTGACATTATCTTGATGATGAGGAATCTAATTGACTATATAAAACTTACATAGGCATATTTATCATGATAAAAGGTTTTAATATCCCTCATACACCTCCCTAACTAATATCTTTCCTCTTGACACATGTGTTCACTATTTGTAGTCATTCATTAACTCTCTTAGCTTGAATCTTCACATCTATCATTTAGGTAGCCTATATTTTCTCAAATAATTATCTTTTAAGAGGTGTTATGAAATTGAATTAAACCTCATTTGTCTTTTAGTCTATCAAATATACCTCAATGAAACTTAGATAACATTTATCACTTTCAATCTTTGATAATCATGTTCATTCTCACTATCTAGTTTAGGATTGTCTATAGTGATCAACTCAATAGAGAGCATTTCATGCACAACTAAAGTGATATATGGATATGAGGATTTATAAAAACTCCCCAAAGACTTCCTTAATCATTCTCACTCAATAATTCTTTTTTTCCCTATAGAACACTTCAAATCCTATAATAAACTCAAGTTTTAATTTATCTATACAAGTAATTGTATAGAAAAGGTTGATGGTAAGGAGCTTGAGAGAGTTATAAACTATTTAAAAACACATTCCAAGTAATTTTACCACTTTTATATGCACCTCCATCAATATTTTATCCATCGAGTTTGAAATAGGGTTTTAGGAGGGTTTTTATTAGTTTGGACTATTAACAATTGTTAATATAGTTTAGAGGTTTAACACTAAAAAAATTTCCATTGAGTTTGAGCTAAGGACCCCCTAAACTTTTCACATCTCCTTGAGTCACCATGAAATCCTTCTGTATAGATGTGAACACATGAAGCTGGTCTCTCAAGATATTATATGCATTCTAATTACCCTTGAGAGAGGTTTGGGTCAAAATGACCAATTTTGGGATTATATCTAAAAACCAATGTTTCATTCCAACCTTTTACTCCTTTATTAAACCTCTCAAAGTTTTTTGGAGGTTAATTTAGTCATATGAGTGAAGTTATAAGTCATTAGGCCTCATACCTAGTTCTAGGCCTAATAGGCCTAACTGTGTATTTGTGTGTATCTAACCACCTATAGGTTTCCAATGAATTTATATTCTTCCAACACTTATTCCTATTAAAACATTTCCATCTCATCTTGTTACCATTCATCTATCAAACCTATAGATTGTGTTGCTTAAAATGTTCTCTCTATCTAAGGTAGAACAGAGAGAATCTCTTATATCCATATGGATTGAAAGAGACACTAAGGATATATATTAGGTCATGATGATCATATGCATAAATATTCAATTCTTGATCACATTCATATATCTTTCAACACCTCAAACTCTCCACACTAGCTTTTAGGATTGTGACTATGTAGAGTTATATGTAGGATTTTAGAATGACTTATGTTTGAGGTTCATCACTTTTAGGTTGAGGATCCTACATCTTGAAAACACCTAGGGTTATGTCATCAACACTATGAGACTTTTTGAAAAAATAACCCTCCATCATACACTTTTAACACTTCTAAATTGTAGATCTCCATTAGATGAAACTAGTCTGCACTCAAACTTTAGGTGTCTCCCTAAAGAAAAAAAAGATTCACATAAGAGATTATTAGTGTTTTAGGCCTATATTACATTATATTTATTCCCTAAAAGGTCATTAAGTGCTATGTACCTAGGGATATGATATATTAATGTATATGGGTTGATGGAGATCCCCACATGTGGTACACATCCCCTTAATTAGTTATACGAATACAATATATTAGGATAATGGAGTAACTTATGGAATTAGTACATTGGGTAATGGTTGGCCTACATTGGGATTAGGAAGTTACCCATCCATGGGTTAGATAGATGTATATATATAGGAGATGATTATTATTGTAAATATATCAAGTAAGCATTGAGTCTTCTATTGTAAGAGGATATTGGAGGTTGTCTCCTCAAAGAGACATTCAGGAGTTATTCCTTCCTAAAGGAGTATTATATGGTTTTTCCATACCTTAAGGGTATTTTTTCATATATTGAATATTTGAATCATATCAAGTGGTATCAGAGATTTGATTTGGGCAATTTGTGGAGTGAAACCCTAATTTTTTTGAATCATCAATAACTTTTGATTGGTTTCAAATTTTTACACAAATTTTTTACTGGATATAGAGAATATTTTAAATATTCACAGTAAAAAAATTGAGATCTTTTGATTATTTTTTAGGGAGTTATTTCTATTTTAGGGTTTATAATAATTTTTATATATCTTCCAAAATATAGGGAATTTTTATTCAAAATTTTTACTGGAGATGTAAGAAGATATAAGAGAATCATAGTCACAATTTCAGAATTTTTAGAGTTGTTTGTAGTGATTTATTGTGATTTTATGGATCAGTTTTGTATGAGTTTTGATATTTGAAGGTTTCATGAACCCTAATTTGTTTATGGATGATGGAGTTGCAAAAATTTTAGGGGAAGATGATGTTGATGCTAGAGAATGGTGGCTTAATTTTAAGGAGAATAATACTAAAACAATTTTATGGAAAATAGAATTATATCTTTCTTTGTCTGGGCCTACACCACATTGGTGTTGTAATCAATTGAGCTTTGCACAATATTTTTCTTCATGGGAAGAAATGGAACAAATCTTCCTAGATTGATGTGGTATAAAAGAAAAAGAGGATGTAGAGAGGAAGAAAATAATGATCATAAATAAGAAGAAGAAGAAGAAGAAGGGTTCAAATAATTTGGCTCTAAAGAAATCTAAGTTAATTTTTTAATTCCATGGATGCATTAAAATGAAGAAGGTGGTTGCGTCCATAAATCCTACCAGCAAGTATATCTTCATTAACATGAATGTGGCCAAGCATCTATATTTTCAATCAAATAATATCAAGGAGGTTCAAGTAGATGGTAATAATATTTCAATGTTTAAATATTTGAAGCTCATGATGGAAAAATGTGTTTTGCATTAAGATTTTTATGATTTGGATATGGATGATGTGGATATAGTTCTTGGATATCCATGGTTAGAGACTTTGGGAAAAATGAATATTAATGTTCAAAAAACTTTCATGAAGTTTTGGTATAGGAAAAAGAATATCACTTTACAAGATATCATAGTGAAAAAGGTACCAATAACAATCCAAGTAGATCATGAGGATGAGATTGAAACAAGTGATGAAGATCATGATGAAAATTTAGATGATATAGATAAAGACACACTAAAAATGAACACTTCATCTACTTAAGAGACAAAGAAGGAAAAGGTGGAAGAAGTAGAAGCAAAGGTGGATAAGGTCAAAGTATTGGAAAAGGTTGAGGTATATAGACACCCACATCATCATGAGAGGAAACAATCATGGAACTAGGTGAGGAACTGTCATAAAAATAATCATTTTGTCTATACAAGAAATAAAATTTCCAATCATTATGGATATGCATTGAATTCAAATAAAAAATACTATGGCACATAATGACTGGGGAAATCACTATGACTATGCATGGAAGAATACCTACTATGGTCATAATTGGAATTAGAGTAGCGAAGTGGAATATGGTACATGGAATAAAAAGAGGAATAATTATGCTTGGACACAAAAGTAGTATAATTATGATCATGAATGAAATCAGAGCAGCACAATGTAATTTGGAAATAAGCTTGGATAGCTATCACCTACCAAGATCACATATGGATGGCTAGATTATCGAGACTAGAGACAAGTGTGCAATGCTTTGAAGCACATTTATTATTTGGTTTCTTCCTATGTTTTAGGGATAAAACATGTCAAGGAGGGAACTAATGCTATGTACCTAGGGATATGATATATTAATATATATGGGTTGATGGAGATGCCCACATGTGGTACACATCCCCTTAGTTATTTATATGAGTACAATATATTAGGATAATGGAGTAACTTATGGAGTTAGTACATTACCCATCTATGGGTTAGATATATGTCTATATATAGGAGATGATTATCATGGTAAAGATATCAAGGAAGCATTGTGTCTTCTATAATAAGAGGATATTGGAGGTTGTCCCCTCAAAGAGACATTATGGAGTTATTCCTTCATAAAGGAGTATTATATGGTGTTTCCCTACCTTAAGGGTATTTTTGCATTTATTTAATATTTTAATAATATCAATATCATATCATTCCACTTGATAATCCCATCTCGTGCCTTAGAATCATGCCTTCATTAATGTACTATATGTCTAGACTCAAATTGTTGATATTATTTAGGAGAAATGAGACCTTCTTATAGGTGAAGCTGTACTTAAACCTTACTACACTCATTTAACTATTTTGGAGGTCACTAAGACCATTTAATATTTTTTTAGACTCATTCCATGCCTTGGAACTATGTACCCTTATTACCATCAACACACTAAGTGTCACTTTGCAAAATGTTGTGTTTTAGGTTCAAATGCATTATAACTTTACTAAATATATTTAGTGTAAGTTGGACTAAGTTGAGATCACCATAAACCATGATATTTCTTAACAAAAAAAATATTTTCATGTTCAAGTGTGACATCTAGGCTCAAGTTACTATATAAAATATATAAGTCTTAAACAAACATCATCTCTTACCCACAAGTGACACATTGTAAGAGCAAGATCTTATTTAGAGAAGTTAATGTAAGGATTATCTTAAGAAAATTTTCTTGCTCTGGTTGACTACAAGGTTTGAGTTTAATAAAATATCAACACTATAGGCCCTAAATGAATTGAGAACCTCCACTCAAGCCATAAATTTGAACACCACCCATGTCTTATATTTTAGATGATCTTCCATGATCCGTACATGTTTACAGGTAACTATAGATGACTATATATGATAAAATTTTGATAAATATTTAATTATGTCCTAATAAACCCACCTCAATCAACCTTTAAGTATTTAAATACAAAATTACCATAGATAAACTGACATCCATGGTTTGGAATGTGAAACAGAGACATGTTACCTTGATTTGAAGCTAATCACAAAAGACAAACACTACAAGTGTGAAACCTATTTTTTAGACCATTGTGATGTCCATTTCCAACAAAATGAGATGTTCCTTTCCTACCTTCCATTAACACACATGAAAACCATATTGAAGACAACATGTATATGAATAACATGCTCTACCAAAACACACATAATGATTAGAGAAATAATATCAATGCAACTGATGAGAAAAATTGAAGGTGTTGGGAATGTGTACTCAAATTGAGGTACCAAAAATATTAAAATTTGTTCATGAATCTCATTCCACCAGTTAAAATAGTGTTTGATGTTTAACTATGACCATTTGTATTTAAATTTAACAAAAGGAAAAACTAGTTGTGGTTTTTGAACCATATATTTTGATCCAAGATGAATTTACTCATGGTATAAAATGGAAAGTGGTAGAGGACGCAAAGGATCATTTGGAAATATAAATTTTAAGGTATGAATGTATGTATAGACAAATATATTGAGCTCCAAAGTTTACTATATGCTTAACTATATTCTACAAGTAACCCAAGAAGGATATTTGAGATTATTTTGATGGTGTTTCAATGTTTAATGATGAATTAGATATTTGGGAGTGTTTTATAATACATAAAGATGATATTTGTGCATTATGAAGGTTTGATCAATTGTACATAGTATGAATAATGGTTTACAAGTCAGTTGTGTATTCATTCATTGTGATTATGTGCTTAAAATTTTGTTTGAGTGAATTATGCTTAAATAGAAGGATACTATTATGGTTTGTAGATCTTTAGGAAGACATATAGATCATGTGTAATGGTTCCATGATTTTTTAAAGTGTTCTTGTGATCAGATAAGTGTTAAAGAGTTGAATGGGTCTCCATAGGACCTAAAAGTGACTTAGACCTATTTGAAAGTATGTTGTGCTTAAGTGTGACCCATGTAAGATACCTTAAGGGTGAAGGTATGTATTATGGATGATAAATAGAATATTTTGAACTTGATATTTCATGAATGTTATATATATAATGAAACTGATTATGATGTTTTTTAAGTTTTTTGGAAGACTTGTGAGAGAGAATTGTACAAGGTGGATGTGAGAGTTATGGAGCGAAGGAGAGGTAGAGTGCTAATTTAGATTAGTTGATAAGAAAATAATATATATGATTATGTCTATGAAATATATGTCATATTTCTGATGTCAAAAAATTTATCTTATAGTTTGAAGATATGCGAAGAGGTCTATGTGTGTATATGAGGACAATTTGAGTGAGGAAGGAGAGATATTATGGAATGCCTATGAGAGAGGTATATATGAGATAATAAGAGAGTTTGCGTATGGGTTTGATAAAAAAATATCCATCATCAAGTGTTTAATACATCAGTTCTAAGGTGGAGGTGTTCAAAGGAGGTTTTAAATGACTTGATCTTCCTTAGGGATAATTGCTCCTTGTGAAACAAGTGTTTCACTAAATACCTTTGGCCAAGAGGATAATATCAAGGTTTGTTGGTCTAAAAGAGATAATGAGTATCTTGTTTATAATTTATTATACTATATTATTCCATGTGTTGTATTCTTGATAATGGGTTTTATTCTTCATGAAGGTTTCCCATAGGAACTATGTGTTATGTGTTTGATCTTGTGTATGCATTGAATGAATGAGCTCTCTTTTTAATGTTTCTTGATCAAGTTGATATATGATGATTTTTTAATAGTTTTAAAGGGATAAAATTTTAATTGAAATATTTGGGTCACTAATTCACCACCCCCCCTCTCAATGATTATACTTCTAACAATTGTTATTAGAGCAGGTCCTTTCGTAAAGGCTTGATAGCTTGAAGGTGATCCAAGGTAAAATATGGGTAGTCATCAAGGAGGTTTCTCTATTAATAAAGCATAAATGTTCAATGGATCTAATTATGAATTTTAGAGTGCTAATATGAGGACATACATTATGTCCCTAGGGTTTGATGTATGGAAATCTATTGTAGATGGCTATGTTAGTCTTACTACTCCTCCATCTAGTACTATAGACAAGAAGTTGTTTGAGAGTAATTAAAAGGCAATGAATGCTATAACTTATGGTCTTTTAAATATTGAATACACTAAGGTAATCCATTTTAAATCTGATAAAGAGATATGGGACAAAATTTAGATCATTTATGAAGCATATTCAAAGTTCAAGCTTGCTAATTTGTAAACTCACAGAAGGCAATTTAAAAGTCTCAATATGAAGGAAGAAGATTATGTGGCATCTATTCCACAGAGGATTGATGAGATTGTGAACATCATCAAAGGTCTTGGAGAGAACCTTGAAGAGGATACTATTGTTTAAAAGGTATTAAGGTCTTTATCCCCCAAGCTTGATCCAAAAGTATCTGTTATAGAATAAAGTCATCATCTTACTCAGTTGAAGATGGATCAATTACATGGCACCCTTACTACCTATGAGATGAGAAATAATGATGATATACCACCAAAGAAGGAAACATATTTCAAGACTAAAATTAAGACAAAGAATAAGTTCTAAGGTATCAAAGAGGATGACATTTCTGATATAGATGAGGATGAACTAATTACTTTGATTTCAAGGAAATATAGAAAAGGTTCAAGCAAGGATAAAGGTAAACTATCCCTCAAATGCTTCAACTATGGTGAGATCAGACATTTTATTAATAAGTGACCTCATAAGTATAAGAAATATGATTATTAAGAGCATGATTAAGGTCATGGTGATGGAAAGAGATCATTTACTTTTGATAAAAGCAAAAGGGGATTCATAAGTTTTGACAATAAGAAGTAGTTTAAGGATACGAAGAATATCTAAACCAAAGAAGATTATAGCTCATTAGATGAGAGTGAAGTTATTAACTTAGAGTATGATCATGAAGATGATGGTCCTATTGAAGATGAATATCTATTCATGGTTGAGGAAGGTAGTTGGTCACATCAAAAGGAGTCTACTTGGAGTGATTCAGATGATGATGAAGATGAAGTGGGCTGAGAGACTAAATTTATGAATGCTCTTGAAGAACTAAATATTGAGTAGAAGATAAATAAGAATATGAAATCTAAACTCAAGTGCTATGAGAATAAATTAGTGTGTTTGAGGCAATATTGGTTGAAGACTCTATAGAGCATGAAAGTGTTATCATGTTTCTTAATTTTAATTTAGAATCTATGTCTACAAATCTGAGAGCCAAAGAAGAATAATTCTCAAGGTATGCTTATAAGGTTATGTCTTTAAAATATGAGTTAGATAAATATACAAGCAAGGTGAAATCATTTATCAAGTTTCATAAGAGCTCTAATGATCTAGATAATCTCATAAATAGTCAAAAGTTAGCTAGTGACAGATATGGATTGGGTTTTAATGAAGAGCCCAAATTTGCTTCTCAAGTTGAAATGAATGTCAATAAAAACAATTTGGATCAGACTTTGAAGATAAATCATCATACAAGGAATTAAGGTGATGGAAAAATGAAGGCTAATCAGATTAGATAACCAAATTTCATGAGGTATGTAAATTTCAATGGTTACTGCTATACTTATAATCAGTTTGGGTATAAAACTAGATAATATAGAAGACCTATTAAAAATGAGTTTGCATGAGACTATGATGGGGATCATCAGTCAAAAGGTGTGAGCAAGGTTAAGTGCTTTAACTATCTTAATGAAGGACACTTTGTTAAGAATTATCCAAATAAGGAAAGGTAAGGTAAGTCTTCTTCAAAAAGAGTAGTTTGTTTCAATTGTCATGACATTGGAAACATTGATAGTTTTCATTTGAGTAAGGTAAGACAATCTAATTTTACATCAAGGAGTATAGTTTGCTATAATTATGAACAAAGAGGTCACATTGCTAGATTCTACAAGTAAAGGCTATTAAATCATAATATATGTTATCAGGTTCTTAGAGTGCAAGGTAGAAGGCAAGTGAACACATGGAAACCAAATGTGGTAAGTAGGAATTATGATGAGTCTATAGGTCTAAGTAATCTATTTGCTGTGGTGGAGAATGATATAGATGTTGAAGAGCACTAAGGGCTCTCATTGTCTACTCATGTTGAGAATGAAGAGACCAAGCTCAAGGAGAAGACCAAGATACTGGTTGAGGCTAGGTATGAGGTGTGTGTGGATCCAAGCGAACATACTTATATTTATAAGCAAGTATAATTCAAAGAACATCAATTGTCAATACTTAGTGATGAGGTTCCAAGCTATAAGGAAGATTCTACATATGAAAAGGTATGTCATGAATCTATGTTGTCTCTATGTATTATCAATCCAATCCTAGAAGAAAAGGAGAATGTTGTAATGGTAGATTATGTTGTTTCTCTTAAGCCTAAGAAGAAGAAGAAATACAAGTATTAGATGACCAAAGAGGAGAAGGGATATGAAGACTTGTCGGTAACTCCTAGTTTCACATTGTTCTAAGACATTGTGAAATAGGGTGTCTCTACCTATGATTCTTAGGAAACATATTTCTTATGAAGAATCAAGTTTCTATGTTCAATATCATAATGAAAATCTATACAGAGAATTGTGTTAATCTTACAAGGTCATTGGTTAAGGGGGACCAACAACTTCATGAGTTTGATCTATTGGTTTATGAAGGAGATATACTATAGAATTATAATGGTTGGTTCTAGGTGTCTTAATGAGATTGATGCAATGTCAAAAAATGTTTAATGCTCAAAAAGGTCTATACACTTCTTTGTGATGTGTTCCAGGTGATTTCAAGCTTTAAATATCTTTTGTGTATAATTGGAGATTTGGTTTGCTCTCAAGTTTTGTAATGTGTGCTTAAGAGTATGTAGGTCCTAAAATGGGTTATAGGAAGTCAAGGTTCCTAAATATTTGGAATCTCAAATCTTGGTCTAGCAGTGTGTAATAGTTGTCTCCAGGTGTATAAGATGTTTTAGAGGTGGAAATTGACTAGAAGGAGGTTTGTTGACTCTATTTATTTTGAAATTTTAGGGTTTTAAAATTTACTATAAAAGTGATTTACCTTATGATTTGAGGTTTGAGGATTATTAATAAGTATAATGGGTTAAATGGGTTATCAAATCAAGCTTAAAGGAGAATTGAAGGCTTGTGGTTCTCAATTTATTCATTTTTTGTCAAGTTTGAGGCTTAATTGGGTATTTGGTTTGTGAATGAATTATATTAAATATGATGATCTAGTTTTTACAAATTGGTGTGATTGAGGGGGAATATGAGACTACTATAGATATGAAGTTTTACGTCTTGATGTAGTGTCTACATAAATTTGTGGGCTCTTCAAGTTCCATGTAGGGTTATAAGGAGTCTAGATAGGCCTAGTATTGAAGATGTGATTTTTGTTCAATTTCTCCAAAAGCATAAGGCATGAGTATTTAATGGTACATTCTCAAGTTGGTTGAGATCATGTGTCCTATTTGGTGATTGACATGAAATTATATTAGTGTTCCTTAAGGCTAGTAAGCATGAATGATGGTTCCTTATGGTGTATGGAGATCTGGAGATGCTAAAGAGGTACAATGGCTCAAAAATCTTAGGGGGAGTCCCTCTTAGATGTTTCTTGGTATTTTTTATCAGATGTCAATGTTTTTTTTGGTTTGTCTTCATTAGTTGCAATGCTTGGTTGAACTGAGTATTGGCATAGAGTAATAAGGATGTTATAAAAAAAAGAAGATGTAAGCTTAAGGTAAGGGGGATTTTGTATCATATTTATAAGATGGTCCTATCTTATTGGTGGTATTTTTAAGTCCTCAAGATTAGTTGATGCCCACTTTGTCATTGTGTTAAAGGGGGATAAAGTTCATAGTGTGAGAGTGCTTAAAGAGAGATAAGGTGAGATAAATGATGTTTATTAACATCAATGACAAAGTGGGATATTGTTGGAGGGTTTTAAATAACGTCATGGGTATGTCCTGGTGAGTAGATAAAGTGTTTTGATAGCCTAAGTGATACTGATAAAGTGTGCAATTTTTTTCTTGGTATGCTTGAAGTTGTCTTGGTTGAACTTTAGTTTTGGCATGGTTATAGTTGTTTAGGGATGAGTCTTAATTATTTATCATGTGAAATGGGTCCTATAAGTGGTCAAGGATGATTAGATATATTATTTTCATGATTGTAATTCATCTAGTTCATCATTGTTCTCGTCTAGACATTTTAGGTCCAATGGTAGAAAATTTGAGTAGTTAGTTTGTTGATGATAGCATTGCCACATATGGATGAGTCAGGGGGAGTTGGTCATATGGTTGTGATAAAATTAGTCCCTAGTTGATATGTTCTATGTATTAGGGCATGCACCTAAGTGTATTCAAAGATAAGTGGGTGCAAATTTGGGTTCCCATACAGTTTGACATTATTTTCCCCCACAGCCAAATTTGCATGTGGCAAGAAAGAGCTAAGTAAGTAGTTTTATGAAGTTATATCTCACACATGTGGACATTTAAAGAGAATGTGATCATATGGGTTTGTTTAATTTGTGCCTATTTTCTTTGAGATAACTTTTAGGTCAAGCACTAAAGTGTGATAAAAGATATGCAAGTGCAAAGTTGGCTTCCCATGTAGTTTGTAATGTTTTTTAGATCATCACAAACCATCATCTAGACATGGATGAACCAATAAGTTTGTGAATTTATTTTAGGTATGTATAAGGTCAATATGGGTCAAAGGATATCATGGAGATGTTTTCTATATTTTCAAAAAATCTATCCTAAAAATTTGGGGTCTTGAAGCGTTATCTAGCTCGAGATATAAATATTCAAAGTTGCACTTATAGATACTGATGGGTAAAAAACCATAAAGTTTATTCACATTAAAGCATGAGGTCAAAATTTGTATCAATAGGTTACAAGTTTCATAATCTCACTAGTTTGACAGAAGATCAATGGTGAACGATGGTTTGTACTGATAAAGATCAATGGTATAAGACAAGTCAAGAGTCAACATTATACGAGAGGTTGCCAAGTAACACAAGCACATATAATGCTAGTAAAATTATTAGAAGTAATTTGAGTGTGTCAAGTGTCATGATATCAATATTTATGAGCTAAATATAATGGTGAGTGTTTCTATTTAAAGACCTAGTTAATTTGTAGAGATCGATGGAGCATATTTAGTCAATATTACAAAGGTGTATGAGATGAGGTCAAAGTGACTAAAGTTTAACATTTGGAATTGGTAGACTATGAGTTAAAGTTTTTAAAATATATATGGTGTGATATTTATCTAAATTAAAGAGGAAATGAGATGTGATCATAGTTTTTGATATTTAATTGTGATCGTTTGCATTTGAAATTTTGGATTTAATAAAGGAAAAAAACTAGTTTGTGCTTCTTGGACCATATCTTTTGATCCAAGATGAATTTGATAATGGTATAAGAATAAAATTATTAGATTAATCCAAATATCATCTAAAAATATAAATTTTAAGGTTTGAATGTATGTACAAAAAAATATATTGAGATCTAAAGTTAACTATGTGTTTGACTATGTTTTATAAGTAACCTGAGAAAGATATTTGAGATCATTTTGTTGGTGTTTCAATGTTTAATGATGAATTATATATTTTGGATTATTTTATACTCCATGAGAATGATATTTTTAATTATTAATGTTTGATCAATTTTATGTAGTATTAACAAAGGTTTACAAGTTGATCGTGTATTCATTTATGGTGACTGTGTGCCTAAAATGTTATTTGAGTAAAATATGCGTAAATAGAACATATAGATCTTATGGAATGGGTCCATGATTTTGTAAAGTGTTCCTATGTTTCTTTATTTTCTCAAAGAAGTTTAAAGAGATAAATGGGTCTCTAAAGAACCTAAAAGTGACTTAGGCCTATTTGAAAGTGTGTTGTGCTTAAGTGTGACCCATGTAAGATGCCTTAAGGGTGAAGGAATGTTTTGTGGCTAATAAATAAATATTGTGAACTTGATATTTCATGAATGTTATCTATATAATGAAATGAAATGTGATGATTTATAATATTTTTAGAAGACTTATGAGAGAGAGACTTGTGTAAGGTGGATGTGAGAGTATTAGAGTGAAGGAGAGGTAGAGTTCCTAATTGGATGAGTTGATAAGTAGAGAAGATTAATGAGTATGTGTATGAACTATAGGTCATATTTATGATGTCAAAAATTTCTCTTATATTTTTTAAGAAATGAAAAGATGTTTAAGTGTGCATATAAGGATAGTTTGAGTGAAGGAGAGAGATTGTGACATGCTTATGTGAGAGGCCTATATGAGATAGAGAGAGAGTTTGTATAGGGGTTTGATAAATAAATATCCATCATAAGGTGTTTAAGAAATTATTTATAAGGTGGAGGTATTCAAAAGAGGATCTAAAGGACTAGATCTTCCTTATTAGAATTTTCTCATTTTGAAATAGGTGTTTCACTAAATACCTTTGGCCAGGAGGATATGATAAAGGTCTGCTGGTCTAAAGGAGTTGATCAATATCTTGTTTGTAGTTTATTATATGATATTATCCCATGTTTTGTAGGCATGATAGTGGGTTTTATTCCCCATGAGGGTTTTCTATAGGAACTATGTGTTATGTGTTTGATCTTGTGTATACATTAAATGAATGATCTCTCGTATTAATGTTTCTCAATCAAGTCAATATATGTTGATTTTTTAATAGCTTAAAATGGATGCAATTGTAATTGAAATATCTGGGCTCACTAATTCACCCCCCCCCCCCACTCTCAGTGATTATACCTTTAACATTTTACCATTTTTCCAAGATATTTTAGGATTTGACATCTCTAATAGGTCTAAGAGATTGACACATTTGATAGGTTCTACATGGGGATTCATAATTAAGTTAGGCTCGCTTGGGATCTGACATATCTGATAAGTCTAAGATATTAACACATCTAATAGGTTCTACATGGAAATTTTTCATTCACTTAAGATCTCTTAAGATCTGAAATATTTGATAGGTTTAGAAGACTAACACATTGAACAGGTTCCACATCTCACTTCCTCATTTGATTGGCTCTTCTGAGATCTAACATCCTTGATAGGTCATGAGACTTACACATATGATAGGTTCCACATATCACTTCCTTATTTGATTAAGATCTCTTGTGAGATTTCACAAAAGTTACTAATTTAAAATAAATTCACATAGTCAATTTAAAATCTCACCCTTCTTCCATTAAATCTTTATTAAATTGTGAGTATGACTCTAGAAGACTGATGCACCAAGGAAAAATCAACATGAGTTCAAATATATGAAAAAATAGCTAGCATAATAAAATATTCTAAGTATGAAAACCCTTTATTCTTTCATAACAAAATAAGGACTCTACTATGTTTAGACTCATAAGACTACAAGGATCTTTAACAAAGACCAAATTTTCGTTACACAAATCACAAAACATTTAGTTGACTAGGTCAAAATAAAGGTTCAAGGATTCTCAAGATTTGAGGTTGACTGGAAAGGGATTGAAACTCCTAAAAATATTTGAGTTAATAACTTTCATAGGTTCCCCCACTTATTCAAAGAAGGGGGGTTGTATTGGTCACAATAAATCTAAGATCTATAAGGGGAAAAAGGTAGATTGTAAAATTATATAAAAGAAACCTGAAAGTGATACCTAAGATCCATAAGGGAAACTAAGGTTGAATGTAAGATACCAAATAACCCAAAAAATCAATAATGTTAAAAAATGATTCTAAAATAATACAATTGAATAAAGTGAAGAGAAATGAGACAAAATAACAATAAATATCTATGATAACAATTATATCAAAGAAAAGCATGTGGAATGTGAGTACATTTATCTTGAAACTTTTATTGAAATTTGAATTTGTTTATTTGTAAGATGTGAAAGGTTATTGATTACTACCTCATGATAAGGATGAGAGATCAATAATCCAAGAAAATGAGTATGGGAATCATAAGGTTCCCCAAAATATTATAAAAGGTTAATGATAGACATCACAAAATGCCCCAAAGGCTGAAATAAGAAAAGGGTGGGAAGCACAAGGTGCCCCAATATGTGTAATAAGAACAGGATGGGAATTGTAAGATGACACAATTTGTGGGATGTATAAGGATTAGAGTTAATCCAAAGATCTATAGGTATAATAATTATGCCAAAATATGTGTAAATATGTGTTAGAACAAGGAATATAGCATCCAGGAAAATTTTAGGATCTTTGAGAGGTGATAGAAAAATTTGATGTATGGTATCAGCTAGGATAATATAGTTTTAAGTAAAAAGACCAAGATGTAATATATTATACAAGTCAATATAGTATGATGTAATAATACTTGAGTGAATTGTATCATCTATTTCAATATAATTTAGCGTAATATGATTGGAATGACATGTATCGAGTAAGTCAATATAGTCTGATGTAATATGATTAGAATGAATTGCATCAGGCATGTCAATATAGTATGGTGCAATATGATTAGAATGAACTATATTGACCATAATAATATAGTCTAATGTAAAAATATTAGAATGAACTATATCAGTCATGTCAATATATTTTGATGATATAAGAATAATTATATCAATACATTTTATGCCATGCTCGATACAATTGATTGTAATTAGTTGTAATTGAATGGTATTAGGTTGGATAATATAATTAGAAAGAAATGATACAATAATGTTTTGGGTATGTTAGAATAAGTTGAATCTTACGTTAGAATAAGTTGAATCTTACATTGGATCATTAGGATAGATTAGAATATTCATACATTCTTGAGGATTAGATTCATCAATAATGTGTATTATGGTAATATTTTGAATATGGTGTACTTCATAAGCTAATAAATTAACAAACTTTGTTTAAATATGAGTTGAGGTTTGATGACTTATCATTCTAAGGCCTTTCAAGGGTGGGGTAGAGGGTGGTTATAAATAAATGAAACCATGTTCATCATTGCTTGATTCATAGTGGGGATTTATAAATATGAAAAAATTATAAAAGAGTTTTTCATCCATGTCATATATGTCATCAATGGGAACATCCAATATCATTCTAGGGTCTTCACCTTAGTTAGAATCATCATCATAGATGGGAAATTCCTAATATTAATTTTCAACTAGGTGAAAAATGACAAAGGTGGGATCATTAATATATTATTAGGGATCATCGAAAATAGGATGAGTATACTAATAATCTTCAGTCCTTGTAGACAAAAAATTAATCATTAAGTGCTTAACAATGTTTAATATTGACATCCTTACTATAATTGACATGTAACTAACTCTAAATACATAATAGATCCTATATTATCTTAAAAATAAATAGAATATCATTCATACATCCCTATTTAACCTTATTCATCCATATTCAACCTACATGTTCCTATCAAGCCTTTTTTAGTAATATATATCATTTTAGGACAAGTCTATGATAGGTCAAACAAGGCCACATTACAACCTTGTCCACTAGTACAACCTTGTCCTCCATGCTCTAATAGTTAATTTTTAAAATTGAGACATTTCATAATGGCTCTCCCATACCTTTGTTAAAGTCGATTAGTTAAAATATTCCAAATATTCCCTTATATAAAAAAATCAAGGCTTCTCCAAACACATCTATCAATCACTTGGAAATTTTACTGCACACTAAGAAAAAGAGCATTACTTATTCAAATTCAAAATTTTCAACATTATAACATTGATAAGACATCTCCAAATATAATTTATTACATTAATAGGTGTTCCTTCAGTGGCATTTGGGGGGAGGTGTAATGGCATGAATGTCAAATTTTAGTTCTTTTAGAGCCAATAAAAAAAACTATACCCACTTTTAATTATTTTACAATTGACACATTAAAAATAATAAAAAATACATGATGTTTCAAAAAAATAAAACAAGGCGATATGAATGGAATTGTTTTAGTGGATAATGTTTATATATTTGAAAACTCATCATATTATAAAGTAATTAAGGTTTTTACAAAAAAAACTACATCCGGTAAAATAATGATATGTATGGTAAAATAATTATATGTATAGTACAATTATGATGCTATTATAATAATGTAATCTTATCTTTTGAGGTTTAATTTTTTTTATAATTGAATAGTATTTTAGTAATATCTTTTAAATAATTATAGGGTTTCCATATATATTTTTACATTTATAGTATTCTAAGTTTTTTTAATTATATATTGAAAAATTAATCTTATTATTAAGCAATTAGGGGTTTTAGAGAAATTTTTACATCTGGTAAAATAATTATATGTGTAACACAATTATGTATGCTATTAGAATAGTGTAATCTTATTTTTTAAGGTTTGGAGTAGGGTCTTTTATTAATATCTTTTTTATATAATTATAGGGTTTCCATGTATATTTTTACATTCGTAGTATTCTAAAGTTTTTTTAATTATATATTTAAAAACTAATCATATTATTAAGTAATTAGGATTTTTAGAGAAATTTTTACATCCAGTAAAATAATTATATGTATAACACAATTATGTATGCTATTATAATGGTGTAATCTTATTTTCCAAGGTTTTTTTTTATAATTGAGTAGAGTCTTTTATTAATACATTTTTTATAATTACATGGTTTCCATGTATATTTTTACATCCGTAGTATTATAAGGTAAATAGATATAATCATTTTTATACCTAGCATATTTGTAATGTAATAGTTTAATATTGAGTTATTATGTTAATATAAATTTATTATAAATTTTTATGATATATTAAAATTATATATATATATATATATATATATATATATATATATATATATATATATATTCTAGATATACTATAAAATATTTATAATTATATGAATACTAACAAGATAAATAACGACCAAAGTAATATGAATGTAGTTGGATTAGTGGGTAAGTGTTTATACATTTAAAAATTAATCATTTTATTAAGTAATTAGGGTTTTTAGAAAAAAAATTATATCTAATAAAATAATGATACCTATGGTAAAATAACTAGAAAACATAACTTAGATAAATATATGTAAAATATAATGATAGATATTATTCTTGAGACACCTATAAAAAGGTGCCTCGATAATGATATCTATTAGTGTATTTTATTTATATTTATCTAAGATATGTATGCTTATAGGTCAAGGGAATCCATTGTCAAGTATTTCAATCAATCTTTTCGCTACAATCATATAGTTGAATAATCATGGATTAGATAATCACTCTAGGAGGGAGAACTACATCAATTTGAGGGTTACTTAGACTATATAGGTAGTAATCAGATTACATAGAGTTTTCTAAGGATAGATCAGTTATTCCCCTTACCCATTTCTACCCTTTACATTTGATCTCCATTATTTTTATTATGAAAGAATAAGGGTTTATGTTTTTAGGTATTTCACATGGTATATCATCACACATAATTAATCAACAAACCCTCTTTTATATTCAGATAGACCCATATCAAAAAAGTAGGTGCACAATCAGCTAGTACATGGGTGTAGTCAGTAGACAAGGTTGTAATGTAGCCCTATCCTCCTTTTACAGACTTGTCCTAGTGTAAAATTAATTCATACATTTATTCAAAATATAGTACATTAGTTTTTTCAAGTAGTTTTTAGTTAAATTTATCTTGTACAGTCAATATAAAATATGTTTTATAGAGATTTGCATATTTATAAGCCGATTTACTATTTTTAGCTATTTTTCAATTTTTTAAAAACCTATAATATAATGTATTTTACTGTTAGATATGCATATTTATAAATTTCAATATTCATAATTTTAATAGTATTAGTTTATATTAATTCAATTCAAAATATATTAAACATTTTAGGGAACCTAATATATTTAAAACATTACTTGTTCCTAAGATTTCATGCAAATTTCTATAAATTCCAACACTAAATGAAAACAACCTTCAACCTTAAATAAATTATGACACATAATTATTCAAATTATTTAATCTTGGATTTAATTTAACAATGAATAAGTTTATCTTGTCACCTTGGATGAATCTGACACATAAACTCTTTCTTTGGACCTCAAGTTGAAACTTGTTGATTTCCATACATAAAAATCCTTCTCTTTTTTTCTATTTACTTGTGCTTATTTTAGATACTATGTTATATAAATTTTACAACTAATTAGTAATTACCATGAAATAATATGTAGTGATATTTTTATAAACATCATAGCATGATGGATTTAAACCAATATGCATAGCCATTCTATAACACTAAACATATAATTTAGTTTCCATGCACCTCACAATATTATCAAAAATTCTTAAGATCCCTTATTTGTACCACATTAATCCTATTTTAGTCATTTTATTTTTGGCATAATTGGGAGGATCATATCATCCAAGAAAGTTACTCTCACTATGCCCTTAGAAATGAGGTTAGTGGGTTATAAACACTATTTTACCTCTATAATTAGTGTTATGAAGTATTAGATTGAGACTAATCAATGAACAAATAATTATGTTTAAGAACTCACATGATCATTCAAACCCTTTCCTATCTTACCCTTATGACTTGATTTTTACTTGTATTATATTCATAGTCATTAGAATTTCCTGATTCATATTGTATTGTATGCCTCTAAAGCATAGTGCTAGATTAACTGATATTTATATTTCACATATGTAACTTCATTTGGTATCTTCACTAATGTCTATTCATGATATTTTTTATCAAACTAATTATTCTACCATTTAAATTCATTAGTCTCCTACAAATGAGATTCACATTGAAATTGATAATGAAAGGAGTTAAAGGGAATCTAATGAACATAAAAATCATATTGATCCACATGGGCTTAATATAGTAGGTCAAAATCAATTGAAATAATTTTTTAAAATTCATAAATTTATACAAGAGAAATTACATTAGGTGAATAACATAATTATTATAATTTTAACATCAAAATTTGAGCATCAGACTAAATTAGCCACATCTCCACCATAATAGTTTCCTTGTTAGGTTGTCAGGTCCCCTACTTCTAATGTTGTCACCTCTACCACTGCATCCATTCTTATTTATACACCTATAACACCATCATTTAGTTTGGGAACATCACTTCATATCCAAAATATATCTATGTTTATGCATATTAATGCTACTTACACTCAACCAATTACTTCTCCAAATGCTACTTTTGAGCATGCAATTCTTGCCTTACAAGATAAGCTATCTGACATTGAGAAATATATTTCTCATGGTAGCCCATATATGGACTTATGCTCCTTGTTTCATAACCCTTTGGTACCAAAAATTGCATCTTATCCATTACTAGTTGGTTTTTTGGATTTTAATCTTCCTCTATTTAAAGGAAAATGTGATCCTAAATAATATTGGGATGCATTCCTTGCAACTTGTCTATACCTTGTAGATAATGACAAATTATTAACAAATATCTTTCCAAGGAGTATTAAAGAATATGATCTTAGATATTTCTATGATATTACTCTTCAATTATTAAAGGATTTCAATCCTTTAGAAAAATAGTTTTTAACACACTTTTTTATCAACATTGGTGAAAATTTATCATATGCTCATATTATGAATCTTAAACAAGGGCCTAATGAAATTAATATGTACTAATATACAATATTGTTCTCATAAAAATGACAAATAAAATGGTTGATAATGAGCTCCAAGATAAAATTTACTCAAATATTTCTATCTCCACTTTAAGAGTCAATTATGTTTGATAATTTCAATTATTTTAATGAACCATGCCATACAGTAAAAGTGTGTGAGGTCAACTTTCTTAATTTGAACAATATTAAGTATACTTAAAATTTTCCTTATAATTCAAATGTTAAGTTTCAAATCAAACCGAATTATAATATCAAACCAAATGAAATCAAGGATGATACTAAGGTTATAATTAATGCTATCTCACAACTAA
This sequence comes from Torreya grandis, assembly GCA_037957365.1. Classification (NCBI taxonomy): domain Eukaryota; kingdom Viridiplantae; phylum Streptophyta; class Pinopsida; order Cupressales; family Taxaceae; genus Torreya; species Torreya grandis. The sequence goes on from JARHVA010001995.1 coordinate 1,206,880, forward strand.
CACAAAATCTATAATTAAAAGCTCCATCAAGAAGGCAATTTTCAAGGTTAATTTCACTTCATCATGTATTATTGTAAAAGATATTGGAATGCAATCTGATCACTCTTACTCTGCTAATGAAACTGGACATGTCTAGACTAGAATCTTAAAAAAAATGATGGAAATGCATATTATGACTACCATATATGTATTGGTCATTCTACAAACATGTATTTTAAGATTAAGCATAAGATTCAAGATATTATTGATCAGAACATAATTTTTATTGACACACTTATTAAAGATGCTAAACCATAAGTAAATGACAATTCAAATCTTAAAATTTACAAATATCCTTTTCAAAATCATGAAGTAAATAACAAAGATAATTATGAAGTACATTATACATATAATTCTCATCCTCATCTTTAGACATACAGATATCCACTTGATAACATCATTGGTACATTTACAATTAAACAAACATCATTCCCTATAATCACATTTGATTATCATTAAGTTTTTGATGATGATGAAAATAGACAAGTACTCTTTATTTGAGTATATTTTGACAAAAATCCATACATAGTGATATGATAGACACTAGATCAAGTGAAAATGTGTGCACCATACACTTTTTTAATCTATTGGATATTAGATCAATATTTATAGGATAGTTCTAGAGTTTTAAAACTATTTGATGGTCATACACAAGATACTCTTAGGCATAGAGTGATATCTTTACAAAGGGGAAATCCCATCATGCCCACTCCATTCTTAGTTATACCAAACACATGGGTCTTTGATATGCTATTAGGATTCCCTTGAATATAAAATATTAGAGAAATACCTTATATAGTGCATAAATGTCTCATATATATATATATATATATATATATATATATATATATATATATATATATATATATATATATATATATATATATATATATATATATATATATATATATATATATATATATATATGCCAATCAATTGATCAAAATTATAGGAATCTACTGTGAATATCCTTTGGCACCAATTATGTTTATTTCTCATATAGAATAACTTCATAGCATAATCATTGAGCAACATAGTAATGATAAAGTCTACAAAACTAAGTGAGAGCATGATTTACATATTCTAAAGTAAATTGTAGTTTATTCATCTATTATTGAGCTTGAACATATTGCAAAATTAGTTTATCCATCTATTCATAAGCATGGGCATATTATAGAATCAATGTATCCATATACTTAAGAGCATGATATAGTTACACATGAGCATATATAATTAGCTTTAAAGATAATGGAACATTATTATAAGTATAAAGTGGTTCATAAAAAGAGGTATTCATCTCCTATGGCACCATAGGTTATTTAGATAGTTTCACCATAGGTACATGTTATTACATCTTATACTATGGTACATGATGATATAGTTTCACATGGCATGTGAGTAGTAATTAATAAGATTATATTACAACATATAGTCATAATTTAGATTCAGAGGCATATAAAATTGGTACTTCTTCTTTATAATAAGTCACTCAACACAATGCAATTGAGTATTTATATGTACATCCTCTTAATGAAATTTTTGGTTGGATAGAGCCTAATAATTCCTTCCAATCTACCAATAGGGATGAATCTCTTGATTATTAATTTAAATAATTCCACTTTTACATAGGTTAATTTTGATTTTTATTCCTTTTTAATTCCTCTATCCTTTATCCAAACATTCTTCTAGCTCTTGGATTTATTTTTTACTTTGGGCACTTGCCCCCTTGATTTTCAACCTGATTCAAATAATATAAAATAATTATCTCGATGATAGTTTATTTACTATTACATCATACTAGAAATTTTATTTCACTTACATGATCATATATCTATCTTGAGGATCAGGATCATGTACATTCTTATCTATCTTGATCATCCAAACTACACTTTTATGACTCATTTACACATACATCAGGGGCATATAGCCTAGATTCCTTCTTGCTGAACTAGGATTGTACACCTTATTGAGGATTGTTTGAATCACACCATTTTACTCTATTTTCAAAATTTTATTAAAAAAAAATCATTCTAATATTTCAAAAAATATATATGGAAGAAATCCCCAAAATTTCATATATGTAGAAAATTCAAAAAGATCAAATATCTTCAAAAATTCAAAATCAGAACCTAATAAGAATTTTCAATTATTTATAGCTTAATTCTCTCCATATGATATTTATTCTATGTTAGATAGATATCATATTTAAATTTTTGAATAAACATTGGTTTTCAAAAGTTATTTGACTATGATACATGACATACTTTAAATGGTTTAGATGTTGGGCTTCCATTATTACCCAAAGACCTCTAACTTGGGGGAATATCTTCATTATCCTTGAAAAATTTAATAGGTTGTATTTAAACATAAAATTTATACCATGTTGAGATAAATATCATATAAATGTCTTTATAATCACTCAAATTTTACATATAATACTTAAATATGCTACTTACTAACAATGACATGGATATAGATGGTTGATATAAACTAGTTTCATTTGATATATTCTTATTGTGTGTGTCCTTTGGCCTTGTGTGATTATGTGACATTCACATTCCCATTGTTTGAGGCCTTTAAGCACATTATGTGACATATTATAAAAATTATGTGACATTGTATAACATTACTTATACGTTCATTTATTTTTACTGTGGTGTGATGATTTACATCATAAATTATTTACACTCCTCATATCTACTTTGGTTTGATGATACATATCATGAACATGATGCTTATTTTCTTCAATTACATATCTATCTAACATATGCAAAATTCAATTTTATCTTCAAATACAATGATGCAATACATTCAAAATTTCAAGTAATACTACATGATTACATCTTTAACATATTAAATAACTCTTTTTTTGATATAAGTGACTTTACAGTTATGCCTATTATCTCAAAAGGTTGGCATCATAATGAGATTTTATTGAGAAGGAGAGTCTTCATGAGAAAATTTCAGATTTATGACAATATATAGTTTAAGAAATTACAACATGATTCAAAATTTTAGAAGATGGGGGAATGTCAAATGCATGTACACTAATTCAAATATTTTTAAAATGTAAAATTTCAAATAATTATATATATAATTAGTTGAAAAATTCAAAAGGCATTTAATATCAATTTAATACAAAGTATAGTACAAGGGGCATGATATCCATTCATGTTAAAGTTACTATATAACAATTTTAAAATTTCTCAATTGAAAAGGTTTCAAAGTTTCAAATAGAATATAAATTTGTATATAATGGTGTGATTTATATTCATGTTGAAAGAGGGACACACATTAGAGTCTAGTGACACTCAACATCTATAGTTGCATATTTTTAATGTAGAGAGCCATAGTTGATGATTACCCACTTAAAATATTTTATAGATAAATCTACACAATAAAATGAGAGTTGAAGCATATATTATTTCCATCTCAATAACATTAAAAGGTTTTCAAATTAAGACTTGACCAATCTCAATTTACCATAGGTTCAACATTTCTCCAAATACCTCAACAAGGGGAAAAACTTACCCACTTTCAAGTTACAGGGTAGTTATATCACATAATCACTATGTATACTATTATTGATCTCTTTTTAAGATTTAAATTTAAAGTTTCATATTTTCAACTTTTAAATATGGATACCAACTAATTTTAGTGGCATCGTTGTAGGTTTTGAATTATGGCATTTTGCATGATCATGCTTCACATCAAACTATAAAGTGTATATACACACTTAGGTTTGAATATACATTAATCTAATGATGTCACTTTGTTTCATCACTAAAATAAATTTGGAGAAAATTTAGACACATTAAATTAATCACTAAGTGCTTTCCAATGTTTAATCTTGACATCCTTACCTTACTTGGTCCAATCACCATTTTTATATCTCACAATCTATAAGAGAACCTCTATTATATTAAAACATATAAAATATCATATATACATCCTTATTTCAACCATAATAATATATGTTCAACCTACATGTTCCCATAAGACCTTTTCAAATAGTCTATGTCTTTATAAAACAAGTATGCACTAGGTCAGATAAGACTACATTATGGCCTTGTCACCCACACTTTAGCAATTAATTTTTTGAATCAATAAATTTCAAAATGACTCTCCCATTCCTTTTTTAAAGTTTATTATAAAAAATATTCAAAATATTTCCCTATATAATCACATCAAGGCTTCTCCAAAAACTCTTATAAATCACTTGGAAATTCTATTATAGATAGAGTAAAATAGAACTATTTCTTCCAATTTCAATTCTAAAAAATTATATAAGTCATAGGTTAAGTCTAAATATATTTTATTATAGGTCAAAGGAGTTCATTATCAATAATTTTAATCAATATCATAGTTATAATCATATAGTTTCAACACCATAGGCGTAATAACTACATTTGACTGAAGCTTTTTTAGGCTATGTCGGTATCAATAAGATTACACGAGTTTTCTAAGGATAGATCGACAATCCCCCTTACCCATTTACACATTTAAATTTTATATCCATTATGTTTTTTGTTTAGGAATGAGGTTTTTATTTTTAAGGTATTCAATTTAGCCTATCAACACACATAATTAGTTATCAAACCCTCACATACATTTGCACATACCTAGATCATAAAAATTAGGTGCATATTCAACTAGTACATGGTTGCAGTCAACATATAAATTCATAGTGTGGCCATGTACTTCTTCTACAAGCTTGTCCCAATGAACAATTAATTCTTACATTCATTAATGACACAATACATAGGTCCTTAAAAATATTTTAAAATTATCATTAGCTGACATAATCAACATAAAAGTTATTTTAGGGAGGTGTGCATATATATAGGCATATTTGCTATTTTTAGGTAATTTTTAATTATGTAAAATTCTATAGCATACTATATTTTACTATTAGACCTATATATTTCAGCATTTCAATTTTCAATAGTTTAATTATATTATTTTAGACTAATTTAATTTAAAATAGATTAAAAAATCCCACTATAAGTGTCATCATTGAGGTATTCACCCCAATAATAAATATCATTAGGGTCATATAGGGGGATACTATCATGGTGACATTTGTTAATGTTAGAGTGTTAAAGTTGATTTCATTAGGATCCTCATATGGATCATTGTAAATAAGTGGACCATATTTATAATCTTTAATCCCACTATGGATATCATAATAAGTGTGTAGATCATAATTGGGATTCTTGGCCGTGAGAAAAGGTGTATTATAGTTACACCATGAGGAGTTGCCTTCAATGGTGGTCATAGATAAAATAAAACAGTAACTCATACAAAAATATAATGGGGTGAGGCTCATAATAAATATTATAGTAGGAGACACCATGTTGAAGATAATTGAAATTAAGATGTGGAAGAAGGTTGGTCAAAGGAAATAGATAATATCAAGCTCACCAATATATTTAAAAATAATAAATGATCCCATAAAATTGTACATGGCTATATGATTATGTTAGATACAACTAATGACTATATTGGGTTGGTTAATATATTTATATAAAACTAATAAATTGTACCGAGATGGCTGATATAATTAGATAAAACTATTAAACTTTATTAGGATGGTTGATATGGTTATATAAAACTACTGACTTGTATTTTGATGAACTATATAATTAGATTAAAATACTTAATTATATTGGGTTGGTTGATATAGTTTGATAAAAATAATAAAATATATTGGTATAGCTGATAAAGTTAGATAAAACTAATGAAATATACTAAATTGGCCAATGCAAATAGATAGAACTACTAAACTATATCAGGATGGTCAATAAAGTTACATAAAATTACTGACTTGTTTTAGGATAGATGATACAATTTTATTGAAAGATAAATGATGATTTTTATGATGGTTTTATGAATCTAAAGTGGAAAACATGAAACTAATCCAACCAAAGGAGAGATAAGAATCACAATAGGTTCACCATAATATATTATGATGGTGAAGCCAAAGTGAATACAATGCTAATAAGAAAATGGAAGCATGAAAATCATCCAACTAGATCTGGGATAAGATTCAAGTCAGATTCACTAGAATGTATTTTGATGGTGAAGCCAAAGTGAAGAAAAAACTATGAGAAAATAGAAATGTAAAAATGTTCTAGCTATAGGTGAGATAATATTCATTTGTAGTTCACTAGATATACACATGTTAATATGAATTACAACTATCCTTTTTTCTATCAATATATTAAGAATCAAATAAGTTCAATCGAATAAAACTTATTTGTAATTGGGATTTTAGTTAAGGACCAATGATATCCATATATCTATCAAAGGGTAACCTATAACTCAAATTTCAAGAGAAATGGGTTCCAAAGCCTAAGCATATGACATAATGATATAACTCTCACTAGACCTAAACAAAGGTAAATTGTTATAATTATGGTTGTAAAGATTAAGGTAAAGTAAATTATTGTAAAAGAGTAATAATTAAATTAAATTAAATAGAGGGTTATATGGTTATAAATAGGTACAAATTCAAGTGAATTTTGAGTTATATGGTTGTAAATGGGTAAGGTGCAATGGTTAACCAAACAGGAATATATGTAACCTAAGGTGATAAATGGAAACTTAATCAATCATATATATCTAACATCTTATTAAATATAAGGAAGAGCCTAATAAAGGATACACACATACATCCACAAAGAAATAGATAACATATACTCTACTAAAGAATTATTGTAGGGATATAAATGATTAACTTGGGTGAACTAGGTGATGCTTCAATCTCCCCCTTGGGTCATGTGGATCTTTGTAAGAAAATGTTTTAGGTTGAAGACCTTAAATTTTTGGATGAAGACCTAGATATCTCTAGTCAAGGACTCCCAATGATTCTTATTAAGCTTCAATGAAACCATAATATAATATCTCCAAGATAAGGTTATAATCCCATCACTCTCCCAAATACTTCCTTAGGGCATAAATATGAGTGTAAAAAAAGTGTGTGAATGTGCTATGATATGGATAAAAATCATATATATGTTTTCATACCCTAAATGAACCCTAAAATCTAAGCTGACAGTATCAGCCAAGTTGATATAGTTAGAAGATGCCAGCTAACATAATATTGTATTGGCTAGGCCAATAAAAGATAAACTAAGAACTATATTAGGTAGGTTGATATAGTATAATAATGATAAAGGCACAAAATATATGGTATCAATGAGGTTGATACCATAGGTATAGGGAAACTAACAACTCTAGATAGGAAGTAGATAAAATTTATAGGCATATAGAAATTTTTAGGAGTTCACACTGATAATAGTAATGGTTTAATAGGATATAGTTCCAAAATCCCTCATAAAATATCATGAGCCACTCCTACCCCATGCCTGGTGCACCCTTTAAGCTATGAATTCAATGAGATTGATTCATCAAAAAATAGCTACAATAAAAAACATTGGTAAATTTTAAAATGAAAAGTATTAGGTGTATATATATGCCTCACCTAAAGCTCATCATGTGTCACAATAGTGTAATGTAAGATGGTAATTTTGGAAAGAAACATATAAAAAAAGATCATAATTGAAATAAAATAATAATAAATGAATAAATAAAAGTACCATATGCATAACCTAACTTACCATTTCACTGAATGGATGTATGAAAATACCATAGTCTCAAATTAGAGGGTGAAAAAACTACATTTGAGAAACCCTAAAGATATAAGGTTAAAAAGTAATAAAATCAATGCACGTAAATATATGATGGTCAAATAATTAATGTAAAATTAAAATATTTCAAAAATATTTTAAATATTTGAAAAACTTAGCAATCTGAGATCAATAATGCTGGGTCAAAATGAATAGATCATATGCTACGCCCCTAACCTATCACATGTATGAGGATAGTAATAGCCAACTTGTGGCTTACTTATCCCTCTTTGACATTATATTACATTTATCTATGATTTCTTTAGATTATTAGGTCGGCCTATGGAGTAACCATGGCCTAGTTAGACTATATATAGGAGGTAGTGGGTAATCATTTATCATCATATTGTGAATTTTGCTCTTATTGAAGCTTGTGGAGGTTTCCCCCTCAAAGTGGCTTATCTATTATCATATATTTGGATATATTTTAGTCATATTTGGATACAATTCTGTAGTTATACTTGATTCTTGAAGTAATTTCATTACAAGTGGTATCAAAGCTGGGATTTGGGCAATCTTGTGGGTGAAACACTAAATTTTTAAATTTTGAGATATATAAAAAATGGTTGTGAATTTATGTAAATTTTTTTACTGGAGGTGTAAAATAATCAAATTAATCTTCCATTAAAATTTAAGTTCATTTGGATCTATTTTTAAAAAGCTATCACTATTTTATGGTTTTTTTATAAAATTGCTCTATAGTACGCCAATCAAAGAATTTTTCTGAGTTGTTTACATTTTTGGAAAGATTCAAAAATTTTGGATATGGTTTGTTCTTTGTATATTTTGATTTGAAGTAGAAATAATTCCAAAATATCTTGGTCAAATTTGGGTCAAAAGTGTCAATAAGGGTCGACATCATAAAACCCTTTTATGGCAGGTCCACAAACTTGGGGCTGAGGAAAGGGTGCTAAAATTCCAAGTAAAACTCCTAACAAGGATGAGATGGAGTCAGAAGGGGGATGTAATAGACCCTTTGTATGAGGGTTTTCTGACATAGATCACAAAGTGAGCCAGCTTGACTATAGTGTGCAAGGCATTCAAAGTGAGGTCCAAGAAATAAAATCTAATATGCAATCCATACAAGATAGTTTGGGAGATATCATGATGGCTTTGAACATTAATCAGTCAAATCATCAAGCTAACTCTATTTCACAAACCCACCAGGGTGGTTCTCCTAACCAATCTACTTCAAATCCAACTCCATGGCCACAGAGGAACCTATTACCAAAGGTGGATATGTACAAATTTGATGGAAAAGATCCACTCAATTGGCTCAACCAAATGGAGAGTTTTTTTGACCTACATCAGATTCCAAGTGGATAGAAGGTTACCATGGCATCCTTGTATCTTAAACCTGATCAATTCATTTGGTATCGATGGTTGTGTGCTCAAGAGAAAAAGATGACTCTCAATATCACCTGGTCAATTTTTATAGAGGAGCTATAATTACACTATGGCAATAGTGTGACAAAGAATTACTATAGCCAACTGGCAAAATTGTGACAAACTAGCTTTGTCAAGGATTATATTCATCATTTTCAGAACCTATCCTTACGTGTGGAGACAATTTCTGAAGCAAACTTGAATGACCGATTTTTGGGTGGACTCAAGGACCACATTCAACATGAGGTACACATGTTTAATCCACTTAATATTTCTGAATCTATTATCCTAACACGTAGATCTGAGGAAAAATTCATAGCCAACAAGAAGCAGCCATTCACTCACTTCAAAGATTGTAGCATATCATCACCAACATTTCCTCCACCTACTAGATTGACCCCTCAACAAATTGAAGAAAAACATGTAAAAGGATTATGTTTTGGTTGTGATAGCAAGTGGAGTAAAGGACATAGATGTGCTGAGAAGAAGTTATTCTACATTGAGGGACCAAATAAAGATGAAGAAGTAGATGATGCCTCCAATGATGATGAGGAAGATATAGAGGAGGTACCTAAAGATTCCCAACCTACAATCTCTTGTCATGCACTTTTAGGTATTAGCACTCCACAAACTCTTAAGGTGGTGGGTTTCCTCAAGAAATAGAAGGTGATAGTGTTGATTGATTCAAGGAGCACAGATAACTTTATAAACCATAAGTTGGCCACTCAATTGAACTATTTCATCTACCAACACCATAATTTCAAGCCATGATTGCAGATGGTGGCATAATTAATTGTTTAGGCAAATGCCATAGTATTAAGCTTACTATGGGTAGGTAAAATCTTGAATCTCATATGTTTGATATTCCCATGAGTAACACAGACATTGTTTTGGGAGTCAAATGGCTCACAACCTTAGGTATCATTGAGATGAACTTCCAAGAACTATTCATGCACTTTCATTCTGAAGGTAAGAAAATTGAACTACATGGATTACATGCAAAATCTCCACAATTGGTTAGTTCACATCAGATGACCAAGATGCTAAAAAAGGGGGCAGAGGGAATTATTACATGATTATGCTCCATAGAAGTTCAACCCACATAGGTATTTACACATCCCGATCTATAAATAATTATTGAAGACCACTCATCTATTTTTGGGGCCATGCCAAAAGGACTACCACCAAAAAGAGAACATGATCATGCCATTCAACTAATTCTAGGTAGTCAACCACCAAATATCAAACCATATAGATATCCATATGCACAAAAGAGTGAAATTGAAAAGATGGTCCATGAGATGCTAGAGGCAGGGATCATCAAGCATAGCCAAAGTGCATATTCATCACCAGTGGTCATCATGTGGAAGAAGGATGACACATGGAGGATGTGCCCAAATTATAGGGAACTCAACAAGTACACCATCAAAGATAAGTTTCCTATTCCAGTAATTGATGATTTACTTGATGAGTTGCATGGTGATAATTATTTCACAAAATTGGATCTTCGCTCGGGGTACCATCAAATTAGTATCAAGGATGAAGATGTTCATAAAACTACTTTTAGAATGCATGAGGGCCATTGTGAGTTTTTGGTAATGCCCTTTGGTCTTAAAAATGCACCATCTACTTTTCAGAGCTTGAACACTATTTTTAGGCCTTTTTTGAGGAAGTTTGTGCTAGTTTTCTTTGATGACATATTGATTTATAGTCAGACATGGGAAGCACATCTGCAATGTGTGAAATAGGTGTTGATAGTTTTGGAAAAGCACCAACTTTATGTGAAGCCATCTAAATGTGCTTTTGGAGTATAAGAGGTAGAGTACCTTGGTCACATTGTTTCCCATGAAGGGGTCAAAGTTGATCCCCAGAAGATCAAAGTGATAATGGAATGGCCCATGCCAAAAACTCTCAAAAACCTTCGAGGGTTTCTTGGACTAATAGGTTACTATAGAAGATTTGTGAAAGGTTATGGCAGCATAGCAGCTCCACTCATTACATTGCTAAAGAAGGATGCTTTCCATTGGAATGATGATGCCACCAAAGCATTTGAGAAACTAAAAGTAGCTACGTGCACCACTCTAGTTTTGGCTACTCCAGACTTCTCACAAACATTCACTATTGAATGTGATGCTTTTGGGTCTAGATTGGGGGCAATACTAATGCAAGAAGGAAGACCCATTACATTTAAAAGTCATTAATTCAAAGGTAAGAATTTAAAAAAACATGTCTATGAGAAAAAAATGATGGCTATTCTTCATGCAGTTAAACAATGGAGGCCTTATTTGATGGGTAGACACTTTAAGGTGAAAATGGATCATGATAGTCTCAACTACTTTTTGGAGCAAAGATTATCATTTGAGGAACAACAAAAATGGGTAACCAAAATTTTGGGTTATGATTTTGAAATCATCTACAAGAAGGGTAAAGATAATATAGTAGCAGATGCATTATCTAGATGGGATGCATCCATAGAAGCATTACTTTGTGTAATGTCCATATTGCAAGCAGATTGGGTGGATGAAGCTAGGTTAGAATGGGAGCAAGAGAAGGATACACATGTTCTGATTCAGAATCTCTAGAAAGGTAATTTATCCTCTGACAAATTTGAATGGAAAGGTAATGTCCTATGGTATAAGGGTAGGTATACTTGTGCAAAAATTTAGAGCTTAAGCATAAGATTCTTACAGAGTTGCATGCATCTCCACTTGGGGGACACTCAGGGTTCTTGAAAACTTATCATAGAATTAAGAAAGAATTATTTTGGGAAGGACTCAAGGGAGATGTACAAAATTTTGTGGAAGAATGCATGATATGCCAATAGAATAAAGGTGAAACAGTTAAGACCCCAGGTTTGTTACAACCATTAGCAATTCCTAGTCAAAGGTGGGAGGAGGTTTCCATGGATTTCATCACTGGGTTGCCTTGTTATGAAGGTAAGAATGTTATTTTGGTCATTGTGGATAGGCTTACAAAATATGTCCATTTTTGTGCTCTCTCACACCCATTTTTAGCAAGTATAGTCATAGCTATTTTTATGGAAGCAGTTCTCAAATTACATGGAACCCCAAAAATAATTGTAAGTGATCATGATCCTATTTTCACTAGTAATTTCTAGACTGAACTATTTTCTTGTTTGGGTACTCAACTAGCTCATAGCTAATCTTACCACCCCCAATCTGATGGATAAACTGAAGTGGTTAACAAATGTTTAGAGAGGTATCTCCATTGTTTTGCATCAGATAAACAAGAACTTGGGTTAAATGGCTACCACTTGTAGAATGGTGGTATAACACATCTTTCCATACCTCTTCTAAAATGTCTCCATTTCTAGCACTATATAGTTACCATCCACCTTCCATCACTTCTTCATTCAAGGTGCACACCAAGGTTCAATATGTGGAAGAGCACATTCAAATCAACAAGAGGTTTTGGCTAGTTTGAGAGAGAATTTGGCCTTGGCACAAAACAAGATGAAGCAATAAGCAGATCAACACTAGAGTGAGCAAAATTTTGAGGTGGGTGACTGGGTATTTATTTGTTTGCAGCCTTACAAGCAAATGTCCTTGAAGCAATAGAAAAAGGACAAAAAACTTGCTCCAAAGCATTATGGCCCTTATCAGGTTCTAAAAAAAATGGAAGTGTGGCTTACAAGCTCAAGTTACCTCATTCATCTCACATACACCCAGTATTTCATGTTTCTTGTTTGAAGAAGGTCATTGGACAGAAAGTTTCTGCCTAGACAGAGCTCCCAAAACTAGATGAAGAAGGACGAGTCATTTTGGAACTAGAGAAGATACTCCAAACACGTACTAAGAGGTTGAGAAATAGAGAGATTAAGGAATATTTGATCAAGTGGAAAAACCAAAGTAGTGAAGATGCAACTTGGGAAGGTGAAGAATTTCTGCAACAACATCCAGAGTTGTTCAACGTTGAGGACAATGTTGGTTTGAAGGGGAAGGGCATGATATGCCCCTAACCTATCACATGTATGAGGATAGTATTAGCCAACTTATGGCTTACTTATCCCTCTTTGACATTATATTACATTTATCTATGCTTTCTTTAGATTAGTAGGTTGGCCTATGGAGTAATCATGGCCTAGTTAGACTATATATAGGAGGTAGTGGGTAATCATTTATCATCATATTGTGAATTCTAAGCTTGTGGAGGTTGTCCCCTCAAAGTGGCTTATCTATTATCATATATTTGGATATATTTCAGTCATATTTGGATATAATTTTGCAGTTATACTTAATTCTTGAAGTAATTTCATTACATCATATGAAGTAGATAAAAATAAAATAAAATTGGTAAGAAAAAATCCCTAGGTTACTTAGGACCAAAAAACCCAAAAAGTATCCAAAGTAAGAAAAGTAATAGTCCAAATCAAACAAAGGATACATATAACTAATTTATAATTAAAATATAAATGTAAAAGAGGTAAAAAGCCAAACTCAAATAGAGTTGAAAATATGAAAGGGAAAAATAGGACCAAATGGCCCACAAAAAGTGAATAGAAAACTCAAATTCCTAAACATATCTATAATAAATCATATATAGATAAGGAAATTACCAAGATAAAATTTTAAAACAAATCAAATATGAAACATCTATTATAAATATGCAAGATCTAGCACTACCATATTGATACCATGTCTAAAATAGGTGGAGAATATGAAGTCAAGAAGATGAGAGATATTTAGGAATACAATTTCTTGTCAAGGAGAAACAATCAAATAAAGGAGAACAACTATCACCAAATGAAAAAATAAGGTTTTTAAATGATACAAGACACTCTAATCATGTTGGAAAGACTCATATTTTTCAACATCAATGGTCCTATAGAATGTTTCCTAGAAAAAAATTAGGCTAACTAGTGAAGTATAAATATCATCCCATGGAGGCTAGCATGCATGAAAATTAAAATTATCTTCACTTCCCAAACTATGTTCCCCACTCCTCAGATCCACGTAAGAAGATGTTGGCCTACTATGAATATTGGGTACTTGTGTGAGAAAGTAGGTAAAAATAGAATGCAAGGAGATATAAAATGATAGAATGAAACTTCTTACCCTAGTATGTTATCCTACGATACTCCAATTGTTCTTGAATACATAATGTGGCCAATTATGGAGTTCTATCTTTGAATATAAAAATGGATGTGCCAAAAAGATCATGTCTTTTGGTGTGATTTGGATTTTAAGATATAATTCACGATAAATATTTCCTTTTTTTATGATATGGCTTTTAAATATTTTGAATTTTTCTATTTTCCTCCTCTGTATGGATTTGGAAAACCCAATCATGTGTTATAAAATATGACTATTGTATACACAATAATTTTCATTTTATCATTTAATGATGATTTCTCTTGTGTATACTCATCAACCATCAATCTACCTGAGTGCATGCCTTAAAGGGTGAACTAGGAAAGGGGTGGAAAAGGCTTGTGGCACTTTACAAGATATGTTACTATTATATCATGATTACTTAATTACTACTATTAGTTTCTCTTCCTCATTGTGCCTTACCCAATTTTAATCATTATAACCTTTTTTCTTAGTTTAAATTACTTTATTTACATACTCACAATCATTGCTTACAATAAATTTACTTTCATAGAGGTCTAGTGAGGGATACATCCTTGTGTCATAGACTTAGGATTTAGAACCCATTCCTCTTATTGCTTGTGTTGTAGGTAACCCTCCTCTAGATCTGTGAAATGCATAGGTCATTACCTGATCACATATGTATCACAAACTCTATGTGATTGACCTTATTTGAGTCTGAGTCTATTGATATAGGATAGTTTTAGGTTAATCCTACACTATGTATATATTCTAGTGAACTTGATATGGTTGGACCAAATTCATGTTTTTCCTATTAAAACCTAGTAACATCATCAAAATTATTATATATTTTTCAAACAAACTATATTATCCAACTTGATATAATTTTTTAGTTGTAGTAACTGTAGCATCCAACCCAAACCATTTTTATATCTATCTACTAATGGTATTAGATAACCTAATATCATTATGTGTCTTTCTAACTGAATCAACCAAGTTGATACAATCATTTATCTCAGTTACTACTAGTAGTGCCTTCTTGGAAAATTGTATCAACATATTTGATAAAATTTATTTTTATAGACTCAATAACTAAGTGTATCATAAATTTTGATAACATCAGTTTCTAATAACCCATACATTTCACATAAAATTTTAATGACCACCTTAAAGGAAAATCTTTGTATTTCAATTATACTACACCATTTCTCATGGATGAGGATATTAATGATGTTTTTCCCACTTTTTATGATATTTATAATGTGATAAAATATTATTAATATGGTCATCCCCTTCATGAAAATATTTATGAGGATTAATATGACATCACTTTGACACTTCAAGCATTAGTGAGGATCCCCATGATGATCTTCACCCATATGATCATGAAGATCCTTACTTTCATAATTATTCTCCAATTTTTGATGATCTATATGAAGATATTGATTATCCCACCTTTACCACTTATCACATGGTTGAAAATTAATATCATGATTTTACCATTTATGAATATGATTATGATGGATGTGAATACCATAATGTGATAGTGAATCTTACCATTGATGATCCATCTTATGATTTTCTCATATTTACCATCAAATCAAATAATTTTGAGCATGATGTACTTGATGTATACCCACTCTATACCCCACCCTTGGAAGGATAGAAGGGTAAGTCATCAAATCTCAGCTCATATTCAAGTAATTTTTATGAACTCATCTATTTATGAAGAATACTTAACTAAAATGCCAACCACATTATGCATTATAGGTGATTCTCATCATACATTCTATATGAATATTCATAACTATCATAATTAAACCTCTTGTAAATTAACACCAAAATCACTAATTTTTAATAGTATCAGCCAACCCAATACCATTCAACATCACCAACCTATAGGCAAATACATCAGCCATAATCTAGAATGTAATGATATAGTTATTTTTAATTTAGACAACTACATTGGCCATGACCCATAATTTATTGATATACTTAATTTTATTATAGATAATTGTATCAACCTTGGCCTAAAATGTGTTGATGTAGTTATTTTAACTAAAGTGAAATAAATTGGCCTTGACATAAAATGTGTTGATATAATTCTATTTATTTTACCAAATTGTGTCGACCTAGATGGTATTGTAGACACCGAAATTGTGTCTAACCCGTGTCGTCCTCCCTTTAACTCCTATTTTATTCTCCCACACCTATTTAACCCCTATCGACCATTTTCCTATGAGCCTTGACCTTGGCAGCATGTAAAAATGAGCAAAAAGCTAAAGCTAGCCTCTGTCCCCATTCTGTATCTGTTGACAATGGTCACTACCTGGTCGACGTCACCAACGTCGGTCACTTCTCAGCCAACGTCGGTAGTCCTGCTGGCATCGGTTATCCTTAACACTGCGTTCTCGACCCAAACACAAGATCCATTATCTATTATTCGTTATTCATCATTAAGTTGCCAATCCATTTCTCAATCGGTTATCGGGCCTTCCTTCGTAATCAATCAGCAACCTCTTCACTCGAATGATCAGCCAACTTTTGCAATCCAACCAATCTGCATCCAATCTCTCGCATTCTCTCTCTCTCTGGTACATGTATTCTACTTCGGTCATCTTGCTAGAGGTCTGTTACATCAAACTTTTGCAACACACTGGTAGCATCAATCATGTCTCTAACTTTATCTTCAATGCGTAACAGGTAAGCATTTGTTCTGTGTTTTTATTCTACTCTCTGGTTATTGTTTTTTATTTGATATCACCCCCTATCTAGATTCAGACTACAGACCCAACCTAACTGCCTCTCGTATCACCTCTATCCACCCTGTCCAAAATACACAGTCCCAGATCCCTGCACAAACCCCCAAGCAATCCCCCTGACTCCCAAACCAGCTACCTAACCCTCAGACAAAAACCTCAGACACTTCTGCAATCCTAAAACCCTGTCTAATCCTGACTAGACCCCATCCAAAAGCTATTACCTCGACTAATGCTGGTCATTACCCCTACCGACGTCGGCACTTTAACCGATGTCAACACCTTTCCTTGACCGACGCTGGCATAGAGACCGACACTGACGACTGTGCAGAGTAGTTTGTTGCATATCAGGTACACATTCTACTTTTTGTCTTTTATTTCTTGCATTCTATCTTTCATTATTTCTACTTCAATCAAATATTCTATTTTTAATTAGTGGGTTGATATCCCTTAAGGAAGTCGTACTTCAGGGATCAAGATTTTTCTTGACAACCCACCATATCCTCGTCTAACATTTTTTGTGTTTAGTCTCTTTTTCTTCATAGGTGTCATTCCTCCACAGCCAAAGAGGAGTACCTTCCAATGTCTGATTTTAGTGCATATGACTACATCTGGGTATCTTCTAACCCTATACCATCTCTTAGTTTCTCATTTCTATCTTTTGAATGTGAAAGCGAAATTAGCGTAGAAACATTCTGGCACGCCCGATGGGACCCTAGGGCCTTCCTTGGGTTCTTTCTTTCTTTCATTCATATAGGTGCATTAGGTTCCTTCCTTTTCACCTCTTTCATCTCTTCTAAACGACACTATAAGCAGGAGTAAAAAGAACTTTTCTTTTCTTTCTTGCACTTCTAAACTAGCCAAAACTCATACTCTTCGACCCTTTCTCCATTCATCTTCATACGAACAAAACATTTCAACTTGGGCTTAAAACACGTTGCATTGCATTTCTGCTTGCTTGCATTTCTTAGACCACACTTAGTAATTAATAACCGCATATTAAATTAATCTAGTCCACTTGATGTTACACGACCAAACCACTTGCACAAAACAAACATCTTAACTTACCTGAGATAAGGCCCGACTGGGATTTCATCCCCCAGCATATACCTTACCCATCCCAACAATCTTACTTGGATTTCATCACCAAGGGGAAAGCCCACTCTGTTCTCTGGCAGAGTCTAATCTCTATGGGAATTACATTTTGGCTAAGCGGGCCCAGCTTATCACTATACTCGTGAAGTGAGGGGAGCTTGCTCCTTAGCACCAAGCCTTGTACGAAACCTAACATAGACTTCTTGAGCACCATAACTAACCCGAAACCATCCATAGACTAATTCTAGGACCTGACTCAAAAGCCAATCTTTCTCTACACACATTCTAAGGCATAAGCCACTATAATCCTAATAATTTACTCCTAAGGTTTTAGGATTTGCTTGTGTTCTTCATCTTTTTAGTTCTTATCTGCTTGTTTGAGCTTGTGAGGATGTTCTTTCTTGCCTTGAATGGTTCTGACTCATAGTCAAGCCAAGACTCTAGTCGATCACGCGAGGCATCACCCGCTTCCATCTACCCCGTCCATAACCAGTCCTATAATGGAGTTCCACTCGGAGACTGAAAGAACTCCTACTAGACTGACCCCAACCCAGTCGCCTATTGTCCCTAAAGGGGACCAAGATTTTGAAAGACTCTTGGACCTCAATGTCATAGCCCTCCAAAACTATCTTGTGAGAAACCCAACGTGAGACCTTTCAGGCAAAGCGGTGATGACATTAACACCATCCGCTACCCAGCCTTTTGCCTCAACCATTAACCAGACCATGGCCAATACGTAAAGTTTGGCCTCCCCATCTATTTTTAGATCGACCTCCATCAGGGTTTCATTACCCCCTCAACCACCTATAATTCAACCAAGTTCTACATCATACCAGAACTTGATTATCTCGACCCCACACACTCTTGCACCCATATATACAGGAGTGCATACCTCCCCTTTTGTCCATGCCACCACACAACCTCCTTTGGTGGTATCTAGTCAGCTTATGCCTTCTACCTTCATAACCCAACCACCTTTGGCCTCTACTTCTGTCCTTGCAACTAGTTATACATATGTTGCACCCTTACAAGCGCAACCGACTATGTCATACGCCTCTTCTAGCCTCTTTCAAGCACCTTACAATCTAGGGGGCACCCCATCCACCAATTCGTCAGCAGACGTCATCAAAATGCTAATGGATAAAATGTCTAGTCTCGAGACCTCTATCTCTGGCTCACGCAATGCCCTCTCATACGAGTAAATTTGCAACAAACCCATCCATCCTTCCATCCCTATCTGACCATACCCCAACCAATGGGAGCTTCCTAAGTTTTCTTGCTTTCAAAGCAAGGAAGACCCACAACAACATCTACGGGCATTCAGACATGCCTATTACCTCATCGCCCATGATGATGCGTTACTTTTACGTACATTCCCTATGTCACTTTTTGGCCCCGCCCTTGACTAGTATAGCTCTCTTGCCAGACATTCTATCTTTTCATTTATTCAACTCACCCAACTATTTCTTGACCATTTTTCTATCCACATCACCAAACAAGTCTCAATCATAGACCTCTACTCCATCAGGCAATTTGACGATGAATCAATAGCTAATTTTGTCACCCGTTGGAGAGGCTTGATTAACCACCTCTCCTTCTCCTTCCCTTAACCTGAGCTCATCGATCTCTTTTCTCGAGCATGTTCCAGGCACATCTCTTCCACCTTGTGGGTTCAAACATTCCACACTTTCGATGAAGCCTTCACCATGGCCCAAAAGCTTAAACTCCACGCCATTGAAGAGGATAAGGTCAAATTGCGTAATACTAATGCAAGAACCAATGACCATTCTTCTTCCAAACCTTCTTCTTCTGCCAATTTTGAATCCAAAGGAGTGGCCAACACTGTGGTCATTAGATCACCATCCTCGACAATAACCAATCAACCTCAACCTTCAACATCTCAAAGCATCACAAAACAATTCCAACAACAGTACATACAACCCTTCCCTAACCATCCTCCTAGCCACAACAACATTCAGACCATAACCAATGACTCTCATGACCATCATATACACATGGTCAACACGGTTTTGCCTCTTGTCCCTAACCAACCTCTTTCACAGGTAGAAGAGCCATCTTCTCCCATTTGTCTTTCACAGGTAGAAGATCCATCTTCTCCCATTTGTCTTTCATAGGTAGAAGAATCTTCTTCTCCTATTAGTCCTCCATCGACCTCTCCCATATTGGAGGATGCTTTGACCACGTAAACACTAGCCGCCTCACCTTCATCCTTCTTATCATCCATAGATGATCATACTTTTTTGACTCCTCAACCACACACAGAAACCATGACTACTCTGGCACTCTTTCCACTTAAAAAGCCCACATCTTCAATCCCTTCTCCATCGAGAGAAGAACCATCCACATCTAAGCCCAAACCCGCACAGGCATCCATCATGCCCAAAGAGATTAAAACTCTTGGTGAATGCCCCACATCTAACCTCGCCTCACACAATAGTGGCCCTCAAACCATACTAAAGAAGGCCACTAAACCACATCGGAGGCCTCCTCCCCCACCTTTGTCATTACCTTCAATTTTAGGCCCGCATCCATCCACTCTAATAGGAGTGCTCCCTACTCCCCTACTTCATAGAGGCAAGTTGCCTCCATCACTCCTTTAACCCCTCAGACATATATCTCCTCCAAACCATCGACCTATGCCTCTTACGCTTCTCAAACCAAAGTCATCAACCCTCACTGCAACAAAACATCTAGACCCATTAGCAGGTTCTTATGCCTTGTTGTTACGGCAATTATTGCAGTCCTCTCACATCAATCTCCCACCTCTTAAACCATATCAATTTCTTGGACCAAAACTACCCTAGTTTGATGACACTCATATTTGTGCATATCATCGCACGCCTGGGCATGACACTGAGCATTGTTGTGCCCTCAAGGTTGCCATTCATCAATGTCTAGGGAATGACACCCTTCTTCTCGACCACATCATCAACAAACCTTCAACATCACCCCATTCATCAACTCTCAGATCAAGACCATCTTGGTTTAACAACTCTAAATTTTGCCACTATCATCACACTCCAGGACATGACACTGAGTGTTGTTGCGCTCTCAAAGCTGTCATTTGTCAACACCAAAAAAGGGATTCCCTTCTCATCAAGGACTCTCTTGACCACCTCTTCAACAAATCATCAACACCGAACCATGCTTCTCAAACCTCATCACCTAAATCGGGATCTCCATGCCTGACTATGGTCCCTTTGTCACCTTTGACCCCATTATTCAACATCAACACAGTCCATCTGACCACTAAGCCTCAATTGACCTTGACCAATCTATCCAACATTCTCCCTAAGTGACTAGGGGAATCTAACCTTATCCTGACTTCGACCAAACATTTAACCAAGCCTTCGACCAAACATTCGACCAACTTTGACCAGACATTCGACCAAACCTCGACCAAGTCTTGACCAACCATTAATCAACCTTCCTATCATAACCTCGACTAGACCTCAACCACACATAGTCCAATCATTAATCAACCTTCCTATCATAACCTCGACCAGACCTCGACCACACATAGTCCAATCATCAATCAACCTTCCTATCATGACCCTGACCAACAGCAAACAAACCTCGACCAAACTTCAATCATCAAACATCAACCAACCAAGCACCTATCACTTCTTCAAACCATCATCAATCAGCACATGACCAATATGGAGTGAAGTAAATGAGGCAAGTTTACCCCTAATTGGCTCCAACCTTTTATTATCACGCACAAGTATGGATTAGGGACGTATCATTTGTCTTCTCTTGATAGATGACCAGAACCTGAGCCTCTTAATGCATTGCATCTTTGACCATTCTACTGTTAGTCGAGTACTCATCCGCTTGACATTTACCTTGAGCTCATCCCTTGAGCAATCCCCATCCTCTTAGTCCTCATTCCTTTCAACCCTATTCCCCTTAACAAATCCTATATACCCCTTTTATACGTATGGATGCTTTGTCCTAATAAAAGGGAGCCCTTGACCTTCTATAGTCTTGTCCATGACTCACATTTTCTATCAAAACAGATCAAGATGTCAAAATATCCAAAGTCACCAAATTAGAATCAAAAGGTAGACTGTTCCCTCGAAGGACAGTTGTACTATCATTACTGTAGCTAATAGACTACTCCCTCGAAGGATAGCTATTCAAAGCCCTTATATATAAAGCAAAATATAGACCACTCCATCGAAGGATGGCTATGACTAACTCTTGCTACAAACAACAATCTTTCTTAGAAGCTTCCCGCATTGATCAGCTTCACATATGACCACTAAGCAAATGACATCTCTATGCAGACTTCCCACATTGATCAGTCTGCACCAAAAAAAAATGGGTCATTGACTTGGCTTGTAGTTGTCTCAAGGTCTCCTATAAAAAGGGGCAAAGTTATCTCTGCTCTAAAATGGGTTACCCTATCCTCCTCCTATCACCTGCTCAAGGGACTTTGAGCTCACTTTAATGTCAAAGTGATTCGATTACCTCTCTAACACAACATATGGTCAACAACGTCATGCATGAATGGGGCTCTTGGTTCTAATAACCCCTATCTATGCTGTCATTCTGGTCCTTGTCAATGAAAGAGCAATATGCCTTTCACTTCTTCTACACTTTGGTCACATTCTACTTCATCACTTGTCAAACCTAATCAACTCAACTCAACTCTCTTTTTAGGCCACTCTCATAACCTATTCACACTAGTTTCTATGGACACCAATACACATGGAAACTATTGACCAGACACAATTTATGTTAAGCATAAACCAATACTTGCTAAAGCATAAATAGACCTCAATTCATTTTTAGCATACATCCATCATGAATATGGAAAATTGCTAGGGATGAAAGACCCTTCAACCAATGTTGCAGAATACACCATTTGGAAAAGGTTGTAACATATTTTTCTCCTCATCATTTTGACACTTGACCAAGACTAGTCTATTAACCACTTTGATCACCTGTCTACCACTCAGACTCTTTGTTCGAACTACATTGGTCTAAGGCCCTAAGACCAGGGCTATGTAGGTAGCACTCAGATGACATGACATCTTTTGGGGTTAGTTCGACCACCCTCATTTTTTCGTCTCTCTGATGGACAAACCTTATTTCCTCCTTTTGACCATGACCTTGCCCTCAACCAAGACCAATTCCATCCCTTTGACCCTTGCTCCCTTTTAGGGAGAACTACATTGGCTTGAGGCCCTTCACACAAGGGCTATGTAGGCAGCACTCAGATCACATAACGTCTTCTGAGGTTAGCTCAGCCACATCCTTTCATCCATCCATCCACCTCGACCAATGACCATTGGAGATCATGCCTATCTCCTCCGACTTTGACCACTTCCAAGATAATGTTGCCTTGGTTGTTTTTTGCCTATATGCTACCTCATGACTGGTTAGCAAAATTATGCACAGACTATTTTTAGACCCTCACAAGTATAGGATCGCAAACCGGTTGATATGCACTACTTGTGACCTTTTTCATGTTTTTGGGAGCACTTCCTGAGCCCGAGATACCTGGAACACGATTACCCATTGGAGCTACAGCTTAGATTAAATAACCTGATTAGCAGATGACTAAATGTTGGGGCTCGATTATTTCAATTTTGGCACTCTTCGACCCTTGACCTGTGACAATTTAACCTGACCATCTCATGAAGTGGTACGCATGTAATCACAACTTTTGCAGCGTTCACCCTCACCCCTTTTTCATTCACTCTTTGTCAAATCAACACCCGATTCCTGGTTCCCTTCCCTCGACCCCTGCTTTGAGGGGGAATACCTCATCCATAATCGGGGTAATCCATCTCCTGTTTTTGTCTTGAAGTTCATTCGAACAACCAACAAGATGAAATCAACCTTATCCCACACCTGGGGCAATCCATCTCCTATTTTTTTCTTATAGTTCATTCAAACAACCAACAAGACAAAATCAACCTTATCCCACACTTGGGGCAACCAACTCCTATTTTTGTCTTACAGTTCGTCCAAAACAACCAACAAGACAAAAAGGGGCAAATGTAGACACTGAAATTGTGTCTAACCCTTGTCATCCTCCCTTTAACTCCCATTTTATTCTCCCATGCCTATTTAACCCCTATCGACCATTTTCCTACGAGCCTTGACCCTGACAGCATGTAAAAATGAGCAAAAAGCTAAAGCTAGCCTCTGTCCCCATTCTACATCTGCCGACAATGGTCACTACCTGGCTGACATCACCGACGTCGGTCACTTCTCGACCGACGTCGACAGTCTTACTGGCATCGGTTATCCTTAACACTGCATTCTCGACCTGAATGTAGGATCCGTTATTCATCATTTGGTTGCTAATCCATTTCTCGATCGGTTATCAGGCCTTCCTTCATAATCAATCAACAACCTCTTCACTCGAATGATCAGCCAACTTTTGCAATCCAACCAATCTACATCCAATCTCTCGCATTCTCTCTCTCTCTGGTACAGGTATTCTACTTTGATCATCTTGCTGGAGGTCTGCTACATCAAACTTTTGCAACACACCAGCAGCATCAATCATGTCTCTGACTTTATCTTCAACACGTAATAGGTAAGCATTTGTTCTGTGTTTTTATTTTGCTCTCTGGTTATTGTTTTTTATTTGATATCACCCCCTATCTAGATTCAAACTACAGACCCAACCTGACTGCCTCTTGTATCACCTCTATCCACCCTGTCCAAAATACACAGTCCCAGATCCCTGCACAAACCCCCAAGCAATCCCCCTGACTCCCAAACTAGCTTCCTAACCCTCAGACAAAAACCTCAGACACTTCTATAATCCTAAAACCCTATCCAGACCTGACCAAACCCCATCTAAAAGCTATTGCCCTGACTAATGCTAGTCATTACCCCTACCGACGTCGGCACTTTAACCGACATCGACACCTTTCCTTGACTAATGCCGGCACAGAGACTGACACCAGCGACTGTGCAGAGTAGTTTGCTGCATATCAGGTATGTATTCTACTTTTTGTCTTTTATTTCTTTCATTATGTCTTTCATTATTTCTACTTCAGTCAAATATTCTATTTTTAATTAGTGGGTTGATATCCCTTAAGGAAGTCTTTGTACTTCAGGGATCAAGCTTTTGCTTGACAACCCACCATATCCTCATCTAACATTTTTTGTATTTAGTCTCTTTTTCTTCGTAGGTGTCATTCCTCCACAGCCAAAGAGGAGTACCTTCCAATGTCTGATTTTGGTGTGCATGACTACATTTGGGTATCTTCTAACCCTAGACCATCTCTTAGTTTCTCATTTCTATCTTTTGAATGTGAAAGCAAAATTAGCGTAGAAACATGTATAGTCAATTTCAGTCCCATTTTGTCTACATATATCAACCTACCCAATATAATCCATTTTGGTCCTCTTTTATCCATATTTATCAAACTAGCTGATACCATCAATTTCATAGTTATTTCATTAAACTATATCAATTTGGCTGATATAGTCAAATTTAGTCATAATTTTTTAGACTATATCAACTTGGAGAATGTATTAAACTATAGTCTTGCTTCATTAGACTATATTAGATTGGCTAATATAGTCAATTTTAGTCTTGTTTAATAAAATATATAATCCTAACCAATATCATACACAAAAAATTGATTTCATCTCACAAAGATCCTAATATTGATGCCACATTTCCTACTGAAACATATATTTACATAGATTTTGACATCATTCCTAGGATCTTGATCTTAGATTTAATCCACATATATAACATAGATTGGGGAATATTAAAATGCCTACCCTATTATTATTACACATGTTGGGGTATCTTTTGATGCCCATAATTTTATCACTACAAATATTGGGATACCTTATGATACTTGCATTTCACCCTTTGGGAAATCTTGTGATACCCATCCGTAATCCTTTTCATACATTTAGTGAATATTCCAATGCCTATCCTAATTATATTATCTTCTTGATCTATCATCATTACCATGAAGTAGATATCAAGAACCTCTCACATATTACAAATAGACAAATTCAAATTCAATAATGTTTTTGAGATAAACATGCACACACTTCACATGATATTCTTTGATTTAGTAATTAGGATAGATATTACGTGTTATTATGTCTCATGTTTATTTAATTTTTTACTCTCCCCATATTTCAAGGTGATTAATTTTGGCCTTAGTTTCCATAGTGGATCTTAGGTATCACCTTTAGGTTTTAAATCATTTTCACTTATACCATTGCTTCATTTTTAGTTCCTTGTTATTCTTACAATCAGCTTAGATTTGCTTGAGAATATTTGGTATCACTCTTTAGGTTTTATTTCATTTTTAATTACACCATTATTTCATTTTTTTACTATTTAGTATTTTAATTATAGTATATATTTATCTTGTGGTTATTAGGTATCATCTTTAATCTTTGATTCATTTTATAGTTGAGATTTTATTCTCTTATAGAGCTTAGTTAACACCTTTGAGTTTTATTGCTATCACATTTATCACATTTTTAATTCA
Source organism: Torreya grandis (assembly GCA_037957365.1). Lineage (NCBI taxonomy): Eukaryota > Viridiplantae > Streptophyta > Pinopsida > Cupressales > Taxaceae > Torreya > Torreya grandis. The sequence goes on from JARHVA010001995.1 coordinate 1,233,435, forward strand.
CATTTTCCTTAGTTTCTTTGTGATTATTTGGCCCTTATTTACTTTTACCATATTTTGGGATGAATACTAATTTCACTAGTACTTGTGCTATATCTCTTTTAGGTTAGTGCAACTTCCCTAGTGACATGATTATCAAAGCAAAGCCCCATCCATTTTGAAATCATTATTTTCCCTCTTTATTATATATTGTAAGAATATTCCTCATTATATCACCTTTATTACATTGACATATCTTCCATGATCCCCATTTATCCCTTCTTTAATTTCACTTGAGCCACACATAGGTTGGTTTTGAGATTGTATACTTACATGTGGGGAAATTCTAGGAGTCTTTAGGAATCATGGTCTTGAGATTCTCACTTGTAGTGGTCAAACTTAAAATCTCTTATGTTAGCTAACTATTTCACTTAGTTTTTTATTTTCAACTCCATATGGAGGAGGAACATAAAAAATCTAAAGTAATCAATATGAAATAAGATAAAAATGTAAATTATATCACAAAATTTAGATCACACCAAATAATTTGATCTTTGTTTAAAACATCTCTTATCTTAGTCAAACCTCAAACTCCATATATAGCCTCATGATAGAGATGAGGTCCATTGGGGTGTGGTAGGATAGTAGACTAGGGTAAGATGTCTAATATCATTACATCATTATAGCTTCCTATATTTTAGTACCACCTGCTTTCTCACAAAATTACCCAATCTTCATAGTAGGATCATGACTATGTAAAGGGTCTTGAGGAACAAGGAACACATTGTTCAAAGGTAGGATAATTATAATTTCATGAATATAACCTTCATAAAATGATATATGTACTTCACTTATTATCCTAATATTTTTGTTCCTTAGTTGGAGTGTCTTAAGTCCTAAATATCAATTGTTCATAGATTTTACCACTTTCATAAAGTGTTTCATTCCCACTAAATATTTCCACAATATCCATTTGGCACTTTGCATTCCTTTTTCACATAATATATTCCCCAATACACCATTGATGGGAACCAATTTTAGATGATCACATCTCTATCACAATATTATCATTTTGACACCACTTGGCCTTTAGTTTGTGATTTTTATAGTAAGACCCATGAAATCAAGCAAGACTTCCTGATAAACACCTATCACCCTTTACTTTCCACACCATTAATAGTCATCTTAGTCATGTCTTAGGTTCTTTTTATTTCCTACATCACCTCTTTGCACATACACTAAATTTGAGTTATCATTCTTTAGATATTTTAATTTTTATTTATCCATCATGTTTAGGATAATTTGCATACAAAATTGGACTGATATTCTTGTCTTAAAATTTTAATTACATTTTTATTTACAGTCTTATATATTTTCCCATGTTTTATTTGACATGCTTATCTTACACGAGATAAAATTCTTTAATTACATTTTTTTCTTAGATTGATATTTCAATTACTTACAATATTTTACATATCTCATCTTTTTTGGTGTGTTTCATATTCATTTTTATCATTTGCTTCATCATTTTTAACATCTTTTGTTTATTGAATTTCTATCTAATTACTTAATATGTCATTTTATTTCACTTATTTTTTATTCTTTTTGATCACGCATTTGCTCAAATTTGCTCTAAAATAATAATATGTGCATCACTTTACATCACATCTTTAAAATTTTAATTTTTTTGAAGCTTTTAGTTATTCACTATGAGATTCCATTTTTATCCCATATATTTGTTTCCATAGATCATTCTCACAAACTAAAATAAGCCTTATAATCCTAGTGAGATGGAGAATTTTTAGGTGCTAACATAATTTTTTTAAAGAAAATAGAGTTTTGTCTTATTTTTTAGGTCCACCTTTTGTTCCACATGTTGGGTGTTTTCCATCATCTGTGACACACACAACCTCATCTATGATTGACTAGATAATTGAAGGTACACATTCTCATTTTAGTTACTTTCATTTACTTTTAGTTATACCAAATTTCATTTCAATGATATAATTATGTTACTATGTTATTTTATAAATCACCATATTTAATTTTACTATTGTGACACATGATGAGTTTTGGGTGGGTATATGTATACACATAATATTTTCTCTTCATCACATATTGATTATTTCTTTTGAAATTAATTGTCAAGAATATATCTCCTTGATTTCATGCCTTAAAGGGTGTACTAAGAAAGGGTTGGTCAAGTTTCATGATGTTATGTAAGACATATTGCTATTATATCATGATTACACTATTTTAACTATTATATTGGACTCCTCAAAAGTGTCTTTCAATTTACTTCTTCCATCTTGTCCTTATGTATTTATGTCAACTTCCCTATATCCTATGGCATCAATTTGTAGTTGATATCATTTTTTTAGTGCCTTTTAACCTTCATGTACTATATATATATATTATCCCATTATAATTTTGAGCTTATATTTTGATGTTTTTACTGTATCATCTTGGATGATACCATTTTATGTGAGCCAAATTCTTTAAATTGTATTAGTTGACTTGATATCATCAGCTTAATGTTTAGGTTGGTTTAAGGTAATGGTATCTATATATATATATATATATATATATATATATATATATATATATATATATATATATATATGGGTCCTATTTAATTCATATCATATCATATATACTTTAATCATTCTAATTCAACCCGTAGTTCTAACCTAAGTCATATTTGGAAGAGTTTGTAGTCTAGAACCTTATCTTTAGGAAGCTTTTCTTTTAGTGTCTTTGAAGCTCAATAAGAGGATTCATTTAGATTCATTGGATAATGATATCTTATATATTTATCTAATTATTTTAAGTATTTAATCCATAATATATCTTGAAAATATCCACTTGAGCCAAGGGGAGATTGATGCTTGATAGGTACACCTCAAGGTAAGTATTTATAACTCTATGCTCTTTATTTTATTTACTTAGTGGATTGGATGTTACTTGTTTCTTAGTGAATGGATGTATGTATCCTTGCTTGGGATTTATATACATTTAATAAGCTGGTATGGCTATAGGATTGGTTAAGTTTTCCATATTTTTATTTAGGTTGTATAGACCCCTATTTCATTGACCATTACACATTACCTAATTAAAATAATTATAACCCTTCCCCTTATTTTGTCTTACTTTAGTTTTATACTAATAATAAATTTAATTTTATTGAGGTCTAGTGAGAGATACATCCTTGTGTCATAGGCTTAAGATTTGGAGCCCTTTCCTTTTTATATTCATGTTTTAGATAACCTTTATTAGATCTACATAATTCATAGGTCAGTACCAAATTGTTCAAGTATCACAAACTCTATTTTGTTGACCTTATTTGAGTATGAGTCTATTGAGATATGATAGTTGTAGGCTAATAATAGCATGTACATATAACTATCACAAGAGAGATCACACATATCTATTAAATAGGAAAACCTAAAGAATATGGCGCCTAAATACTCCTAGAATTACAAGTTATAAAAGAGTGCAATATTGAAACTAATCTTGGTGAGACTGAGAGGAGATGAAAAATTAAAAAAACAATAGAAGTTATCATAAAATTATTGGGTTACATGAATCACAAAAAATGTGAAAGGTAAGATGGTAGAATGATAGATAAGCATGAATCAATATAATAAGAAAGGGTGAAATGTGTGTGGACATGAAGATATAGAGTGATATAGTTTCATCACAAAATAATGACTTATTTTATGTGAAGGAAAATGCCACTCTTTTCCATTCCCTTATCTTTATAATAATAGACCTAGCTAAGTTTGTAAGTAAAAGAAATATATGTAGAAAATGAACAAGGGATAGCATTTGTGAGGAGGGCCTAGTTGATTCCCTTGGTCTTACCATACAAATCAAAAATTGAAAATCTAAGAGTGAAAGAGTTATCAAAATGCTGCAACCAAGATCTCTCTAATATACCATTACTATAGCCATGGAAACTTCAACATACACACAAATAATAAACTATATATTAATAGAAATAGATTATGCAATGCTGAAATTGTCCTCCTCTTCTAATTCATAAAAGATGCACTACTAGAGTTCCTATAAATAGGAGAGAGAGAGAGAGAGAGAGAGAGAGAGAGAGAGAGAGAGAGAGAGAGAGAGAGAGAGAGAGAGAGAGGAGAGAGAGAGAGAGAGAGAGAGAGAGAGAGAGAGAGATATGGGTTAAAATTTCCCAAAATAGTAATAATAAAATTATGGGAAAATTTTCCAACCATGTACAAACATTAAATAAGATTAAATATAAAATATATCTAATCATATATTAACATAAGCTAGTTATTAAATCCAATGCCCTCCCTTAATCTATGATTAGGGAGAGATACAACAAAATGGGTCACTAATACTAGGCTTGATGAGTTACCCATGCATAAAGGAGATCTCATAAAGTGGAGAAAAATGATATAACCTATATAAAAACTCTGTCTCAAAAGAGAAAAAAAATAAGAGAGAGATAGAAGGTCTGCCAAAAATGATGTTAAAGTATTCCATACTCCTAGTACTCATAAGTCATAAAGGAACTCAATTTACATGAGTGGTCCCAATCCACTACTCGATCACAAAAATAGATCACACTAGGCTTAACTAGAATATATTTAATTAATAATATTTTTAGTGGTGTCAAAAGTGCAAAAGAGGAATTATTGGTGCAAGAGACACTCAACACCTAATAAGTAGGATCTACACCACACCATGATACTATTGATTGGATGGAGTGATGTCAAAATATATATATTCACACTCTACCCATAATTTTAAATGGGTGGAGTGGATGAAAATAGTTTTTATTAGTGGGTTTAATCTACTACTCAAACACCAAACAATATATCATTGTATACACCATAATTGATCTATATTAGATTGAGAGAGACTTTCAAACTATAAAAGAAGACAAGATGACACTAGGATTCACCAGAATATCTACACTTCAAACTATGGGAGACTATTAAATATCAAAAAAGGGTGTCTAAAATATAGATAAGGTCTCTCAAATAAAATGGCTTTGGTGGTTATGGGAGAGACTATAAACTAAAATTTTAAATGGTACACAAACTAAGGTACACACACATGAATGTAGACTAGGTTGTAAAAGTAACCCTCCATGGCACTTTATAATTTAGTGTGAGTATAATATAATCCATACACAAAAAAACCAAATGGAAATAAGGAAGACACTGGGCTCACTATAATAAATACAAATAAGGAAACTATTAACTTATCTAATAAGTCATCACAAATCATAATAAATGTTCTAAAAATAGTGGGGTGAAAAAGTGGACCCATAGAAGAAGGCAAGGCACTAAGAAAGGGGCCTTGGTGGAGACATGATATAAACTACAAGTGTGTCAAAGTATAATGTGTAAACTATATTAGATAATGTTGTGGGATAATGAAGGAGTTTGGTAAATGGTGAAAAAAGCCACCATGTATGTATAAACACACCTGAAAGGATTAGCTACACAAAAATGATAACCTATAAATCACATGCAAAGGGACATTATACTTGGCCAAAAAATTATCTTAGATAGTGTAAATTACAATAATGACATAAGTGATACACTATAGGCCAAGAAGGATTAGTATGAGATAAATCTCATGCAAATAAGATGTTATTCACAGCCAAAAATTATAATTAGATAGAAAAATCAAATAAGGATGAAAAAGAGTTATATTTTTCATGTGAGGGGGTTTGGCCACCTACTAAACTGGACATCATCCACTGGTCTTCAAAAAATAAGATTATAGGTGTAAATGATAAAACAACAACCAAAAATATATTTATAATGATTTCCCCCACTAGGATATTATTTTTATAGAAAAACAATAAAATAATCTTAGAATTTAAGCATGAAGGTGTCCTTTAGTGATTAAATCACATCACCACATAAATCAACTCACATGATATTCTTGTCAACTTCAATTAAAAAATCCCATCCAAAGGTTGTATCAAAACATTTATCCAATATAATAATATCAATGACTTGACATTTAAAAAGTAATTAAAAATTTCAAGACTTACTTTTAAACAAAAAAAACACATGTTTAGTTTTGACCAAAATAAGGATGGTTTTGAAAATTATGGGTGGCATATGAGGATAATGAGAGTAACTAACTAATGATGGATAATAACCAATGGGGAAAAAAATGGTGGGAAAGGATACAAAGTAAAATCTATAGCCAATATAGGTGGAACATGGTGGTAGAGTGTTAAGCTCGATGTTGGATCAAAGCCTATGAAACCTTCTAGATAAAAAAAAGGATCACTATAACCTAAATGCCAATAAAGAAAATGACATTGGAAAACTTCCAATGCAATTACTTAAAAAATGAGGGAAAAAAAGCAAACACAAAACCACATGATGTCATGTCAAGTAAAATTTAGGGTAATTAATGCATCCATGGGTGCAAGGAAACTAAATGTTGAACTAAGCCTGGTGAGCATGAAGGAGTTTGTAATGCCTATATTTCTAGGCAAACCTAATGCAAGAGGTGAATTAGGTGGTTGATGCACATGCACATGATTTTGGATTAGAGCTTATTCTCATAGAAACTACCATGTCTATAAATTAAAGATTCTTTAACCAGCCAATCTATGGTGTGTGTTTTTCATCTTAGGCTTCCTAAAATACATAGGTGCCACTTCAAAACCTCATATGCATATAACTCAAAATAGATTTATATTAAGCATTCACCACCACATAACAAAACTACCATGTGGGGAACTATGGGAAGTGCCATAAAAAATAAGATTAACAAAAGAGAGATAAAACCAATGAACTCTAATTTTATCCATGTTTTTATAGCTCTACCATACTCATGACCTAGTACTAAAAACATTGATCTAGGCATGATTGTCTATTATAGGAAAAAAATTGATCTACACAAAATTGTTAGGCCCATTTCTATATTTAAAAAACATTGCAACAAAGGCTATATGACAAGATCCAAAAAATAAATAGAACCCTATAAACTAGTAGTAAAAAACTATAGTAGTATAGCCAATTAGATCTTGACCAAGTCCAAAAAACATAAATATAGGCTAAATATAAAATGGATAAGTAATGGTTGTTGGATACCTCTTCAATACCATGATAGAGTTATAAAAACTTCTTGAGCCAAGATCTCTCTGAGAGACCATTACTATAGCCATGTAAACTCTAGCATACACATAAATAATAAACAATCTATTAATAGAAATATATTATATAATGTCAGAAAAATTCTCCTCTTCTTATTCATACAAGATGCACTACTAGAGTTCCTATAAATAGGATAGAGAGATGAAATAAAACTTTCCAAAAATTACAAAAATAACCTTATGGGAAAAAGGTCCAACCATGCACACACATTAAATAAGGATTAAACATCAAATAGAACTAAGCATATATTAACCTACGATAGTGATTAAATCCAAAAAATATATATAATTAAGATAAAATTATGAAGTATAATAAATACCCAAATGGTGTATATAATGATAAAAAGGACCAAATAATTGTAAAGGAAACAATGATTGACTATATAAAGTAAAAAGGATGGGTAATTATGAGGAAGAATTGGATATTCCCCAAGTGTTACAATGAAACTCATAAAGTGAAAAATGAAGAGGTATAAAAATGAAAAAACACCGAAGGACCAATCATAGGTATTAAGGATAATGTAAAAGAAGACCTGGAGGTGTGTAGAGGATACAATACTGAACTGTAAAGAGAGTCAATGTAGAACCTATAAGAAATGTTAGCTCAAAAAAAAATATAAACTAATGATAAAAATTTAAGTAATATGAACATGATAAATCATGAGGGAAATATCACTAGAGATTCCATACAAATATCTAATAGGTATCCTACAACAACTAGTAGGAGAAGTCATCCCCAAAGAGGGAATACAAAAAAGAGGCTAAAGGTTCATAAAGAAACTAAGTCAAACTAAGAAAGTTAAAAATTTGATAAAATAAAATTGAAGGTGATACCTAATATCCATAGAGAAAACTAAGGTTGATTAAAAACCATCCCAAAAGAGTGGAAAGATAAAATACTAAAAGGAAAATCCTAAAGGTGATACATAAGATCCATGAGGGAAATAGATGTCGAATGTAAAATGACATAAAAGAAACTCAAAGGTGATACCTAACACCCACAATGGAAAAAAATTATTGTAAAATGATATAAAAGAAACCTAATGGTGATACCCAATATCCATAAAGAAAACACTAGGATAGTTGTAAAATGATATTATGGAAACTTGAAGGCAATACCTGAGATCGATAAGGGAAACTAAGGTTGACTATAAAATACCAAAGAACTAAATATGAAAAAATAGTTATAAAAATGATGCTAAGTGAATAAAATTTGGGAAAGTGAATAAACATGAGATAAAATAACAATTAATATCTACGCTCATGTATATAATAAATAAGAACATGTGGACTATGAGTATATTTATCTTAGAAAGTTTTTTGAAGCTGAATTTATTTGTTTGTAATATGTGAAAGGTTATTTATTGTTACCTCATGGTAAGAATGATAGAAAATTAATCCAAGATTTAAAAAAATATGGACATCATAAAATACCTTTGAAGCATAAAAAAGGTTAAGGATGGCCTCGAAAGATGCCCCAAAGGTGGTAATAATAAAATGGTGGGCAAAAGGGATGAGCATTGAAATATGTCACATTCTTTGAGATGTAGACCATAGAGTTAACTTTAAGATCAAAATGCCTAGTAGTAATGTCAAAATATATGTAAATATATGATAAAACAAGGAATGTGGAATCTAGAGCAATGTTAGTATCAATTAGGTTGACATAATTTGGAGTAATGAGACTAAAATGAACTGTATCGACTAAGTTAATATAATTTGATGAAATAGGATTGGAATGAACTATATTTTTTAGGTTGATATAGTCTCATGTAATAAAATAGAATGAATTTTATAGTTAGGTTGATATAATTTGATGTAATATGACTAGAATGTAATATATCAGTAAATTTGATTCATTTTAGTGTAATATGACTAGATAAACTGTATCAACTAGGTTGATATAATTTTATGCAATAGGAATAGATTAAATTTTTTTGGATAGGTTTGTATATCTTTTAGAATAAAAATTAATTAGAGTGGGGGGAGTGAATCATTCTTCAAAACTTTTGATTCAATTTCACTTAAACATACATGAACAATTCTAACAAGCATGTACATCTTAGCAAACATAAGCATCAAATCATAAGAGCATGAAAAACATGAACATAAAATATATGTAGGAAAATCTTAAAGGGAATAAAACCCAATAATTAAAAAAAATTAATATATTACTATGATACAAACACCAATCTTTTGTGAAGCACTAACTCCACATAAAACACCAACCCCAACTAGCTCAACACTAACTCAGCTAGGCTTGAACAAGCACCCACTTGCAAGGAGGCACCAACCCCCTAGATGACTCATCAGAAACTAAAACACATGAAACACTTGATCACATTCATAAAAAAAATTTAATCATACAATATATGATTATATTCTTCTTAATCTCTTCACTCACTTCTATCCCTCTTAAACCGGCCTTTAGCCTTCTTCACTTAATTAGCCCTTTTCATAGCTTGATTAGGTCTTCTGACCTTGATCCTCATATGAAAAAACTTTATTATATATTAGTGAAACTTATATAATTTTTCACATTACCTCCTTATTCTCACCAATTATCTATATCATTCTCTTGTTCTTTACTCTCTCTAGGCACTTCTAAATAGGCCTAAACTGCCTAGTATTTATACAAGTCACTTGATCATATCCTTGCTAGTCAGACACACATTATTATCTTATTAGGTTGTAAATATAATAGGTATTATAATATTAAAATAACATGACTTAATAATTAATAAACCATTGCATTAGGTCAGCCATAGCTCAAATAGCCCTTACTCCTCTTTTAGGTCTTTATGGAGATCTAATAGACCTTCTTAGCAACATGTTAACCTTTAATATTTATTGAAGCATATTAAAACACCTCACATGGTAGGAAAACATCATATTAAAATAAAATAAACCTTATACAACTCCACTTTAATTCAATAACATATTTTAGGTCCAATCACCATTTGAAACCCTTCTCAAATCACTGTTCATAAAAGGCTTGTGCATACACAGAAAGTCTATCTTGAACATTTTAGGAATAAAATATATATTTTACAAGAAAACATGGAAAAACATTACATGTACATAAACATAATAAATTTATGGTCATTAAAATATTCATTAGATTTTTTAATTCAGGTTTTATAGGCTCAAACTCTTCTCTACAAGATGCTCACTTAGAACTGCCAACTGACTTCAAAACACAGTCAAGGAAAAATGAACTTATAAAAAATAATTGAAAATATTCAAGGGATTTAAATTCATGAACAATATATTATACCATACTCATATAAAATTCTATCAAAATGATTATAGGTACTAATGGAAATTATTGGCCTTATAGACTAATATATTGACTTTCTCTCTTACAGACTCCACTTAGTCCAATAAGCCATTTTAGCTTCAATGTTTCAACCTATTAAATTAAATTAAAAGATTATTAAAATTATTTATAGATTATTCAATTTCTAAATATCATCATCATGAACTTCAATACATCATTCTTACCTAAAAACACATCAAGAATCATCTTCTCATTTCTACTTGATTTTCTTACTTACTGTACCAATAAGTTTATTAGCGACTAGACAAATTGGATCATTAAATTTTTAAAAAAGAGATATGGAACCTATATATAAACCTTCATGGATAATAAATAAAAGTATCACACTTTGACCTTCATCGATTAACAACTTTGACGTGGTCAACTCTGCTTGCTACAGTAAATCTTTGAAAAACAAGCACTTTCCTATGTGGTTAGCTCACTCCCCTGAGAAACCAATCACACTTGGAGATTATTATGAGAGTTTAATACAACCTAAAATCACTTAAATATCCATATAAAACCATTATGATCTCTTTAGAACAATATCTTCAATATCAAGTCATTGTTAGGGTTATTTGAGGGTTTAGACCAGCTTCAATTCTTAATGATCATTCATAAAACTTATCTCCTTTTTCAAAACTAATGATTTGAAGTTTGAGATAGAACCATTCCTTATTGTATGAGCCAATGAGAAATTGAAATACCTTCTCAGGTAGGCAACTCTTCATTTTTTTTATTCGAGAGACCTTAAAACACTTTCCAAGACTTTTCTTTAAGATAATGACCTTAAAATTCATTAACATGATAAAAAAAACTTGAATCACCTTTTTAAATGCCCAAGTACTCACCCATGTCTTGGAAATGGATCCTGATACCTCATCTAGCCACCATCTCTCTTTTTGCTTTCAAAGCCTTTGACCTACAAATCACAATAGGTATTAAAGCTATACTTATAACCATTTTTCAAGATATTATCACCTCATATATGTGCCATGAAATCTCCTATCATGATTAACTATAAAACATTATTCGCATGTCTTTTAAATAGTTCATGATGCCTCATTAGGCCAAGCAGGATCTAGAATTAGTCTAGCTACAAATTTGGACTATAGTACTTACCCATATAGACTTTACCTTGAAACTCTCTTAAGTGATCTAATGTCTCTTATGTGTACTAAAGAAACCTAATACACTCACTCTTATTTGTATCTTCCACAAAACATATTCATGGCTTCAATGGATCATCTTCATAGCTACTTATAGATCTTTGGAGCTCGACTAAGGATCTTCCTAGCTCACTTGAAACATCTTCATAGATGCTTACAGATCTTCATATATTACCTTAAAATCATTTTCAAGGCCCTCAAAACCTAATGTATAAAATATAACAACCTCTCTCATATTCAAACACTATCAAGTATTCTTTGGATCTTTACTAAGGATTTTCATAGCTCATTTGGAGCATCTTTAAAACTACTTACATAGATCTTTGGAGCATACAACTTATTATTTTGATATCACTCATTTCATCATACTAATCATTTTGATCTCAATGATATTTCTCAAGTCAAATGGTACTATCTCATCACTACTCTCATACAATAACAACACTCACTATACTGGCATAAGAACTCATCATACACATACCTCAAAGCTTACTTAAACATGCACCTTCAAAAAAAACCTTTGACAAAATTTAAAAAACCATGCATCTTCATAAAAACCTTTGACATAAATGATAACATTAATACCAAAACTCAATAATCAATGATATTTCTCAACAATCTCCCCCTTATTCATTGGTGGCAAACACACTCAAAAAACTATATCAACTACTCTTAATGGAAATCATTTCTTAGACCTAGTTCTTGCATTTTATTTCTACCTTTTCTATCTTTCTCCCCCTTTGACATTAATGAAAAATGTATTAAAAAACTATCATCTCTTTCAAAATGAACTTATATTACAATACCACTTCAACATAGATCAAGCTTAGTTAACAACTTGAATAGCTCCCCCTCAAACCAAGCATCCACCATGCTTCTATTACTATTAAACATTAAAGGTCACATAAAGATATTAGAATCATATCTTCTCCTTCTAATCTGATATCATCTCTTGAAGACACTAGATGGAACATAATATTTATAAACTATGATAACCACTCATGGAAAATTCTCTTGATTAGATCACTTTTATCATATTCTAAACTATCTTCCCTTTTTAGATCATTCTCCTAGCTAGTCCACCAAAAAATTCAACAAAAAAATTTGTAAATCATATCAGACATATGCTTCCTTTAAAACATGCATAATTCTATTGTGATATCGAAATCAACCACTCTCTTGACAAAGATATCATATCTACCAAGATCCCCTTAGACCAAGCATACCTTTTTTAAATGAACTAGGAACACAAGATCACTTACCTTCACTTTCATGACTGAAGAAGATCAGATTCTTGACCACACACAAGGTTATCTCATTCTTGACTCCAACTATAGAATTAGGGACTCCCATTTTTTCCTCATATAACTAGATCTCAAAATCTTACCTCTTATATACCAATTGTCTACACTTTGATTTTAGATACCTGATAATAGCCTTAGATCTATCATCATATTGACTATTATACTTAAAAACCACATAACTAACAACATAGGAATGGATAATATCCATCTTCATCTCCTTGCTTGCAACATAGACAACATGGAATTTTCTCAAAATGAAACCTTATTTGACTACAACCTCATGCTTTGATCCAAAACTTGAAAGCTTTAGTTGAAATATAATTCAAAAATAAGAACAACACAATTCAAATAATGCTATCTCTAAAAAGAGATGTTTTATTGATCAAAATTGCAGACCCAAACATATGCCTATCTCTGAGAAGAGATGTCTCATTTCCATTTTGGGTTACATCTTCATTTATACATGTTTTTAAGGTGTGAGGATGATGTGGAAGGTCACAAATATTGAGGGAGATTAATTGGTTTTAATTCCATGATTTAAAACAATACATAATTTGAGGAATTACTATTTTTAGAAACTTACTATTTTTAGACTACACTACTAAAATTGAAGTTTGGGGCACTTCCATTGGGTTTTTAGGGGTCAAAATTTATTGAGAAAAGATCAATGTCATCTCATGACATTAACCTCATTATTAAATTTCCAACGGTTCAAATGGTGAGTCAATTGGAGCTACGGTGCAAAATTTATGGCTCCCGAAAGTTTTGCCATCGATTGGGGTGGACCCATCACCCGAATTGTCATTTGAATTGTTACCCAGATCATGCTTCTTCTGATAGAACAATGTATCCATGAAGCTTAAAAGGAGCCACCACTTTTCATAGGGAACTAAAACAACATAAACTCAAGAGATTCATAGATATCCATACTCTTAAAATATTGAACATTCTTTAATGTCCTTTTAGGCTTGATTGGCACTATAGGCTTATTCTCATCATCAACCATTTGATCATCAATGTGAAATGAAAATAGACATTCCTTACTTGATTTCACATCTTAGGCATGGTCTATTTTGGCAAGAAATCCACTTGAGCTTATAGAATGATCATGAATTATTTTTATTTCCTTTGGTTTCCATACATTTATTTTCCTTCTTTGTTCACTCTAGGAGCTCTAAACTTCCTTTTTTGACTAGATAACTTTCTAACTCTGTTAAGATAGAATCTTGCAATATGTCTTATATTATGATAGTTGTAATAGGTCACATTATACATACCATTGACTAATATGAATTGTGATTCCTTCCATAGTTTCATGAGTACTAATTCTTGGAGGTTATTCTGCATTCTCTTTCTATATGACTAAATTGAGTACATATAAAATAGTAACCATTGAAAGAAATAGCATATCTTATAACATTGGGTTGTCTAATAAGTATTTTCATGTTTACCTTCTTTTCTTTAATAGTCTTATCCTTGACTTGAGGTGACTCCTTTTGGTCTTATTTGAAACCAAGACCTATCTTATCACTTACAAACTTTTGAATACTCAGGATATCATCTAAAGCCTTAGTGCTCTTTTCAAATTTCACAAACCTCTTCACCTTCTAGATGCTTGATCCAACTCAACTTTTAGAGATTCTATTTTAGTTTCATATTTGATGCATTATTCTTCTTTATCCTATAGGATTGAATTAAATATCTCCATATGTGCCTCAAATTGATTGATAAACTCATCAAACTCATTAGAAGTATTGCTCAACCTTTCCTCAAATGATCCAATATGCTTCTCATAATCCTTGATTAATGACCTTTGTCTATGATTATTTATTCTTTGAAATTTCAAATCCTCTAGGGTACTTACCATTTCTTCCTTAATATTTAGTTTAGCTTCTCCTTCTTTACTATCATAGTATACTTTTTCATCTGATTCTACATCAACCACAAGGCCTTTCCCTTTTGAATAACCCTCATTGTCAGATTTTATGCCTATAAACAAGGTTTCACTATTATCATTTTCAGATTCATTACTTCCATCATCATTTTCAAATGTGCTTGAATCACTTACATCAGATGAATTGTCTTCTTTGGTATATAAACTCCTCTTATTTTTGAATGACCCTTTGTTAGCTTCACTCTTCTTGAAATCTCTTTTGTTCTTGTCAAACTTATAGAACTTTATGTCATATTTATGATGTTAATCATGTTCTTCCTTATGATAATATTTATCCTTGTTAGGACACTTGGTTACAAAGTGACCAATATTTTCATAGCTAAAACATTTGAAGGGTAACTTACCCTTGTACTTACCTAAGCCAAACCTTAACTTTCTAGCAAACATAGCTATGAGTTCATCATCATCAATATCTGAAAATACCTCATCCTTGACCTTTTTTGCCTTTAAATTCTTTTCAAATTTTAAATATGATTCCTTATATGGAGGTCTTCCTTCATTATTTCTCATTTCATAGGCAATCAAGATGCTATGAAGTCCATCCATCTCTAGCTTGTCTAAATCTTGCATCTCTTCTACTACAGAAACCTTAGAGTCAAACTTAGGAGTTAGTGGTCTCAAAAAATTTTGGACAATATTGGACTCTTTAACTTATTTTCTCAATACTCTAATGATATTGACAACTTCATCAATCTTCAACAGGTAGGATGAAATGGTTTTATCTTTATTCATTTTCAAGGTTTTAAACTATATTTTTTGAGTTTGTAACTTGGCCAAATTAACCTTGGTGTTTCCTTTATATATGGTATTTAATTTGTACCATATATCTTTGTACGATACAAAATACATTACCTTTGCAATATCTACCTCAGATAGGCCACAAAGAATGGAATTCATTACCTTGGAGTTATTTTCACTAGCCTTCTTACCTGATGCATCTGTTGGTCAAATTGGAGGTACAATATAATCATTCATAACTAACTACAAAATATCATGTCCTTATGACATCAGATATATCTTCATTCTAACATTTTAAAAGGCATAATTATATCCACTAAATAATGGAGCCTTACTGGTAGAGAAACCACCTTGAGCTTGTTGACTTGTCATCATTGTGTTTTAGGATCTCCTTTAGGCTTTTAGACCTGCTTCAAATAATTAGGATGTGATACCAATTATTGGAAGTAAAATGAATGAGATTTGGGGCTAATAA
This sequence comes from Torreya grandis, assembly GCA_037957365.1. NCBI lineage: Eukaryota > Viridiplantae > Streptophyta > Pinopsida > Cupressales > Taxaceae > Torreya > Torreya grandis. Next base: position 1,249,532 of record JARHVA010001995.1, read on the forward strand.
TTATTCAAAAAATTTCATTTGATTACACTTAAACATTCATGAACCATTATAACAAACATGTATATCTTAGCAAGCATAAACATCAAATCACAAGAGCATGAAACACATGAACATAGTATTTATGTGGAAAAACCTTAAAGGTAAGAAAAACCATTTATGATTAAAATGTAATAAATTATTATAATATAAACACCAATATTTAGTGAAGCACCAAATCCACATGGAGCACCAATCCCAACTAGCACAACACCAACTAAGCTAGGCTTTAGAAAGAACCCACTTGCAAGGGAGAACCAACCCCTTAGATAAATAAGCACCAAATATACCACATTAAACAATTTATAACCTTAAAAAACCATTATTTATCATACAATATATTATTATCTTCTTCCTCAATTCTTTTCTCATTTCTATCCCTCTCAAACTGGCCTTTAGCCTTCTTCACTCAACTAGCACTTTTCATGGCTTGATTAGGTCTTCTAACCTTAATCCTCATATTAATAATGTATATTATATATTCATTAAAATTAAATTATGGTCCACATGACCTACTTATACTCACCAATGATATATAGCTTTCTCTTGTTCTCTACTCTCCCTAAGCACTTCTAAATAGGCCTAAACTGCCTAGTATTTATACAAGTCACTTGATCATATCCTTACTAGTCGACCACACATTTTTATCTTATTATTTAAGCCATATAATATGTATTATAATATTAAAATAACATTAATTAATCATGAATAAACCATTACATTAGGTCATCTATAGCTCAATTATCCCTTACTCCTCTTTTAGGTCTTTATGGAGACCTAATAGGCCTTCTTAGCATCACATTACCCTTTGATATTTCATAAAGCATATTAAAACATAACACATGATAGGAAAACATAATATGAAAATATAATATACCTTATATATATTTAATCTAGTTTCATAACATATTTTAAGTCCAATCACCATTTGAACCCCTTCTCAAATCACTGTACATAAAAGACTTGTGCATACATAGAAAGTTTGTCATGAAAACATGAGGCATAAAATATATTTTTAAAAATAAGCATGGTAAAAAATTATATCTAAATAAACTTAATTACCTTAGGGTCATCACAAACTTCATCAGATGCTTCATTTTAGGGTATACAGGCTCAAACTCTTCTCTACAAGATGCTCACTTAGAACTACCAACTGGATTCAAAACATAGTCAAGGAAACATGAAATTTTGATAATTGATTAAACATATTCAAGAGATTTAAATTAATTAAAAATATATTATTCAACACATATAGAATCATCCATCAAAAGGATTATTGTTACTAATGGAAACTATTGGTCTTATGGATCAATCTGTCAAATTTCTCTCTTATAGAACTCACTTAGTGAAATAAGCCATTTTAGATTTAATGTTGTGACATATTACACTAAATTAAAATGTTATAAAAACCATGGATAGATTATTCAAGTACAAAATAACATCATCATGCACTTTAATCCATCATTCTTACATGGAAACACATCAAGAATCATCTTCTCACTTCTACCTAATTTTATTAGTATCTGTACCATTAGGTCTATTAGTAGCTAGCCAACTTGGATCACCAAATTTGTACACATAATATCTATAACATATCTAGAAACCTTCATGTATAATAACTACAAGTCTCACACTTTTACATTCATCCACTTTGCAACTTTGACTCTGTCAACTCTGTTTAATATAGTAAATATCTAAATAATAATCACTTTCTTGTAGGGTCTACACACTAAACTAATAAAAAATCACACCTAAATATGCATATGATATTTGAATACAATTTTTAATAACTTAACTAGCCATATCAAATTGTTCATGGTTCTTTAGAAAAATATCTTCAACATTGAGTCATTGTTAGGGTTCTTTGAGGGTTTAGACCAACTTCTAGTCTTAACAATCATTCATAAAACTTATCTCCTCTTTTAAAAAATAAATTCTTGGAAATTTTAGATAGAACCATTACTTATATACCATTAATATCTTATATTCTCATGTATATTTTGTACATTGCAATGAACACTTGAAAAACCTTCTTGAGTAGACAACTCTTCATTATGTGCATTTAAGAGACCTTGAAACACTTTCCAAGCCTTTTATTAAAGATCATGACCTATAAATTCATGAACATGATTACAAAAACTTGACTCACTTTTTTAAATTCTCAAATTCTCACCCATGTCTTGGAAATTGATCCTGATACCTCATCTAGCCACCATCTCTTTTTTTCTTTATAAGCCTTTGACCTACAAGTCATAAGCAGTCTTGAAGTTGTCCTTATAAACATTTTACAATATATTATCACCACATATATATGACATTAAATATTTTATTATAATTAACTAGTATTAAATATTCTTTAAATGTCTTGTAGATAGGTCATGATGCCTCATTAGGCCAAGGACTGAAGTACTTACCCCTATAGACTTCACATTGAAAATATCTTGAGTAATCCAATTCCTCTTATGTAAACTCAAGAAACCTCATACACTCACTCTTCTTTAGATCTTCCATAAAACATCTTCATAGCTTCAACAGATCATCTTCATAGTTACTTATAGATCTTTGGAGCTTTACTAAGGATCTTTATAGCTTACTTGGAGCATATTCATAACTACTTATAGATCTTCATAGATGACCTTATAATAATTTTTAAGGACCTAAACACCTCATATACAAAATACAACAACCTCTCTCATACTCAAACATTATCAGTTATTCTTTGGAGCTTCACTAAGGATCTTTGTAGCTTATTTAGAGCATCTTTGGAACTACTTACATAGATCTTCAAAACATACAACTTTTTTAGAGCTCACTAATTTCATAATGATACTCATGATGATTTCAATTATATTTCTAAATTCAAATAGTAATCTCACATCACTCCTCTCATACAACAACAACACTCACTATACTCGCATAAGAACTCATCATATACATACCTCAAAGTTTACTTGAATATGCACCTTCACAAGAACCTTTGACATTAATGAGAGAACCATGAATCTTCATAAGAACCTTTGACATCAATTAAAACATTAATACCGAAAATCAATAATCAATGACAATGCTTAATAATAGTTTAATGATATAAGAAGAATAGTATCAACATATTTTGTGTTATGCCTAGTATAGTTGATTAAAGTGGTTGCAATTGAACCTATTAGGTTGTCCAATATAGTTGGAAATAAAATATTTTAGTAGTGATTTAAACATGTTGGAATAATTTTAATTTAAAATTGGATCCATAAGATAGGTTAGAATATTCACATAGTCATAAAGATCAAAATAATTGATCATGTGATTGTGTTAGGCATTTGAATTAGGTGTTCTTCATAAGTTGATGAGTTGACAAACATTGGTTGAATGTGAGTCGAGGATTGATGAATTATCCTTATAATAAATTTAAATGGTGGGGTAGAGGTTTGGTAGACATAAATGAGACCATGTTCATCATTTATTGATTTGTAGTGGATATTTATAAAGGTGGGAAAATCTTAAGAGGGTTTTTCATCCATGTCATAAATTCCATCATTGGGAACTTCCACTATCATGCTAAGGTATTCACCTCCATCAAAATCATCATCATTAATGGGAAAATCATGATATTAATTTTCAACCATTTGATAAGTAGCGAAGGATGGATCATAAAGATATTCATAAGGATCATCATAATTGGAGGACCATATTGATAATGTTTAATCCCAGTATAAGTGTCATCATTTAGGTCTTTACCTCAATAATAAGGATCATAAAGAGAAAATTATCATGGTGATAATTGTCAATGTTAGGAGTGTAAAAAATGATGCCATTAGGATCCTCATAGGGATCATCATAAATTGGAGGACCATATTGATAATATTTAGCTTCACTATATGTATCATCATAAGTGGGGAGATCATCATTAGAATCTTCAGCCATGATAAAAGGTGTAGTATAGTTTCACCAAGAGGAGTTTCCTTCAATGGTGGTCATGTATGGAATAAAATAATGATTCATTAAAAATTATAATGTTTTGAGGCTCACAAGAAATATTTTGAGAGGAGACATGATGGCGAATGAAATTGAAAGTAAGATGTGGAATAATATTGGTCAAATGAAACAAATAGTATTATGTTAATCAATTTAGTCAAAAATAAAAACTAGTCACAAAAATATATTGGGTTGACCGATACAATTAGATAAAATTAGTGTACTAGGCTTATTGATATAATCAAATAAAAATAATAAACTATATTGGGTTGGTGGATACAATTAGATAAAATAACTAAAATATATCGAGCTGGCTAATACAATCAAATAAAATAGCTAATTTGTACTAAGTTGACTGATACATTAGGTAAAATTATTGAATTATATTAGGTTGGTCAATATAGTTTTACTAAAATATAAATGATGATTTTGATGATGTTGCTAAGAATATAAAAAGGAAAACATGAAACTAATCCATCCAAATGAGGTATAATATTGACAACATGTTCAATGTAATACATTATGATGGTGAAACCAAAGTGATGACACATTAAAAATTAAATGGAAATGTGAAAACAATCTGACCATTGGTGGGATAAGATTCACATTAGGTTCACCATAATTTATTATGATGGCAAAGATAAAATGAAGACACCGTTAAGAAGAAAATGGAAATGTGAAAATTATATAACTAGAGGTGGGATAAGATTCACTTAAGGTTCATTGGAATGTATGCACATTCTAAGATGACCTAAAACTATCATCTTTCTCCCATTAGACTATAACTCAAATAAGGTCAATTGAATAGATATAACATATAAGTGGATGATTAGGTAAGGACTAATGATATATGTAGATCTAGTATAGGATAACCTACAACTCAAATATTATGAGGAAATGGTTTGAAATCATAAGCCTATGACATAAATATATAACTCTCACTAGACCTAAATAAAGGTAAATGGTTATAAATATAGTTTTAAGGATGCAAATAAATTAAATGGTTGTAAAGGGGTAAAAAGTAAAGTGAATTATGGGTAAGATGGTTGTAAATGGGTAAGGTGCTCTGGTCAACCAAATAGAGGTGTATAAAACCTAATGTGATAAATATCAAGATAAGTAATCTTATATCTATACTATCTTTTTTTTTTATAGATACTAGTTTTGGTGGGATCCTTATGATATTCACTTTTGACCATAGCTCTAACCGGTCTAGGATACAATCAAGGGCCAAGATCCCTAAGTGATCATCTATCACAAATAACATAATTACCAAAAATGACCATAAATGTCTTGATAATATCAATAAATAATGATAATAGGCCCAAGAATACCATCAATGACTATAACCAACTCAATAATACCAATGAACAACCATAATTGGTCTCTGATACCAAACTGAGATTTGAACTTGGGTGGTGCTTGAAGCAACCAAGTCACTTTACCAACTCACCCACATCTCATCAGTTATATCCATACTATCTTATTTGGTATAAAGAAAATTTTAAAAAATGATACAAACATACATCTATAAATAAATAAAAAATATCTAATTTAATAAGTAAAGGGAAGAGTGTAGGCATAGAAATATTTATCTTGGGTGGATGTGTCAATGCTTCAATCTCCCCTTACATCAAGTGGAGATTTTTAAGAGAATGATATAGGTTTAAATCCTCAAATTTTTGGATAAATACCTATATATCCTTAGTTAATAACTCCTAATGACTCCTATTGATCTTTAATGACACAATAAGACAATATGTCCAAGATAAGGTTCTCAACCACTAAATCTCACAAATAATTTCTTATGAAAAATATGTGAGCACAAAAAAAACATATGAATGTGATATGATATGGATGAAATATGACCCATATATATATATTGTTATAATACCCTAGACCAAACCTAAACTCTAATATGATGTTATCAACTAGGCTGATATAGTTTAAAGATGTCAGATGTTGTAATATAGTATCATCTAGGATGATAGATTATAAATGATAAAAGATAGACTTATAACTTAATTTGGAATATTATTATAATACATGAATGATAAAGGTACAAAACATATGGTATTATCCAATCTGATATCATAAGATATAGGGAATACAAAAAATATAGATAGGAAGTAAAAATAAGGGATAGATTGATAAAAACTTGGTGTAAATCAGATTGATAGTAGTAATGGTGTAAAATTATATAATTCCAACATATCTTGAAAATTATCATGATCCATTGCCACCCCATTCCCATTGCACCCTTTAATGTGGGCACTCAAGAAGATTGATGTGTTAAGAAGTTGATGCAAGTGAAAGTGTCAATGATTGATAAAGTTTAAAAATTTGGGTGTACACAACATATTTATCGATGTGTAAAGGTGATTTCAAATTTTAAACCTACAACACTAGATTTTTTACTAGTATATATTTGAGGTCTTGGAATACTTTTATACATGCATCAGTCCATATAAATACAACATATTTAGATAATAAAAAATATATGTGTTACTAATTTATTAAACTCTTTAATTAATATATGTTAATATAAAACATGTCCTAATAAAATTTGAACATACTTTTATTTATGTGGGGTTGGTATGTGTTTTATTACTTCAATTTTGGTAGGGTCTACTTCTATTCCAACTATAAAAATATGGTGTTTTAGTAAAATTAATTCCATCATCAACATGTAACATTTCTCATGGCTTAAGGACACCTAATTATCTTACCAATGTTAAATAAATTTCTATAGGTTCTTAGTGTCTTGTTCATATTCATCCCCATAGATCATGAAGTCATACATATAAATCTCTAGACAATCATATGATAGTCATGAAAATGTTCAAGATAACCCTTTGAAAGGTTGTGGGAGAATTGCATAGCCCAAATGGGAGTATGGAGTATGCATAGGTGCCACAAGCACATGTAAATTTTATCTTAACTTGATCCTTGGGTGATATTATGATTTGATTGTATCCACTTAACCCATACATAAAGGAGTACTTATTCCCTAATAGTGGTTTAAATACTTAATCAATGAAATGAAGAGGAAAATGATCCTTCATGGTGGCTACATTAATTTATATATAATCCAAAAAAATATGAAATTTTCCACCATTTCTATCACAATTACAAGGGGTGACACCCAATGGCTATTAGAGATAGGATAAACAAATCCTGTATATAGCAGTTTTATTTTTCACTATGTCCTTAAAAATAGGGTTCATGCATATATGTGGTTGTTAGATGAGTCTAACAACCTCCTTGATGTATATTTGGTGGGTTCATAGCTTATCATGTATCCATATCATGTCATGTTATTCCCATTCAAATTATTTTTTAACTCTTGGATCATGGTAACTAGTTGAGTTTCTTATTGAAGGTCTAACTTATTGTTGATATTACAAGGTCATCTAAGTAGTATTTATACATGTTTGTAAAAGATAATATGGAATATATGTTACCCAATATATGGATAAGGATGAAATGGTGTGGTATTAGTTGATGAAATGTTTTAATGTCTCTCATGGTATCTAAGTATTAAATGTTACTAAGGGTAAATTGTATGTATTGTAAGTAGTTATCTATTTATAGATCAACTTGATTAATATTTTTTAATATATTAAAAATGATCATGCCATCATGTTGTTCATTAATGGATATTTTGTATTAAATCATGATCAAGGTTTGAAAAGGATATTATACATTATACTTGTCTTTTAGAGAACAAGTTTGATCTAATTCACATGAAGGCTAAGATAGTATATGTAAAAAAAACTTCTTTGTAATGTTTTCATTTGAGACTATCATGTTTCTTAACCTACAGTTGATGAATTCATCAACTATATCTATCTAGGGTATCTATAGGATAAGTTTATATCCCCTTAAGTTAAATTTGGGTTGTAATAATATAAATTTTTCTAGGTAATCCCATGAGTCCATAGTGATGCCAGGTCTTACATAACACTTTCATGTTTAATTATTGATCTATTTTCTATTTGTATAAATGTGAGGGCTTCTTGAAGACTTTTTAGATGAAGTTTTTTCATATCCTCTTTGGTCATAACATTAATGGATTCCATAAGTCTATTAAGGTATCCTTAATAAAGGGTTTCATAGATGTGGATGTCAACTACAAGTCTACCTCGGTTAGAATACTTGAGGGGGGATATATTTATAAACCCAATGTCTATAAGTTGTCTAGATAATTAGATAGTCTTGGGATCCTTCCTCTTCCAACTAGGATTCTTTAGGTTGAGCTCTTACATAGCCTTGGTGTAAATGGAGACATATTTTGTCTTGAAATAATGAGATCTTGAAAGATACATTTTTGAGCTGACCTATTAAATCAATTTCATATTCCTATTCTTATTTATGAAGGTATAATATATTAGTAAAAGGAGGGGTATTGAGCACTTCTTGACGAGTAGATGTTCTTTGTTAAGGAATATATACTTTATTGGATGGTTATGGGTTAGTCCTAATGTCATATACCTCTTCAATAGGTTCTATTAATATGGGTATGTTGGGGTTTGGGATAATTAATCTAGAATGGAGTTATACTTCATCTACTCCATTAAATAAGTTGTGTATTGCATGATTATTTTAGATTATGTCACTATAACCAACTTATTTATATGATTAGGTACATGTTGGGAAATAAATTAAGTATCTCTAAGTTGATTTGAATTAGTATTTCTTGGTATCAATAATATTTTTTACTACTATTGCATTTTTGGTGGTTGTTCATACTCAAAATTTTGGATAAACCATGGCTACTTCCATTGATTGGAGGGTGGGTATAACTGATACTTATAATTATGTGGCTATCATGTTTGGTTTTGGAATTATTTCTAATTGGAATAAGATTGGAAATTTTACTATGGCCAATTTTTTGGGTGGAATTTATTTATTTTAATTCCAATGGGTGGATCTATACTAATTTTGAGGAGGGGCAAATGAATATTGTAAATTATAAAATGGAGTGTTTGACAACATACTTGGATTTTGAGGTCTTTGTGACCAAAGTTCCTATAGGGACATGTAAAATACTTGACCTCCATATCCTATGATTGTGTGAAGTTCTATTATATGTATATCCTTAGTTATGATGTTTTCTACCTTTACACAAGAAGAATATCACTTACGTTATCTTTTATTTTTATGATAATCTAGGTAGTACACAACTAGATATTACTCTTATTTTTTATGTGTATGCAATGTATCAAGTTATGTGGCCAATGGATGATAATAGCCTACTTCATATCTTGTAATATGTTGCTTAATTCCATCCTCAAGATCCCAATATTGGTCTTGGAGGATGTTGATGCAAATTATTTGTTGTTATGGGTCTTCTTCATTATAGACCTAGAGTAATTTATACATAACATAGTTATATCATCAAATTCATTGCTCATGAGATTCAATGTTTCTGAGCATTCCTTGTTGATTCCTTTGAGAAATACCAACTCTATAGTCTCTAGATCTAGCTTGTTCTATTTATATTTTTGTATACTAAACATTAATATTTTTCATAATCCTCTAGTGGTTCCTCCTCTCTTTATGAAATTTGAAATATTCCATCATTTTTAAAATATTTTCATTTGTAATAGTCTTGATATTTGGACAAATATATATATCCCTCATATCTTTCCAATTTATGACTACATTCTTCCCCATCCCATGAACCATCAAAAGTCTCTATCTTTGAGAGTAGATATAAATGTTTTCAACTTGTGGGCACCTTGATTATAGTTATAACTATGAATATGATGTCAAAATAAATAAAGAGCATTTTAGAGTCCTCACTTACCATCCCCCCAAAGTTAGAAATGTTGAAATGGGAATGATCTTTATGGGTGCATTACCCATAGGCATATTATGGGAAATTCAAATGTTATGGATTTACTTCCAAGGGTTTATCCTTCCATGTCTCACATGATTCTTTGTACTACTTATGTAACAACACACACTTTTAATTCTTTACAATTATTCTTAGCCAAAGGTGATTAATGAATGATGGCTCTAGGATTTTTTATGAGAGAAGAATATTTTTTATATGGGGGTAATGGAGTGAAATATTTTGGTAATTATTTTGGAAAGGTGATAAAATATGTCATCTTACTCAACTAGGTCTAGGACTACATGTTTAAATTTTCTCTATGGGTCTAGAAAGGCTTGGTATTATCTTTTGGAAAGAATTTTAGGTGAAGGAAAAGGGTGATAGATACAAAACTATTGATTTTAAGTGGATAGGATGGTACTCTTACAAGGATGTATTTTTTAGGGGTATTAAAATCATTTTCTCCTTTATCCTTAGATTGTTTTACTAGTTTAGTAACCTTTTAATTGATGTTTATTTTTCCTCTTTCGATTCAATATTAGGTGATATGGGTGGAATGGATATGTGTTTACTTTTTTGACTTTTAGTTTTTGAATTTTATGTATTAACTTATGATTATCTATAAAAAATTTAGTCTCTAAGGTTACAATATACCTAATTGAACCCTATTACATTGCTTACATCCAGTCAACTTTCTTTTCGATATTTTTGCCTTATCTTGCATATAGTTAGTTCTAGGAAGGAAAAAAAATATTTTAATTAATATAAATTATATAAATTAATATCTTAACAATAAAATAATAAATTAATCTAGAATGTATGGAAACTAATCTAGAAAGCAAGAAATCTAGCTCAACCTCCCACGTTACTAATGTTTGACACCTATCCCCATAAATGACACAAAAATTATGAGCATAATCAAACCATAAATTATACCCAAGGAAAAAAGTCTTACCTATAACCCAATAGAGACATTAGAGGGGAAACTATTTGATTTATTTATATCAATACTTTCACTAATTTTCAACCTAAGACATGTATTTAGGAGGATGTCAACATTATATATGAAACATTAGTCTCTTTTAAGGATTAAGGTGCTAAAGATTGCATATAAGGAAATAAAATTATGTAAAAAAATTAACACACATGGAAAGTAAATAATGGGAAAGAAAACAATAAAAGAATTAAATAGCAAGAAATTATATATAATGCTTGCATCGAAACTTCCTCACACTTTGTGTAATTGAACATACAAGAATTAGAAATTCTTATGTAGAAAAATAACAATAATGATCTTATGGTCTAATATGATAATGAATAATGCATGAACATAATGGAGAATTTAATCTAAACTAATGAATAAGATATTTACCACAATTTATCTCAAGTGATCCTTGCCTTGGTTGGAGTTGTGTTACAATCCCTTCCTTTTTTTAAATTTGTTTTCATCAAACCAATTGTTATTGAATTAACATACCTATACCAATTAGAATAGTATAAAAAGGTAACATATTTTCAAAACATAATTCAATCTTCTATTTAAAAATTCCTTTATTGCTAATTGCTACTTGATACATATGCCCCATTGCCTAGTATTTAAATAGAGAGGTCATGTTCTTATTTATATATTATAGTTACAACATAAAATATAAATTACATTTTGGATTTTACCAGAATCTAAGAGAAACAAACTAAACATTTTTTTTTACAAATTTACAACCAATCAACCATAAAATAAATAAATATGATGTAGGAAAAGAACAATATGTTTTATCAATGCAATGGTCTTGGAGGCACAAACTAATGGAGTGATGATATGTCATTATAACATTGACTTTTTTTTTCGCTAGATCATAATAATTATCATTCACCTTAGACCATGGAGTAAATATAATTCAAATTACCAACTAACCATAACAGTCACATCATAGTGTTAACAAAAAGTTCTATGTTAGATTTCAGCTACTATGGATTTGAATAAACATTAAAACTATAGTTATAGGTTGTAATGACTATTATAGTTAATATTATAAGATAGAATGACTATTACAATTGATACAATTTAGAGTGATTTTTATAAACATTACTATGGGATGGCCACCTAGTTGCGACAAGTTGGCTACCTAATTGCTATGGGTTTCCTACCCATTTTATATGGCTTGGCCTACCTAGTTGATATATGTTAGCCTGTGAGTGAACTATCTATGTTATCTAGCTATTATAGGTACATGATATACTTCATAATTTGTCCTAAATATTTATATTTACTAGATTAGTAATAAGCCAAAAATGTAATGACAAAAACATATACAATACTATTCATAGGTTAAATAGTTTAATCATAAAACATCAAAGAAACATATAACATATTCATTCGATATAATATAATTGAAATTACTACAAAGGAAATTTTGATATGCTTATAGATAAATGAAAGGCTCCACAAAAGGTGTTTTGGAATGTCTTTTAGGGTTAATCTCTTAGATCATCAGCTCTATCTATTAGTCCATGTAATTTTTATTTACTATTTCTAGTGACATCTACAATGATACCACATAATAATATGCTTGGTGTATAGTGGTTGAAAAAAATAAAAACAACACTTGATCATACAAATGAGAATATTTCATTATAATTTGATGAAAATAAAATGTAATGAAATTACTTTAACAATAAAGTATAATAGCAGAGTTAGATCCAAGTATGATTGAAATATATCAGAATATATGATAATAGATAAGACACTTTGAGGGGGCAACCTCCAAAAGCTTCAATAAGAGAAAAATTCACAATATATGATGATAAAAAATTACCCACTACCTCCTATATATAGTTTGTCTAGGCCATGGTTACTCCATAGGCCAACCTACTAACCAAATGAATGCATAGAGAAATGTGATAAATCATCAAAGAGGGATAATTAAGCCACAAGTAGGCTATTCTTATCCTCATACATGAGATAGGTTAGGGGTGTAGCTTTCCCTTCCCCTTGAAACCAATGTTTTCCTCAACATTGAACAACTCTAGATGTTGTCACAAAAAATCTTCACCTTCCCAAGTTGCATCTTCACTACTCAGGTTCTTCCATTTGATCAGATATTCCCTAATCTCTCTGGTTATCAACATCTTAGTACATGTTTAGAGGATCTTCTCTGGTTCCAAAATGAATCCTCTTTCTTCATCTAGTTCTAGGAGTTCTATCTTGGCTGAAACTGTCTATCCAATGGCCTTCTTCAAAAAGGAAACATGAAATATTGGATGTATGTGAGATGAATGAGGTAACTCGAGCTTATAAGCCATACTTCTAATTTTTTGTAGAACTTGATAAGGGCCATAATACTTAGGAGCAAGTTTGTTGTCCTTTTTCTATTGCTTCAAGGACATCTACTTATAAGGCTGCAAACACACAAATACCCAGTCACCCACCTCAAAAGTTTGCTCTCTACGGTGTTGATCTACTTGTTGCTTCATCCTATTTTGTGCCAAGGCCAAATTCTCTCTCAAACTATCCAAAACCTCTTTTTGATGTTGAATGTGCTCCTCCACATCTCAAACCTTGGTTTGCACCTTTAATGAAGAAGTGATGGAAGGTGGATGGTAACCATATAGTGCTATAAATGGAGACATTTTAGAAAAGGTATGGAAAGATGTGTTATACCACCATTCTATAAGTGGTAGCCATTTAACCAAATGTTCTTGTTTATCTGATACAAAACAATGGAGATACCCCTCTAAACATTTTTTAACCACTTCTATTTGTCCATCAGATTGAGGGTGGTAAGATGAGTTATGAGCTAGTTGAGTACCCAAACAGGAAAATAGTTCAGTCCAAAAATTACAAGTGAAAATAGGATCATGATCACTTAAAATTATTTTTAGGGTTCCATGTAATTTTAGAACTGCTTCCAAAAAAATAGCTGCTATTGTACTTGCTGAAAATGGGTGTGAGAGAAAAAAATGGGCATATTTTGTAATCCTATCCATAATGACCAAGATAACATTCTTACCTTCAGAACAAGACAACCCTATGATGAAATCCATAAAAACCTCCTCCCACCTTTGACTGGGAATTGTTAATGGTTGTAACACCCCTAGGGGCTTAACTATCTCACCTTTTATTTTGTTGGCATATCAAGCATTCTAACACAAACTTTTGTACATCTCCCTTGAGTCCTTCTCAAAATAATTCTTTCTTAATTCTATGATATGTTTTCAAGAACCTTGAGTGTCCCTCAATTGGATATGCATGTAACTCTGCAAGAATCTTATGCTTAAGCTATGAATTTTTACACAAGTATAACCTACCCTTATACCATAAGACATTACCTTTCCATTCAAATTTGTCAAAGGCTAAAGTACCTTGCTGGAGATTTTGAATCAAAACCTATGTATCCTTGTCTTGCTCCCATTCTAACTTGGCTTCATCCACCTAATATGCTTGCAATATGGACATTGCACAAAGTAATGCTTCTGTGGATGTATCTCATCTAGATAGTGCATCTGCTACTACATTATCTTTACCCTTCTTATAGATGATTTCAAAATCATAACCCTACACTTTGGTTACCCAGTTTTGTTGTTCCTTAGATGATAATCTTTGCTCCAAAAATTATTTGAGACTATCATGATCTATTTTCACCTTAAAGTGTCTACCCATTAGATAGGGCCTCCATTATTTAATTGCATGAAGAATAGCCATCATTTCTTTCTCATAGATAGGTTTTTGTATATTCTTGCCTTTGAATTGATGACTCTCAAATGCAATGGGTCTTCCTTACTGCATTAGTACTACTCCCAATCCTGATCTAGAAGCATCACATTCAATAGTGAATGTCTTTGAGAAGTCTGGAGTAGCCAAAAATGGAGTGGTGCACATAGCTACTTTTAGTTTCTCAAATGCTTTGGTGGTGGCATCATTCCAATGGAAGGCATCCTTATTTAGCAATGTAGTGAGTGGAGCTGTTATGCTACCATAACCTTTTACAAATATTCAGTAGTAACCAGTTAGTCTGAGGAAACCTCTGAGGTTTTTGAGATATTTTGGCATGGGCCATTCCATCATAGCTTTGATCTTCTGGGGATCAACTTTGACACCTTCATGGGAAACAATGTGACCTAGGTACTCTACCTCTTGTAAACCAAAATCACATTTAGATGGCTTCACATAAAGCTGAAGCTTCTCCAAAACTATCAACACCTGTTTCACATGTTGTAGATGTGCTTCCCATGTTTGACTATAAGTCAATATGTCATCAAAGAAAACCAACATAAACTTCCTTAAAAAAGGCCTAAAAATAGTGTTCATCAAGCTCTAAAAAGTAGATGGTACATTTGTAAGACAAAAGGACATTACCAAAAACTCATAATGGCCCTCATATGTTGTAAAAGTAGTTTTATGAACATCTTCATCCTTGATTCTAATTTGATGGTACCCTAATCAAAGATCTAATTTTTTGAAATAATTAGCACCATCCAACTCATCAAGTAAATCATCAATTACTAGAATAGGAAACTTGTCTTTGATGGTATACTTGTCGAGTTCCATATAATCTGGGCACATCTTCCATGTGTCATCTTTCTCTTACACCATAACCACTGGTGACGAATATGCACTTTGGCTATGCTTGATGATCCCTACCTCCAACATCTCCTAGACCATATTTTTGATTTCAATCTTTTGTGCATATGGATATCTATATGGTTCGATATTTGGTGGCTGACTTCCTAGAAGTAGTTGAATGGCATGATCATGTTCTCTTTTTGGTGGTAGTCCTTTTGGAATGGTCCCAAAAATAGATGGGTGGTCATCAAGAATCATCTGTAGATCAGAATGTGTAGATGCTTGTGTGGGTTGAACTTCTATGAAACATAATCATGCAATAATTCCCTCTACCCCCTTTTTTAGTATCTTAGTCATCTATTGTGAACTAACCAATTATGGAGATTTTGCTTGTAATCTACGTAGTTCAATTTTCCTACCTTCAGAATGAAAGAGCATGAATAGTTCCTAGAAGTTTATCTCAATGGTACCCAAGGTTGTGAGCCATTGGACTCCCAAAATAATGTCTTTGTTACCCATGGGAATAGAAAACATATGAGAATCAAGATTGTACTCACCCATAGCAAGCTTAATACTATGGCATTTCCCTAAACAATTACTTGTGCCACCATCTACAATCATGACTTGAAAATCTGGTGTTGGGTAGATGAAATAGTTCAATCAAGAGGCCAACTTATGGTTGATGAAGTTATGTGTGCTCCCTAAATTAATCAACATGCTCACCTTCTATTTCTTGAGGAAATGCACCACCTTAATAGTTTGTGGAGTGATAATACTGGCAAGTGCATGACAAGATATTGTCGGTTGGGAATTTTTAGGTACCTCCTCTATCTCTTCCTCATCATCATTAGAGGCATCATCTTCTTCTTCATCTTCATTAGATCCCTCAATGTAGAATAACTTCTTCTCATCACATCTATGCCCTTTTTTCCACTTGATATCACAATTGAAATATAATCCTTTTACACATTTCTCTTCAATTTGTTGTGGGGTCAATCTGGTAGGTGGAGGAAATATTGGTGTCGATATGCTATGATATTTGAAGTGAGTGAATGACTGCTTCTTGTTGGCTATGAATTTTTCCTTAGCTCTGCGTGCCATGATAATAGAATCAAAAATCTTAAGTGGATTAAACATGCATACCTCATGTTGAATGTGGTCCTTAAGTCCACCCAAAAATAGGTCATTCAAGTTCTCAAAAATTATCTCCACACGTAAGGATAGGTTCTAAAAATGATGAATATAATCCTTGACGGAGCCAGTCTATCACAATTTTTCTAGTTGGCTAAAGTAATTCTCTGTCACACTATTGCCATAGTGTAATTGTAACTCCTCTGTAAAAATTGACCAAGTGACATTGATAGTCATCTTTTTCTTTTGAGCACACAACCATCGATACCAAATGAATTGATTAGGTTCAAGATATAAGGATGCCATGGTAACCTCATATCCACCTGGGATCTGATGTAGATTGAAAAATTTATCCATTTGGTTGATCCAATTGAGTGGATATTTTCCATCAAATTTGTGCATATCCACCTTTGGTAACAGGTTCCTCTGTGGTAATGTAGTTAGATTTAAAGTAGACTAGTTAGGACAACCACCCTAGTGGAGTTGTGAAATAACATTAGCTAGATTATTTGACTAATTAATGTTCAAATCCATCATGATATCTCCCAAACTATATTGTATGGATTTCATATTAGATTGTATGCCATGCACCTCACTCTAAATTCCTTGCACACTATAATCAAGATGGCTCACTTTGTGATCTATGTCAGAAAACCCTAGTAAAAAGGGTCTATTACATCCACATTATGACTCCATATCTTCCTTTTTAGGAGTTTTACCTAGAGTTTCACCACCCTTTCCTCAGGCCCAAGTTTGTGGACTTGCCATAAAAGGGCTTTATGATGTTGACCTTTATTGGCACTTTTGACCCAACTTTAACCAAGTGATTTTAAAATTATTTAAGACTTAAATAAAAAAATACAAATAACATACCACAACCAAATTTTTATAATCTTTCCAAAAATGTAAATAAATCATAAAAATTCTTTGAATTGTGCACTATAAAGCAATTTTATGAAAAACCATAAAATTGTGATAAATTTTGTAAACCAAATCCAAATGAGCTGAAATTTTAATGGAGGATTAATTTAATTATTTCTCACCTTTAGTAAAAAAATTACAGATAAATTAGCAACGGTTTTTTTGATATATCCAAATTTTTAAAAAAATTGGTTTTCACCTGCAAGATTGCCCAAATCACAGCTCTGATACCACTTGTAATGAAATTACTTCAACAATAAAGTATAATATTAGATTTAGATCCAAATATGACTGAAATATATCTTAATAGATGATAATAGATAAGCCACTTCGAGGGGGCAACCTCCACAAGCTTCAATAAGAGCAAAATTCACAAGATATGATGATAAATAATTACCCACTACCTCCTATATATAGTCTATCTAGGCCATGGTTACTCCATAGGCCAACCTACTAACCAAATGAATGCATAGATAAATGTGATAAATCATCAAAGAGGGATAAGTAAGCCACAAGTCAGCTATTCCTATCCTCATACATGAGATAGGTTAGCTGCGTAGCCTAAAATTACATTCCAAAGAGATAGAAAAAATATAAACAAAAATTTAAAACATCCCAAAGCAGGTATTGTTACATCTCCAAAATAATTTAAGATGGTACCTAAGAAAATAATGCATCAAGATCAAAATCAACTAGGAAAAGAACAATAGTCTACTAGTACTTATCCAAAAAAATATCAATTTAGTTATACATATAAATGAGTCAAACGTATAATAAGTTTAGAATATGATGATTTATTGATAAAACATTTTACTTTTGTTAAGAATGTGACAAGTGTATTTCAACATATGGTCTATTTTAACACTTTAATACTTGATGGTACCATTATTTAGCTTTGGCTAACATACCTTGTGCTTTAACATTTCATTATTTATTCACATAATTGATATAGGACTTACATTATATACTTATGATCATAGATTCATAATTGGTTTTATAAACATTTTGGTGACATTAAATTTTATATTGATTTGACTTATTATTTTCTTGATTGATCATTTTTATTTTACCCTATGACTTTTTTCCACTTGGATTTTAATCTTTACTTTTGATTTCTAATCTTTGGAGTTTGATTTTAAATTCTACTTCTCTTGATGTATGCATACTAGATATTTATTTTCACTTTCTTTGATTGTTTGCAATATGTCCTTAAATCCTTTATTCACCATGACTCATACGGTACAAATCTTCCCCTATATTTCCATGATACACATCATACACCCATAGATGACATACAACTTTGATAATTACATTGGGCATATTATTTTGCTCAGATTTACCATTTTTACCACATTGATGGAAATATTCTTAAAAAAACATTAAAATTCAAAAATATGTAAAAACATAATAATAAGATTTTTCCTTTAGCCTTATCTTTATTGATTACATAGTGACACATGGATACTTATAATGATTATCTACTTATGCTAGAGGCTTGCATTTACATATTAGACACATGATTATCATGTTATTATTTGAGTGGGTGAGATGTACGATATTGGAGACACTTAATGTTGGTATGAACCTTCTTATTATAATTTTTTAGGTACTATTTTTTATATATGGGTCATCACCTTAAATTAGGGGCTCATTGTAACTTGTTTTTGTGTTTCCATGTCTCTCCTTCTTATTTATGTGATCTTGTGGTCATTTTATATTTTGTTTGACATTATTTCATGTTTGATTTGTGAATATGGACTTGTATTGTCTCTCATATATATTTTTATATATATTATTTATTTTGTGATGGGAAAAATGATCCATTTTTCCCATCCCCTTTATTTTTCCCCTTTTTCCAATGGTCACATCATTTTGATGTTTGAATCTCTTTTTTGATTATTTGCCTTTTTATTTTTCAGATTTAGTGTACCAATATGTATCTTTATTTAAAATATTAGAATACCATGTATAAAAATAATTTATGATCATTTTAAATGAAGTATAATTTATGTTTAAAAAATTATCCAAAAGACTCCATACAAATTTGTAATTTATTTCTCATCAATCATTTTTTAATTATAGGCACGCTCTATGTTTATTTATCACTATTCAATGATTTTCATCACATATTTTACCAAAATATCCTAAGTGAAAGTTCATATAGTTTAGGGTCTAGACTTTTAGAGAACATGAAGTTGAAGACCTTACTAAATGTATCAATTCATAGTACACATGACCTGCGATGGGAGGGGTTAATTATATAATGTTGGATACATAGTTGCACCATATTTAGGGCTTATATACCTAGTTAATTATTCCATTCTCTTTTTATAACATCATGTGAAAATCTAAGTCAAGAACATTAAAAAGAAAAAAATAGGTAGTTTTGTCCACTAATTTTATGAAGCAAAATTATAAACAAATACACCATATAGTGGTGAAGTGGTATAGAAAGATAAAAAAACTATAAATTTTCATAGGACATGAACAACATAAGAGGAAAAAAATAGTGTTAAAATATGATTGCAACCAAATCCCATTCTAGGCATGAATTACATAGGCACCATTCTTGTTTTTGTAGAGTTATGGATCTAAATTTTACATACATTCTAACATGCTACATATCTTAGATCTGATTTTAGAAATTCAAAATTTTACAAGGTGTGACTATTACAACTCTTTTAATTTTCATATTATCCAATAAATATTTTCAAATTTATAATTATACATGTTTACTATTTTTAGCCACTAAAATAATTCTAATTTATTGTTTTACACTGATATATTCTAGATATAACATGTGTAATTATTTTACCTTATTGTTAAGGTTATTTAACTTTTAAAAAAATAGGGTAAAACATACTGGTGAACCTGACATTCTTAAATTAAACCTAGGTTTTATACTGCCTTAACCCTTAAGGTTATTTATTTTTCATTTATATCAAATTTTAATTCTATGGTTCTATTTTATCGTTCCACCCATACTGTTTCATTTTATTTATGGGTGGATTTGCTTAACATTAATCATGGTTTATAATATTGAAATTGAATAAAGTGATATGTTCATGTTGGATGCTAAATTACAAAATGTGAAAGTTTTAAATGAAAAAATAATTAATTTATGTATGTTGCAAACTATTAGGGAACATTTTATTTCAAACCTTAATCTTATTGATGCAGTGATACATGTGGTGAAAGAAGTAAATAATGAAAAAAAAATCTCATATAGGCACCCATTGTGGTATAGTCATAGGAATGATATTTTCAATGAAGGAAATACCTAACCCAATAGATAAATAAATGTAAACACACAGATAAAAGATACAAAGGTTTCAAGTTCATATATATTAATGCAATAATGAGTTACATATATTTTTTATAGATGTGTTAGCTATAGTCTACACTTGGATCTTAAGTTACAAAGTGCGAACTTCCCTCTCTAAAAAATGGAGCCTCTCATAATTCTTCTCCTCAGTCAAACTAATAGATTTTAACTCTCTCTAATGGATGATTCTAATGAACTCTCTATCTTGATAAACTAAGACTCTAAATACTTGACAAACATGCCTTAATAGATTCTTTAAGTGTTATATGTCAATATATATTCATGTAAGCTCTTACAGGTCATCATGTGTCCAAAATGTTTGAGTACTACCCACTTAAGTCCATATGAGTGACATGTGTTCCTTGAGTACATCTCTGTGGATCTTAGAGTCAAAGATCCATTCTAAGAAATTTGGAATCATCCATACGTAGAGATTTTAAAATTTATTCATGTACACCAATATTCATTGGTTCAACCCCTTATTTATTTACATAATAATGTCTATGTGTGAAAATTTCAAAGTCTCTATGTGGTCTTGACCCCATGCCTATTATGATGAAATTTATCTTCTAAAATTGATATTCCATCATAATAATATCCATGCCTCAATTGAAACATAATATGTGCCTCACTGTCCACCCTATGCATGATTCATCCTTTATGTATTATTGTGAAGATTTAATCTTATGCATTTTTTGATAATGTAGGTGTGCTAGAATGAACTTTGTGCAGAATCCCACGCACAAACTGTACCTTAGATATAACTTCAATGAACTTAATATAAAATCCTAAATTTTATGTGACTACTTCCTTCCCCCTTTTTGATTATAATTTTGTGCCAAAACAAACATTTTCATATTGTGAGTCCATGCTTTTTTTGTCAAATTAGACTTAGTTATTTTTGGGTGATGCAAGATTACTCTATACTAGGGATGATCTTACATCACCTAGGGTTTGTACTAGTCTTCCTACTTATATTATTTTTTATAAGTTTTTTAATCCTATACCCATAATAAATAGTGTTCTTATGGATACTACTAATGGAAAGACTCAACCTTTGAATAAACTTATTAAGAGTACTACCATTCCTACACATGAGATAATGGTTATGATGCATAATATAGGTAACTTTAAAATAACAGTGTTTAATATTTCACTTCATCAAGAGGATTATAATGATAAGGCCATGGATAATACTATGCCTTTATATCCTATTTCAAAGGATGTGTTTGACTTTCCTCTTCCTCTTGACTTAGTTATTTTGAAAATCTAATTACTTGATGTTCATGAGCACCCTCAAGTGCACCTTTATGAAATGTTTATATTTTTAGGAAACTATTAGGATCATGATTTAATATTAATTAATTTGTTTCTTAGTTCAGTAGTTGGTGAGGCCTTATATTGGTATTTTTATTTGCCTAGTGGGTCCCTATATTCATTCATGTGTTTACAATAGGCCTTCCTAGATAGATACATTACGAACAATGGACCTATAAAAACATATGAGAGAATACAATAACTTAAAAAAAATTAAATGGAGGATATGTGTGATGACATATTTATATTTATTTTTCATAGAAAATCCTTTATTTATCAACCATGTGATCTTTAAATGTAACATATATTCATTAATAGTCTTATAGAACTTATAAAAAAAATGGTTGGCACAAATTTCAAATCATACACTTATTAAGTAAATATGGAGACAAAAATCGTAGAAGAACAATTAATTTGGCACAATATCTCACCTCTTAAGTATTAAAATATTTATTATACCCATGAGCTTACCATGAGCACATCTCTACTAGGTTTAACACATAAACAACACATACAATGAGACTATCTCAAGTCAAACGATTTTTTAAGAAGTCAATACGACATACTAAATAATTTATTGAACAATAATTTAATTAATCTACTCAATTTTTTTGAAATAAACCCAAGGTATAGGTCAAAATATTACAATACAAAAGTATTTATTTTATTTATCATACCATTACAGATCACTCAAGAAATATATGCACTGATTTAAGGTATAAAATAAAAGAAGTCATTGATAAAAATAAAATTATGAATGATTACTAAAATTCCTTAGAAAAGGTTATTGTAAACAAAAAAATCAACCTCCTAAAGATGTTTCAAAATATAAATTTTTTAAATAAAAATAAGAAATACTAATGCATTCAAGACTTCAATTGTGATAATGATAGAGTTTTATTATTCATGTTCAACACACGTGATTATCATGGTATATGTTTAAAATTATACACTAGGGTCCACTGAGTTAAAGCTTCTTTATTTCTCTAAAAATATAAAAGAGATTTATTTAAATTATTAAATCTAAATCTATATTTAAATAGTGGGCTCACCCTACTATTTTAAATAAAAATCTTATGTATTCAAAATATGAAGCTGAAAAAAAAGAAAATAAGATATGGGTGGATATTTTAGAATATTTTATTTTATTTAAAAGGAAGCATATAAGCTAGCAAGCTTTTATAAAAGCTATGATTTAATGAAATTAGCTAAAAAAGAATATACAGGTAGTAATTGAGAGCCCAAAACCATTATTTGAATATTCAAAAAAATATGGGTGAAATAAAAAATCAAAGCTAATATATAATGGCAAGTTAAATAATCATGGGCATGAGTAAATGAAAATATTATTTGAGCCCCATAATTTGTAGACATAAAAAAAACTAGACAAATTATCGGCAAAATCATGGCTTTTGAATAAATATATCCTCTACTTTGTATATGGGAGTTTAACATTAATTTATTCTCCCTTATATTCTTCTTAGATATATTAAAATAATCTCGTATGAGCAAGGAGTTGATTTTTTGGGCCTCTAAGTTCATGTATTCTTGTATTATGGATCTATATCATTTTCTACTATTATGCAAAATTTATTTCTAGACTCTCATTGTAATGAAGTATATTATGTATGAATTAACTTTAAATTAATAGTGTGGTTGTTATTTTAAGTGAACATCCTTCCAATTTATTTTTCTTCTCTCTCACCTCTTGCATTTTTTTCACTTTGCTCTATGTTCACTTTCCTTTCTTACATATTCATAGTTTTATCTTTAAATAGATAAGGGATATACCCAATTCCTTTTGATGCATCACCACCCATATTATGATTATTTATCTCTATTTTTACTTACAATTTTTAATTTTATAATTTATCTTAAGTAAAATAACACCTAGATAAGAAGCACAACAAATTATCTCTAAAGGTTTTCTTGTAAATGTTGGAACACAACTAGATACTAAGAGGTGGGGGGGTGTGAATCAATATATTTATTATCTTAGTCCTTTTCAAAACCTTTTAATGCAAATTAAAAGTATATGCAAAGATCACACACACACACACACACACACACACACACACACACACACACACACACACACACACACACAACACAAGAAATACCATGGAAAACCCAATATGGGAAAAACCACCATGAGTATAGTTTTTAGAATCTACCATTATAATCTAGCTTCATAATAAGGAACCTCACTAGTTACAATGTTTAAGGGAAAAAACCCTAAAGAGACACCAATCCCCTAATTTAAGAGCTTCAAATCTAAGGAAGCACCCACTTCCTAACTAAGCACCAATTCATCTTGTCTAATGGCACCAACCAATCAGATCTATTATGGAGCTACAAATCCAATTTACAAAATAGATTGATAAATGAATCTAAATCTCTATTCCTTACTATAGATCTAGTCTATAAATGATCATACTCTGTACATTATCTTCCTTTTCTTCCTCTCTTCCCCTTTGTCTCTATGTCTATATTTATCTCTATTCGACACACTTAATTTCTCTTACTCTCTACCTCTATCTCTCTATTTGACTCTTCTCAATAGAAATAGCTCCAAAAAAAAAACTTTGCATATGTACTATATGTCATTTATATAAACAATTGATCTAGGGTTCCATATCTTTGATCTATTCACACTTGTTTACAAACACATCATACTTTGTTTTGGACTCAATTCATTATCTCTTTAACTACAATTTTCCTACATCTAGAAATCATGCATCAACACCATGATTCCTAATCTCATTACTATCTATAGAATTTGGTGGACTCTAATTTTTATTCTCATGCACATTTACATAGATTTGATTTTTTACATCAATTAATCTCATTATTTGTATCATAATATATGAATTACTCACATGTTCTTGATGTTCCTACATCTGACTATTAGACTAAACATATCTTTAAATATCAATCATTGATGTTACATTTGGCACTGCAATTTGATGTTCTTTATTTAAATAGCTCAAGTTTAAAATGTGTCCATTTAATTTATATCTAAAAGGCTCATGCTCTCTATTGGATCCTTGTATTCTTTTAAAATTTATATTTATTAACTTTAAAATGCATATATTGTTGTTCCTAATCTAAGCTTATACATGTCGTTGGATCTCCAAAGATGCATGATCTTTACTTTTGTCTAGTCATTAAACATCAAGCTCTTTATCCCATCTCATTACTTCCTAAGTCTTTGGATTGCTTACACTCCATCAATCTTCTCAAACCTAATTAGTATTTAAATCACCACTATTTTGGTAAACTATGAGTATTTTATCTCATTTGAGTCCACTCACTCTATTAGATATCCTTTACATGATCATCCACTCATCACCAGATCTTATGACAAACTTGATTTTTATCTCTGCTTAGCTATTGAGAATGTGACCCTTGGAATGATCATGTATGTTATGCACATTATTTTCAGTTCCTACTATTAAGACACTTGGAATCCTTACATTACTCATTGATGATTTGACTTTAAACCACATCATAGATTTACTATGCAAGCTTTCTATTGTGACACTTATCACTAGCTGAGGTCCCTTTGACAAATTGACTTTGCTTATGTTTTGTTCGATATTCAACATATGAATAAGTGTTAAGCATTGATCAAGCTTTAAATTTAGACCACCTATCTTCATCTCACTTCATCCCATAATCTTGGAGCCAACACACTTCATTTATCTCTTGGAGACTTGATTGAACTTTACCTTGCACAGATTTGTCTAAGTATGGGGACCATATCAATTATGTCTAGAAGTTTAACTTTGTACTTTCATATATTTTGATTTGCTCAAACACCTGGTCTAAAATTTGAACCATATAGATTAGGCATGATAGTGAATAAATCCATATGCTCATTTCTTCTTGAATATTTTTTTGCATGCAAGATATAATGCCATTAATATTCTCACTTACATGGTTCTGTCATAGAGCTGGTTATGCCTTGAACTTGCCTAGAAGGCTAACTTTGTCCTTGCATAACTCTTAGTGTGCTTAGTTAAATGACCTAAAATTTATCACATAAGATCTTCTTACATATATGACTCCATCCATATATCCATTTACTCTTGAAGCCTTCATACGTGAAAGATATGACATCATAAAAATGTCTTCTAGACTTTTTCTTGAAAATTAAAAATTTGACTGTGTTATATATCATTATCAAAAAAATTGGGATCCCTACTTTTTTGAAGCAAATATTTTGTCATGATACATCATGTGACATGAGATTTAGCACATAGAAACTAGGTATGAAAGTAAAGAGACCCATATGATCATTTTGTCCTGGCACCTCCATATGTGTGAATGTTGACCTCATCAACATGCTTACCTAGTTTTGTTGAACCCTTTTGCAAATTTGGTTATGTTGGAACTTAGTGAATTCTATTCAAGTATCCAAATTTTCATCCCCATATCTTCAATTGTTCTTCATCACATGTTCTCAAATTTGGTGCATAGAAACTAGGGACTAATGTTGTCACAACCATTTTACTAGTTACCCCAGACTCATACACACATGGTAATGGTGACATCATAAAAATACCTTCTCAAATTTTCCTATCATGCACTAAAAATGTCTAGATGATCTATATGAAGAACTAGATGCATTCCACTCATGCAAACAAGCACTCCAATCATCCTTGACCTCTAATAGGATCCTTTTCATATGATCTAATCACCATATTCAATCTTAAACATCAATGACATGTTCATAATGTCCCTTTTGACATAAATGGCAATCATATTTCTAACAATCTCCCCCTTTGTCATTGATGGCAAGCTAAATGTTCTGATCTTCTAATACTTTTCTCTTTATCTGGCATTGCTTTCATTGGCTTCTGATAAAATTCAACTAAGGTTGTTGTTCATACCAAACTTTCTCCCTCTTAGGTAATGGCACATTTTCTTGATACTCAACTTGGACACTTGCTCTGCTTCTTATTTGACATTTGTAATTTTTCTCTAAACCTATACAGAAAGCATCTTTCTCTTCTTCTCCCCCATTGACATCAATGGCAAAGGGACGCTTTCAAACTATTTATCCAAATGTTTCCCCCTTTATTAGATAAAGGATTTTGTCCAAAAATTAACAACCATCAACTCATTATAACTTTGCAAAGATATGCATACCTGAGTTGCCTTTTCTCTCTTCTTCCAGGCATTAAAAAAGCTTCTATGAGACTCCCCCTAGACTCATGCCCTATCAATAGGATATAGTGATGTGGTGTAGGAGCCAACACTCCCAAATTTTGTCTCATATATTCAAATTGTTCCTTGGGAATAGGTTTGGTGAATATGTCTACAATTTAGTCCTTAGTTGGCATATACTCCATTATGATTTATTGATATTAAATCTTCTCTCTTAAGAAGTGATACTTGACTAATATGTGTTTGGTTCTATAATGCATAACTGAATTATTTGATATATTAATAGCACTTGAATTATCACAAAGAATAAAGATAGGTAACTTGTACTCAACCTTGATGTCTTTGAGTGTTTTTTTCATCCACAAGACTTGAGTACAACATGCCACTACTGCTACATACTCTAATTTTAATGTAAAAAGAGTATCTCTTGATTTTTCTTAACCATGAAACAAGTCTATTTCCAAGGAAAAATGCAGCACCACTAGTGTTTCTTCTATCATCCACACTTCCTACCCAATCAACATCTATATGTTGTCAAAGTGAAATCTTCACTTATAAGATACCATAAGCCATAATAAATTTTGCACTTTATGTATCTGAAGATCCTTTTTATTGCATTGACATGTGATTTTTTGGGAGCAACCTAAAATATTGCAACCATGAATACTACTTGTATGATATCTGGTCTTAATGCGGTTAGGTATAAAAATCTACCTATAATTTATTTATACATAGTCTAATTAGCATCAAGGTACTCATCATCTTTTCTCAACTTGCATCCAGTTATAATTGGAGTACTAAATGGTTTTTTATCTTCCATTCCAAACTTATTGAGCATTTACTTTTCATACTTGGTTTGGGATATGAATATCCCTTCATCAGTTTGCGTTATTTGTATACCAAGAAGGAAAGAAAGTTTTCCTAGCATAAACATCTCAAACTCAATTTACATTTGTGTATAAAATTCTTTGCACATTTTATTATTGTTACCACCAAAGATGATTTCATCTACATAAATAATATCAATCAACATATGTTCATCTTATGATTTAAATTACAAATTTTTATATGCACATCCTTTGTTGAAACTTTGTTGTTATAGGTACTGGTCCAATCTTGAATACCATTCTCTAGGTGCCTATTTTATACCATATAGATCTTTATTTGTTATCATACATAATCTTCTTGCTTTGACAATTTAAAACCTTCAAGTTGTTCTATGTAGACTTCCTCTTCTAGGTTCTCATTCAAGAAAGCAAACTTCACATCCATTTGATAGACTTTGAACTTTTTTTAAACAAAAAATTCTAGAAAAATTCTTATAGCTTCCAATCTAGTAATTGGAGAAAATGTTTCCTCAAAATCTATTCCCTCACCTTATACATATCCTTTACACACCAATCTTGTTGTATTCTATATAACAACTCCATCCTCATTAAACTTATTTATATAGACCCATTTTGTACCTATCATATTCTTGTTTGAAGGTCTTGGAACTAATTACCAAGTTTTATTATTTTTAATTTGGCTCAATTCTTCTTCCATGGATTTTAACCAATTCTCATCTTTTTTGGCTTCAACATAGATCTTAGGCTCAATTTCAGACATTAGAGCAAAACTTTCTTGCTCCTTGTTCATTGTAGCTCTTCTCCTTGTCAGAACTCCATTATTATTTATAATTATCTACTCTTTAGGATGATCCTTTTTAACAAATATTGGAGGTGCCTTTTCATTCATTTCTGTAGCCTCTTCATTATTTGCCTCTTCTTCAATATTGATTTCCTTGTCAAGTTCAACATGTTTCAATCCTTTTTCAACCTTGACATTGATGCTCTCTATAATCTTGTGTATCATTTTATTGTAACATAAATAGGATTTGTTTCAAGTGGAATAACCAAGAAATATTCCTTCATCACATCTTGGTTCAAAGCTTTCCAATTTGTCCTCTTTTCTCCTAATGTAGCATTTTCTCCCAAACACTATGAAGTACTTAATAGAAGCAAGCTTTCCATACCATATCTCATAAATAGTTCTGTCACTATTTACCCTTAGTTGAACTTTTTCCAAGATGTATACTATTATTCAGACTACTTCTCTCTAGTATCCATCAGGTAACTAGGCCTCTTTTAGTATTTTTCTAGCCATCTCCTTGATTTTCCTATTCTTTCTCTCAACATATCCATTATGCTATGGAGTTTTTGTTGTAGAGTAATGCCTTTTGATCCCATGATTCTCACAATACTCTATGAACTCATTTGAGTTGAACTCTCCACCTTTATCAGATCTTAAACATTTTATTTTTCATCTAATCTCATTCTCCACCATAGCCCTAAATAAATTGAATCTTTTAGATTCCTATGATTTGTCCTTTAAAAATTTTACCCGTGTCATTCTTGAGTAATCATCTAAAAATAACATGAATTATCTCTCTCCTTTAGATCCTATTATCTTAGTAGGACCACAAAGCTTAGTATGAACTAATTCTAGATGGTTTATAGTTACATACTTCTTTGTTTGAAATCTAACCCTTGTTTGCTTACCTAGTTGACATCCTTACAAGTAGTGTATGTAGGTTTGGTTATCTTGGGCATGTGTCTGACACACTTATTTGTGCTTAATTTGACTAGGTTATCAAAGTTAACATGATCCAGTATTCTATCCTATAACTAACTCTCATCAATCTTTCCTATCAGACAACTATTACCATTCACTTCAAAAAGATTATATATATTGCTTTCAGTCCTTATTCCTTTTAAAACTAGTCTTAATAGGACCATAAAGATCAGTATGAAATAATTCTAGAGGTTTTATAGTTGCATACTTCTTTTTTTGAAATCTAACCCTTGTTTTCTTACCTAGTTGAAATTTCATACAAGTAGTGTTTGTAGGTTTGGTTATCTTGGGCATGTGTCTGACACACTTATTTCTACTTAATTTTACTAGGTTATCAAACTTAACATGATCCATTATTCTATCCCATAACTAACTCTCATCAATCTTTCCTATCAGACAATTATTACTATTCACTTCAATAATATTATAGAAATTGGTTTCAGTCATTATTCCTTCTACAACTAGTCTTCTATATCTCTTTAAATTACATCCTTCTACATAAAATGTGACCTTATATCCATTATCACACATTTGGCTATCACTTAGTAGACTACGATTCAATCCTTTAACATAAAGGAGATCATATGTAGCCAATTTTCCATCTATGTTCAAGGTTCCTTTACCTTTGATCTTTACTGTTATGTTATCTCCCAAGCTGATAGATCCTTCCTTACATTTGCTCAATTTGATGAACTTGCTCTTATAAAAAGTCATATTTTTTGAGCAACCACTATCTATTACCCATAAATTATGCTCCTTAGTATAGAGTGTAGTTTGAGCAATCATAGATTGATTTTTCACTCTCCACACATCCTTGGATTTACTATTTGGATTCTTTTCAAAAACTTGTGAACCTTTGTTCACACTGGGAGGCATGACTTTCTTTACATTATGTGATTTTTATCTTACAAATCTAGTTCTACATTATTTAGATATGTGACCAAAATTATTGTAATTATAACATATTAACTTTGTATCTAACAAGGGAGCAAATGAATTTCTACTAACAATT
Source organism: Torreya grandis (assembly GCA_037957365.1). Classification (NCBI taxonomy): domain Eukaryota; kingdom Viridiplantae; phylum Streptophyta; class Pinopsida; order Cupressales; family Taxaceae; genus Torreya; species Torreya grandis. The sequence continues at coordinate 1,280,430 of JARHVA010001995.1, forward strand.
TTTTTTCTCCTTTTAGGTATAACTCTAAAATCAATAGTCTCATGACCAAAATAATTACAAGTATAGAAATAACAATAGAAAGATGAGGAATACCTAGTCATAACATTTCTTGGTGTAGCATGATGAGATCTTGTATACTCTAACTTCTTCAAGTCTCTCACTTTTGTGTATCCATTTGCATCATCTACCTTTGTCTTCTTTTATTTAAGATTATTTTATCCTTAAAATTTCTTCACATTAGCTATGATTGAGTCTATATTTGTATCCTTACAATATTTCTCTTTATTTTCTATAGATTCTCCTTCTACTTTGAAGTTATCATATAGGTTAGCAGATGTACTGGTTATGAAACTTTTTACTTTTTCATAACCAAAACTTGATCTCTCTTTTAATGGATTTTAAGAGTTGATAAATTCATAAAAAAATATTTGATCCTCCTATCAACTTTATACTTTTGTCTATTTGTATTTTAAATTTATCAAGCTCTTTTCTCAAAGCCACTATCTTTGCTTTTAACCTCATGCACTCATTAGATTTAGATTAAAGTTCAAGTTTGACTACATCTTCTATTTTTTTTAGTCTCTTCAACTTATGTCTTTATGTTAACCACCATCTGATCAAATTTCTCAAGACTCTTAAACATATTCTCAATTTCCTTTTATCCAATCTTCTTCTATTTTGATCTCTCTTTTCTCAGCATGCCAATTTCCTCTAAAGCATAAATGAGTTCACACTCTAGATCCACCTCTCCTTCTTATTCATCTAAGTCTTCAACTTGTTGATCCATAGAAGCTGATCTTATTGTCATGAATATGACTTCCTTTTGCTCAGCCACAAAAACACAATCAGGATCATCATCAAAACTATCACTATCATCCATTGAATCATTGTCTTCTTTTGTGTATAAGCCTTTCTTATTTTTGAATAATTTCTTCTTTTTGGAATAGTTAAGTTTCACCTTTTTACTATTCTCTTCTTTCTCAATTCCATTTTTATTTTATTTTAAGGGCATTTAGTATCAAAATTTCCTACTTTACCATAGTTAAAGTATTTAAAGGGTAACTTACCTCTATACTTTCCAACCCCTCTCTTTAATATTATGATAAAGTTGGCTTCTTATTCATAAAACTCATCAAATTTAGATGAGGATGCTTATGATTTTACTTGCTTGGCTACTTTGAATATAACTTCTCTCTTGAAATTATCTACTTTTCCTATTCTCATCTCATAAACAGTGAAGGTTCCCTTCAACTCATCAATAGTGAGCTTATCTAGATCTCTTGCTTCCTCTATTATAGAGATTTTAGATTCATACCATGATGGTAGAGATCTTAGGACATTTTTCACAATGACTGATTCTTTCATATCTTCTACAAGGTCTCTAATTGCATTAACTATTTCATCCACTTTGAAGATATAGTATGCAATTTTCTGTTCTCCATTCATTTTAAGGCTTTCAAACTTGCCTTTATAAGTTTGTAGCTTAGCCTGCTTAACCTTGTGATATCCTTCATAGATTATCTTCATTTTTTTCTAGATATATTATAAATTTTGATAATGCATCACTTTGACAAACTTTGAATTAGATAGTCCACATAAAATAGCATTATTTTCCTTCACATTACTCTCATATGCTTTCCTGATAGCCTGATCAATAAGAGTTGTAGTAGGGGCTATATATCCATTCACAATAGACATCCATACATCAAACCCTAATGAATATAGATATGCTTCCATTCTTATGCTCTAAAATGCATAGTTTGATCCATCAAAGAGAGGTGCTTTGTTTGATGAATATCCTTCTTCACTATCCATTTGTGTTCACCATTCCAAGATCCACCCAAGTTGATTAAGCTTCTTCTAAGGAACCTAGATATGATACCAATTATTGGAACACAACTAGATACTAAGAGGGAGGGTAAATCAGCATATTGATTATCTTAGTCCTTTTCAAAACCTTTTAGTGTAGATTAAAACTATATGCAAATATCACATACACACAAAAACACATAACATAAGATATATCATGGAAAACTCAATATGGGAAAAACCACCATGAGTATAATTGCTAGAATATACCAGTCTAATTAAACCTCATAATAAGGAACCTCATTGGTTATAATTCTTAAGGAAACCAACCCTAAAGAGACACCAATCCCTTGATTCAAGAGCTTTAACTCTAAGGAATCGCCAATTTCCTAGTTGAGCACCAAATCAACTTATCTGATGTCATCGACCAATCATATCTACTATCAAGATATAACTTAAATTTACAAAAAATATTCATAAATGAATCCAAATCTCTATTTTTTATTATAGGTCTAGTCTATAACTAATCATACTTTACACAATCTCTTCCTTTTATTCCTCTCTACCCCTCTATCTCTATGTCTATATTTATCTATATTCAACACACTTCATTTCTCATGCTCTCTACCTCTATCTCTATATTCAAATCTACTCAATAACAATAGCTCTATCAAAAAAAAATCTTACATCCTAGATGTCATATATATAAACAATTGATCTAGGTTTCCATATCTTCATTATGTTCACACTTATTTACAAAAACATTACACTGTATTCTAGACTCAATTCATTATCTCTTCAACTGCAAGTTTCTTGTGTATGAAATCATTCATCATCATCATCATCATCATCATCATCATCATCATCATCATGATTCTTGGTCTCAATAATATATATAGCATTTGGTGGACTCTAGTTTTGATGTTCATGTACATTTACATATATTTGATCGGTTACATCAATCAATCTCATTGTATGTATCATAATATATGGCTTACTCACATGTTCCTACATATTCTTACATCTGACCATTAGACTAAACATATCTTTAAATATTGATCATTGATCTTACATTTGGTGCCATGATCTAATGGTTTTTATTCAAATAGCTAAACTTTAAAATGTGTCCATTCAATCAATCTCTGACAAGCTCATGCTCTCTATTGGATCCTTGTACACTTCCAAACTTTAGATTTATCAACTTTAGAATGCATACACTAATCTTCCTAATCCAAGATTATTAGTGCCATTAGATCTCGAAAGATACATTATAATTACCTTTTATCTAGTCATTAATTGTCAAGATATTTATCCCATCTCATTCCTTCTTGAGTCTTTAAATTGTTTACACTCTGTTGATCTTCTCAAACCTACTCAGTCTTTAACTCACCACTATGTCAATAAACCTCAAGTACTTACTCTTATCTGAATCCACTCACTCTATTGGATCTCCTTTGCATGATCATCCACTCACCATTAGATCTTCTAACAAGCTCGATATTTATCTCTACTTAGCTCTTGAGAATGTGACATTTGGCATTAGCACATGTCGTTTACACATTTCTATCAATTCTTTCTATTGAAACACTTGGAATCCTTACATTACTCATTGATGATTTGAATTTAAACCACACTATATATTTAATGTGTAAGCTTTGTGATTATGACACTTATCACTAACAGAGGTCCCTTTAACAAATTGACTTTTCTTACATGTTATTGGATCTTTAATGTATGAATAAGTGCTAACTATTAATCAATATTTAAACTTTAACCACCTATATTTATCTCACTTCATCCTATCATCTTGGAGCCAACATTCTCTATTGATATTTTCAAGACTTTCTCAAACTTTACCTTGTGTAGATTTGTCTAAGTATGAGGACCATATCAATTATGCCTTGAAGGATAAATTTATACCTACATATATTTTGATTCGCTCAACCACCTGGATTAAAATTTGAACCATATAAAATATTAATGATAGTGAACAAACCCATAAGCTCATTTATTCTTAAAGCTTTTACATGTGTAAGATATAATTTCATTATTTTTCTCACTCAGATTATTATGTCATAGAGCTAGTTATGCCTCGAACTTGCTTAGAAGGCTAACTTTAACCTTGCATAATGCTTGTCATGCTTATTTGGATGACCTAAAATTTAGTGCATAATATTATCTTACATATGAGATTATATACATATATCCATTTTCTCTTAAAGCCTTCATACATGTAAGATATGGCATCATAAAAATGCCTTCTCAGCTTTTTCTTGAAAACTACAAATTTGACTAAGTGTTAGAAAACACTCTCAAAATGCTTGGGAGCCCTACTTTTCTCAAGCATATATTTTATCACACTATGTCATGTGACCTGAAATTTAACATGTAAAAATTTAGCATAAAAATTAATAGGACCATATGATCATTTTATCTTGGCACCTCTATTTGTGTGAATGTTGACATCATAAATATGCTTACTTGGCTCTATTGAACCCTTTTAAAAATTTAGATACATGTTACATCTTAGTGAATTATATCCAAGTAACCAACTTTACATCCCCATATCTTCAATTATGCTTCATCGCATGTCTTCAAATTTGTTGCATAACAACTAGGGACTAATATAATCATAGCCATATGAATATCTCCCCCATACTTTTTCACATGTGAAAATGGTGATGTAAGTCAAATTCCTTTTGATATTTTCTAGTCATAGACCAAATGTGTAGATGATTAATATGAAGAACCAGATGAATTCCACTCATACACACAAGCACTCCAATCATCCTTGACCTCTAATAGGATCCTTTGCATATCCTTTAATCACCATATTTAGTCCTTAACATCAATTAAATGTTCATAATGTCCCTTTTAACATCAATGACAATCATATTTATAATAGTAAATAAGTCCCACATTAGCAATAGTTCCCATGTTTTGATTATTACACAGGTAAAAATAATCAGACTCAATGAGAAATTAAAAGTATACTTTGAATGGATGAGATTAGGCTATATAGGCTATTTATGGTTAATGAACACATATATTAGGGGACAACTCTACATGAGTCATTTATATGATGACATATTTATAGTTTATCATTTACTATATAGAGCTACTTAATATAGGTCAAACATATATTAATATTAGTTACATTTGGCATGATTACATGGATATATACATGTTATTATTACATGGATGCTTTCATATTATACCTTCTGATCGATACATGCATATATATTACACCTTTGTACCATACCATCCATTCTTATATTACTATGACTATATTAATCGCTATACATACCCTATTTAAAGGCATAATATCTATATGAGACATATTTTTATTTGATATTGGGGGGAACATACACCCATATGTCTTTGAGACTATTCTATACATATTGTGTAGACATGCATCTATTGGTACATATTATTCATTCCCCTCACCATTAATTATATCATTTATATCTTTCCACTTGGGGACATCGTGATAAATTTTTAATGAGGTTAGATTGTGATTGAGCATTATTTGATCATACACTTATACACATACCTTCATGCCCATAATTACATGATATGTGTTATCTATAATTAATCATCATGTGTCTTATATTATTTTATTGATCCACATTACATATGTGCCTTGCATTACTACACTAGTGGGCACTTGTGCCCTAAACACCTTTTATATATTTGAAAATTACGATTTTCATACTTATTATAAACATGAATATTTAATACACATTGTTTTACATGAGTTATATATTTCTAATATGGGAATTATACCTACATGTTGCTTATGAATTATTTATTTAATATATTATGTGTGGACAAGGACATCCTCATCATAATTATACTCACCTCTCCTATGAGCTTCATTTATCACATGTATACTTATATTTTAATATAAGGGAATGATAACCACATCTATTATCCATGATCCTTATGCTATCATATCTATTATAGATGAATCCTATCACACACTTATGTCTACCATATTGATTCTTCATACATATATGGTACTATCTTACATTTATATAGAAACATACTTGGTATTTACATGATATATATTACTACATGTAACTATTAAAATATGTTATTAGACAATTAACTATGTCACTTTTGACTTATATTCACCATACAATAATTGTGCACACATACCTCTTATTCACCATTTTCTCATATCCACATGATTTTTATGAGTCTGACCCACTTATTTTATTGTCAACCACCTAAAATAACCTCTCAATTTGTGTCAAAATAGATAAATATCTTATCATTAGATTCATATTCCTATCTCCTAAAAAATAACGCCAGTCTCATATAGTTTCATTGCCAAAACTAAATTGTAGGTGATTTTAATGACCCATGCAAAAAAATGGTTATTTTTTAAAATTAAATAATTTCTATGGGTCATCCCATTTTACTAGTGTGTCAATTGAATTATAAATTTCCCAAATAGACCCATACAAATACAATAAATACCACACTTAATAGTATCTTGGCACTTTTCTATCAACCATCTATACACTACTGCACATTGAGAAAATATGTTGTATTCTTCCCAAATTTTAAATAATTCACTAGGATCAATCATAAACTAATTATAAAGCACACCTATCTAATTTAAGAGTGAATATATTCAAGTATCAAAATACATATTATAGGTGCATTCATATAGTAAAGGAACACAATTGTACATTGACATTAAGGGTAAACTAACGTTACTTGACTTCCCTATTAATAGTGTTGGATATAAAGGTAATGGTAAATCATCAATGAGGGTGATTGGGGTCATCTTACCTATTCACACTTCCAAAGTTTATTATATTTTATTAATCCTCACAAGTGGACCTCGAGTTTCAAGGCGAAGAGACTAATTTATGGAGTTGTGCTCATAGTCAAGCATCAATATCACACAAAAAAAATTATTTAAATTAGGTGTAGCTAACTATATAATCATAAAGAGAAAAATCAGATTGGGATATTAACATTAGCTTTAATTGATAGAATAGATGTTTCTACCCAAAATTATGTTAGTGACCTTGTATACATAGATAGTTAGTTATAGATTTGATCGACTCATAGAGATACTTTTATCCCTTTCCCATTATCATAATTCAGTCATATTCAGTCAATGAAGCTAAGTATCTTGATGTCTTTAGTATTTATATATTTAACAAATTCAATTGTCAAATCAATTACAACCTGTTACATTCATATTTGTGCTTAACTATCATATCTTACAATTTGAATTACATTCAAGTTTCTATCTTAATTAGGGTCATACAATAAAAATTAAGGCAAAACACTACCTTGATCATTTATTTACATTTGGGAAAATAATTTCATCCCCATCAATTTGGAAGCATCAAGGCATTTTATTTTCCCACACATTATCACTCTCATTGGAAGATACATCCACTTATGGACCTTACCATAGTTTAATTTATTACATGACTGTCACATGGAAACTAGTTCACTCTCATATTATCTCTATTATGGGGCAAGTTATTGTACCACCATCAACACCATATTCCCCATTGAAGGATGTATCACACATATTGAGCCTTACATGAACACACATTTATATACAATGATATTCACTAGAGAAGTATATTTTTCATTTATCTTTACATGATGTTATATTTCCTATGAAATACAGCATTGATACTCACTAAAATAGTATATTATGCATTAATATTTATGTGATATTACATTTCATATATGATATGACATTTTTACTCATAAGAGTAATATATTGTGCATTGATACTTACATGATGTTAACATTCCTATGTGATATGACATTGATACTCAATATAGTATGATATTATGAATTGAACCTTACATAATTTTAACTATCATATGTGGTATAACACTTGGGGTATACCTAGTATTTTTAGATACTAAATTATGGTATTGAATACTTAAAAATGATAAACTTGACATAAATTTACCACACATGACTTGAGTGCACAAATAAAATCCCAATCCACCATTTTCTCACACTAACATGATATATTATGAGTTTGAACCTTTTATTTTATGGTTACACACATATAATAATCTCACTACCTATTTTAAATTTATTTAACATCTTACACAAACATTTTGACCTTAATTTTAGTCTACCTATACACAGGTCAATTCCACTAGGTTTGGTCAACATTGCCAGTTGGTATTGACCTAATCTAGTCAATAATGATCCACTCCCAACAGTGATTAATTTTTAAAATTATAAATTTCCTTAGGCTTGTCCAATCTACCTAGTGTGTTGGTAGCATGATAAATCACCCAAGTGCTCTCATATATAAACAAACCAAAGTCTCATTCAAAAGGGACTTGACACTTATCTGATACACATAGATATGTTATCTCACATTGATAAAATATTCACTATTTTTTCCAAATTGAAAATCACTTACTAGGAGAAATAATAATCTAAATCTAAAGTATAATAAATGAAATTCATAACATGCATTGTCTAGTATTGAATCCAAATCATTAGTTGCATACATATATTAAAGGATCACAATTACATAATCACACTAGGTTGGAGAAATATGTGTAGATTGATTTCCCTCATCATAGATTTTGATAATTAGGTAGTGGTTAATAATCAAATGGGGGTGATTGGAATCAATTTAATCCATTACACTTTCCTAATTTTTTAGGTTTGTATCCCTCACAAGCACACCTAGGGTTTGAAGGTGAATAAAGATGATTTATAAAGTTACATGTATCATCTAGGTTTGAAATCATACATATGGATCTTTTAGATGTAGGTGAAGGTGATTGTATGATAAAAAATCATCTTTTATACACATCATTATTGACTAGCACATGTCAATATTGATTATCAGTACTAACCTAGATATGATAAAATAGATCCTATGTAGATATAAATATAGTTTCTTAACTTAACAATTCATATGTCTAATTCAGTATAATTTCCATTACTAGAACATAGTCACTATCAGACAGTCAACTAGAAAATCTTACTCATCCATTTTTTTATTTACTATTTTAGACACTAAAAATATACAAACCATGATTCTAAATGTTGAAATATCTCATGGACTACCTGAGGACTCCCTCAGGACCAATATCACCCTCTAACCCCTAATCAACCTAGCCCACAGTTAGTTTATCTTAACTAGCTCAACCTTTTCATATAGATCTTCTTACCCTTCAAAATTGACCATTGATAGTCAGGCTGATTATCAATGGTCACCCTAACCATCAATGATCAAGTTGCACCACCCTAACTAAAAGTATGTAAAATACCCACCTTTCTTTTCTAAAAATAGCCCATCTAATTCTAGTTACAAACCATTACATGGAAAAGTTAATTTTAGAAAGCACAGTTGACTTGATGTTATAACTCTCTCACCTTTCCTATAAGAGAGAGGAGTAAAGAGGTGAAAATGGATTCAAAAAACATCTACGAATCTAAGATTTTTATCAAGAGCTTGTGCATCTAGGAGTTTATTTTTTATAGGTCAATCACTATCAATAATCTAGTAATCATATTAAAGAGCCAACTTGTTGCCACCTCTCCATCAAGTCTTCAAGTACCATTACTCTATTGAAATCAACTAGATTTTAACAATAGGATAACTACCTCTACCATCAACCCAATCAACTTCTAGTAAGTCAAGTAATCATTTCTCAACATTCATTTACTTTATTTCCATTTTTCCATCAACCCAAGCCTTACCCATCTCTTAGAATCCATCTTTTAGATGTCATTAATTAGCCTTTTACTAACCCAGATCCAAACATAGTAACTATTGATGGTTGTCTCAACTACCAACATTATGTCCAACCACTGATGGTTAGCTCGACCATCGATGGTCATGTTAACTTCCGATGGTCATCCCAACTACTGATGGTCATTATGGCATAAAAAACTAGCAAGCTAATTTCACCTATATGCACCTAATCAAACCTAACTTTCTATGTTCTTGCATGTTCATAGAACCCTTTATGATTTTCTAAAGCATACCCCAACCCTCTAGCACAAGTATTAATTAGTTTATTGCTAATTTAATCATTTCTACCATATTTCTTAGCAAACTTTATTGTATTTAATTTTATTACCTTTTGATTCACTAATGTAAGTACCTTTTGTTTTTGTTTATAAGCTTAATTATTAAAAATGTGTGGATTGATAGCCCCTAAAGAAGCCCCCACTTTTAGGATCTAACTATCACTAGGCAATCCATGTAGTTATTTGTCAAAAAAACAAGTTTACTTTAGTGTTTTCTTATCTATAGGCCATCATCCCAAGCTAAAGAGGAGCTCTTCATAATCTTTTGATTCAACATGTGTACTATCAATCAGGTTTTTTAACCATACCTGTACTTAGTTTCTTCTCTTTTCTCTTTCTATTAATAAGCAAGAAATTCATTGAAACATTATGGCACACTTGGTGGGAACCTTGTGTCCTTACATGGGTTCTTATTTTCTTGCATTCTCTTCCTGTTATTTTCTCATTACTAAAATCAAAAATTTTGTTTAGGCTTAAAATTAAGTACATACATCAACTACTTGAAATTTTAGTTCACATATCTTAACTTAAAGGAAAAGTAATCTATCATAGCTTCACTCTTGTTGCACACACTAAACCAAACCACTTTCACCAATTAACCTTCAAATAAACTTGAGACAAGGACTAACTAATATTTCATCACCTAATGATAACCTTACCCTTTCCCAAGGATCCTACTTATAGATTATTATCAAGGGGAGAACCAACTTAGCTCCTTGGTTGAGTATAAACTTTAGATATCAATATATTTTGGCTAAACACCTGACATCTTTATCATTTTAGTGTGTGAAGTAAGGAGGTAGGCCCCAATATTAGTCCATGTATTGATACCAATACAAATCTCTTTTGAATGCCTAAACATAACCTAAAACCAACCCTAGACTTCCTCTCTAGTACCCACTCTACAAACCAACTTTTGTCACATAACTTCTTAAGGCATAAGCAAAAATCAAGATTAATTAATAATCTAGGGCTTAACATCTCTCTTAGAGTGTGATTTGATTTCTTTGATCATATTTTCATCTTTTCTTTATTTGAGTAGAGAGGCTATTTGTGATTTCTATCTCCCTTATCTCATATGGTTCTCACTCACCAACAACGAAAAGATATTGTGGATCAAAACCCATCACTGAGCCAACTACCTCCTCTTCCTCTTAATCTATGAACTACATTTTCAAACTGTCAGACACTCCTCACCCTTCAAGAAGTCCTACCTTCCCTTAAGAGGTCCCTCAAGGAGATGAATATTTTGTCAATTTCTTAGACAACAGTCCTTTTACCTTATAACATTATCTTACAACCACATCTTACCATATCCTAGCTTCAGCTCTATTAATAGATCTACCTTATGGCATGCCTCTCTACCTCATGGGGAGAACCTCCATTACTATGATTACTACTCAACCATTAGCTACCCAATATTCCTTATCAACCAATAACCCCTTTAAGACTACCATTGAAAACCAACAAATTCAAACTACCACAACCCTTACACCTTCTACTCCAAACAACTAGTCCTCCACTATAGGAGTGCCTACCTCTAGCACTACCAACCTTCTTTTATTCACCTTTAAACCATCAACCACCACTCCACTTAAAATCCTTATGGTGTCCATACCCTCTACCTTGCCATCAATCATTATAAGGGTTACCACCTGTTGATACTTCTAAATGAATCATAGGTGCTCTTAGTGTTTAAAGAACACTTCTAATTTTAGAGTTTATAAAATTTAGATAATGAGTTATAGGTTTTGGCAATCTACTTGCCTACGGTGAAATACCAGTAGATCAATATAAATTGTTCCATAACATTAATATGATTTGGTGGTTGGGACCCACCTTGGTCTATTCTTTGTGAATCTGTGTTAGTATTTAGTGAATTATGACCCATACTTAAGCTATAGACTAATCTAAATGGATATTTATAATTAATTTAAAGATAAATCAATTTGATAAAAAAGGAAGAAAAGAAAAGGGTAAAGTAGAAAAGAAGTGATTGATTGCCTATTTTAGTCTCAAACATTATGACAAAGCATCAATTTCAAATGAGTAAACATTTAACCAATATCTAATATAAAGTAGCCCTAGCTCAAATTCCACTATATATTAGGCAAATTTCAAAGGATAATGTAGAGAATCACAAATAAGAACTAGGTCTACTTTAAGGATTTATTACTATAACCAAATAGCATTAGCACATTTGAATATAGATCAAAATGAAATGAAGCAAAACCTAAGATCTTCCAATTAATATAGCATATGCACAAATTAGAAACCTTGTGATTATAAAATGCAACTCAAAATTCAAATATAACATTCAAATGAAAGACATCAACTAGAAATTGAGAGAAGAGTAATATTAGAAATTAACAATATCAAACATGCACAATCTTTATATAATTCTTTGATTATATTAATAGCTTTAAGTATATAGGATTTGAACAGAATTCTCTCTTTTACAAATGGTAATACATGCCTTTATAGGAAAGTCAAGTAGTTTACTAGTCATTTAAAAAATACAGGTGTATAAAGATGAGGATAGTTGTCATTACAATTTTTAAAATACATGTTCTGTTCACAATCATACTAACCTAGAGTCAAATATGCTAACAAACTAGCATATGACTTTATAATGGAATATTCTATTTCAAAATGCTACAAAATTTTTAAAAAATAGAATTTTATCTATTTTTTTAGTGGGCCCTCTATTTTAGGTTGTTAGAGGATGCTCATGGCTTTAGCATGTTACTCATCAATTAATTTTAGATCCAGAGTAGGCTTCAAAATCTGCTCCTCCTCTTAATCTGTCAATTCATCAAATTCTCTATCATTCCTAACCATGGCTTCTCTAATTATTCTAGCTTTGTTTATCCTTTCTCTTACATTGAATATCATGCTAAGATTTTACTATTATCAGCCCTAGATTTTCCTTGGTTATTTCTTTTGATTTCTTAGGTTATCAAGGTAGCCCTATGCTTAAATCCCTCATCACTTATGATTATAATGGCATTGGGTTGTATAAGCTCTATGAGAATGGTCCCATAAACCTATTCAATCTTTGTGATTAGTTCTTTATCATATTTTATTATCCTTTCCACACCATTGTGCCATGCACTTAAACTGTGAACTTTGTCCACCACAATTCCTAGAACCACACTCAAGTGTGCCAAAGTGATGGTTTTGAAGTTTGGGATCTGCTTTCTTGCTTGAATGTTGAGAATTTTGGATATTTTATCCTTTTATGCCTACCACTAGGTGATCAAACTCTTGGCCAATGTACTTTTCCCCACTAATGCACTCTACCTCATTTTTATGGCTTTAAGTGCTTCAAACATATCATAGAATGACTCATCAAGCATATTGGTCATGGCATCTAGTATTGATAAAATTGTCTATGTTTTTAGGTTTTCTTTCTCCCTTTCCAAATTTAGGATTATTTGTTTCATGCCCTGGACTCCAGCCTTGACCTAAGCTAAATGTGCATTAAGTATACTTTCAACATCCTTCATATGGATGGTAGCCTCACCAAGCTATTGGCCTTCAACTGGGGTTAGTCTCATAAAGGGATCCACATTTTAAAAGGTAAATTAATCTATTCTAACCATAGATATCCTAGTTTTAACCCTTTAAAACCTGTATTTTTTAGGGTTGAATTACATAGTAGTAACTAGTTTCTTGAACTTGGTAGGTTTTGATACCTCCAAACCTGAGCTATTAGATTTTCTTAGATCATCCATCTTCTTGATATATGGTCCTTAAGTGACCAAAATTATTATTTATTCTTTCTCTTTTACCATAGCTCTAATCCATGGTTTCATGTCATCATGTACTATGATGTCAGCAACCATTGTCATGGCACATGAGTGGGAGAGGGGAGGAATATTTTACAACTTCTCATAAATGAGCCAGTTAGGAATGATAGGTCCATGATTTGGGAATTCATAATTGAACAAATTCACCTCACTTGTGGGGTGAGAGAAGGTTAATATTGGCTTATTTATTAGTCCCATAAGAACCAATGCTAACTCTACCTTCCTCTTTTCCTAAGATACCATTGGGATAAACTCTATTCCCTTATCATTCCCAAGCTATTATCCTTGGATTTGGGCTTATTTTTATTTTTATTCTTACCTATCAGTATCATAGGCCTCTATAAGTTCCTTAAGATCACCCTCAAGTGTCTCTTCTGGCCCTAAGGCTATCATGTCTATGTACTAGACTGGGGAAGATGGATTTTGTGGTAGTGTTATAGATGAGGGCCCTTCCCTAGGTTTATCTTCTAACCTCACTTCTCCCAGTTTCTCCTTGCCCTTACCTTATTCATTTTTATTTTATTTAGGTTGCTCTTGAGGCTATGGGTATGATTTTTCTACTTGGGGTTGTAGTTGAGCTATCCTAAATGGACTAGGTAATAAGTGATACTATAAATGGTGCATCTACCAAGCTTCTCTCGAAATATTATCATCTTTGGTTAACCTATGTTCAAGCTTAATGTTATGGCCCTAGATCTTGGCTATTACTTCATAATTTTTGGCTTTGATATAAATGGTGTCATGAACACCAAGTTATTGTACATATTCAAGCTTTGGGAGCTTCTTGTCCTTCAAGTGGCTAGCCACTATACCCTTGGGATCCCACATATTAAGTTCATCAAGTTGAAAACTAAATGAATCCCAGTGTCTGAACATGGTTTCAACCTATTTCTAGTCCTAGAGTATGGTCCTTCCTATGATCAAAGGAAAGGGTGGAGAAGACCTTTCATCTTTTCTTTATAAGTGCCATCAATGTCATATAGGAATTAAGAAGCAATTTCTTACTCATCTAGTTTACTAGGAACATATAATAGTAATTGGTAGGGTTGGGACATGATCCCCTCAATTATAATGACCATTTAGTTAGGGTAATACCATATGTCACCCATCAATTCAATATACTTCTTGATTAGGGGGTGGACCCTAGGCATTCAAACACTAGTGATGGTCTCAACAATGGTTGGATAAATGCAGTCACAAATAAAATACATGTGATCCTTATCCTTGAAGATATGCAATTTGGAATAGTGGTGTGAAATGGTGGTTTTGCCATCTAAGGACCAATTCCTAATCCTAGGGAAGGTGATTGAGGCAAGAAGTGTCTAACAAGTATGATATCATATAAAACTACTTAGAGGTCTTCTTTTTAATGGCAATGAATTGTTTGATGAGGTAAATATTGATTCAATCCCTAAATAGAGTTGTGATATTTGTTCCACCATGAAATGTACAAAAATAACCTATATTTTATTCACATAGGTTATTGAGGGGGCTCCAAAGTCTTGATTTGATAGGGTCATTATTACCCTAATGCCCTCCTTGAATTAGACTACTAGTATTTTAACTTCAAAACCCTTAAATATGTGGGGTCTATAGTGAATCCAAGGTCTAAGGATAGAGTCCAAACCATGGTTTCTTGTCCACTCCTTGATCTTGGATAAATCCACATGGGGGAGAGGAAGCTTATAATATTTATCAAATACCATAGGAGAAATATATGTTATTTCTTTAGAGTTTCCATTCCTGACGATCCATTCATTGTCAATTCTATAGTCAACAAAGATGCGATCAAGGATGTCTTTACAATGCCTCTAGACTACAACCAAGTCATAGTGCCTCCTAATTATTACAGTAATTCTTTTCTCTTATTTTGTGATGGGTTTCAATTCCTTGATCATGATGAAGTGTTTGGACCAGTTCCTAATTCTTGGGATATTCAAGGCTATAATATCCAATTCAGTTTCTTTGAAGATTCAACCTTTAGTATACATTGATAAATAGAGGTTAGTTTCCTCCTTCAACTATTGTTGTGGGTTGTCATTGTTTTTGTTCTTACAAATTGCTTATACTAGTAAAATATGGTCTCTGTGGAAGCTCTTTTTCACTTACAAAACATAATTAAGCTTTCTTTTGACTAAATTGTGAATAATTGAGTCAGTTTTTGTCACTTTTATATAGGCTATAGGGTTTTAGAGCTTTAATGGTGGAATATATCTAAGATCTGGCTTATAAGTGCCTTGGATTTGATTTGGACCTTTTCCTTTATACTTTTACATTTTCAAGCCTACAAGATCTTATATTTTGTCCTTTTTTGCTTACATGGAGCCTATGTGGCATAATTCTAGACCTTTTGTGGCATTTTTCATAAATGTCATTTGAACACTAGCCATTGGTATTTAAAATACCTTCTTCATTTTGCACTTTAGGATCAAAATCCTAGATTAGTACAAGCTATATATTATAATATATGCCCTTGCCCATGATTGGTTCTTTTTATTGCAAAATCCATAGTTGTGACACTTGGCACCTTTACGTGCCTTCTCCATGCTCCAAATCTTATGTCAGTCCTTTGATGAATGAACATTGGCCATGTGGTGAGCTCATGAGCCTTTAAAAAGTCATGATTAACTTTGAATCATTAGATCATCTTCTAGTAATGGCATGTGAACCATCAGATTAATATTTTAGTTCTACCTCAAATGCACTTTCTCTATGTATTGAGCTCACAATCCTTTAGGGATTTGTTGAAAAGTGTTTAGGGGCCTCATGTTGTTGGATCAAAATTTGATGATGATGCATGGGCTATTGATTTACAAAAATTATTGAATTTTAAGCCCATAAAATTATTATGACCCAATGTGAGAATGATATTTGGCACATCTATGGGCTTCCTAGGGTCTTGGACTTAATTCACTCCATCAGATCAAAATCTCTAATAAAGTGTCAGCCATTGATCATGATTTATAAGCTTACATGTGATTGGTTCTTTCCAAGTGGGATATATTTTCTTTTAATCTTTGAATGTGAAGGTTACACATGTCAATATTTTAGGCCTTTCGTATCCCTTTGACCTTTTCAATATTCTTCACTCAATCCAATTAGGTCTTTGTGATAAAATGAAGACTGTTGATAGCAATATGAGGGCTTGAATGTGATTGACTAGTGGGTAATATTACGAGATTCTATCAGGCTTCCCTCATGTTATTAGATCAAATGCTATGATAAAACATGGGGCATTGGATCCTACAAGATGCAAGGAATTTAAGTTAGGACCATATATATAAAAGATTTAGGATTAAGGTGTTAGGACTAAGGTCTCACTCATATTAATAAATACATCAGGGCATTAGGGTTAAATCCTTAGGCTAAGTTGTAAATCAAAGGACTAAGCTTAACATAAAATTGAAATTGAGGAGTCAGGTCATAGGATAAGGTGTTAAAACTAAGGTCTACTTGTATTAATAAATATGTTAGGGCCTTAGGGTTAAAACCTTAGGCTATGTTGGGGCATATTAAGAGACCCTATGGATCAAATACTCATTAAACATATAAGGGACTTTTAAAGGGAGAAAATAAAAGGGACCAAACATTTTAGGCTCAAGTCTTAGTTGTGTTAAAAAAACATGGATAAGCTTAAAATGTGAATTTTATACTTAGGTCTAAAATAAATTTTAAAGGGTTCCTACCAATTTGGCTCCTACTAATATTTGAATTTAAACGAAGGGTCTATCTAGGGTCTCATAATATGAAATTATTAAGGATAAATGCCATAGAAATTGTAACTAAAATCCATAAAGAACATTAATTAGAGATGTTAGTCCAAATTAAAGTAAAATAAGGCCAGGTAAGCTTGTTCTTAACAAAGTGGATGATCTTTAAATTGTATAAATAATCTTAATATGCTACACTTTCATATTCAACTCTCAGGGTTTCTCCAAGGTTTTAATTTTTTTAAATGGGGGTATGTTGGTCCTAACAAATGGTGACTTATATGGGAACATATAAATATGTTAGAACTAAGAGACTCTAGTTTAGATAAATAATGGGTCATCTACCTCATTTGATCAAAATCACCATCTATATTAGATTATAGTTGAAACAAACCTTGAACTTACAAAATTAAGATCAAGCATCACATCATAGCCCTAACATGTGTGTGCTTTGACTCCAATTACCATATGCCATGAGGTTCAAGAGATAACTTCTAGGTTTCATGTCCTTAGTTACTAATATTGACTTATAGCATGTTAAGATGTTTATTAAGAACCATGATTTTGGCTTAGGGAAGGCTTGGGCATTGCTCTGCTTCTAACTGGGCATCCATATCCATCATGAAGATGTCTTTGTCTCCACTTAAGGCCTTGTTCCATTACCAGCCAAGCGTCAATAGCCCTGGTGGAGATTACCAGAATCACCTATGCTTATCAATCTTTTGGTTTTGCATTGATTTCTTCTTTTTGTGTTTTCTTGAGGATTTTATGCTTTTTTTAAGGTTGGGAACTAGAATATCTAGCTTTTAGGATTTGGTCAAGTATTTAATATTTGGATAATTACCCATGGTTGTAACCATTATCCCAAGAAAGGATGTTGATTATGTGCTCGTATAATTATACCATGATAGTTTGAATTTTCACCATATGAGTGCAAGTATTATTAAAACATATTTGAGATCAAGGTAATGATTAGGGTCTCATCAAATGGTTAACTTCTTCTATTGGTCTTCACCATTTTTTATAAATTACAACATTATGTTTAAATTTTAGGGCCATGGTCACTACATACATGGGGTACACACCTTTATTTCTAAATCTTGGATCTTTTCAAAAAAAAATCATAACTTTAAGTTCAGGATTGTCTAAAGGACTTATTATAACTAGGGAACATAGAAATAGGAAAGAAACACATAACAAAAATTAGGGAAGCAAAGGAAATCAAAGGAAAGAAAATAAACATATACATGTTTATGTACAAACAAGGGACAAGAAGGAAGAACTGAAAGAAACAAGCTAGATTTCCTATTCTAAATCTAACTATATTATATTTTACTCCATGAAGACCTATGGTAGGGCAGTGGTAAAGTAGTGCTTGAGGTACTACCCATTGGTGGGTAATGTAAAATATACTTCTTGTAGATCTTTGAGCTTGAAGGTGTTATTTCCCAATGTTTCTACAATCTAGTATGGGCCAATCCACAACGGTGTGAATTTTTCATGTTTACCCTTAGTCTCAGATGCTTTGTCCTAAAGGAAAAATAGGTACCCTTGTCTAAACACCTTAATCATTGACCTCTTGTCAAACCATCTCTTGACTGTAGTTTAATGTCTATTTAAATTAGCAAAGGCTTTCTCTCTAGCATCTTCCATCTGAATTATGTCTACCAAACTTAAATTAGCTCGTTCTTGGCTCTCTTACATGTATTTCTGCATAAATATGTATGTGGGAAACTTGAGAGTGATATTAAATATTGGTTCTTATCCATACACCAATAGAAATGGTGAGGATATTAATGCTTTCTTGATTATTATCCTACTAGTGTAAAGTGCGAACTTAAGGAGATTATGCCAAGTCCTTGTTTTGTCTTCGGTAGATTTCTTAATTTCCTTTATTAGTTCCTATTTGTAGATTAAAAGACTCTATTTCCTTGGGGATAATTGTTCGATGAAAACTTGAGAGTGATACCATTATCATAAGCCCATTCAGTCATCTCTCTAGATATAAATTTAGACCCATTGTCACATACTAGAGATATTAGAGTTCCAAACATAGTATAGATGTTTTCCTCCAAGAAGTTGATCACTTCTTCAATCATGAATTGTTTAGTGGTTGTAGCTTTAGTCCATCTTTCACAATAGTCTATGGTAGTAAGGACATATTTGTGACCTTTATATGAGCTGGGGTTGATTACCCTAATAAAGTGTAACCCCCATTATGCAAATGGTTTGTCAATCATGATTGGTTGTAGAGGCATCACTACCTTTAGCTCCTTAGTGCTAAGAATATGACATGAGTGACACTCCCTCACATGTTTCTGAGCATATATAAAAATAGTTAGCCAATAATATCCACCTCTAAGGATTTTATGGGTTTTGGTTCTCCTAAAAGGATGTTCATTGACTATATTTTCATGAAAGAAGTTGATGATTTAGGTGGCTTCTTCTTATGAGACACACCTTAGGTAAATTCCTTCAAATTTTATTCTATAAAAGACCCCATCCTTGATCAAGTAATGGGTTGCCTTTAATCTCAAGGCCCTTTTTTCTCTCTAGATAATCCTATAGGAAAAGTACCATTTATTATTAAATGCATACCACTCACTAGCCTGAAAATGTTTTTGATCTACTTGCATAATATTAAGTCTAGGGTTAGCATTAACAATCATTTAGATCAAACCTTGGAACCTTACTAATTTCTTTTGTTTTCATCTCTAGGCCATCTTCTTGAAAAATTGACATCCACTTACCTCTATGCTTTCCTAATTAAATTTGACTCAACATGAGTTTGGTGGTAGGGTCAAGTAAGATAGCATGCACTTTATTTCTAAGGATGTAATGCTTGAATTTATTAACTACCTTTACTAATGCATATGCCTTTTTGTAAATCAATGAATAATTTAACTCAACATTCTTAAAATTAGTGCTCATAAAAGCAATTGTGTGATCACACCCCTCTATCTTCTTATTTAATACAACAGCCATAGTGTGGTCAAATGTGAAGGAATAAAGGTGGAAGTCTTCTCAAAAATTAGGACTTATGAGAATTGAAGCTTGGTTGATGGCCTTATTGATATCATTGAATGCCTTCTCAATTCTTCATTCCATGTAACTTTGGCATCCTTCTTCAACATGTCATTGAGTGGATTGACAATATCTTCAAATCCAAAAATGAATTTTCATACAAAATTAATCTTACCAAAGAATGACTTTAACTTTTTTCTACTATTTGGGGGCTCTATTCTAGATATGGCCTCCACTCTTTTCAGATCTATAGAGATCCCATATTTGGTTATAACATGACCCAATAATTTTCCTTCTGTAACACAAAAGATACTCTTTTTAGGGTTCAAGCAGATTCTATACCTTCTACATATCTAAAAAATTTATTGCAAGTGTATGAAGTAATCTTCCCTATTTTAGAGAAAACTATTAGATCATCTATATATATAATAATACACCTACCTATCAGGCCCTAGAAGGCATAGTCCATATCCCTTTAGATGGTATCTCCTATATTGATTATCCCAAAGGGGGTCCTCTTATAAGCAAATGTTACCCATTTGGTAGTGAACATTGTCTACATCCTATCTTCTTTATCAAACAACACTTGGTTGTAACCTAAAAAGCCATCAAGAAAAGACATCATAGTTGAACTTGAAATAACTTAAATTACTTAGTCTAGGCAAGGAAGGGGATAGTTGTCCTTATCTGATGCTTTATTTGAGTTCTTAAAGTCAATACAGAGTCTAATCTCACCATTATTCTTCCTAACCAGCACTAAATTGGCCACCCAAGTAGAGTGACTAATGGGAAGACTATCCTAGCATTTAGAAGTCTTTTAACCTCTTTAAAAATCATTGGTTCTAAGACAAGGTTTATATGCCTATATTTTTGCTTGAATGGTTTACAGTTTTTTTTCAAGGGGATGGTGTCAGTGATGACTTTAAGATCAAATATCTTTAATTCATCATAGGAACATGCTATGGTATCTCTATATTGGGCAATTATTTCCTTATCCTTATTATTCTCAATGTTTGTATAGGCCTTCCTAACATTCCCTAGCTAGGGTTGATCTTGAAGACCAAGGTTAATGGCATTATAATCATTCCCACTTACTTTGGGAACTTTAGAAGCTTCAGTTTGTTTTCCATGATCAAATAACCTTTCTAGAGAAACCATCCCCTTATTATTGTCATTTAACTAAATAACTTTACCATCTAATTTGTCCTCTCTAGATGCATTTTCATTAGTTTCACCAATAATGTGAGCATTAAATTCTCTAAGAATTAGTCATGAAATCTAATATCTACTAATCATCATTGAAAACTTGAAAATGGTTTATATTATTAAGTACTAAAGGACAAAGGATCAGCTTAATGCTAAAATTAGGGGAGTCTTGATTGGGCATAAGGTTGGTTGAAGTCAATACCAACCCATCAGCAGCTTAGTTTTCTTCCCTTGGGATGGAAATGGTGCTTAAGGCATCAAATTATTTAATCAAGTCACATACCCTAAACTTATACCTTTTTAAGTATGAGAGTTTACATTAGTGTTTGTTTCTTACCTAGTCAACCACTAGTTTTGAATCCTCGTAAACTAGTAACTTCTTGACCTTGTTCTAGGGCTTCATATTTAGTAAGATTATTAGTACAAGGGAATTAGAGCCTATAGGAAGCATGATATTTTATATCAGTATGATCAGTTAAAACAATACCAACACCAAATCTAGAATTACATTTATCACTATCAAAATGCAACTTCCATAGTCCAAAAATGATCTGAGCATTCTTAGGATCACAAACTTTATCAATCTTTAGGGTGAAGACCCCCTAAGTTTGATTCAATTATGTTAACCCTATCATTCACAAAATTTTACTTCATTATCACGTGTTTCATCCTTGGCTCTCTCTCAACCTTGATTGGATTAATGACTATCTTCCAAGGTATACATAGATGTGAGCAATCTATGGACATGTAACCATTCAAAACCTTGGTTCATTCCTTGCTTAACAAGATACCATAAACATCAGGTATGTCAACCACTTGAATATCAATGAGTTGTCACACCCTAGGTTTGGAAGCTAATTTCATGTGAACATTTAATAATTCTCCTACAACTTTGACTCTAGATTTATTTAATTGGGTTACAACCCTATCAGACTTTATAGGCATTAGACCAAGTTATTTGCATATACCTACAAGCATGATATTGATGGATGCTCCTAAATATAATAACCAATTATGCAAGTTCTTACCAAACATCCTGACAGTGAGTAATAAAGGAAGAGACTTAGCTTTTGCTTGTGCATCATCACATTGGCATGATCAGCCTTGGGTGGATTGTGATTTTTTGACAAGGATTCTAGCAGGTGATCCCTTTGCTATATAATCTATGTGATTTTATGAAATGTGATATTAGCCTTTATTTTTTTCATGTCCTCAACTATGTTATAACTAATTTTACTAGAAGAAATAGGGATCTCAACATTGGGTTTAGAAGTACTCCCTTTATGTGGCTCTATATTGTTGCTTGAAGAGGTGTTAGGAGTCCTAAAATTATTTTGAAGCATTAAGGTGGTCAAAGGCTACCTTTGATATCTATTCCTCAAGGGGTATGTCTTTTTCAAAAACTACTGAAAGGCTTGGATTTCCTCAGGGATCTCATCAGGTTCATTTTCCTCTTAAAAAGGGAAGTTAAAGGTGTTCGCTATGAAGGCTTGATCAGATGACTTAGGTCCTAAGGAACTTTCACCACCTGCTTTGTTTGAGACTACTTCAAATTTATCCAAATCCTCTTCGAAAGCCTCAAAGTACTTTTTAAACTCTATACAATCAATTTCCCCATGCTTGGTTATGCAATGCACCCTATAATAATCAAGTAATGCAATATCAGTAAGATTAATATCCATATTATTGTTAATAGAAGATGGTTCATTAGCCTTGTTATTATGAAAAATATCATTCTAAAATCTATTATTTGGCCTTGTTAAACCTTTGGAATGAGAAATTCCTACTAGAGTGTTGTGTAGTGTTGCCTAATTATTTTATTAACTGGAATAAATTAGTGCTTAATTTTTGAACCATTTTGTAGATGGACTCATTCTCATTTTTATAAGTTTTAAAATTATGTACCTAGTTTTTGTTAGCACCTATAGCTGGTACTAAACCTCATTGATCATTTTCATTGAATCCATTAGTAGAGTAACTAAATAATCCTAGATTTTAATTAGGAGTTGCAAGGATTAAGGGCAATTGATTTAAGTATAGAAGTTGGCTCAAGGGTGGGAGATTTTGGTTATTATTGTGGAACAAGTTCATCATAGGCATATGTGGATTCACATTTGGGATTGAGTAAGCTAGTTGAACTTGAGGTTGCATTTGATCATTAATGGTCATTGATTTAGAATAGGCCTAGGCCAATGAAGCTATAACTAGAATGGATCTCTTTAGGAATATAAAAGTCATAAGATCCATTGCATCTTTGTAGATCTCTAAGGCTAGAACATCATTAGGCTTATAAGGCTCTATGGTCTTCCTATACATTTTTTGAAATATAGCATTGAATGACCTAATAGGCTCACTGGCATCCCTTATAATGGTGGTGAATTGATGGTAAATAAAATAAGGACTAACAATTTTACCAAATTGATCAATATACAAATTATTGAAATCATTCCAACTTCTAATGTAATTGTTAGTCAAGTTTAAAAACCACTCATAAGCTACATATTTAAAAGTAAAAAGAAATAACCTACATGATACATCCTCATACACAACATTTAGTAACCTTAAGGTAGCTTTAAAATACTTTATTTTCATTTTAGCATTTATTATACCTTTTGTACTAAATGTAAGTAGATATTTCTCAAGATTTATTGGGAGATCATGAACCACCCCTAGCACATTAATTGAATAATCCCATAACCATGTCATACCTAGATGAAGGTTGAATGCATAGTTACCTTGAAGAGGTGAAGTTGGAAGAGACTTGGATCTCTTGCATCTACCTTTGCCACATCTAGCTTTTCTGTGAACAATGAGCTCACATAAAGGCTCTCTAGATATTAAGTGTGATCATATTCTAATCTTGGCCACTTATATCTTGAATAGTGAAGATCCTACCTAAAATATGATGTATTAAATTAACTTTTATAAAGGACAAGATTTAGACTTGCACATTGATCTTTTTTTACAAAGGTTCCATGAAAAATAGCAAAGAACATTGATCTTTGACTGAATTAGCTCAAAAGTGTGTTCAATTACGTAAATATGATCTATATTTATAAGTATAAGTCTAAAGTAACTTATATTTATGAAATACATGCCAACCTTTGATCAAAACAAGCTAGTATAACCTCAAATTCTATGGATATTAAAATTTCAAGCTAAATTTACTAAAAACAAGCATCAGATCCCAAAGGACTTCGATCTTTGTCTAGGAAAGCATAAAGATGCATCATGAACAACAAATATCAATGATATTTATATTTATAAGAAAATAATTCACTCAAAATTACAAAGGTACACTGATCTTAGACTAAAATACATTAAGACCAATAAAGATTCAAAGAATCCAAACCCTCCTTCTAGTGCTAGTGAGAGCTTGTCATGTTGATACCTATAAATGAACCATAGGTGTTCTTAGTGTTTAAATAACACTTTTTATTTTAGATTTTAGAAAATTCAGAGCATGATTTTTAGGTTTTGGAAATATTCTTGCCTATGGTTAAATAACAGTAGAACAAGATGAACTATTCCACAATATTTATATGATTTGGTGTTTGGGAGCCACCTTGGTCCATTCTTTGTGAATCTATGTTAGTATTTAGTGAATTACGATCCATACTTAAGATACAAACTAATCTAAATGGATATTAATAATGAATTTAAATTTAAAGTGATCTAATATAAAAAGGAGTGAAGAGAAGGATAAAGCATAAAATAAGTGAGTGATTTTTTATTTTAGTCTCAAACATTATGACAAAGCATCAATTGGAACTAAGTAAAAATTTAACCAATATATAATGCAAAGTATCCCTAGATCAAATTACATTATATATTATGAAAACTTTGAAGGATAATGTATAGAATCACATGTAAGAACCCGGTCTACTTTAAGGATTTACTACTATAACCAAATAGAATTAGCACATTTGAATATAGAGCAAAATGAAATGAAGAAAAACCTAGGATCTTCAAACAAATCTGGGATACACATAAATTAGAAACCCTTTGATTATAAAATGCAACTCAAAATTCAAAGATACCATTCAAACTCAAGATATCAACTAGAAATTGAGAGAAAAATAATATTAGCAATTAATAATATCAAACATGGACAATCTTTACAAAATTCCTTAATTATATTAATAGCTTCAAGTATACAGGATTTTCTCAAAATTGTCTCTTTTACAAATGCTAATACATGCATTTATAAGAAATTTAGGTAGTATACCAATCAATTACAAAATACAGGTATAAAAAGATAAGGATAGTTATCCTTACAAGTTCTAAATACAAATGATTTTCACAATCATACTAACCTAGAGGTAAATATGCTAATAAACTAGCATATGCCTTTATAATGGAATATTCTATTTCAAAATTCTACAAAATTTTTAAAAATAGAATATTGTCCAATTTGCTAGTGTGCCCTCTATTTCAAGTTGTTGGAGGATGCTCATGGCTTTAGCATGCTTCTCATCAATTAGTTCTAGATCCATAGTAAGCTTCGAGATCTGCTCCTCCTCTTGATCTACCAAGTCATCAAATTCTCTATCATTCTTGGCCATAGCTTCTCTAATTCTCCTAGATTTGTTTATCCTTTCTCTTGCATTAAATATCATGTCTAGGATTTTAAAGGTATTAGCCCTAGATTTACCTTAGCTTTTTCCTTTGATTTCCTAGGTTACCAAAGTATCCCTATGCTTATATTCCTCATCACTTATGATTCCAAGGGCACTGTGTTGTGAAGGCTCTATAAGCATGGTCCCAAAAATTTGTTCAATACTTCAAATTCATTCTTTATCATCTTTTAGGATACTTTCCATGCCATTGTGACATTCACTTAAACTTTGAACTTTGTCCACCATAATTCCTAGAACCATGCTCAAGTGTCCCAAATTGATGGTTTTGAAGCCTTTGATCTACCTCCTTGCTTGAATGTTGACAAGTTTGGATATTTTCTCCTTTGAGGCCTACCACTAGGTGACCAAACTCTTGGTTAATCCACTTCACCCCTTTAATTCACTCTACCTCATTTTCATTACTTTGAGTATGTCAAACTTATCATAGAATGACTCATCAAGCATCTTGGTCATGGAATTTGGTATTGATAGAATTCCTTGTGTTTAAAAGTTTTCTTTCTCCCTTTCCAAATTTAGGATTCCTTGTTTCATGCTCTAGACTCTAGCCTTAGCTTGAGCTGAATGTACATCAAGTAAACTTTCAACATCCTTCATATGGATGGTAGACTTACCAAGCTATTGGCCCTCAACTGGGGTTAGTCCCACAAAGGGTTCCACCTTTAAAAAGGTAAATTCCTATGTTCCAACCATATTTGTCTTGGTTTTAACACTTTCTAATCTAGTTATTTCAGGGTTGAATTAGACATTAGTAACTAGTTTCTTAAACTTGGAACATTCTATGACCTTTACACCTAAGTTGTTAGATGCTCCTATATCATACATCTTCTAGCTTTCTAGTCCTTGGGTGACCACAATTTTTCTTTCTTCTTGCTCTTTTACCATGGCTCTAATCCATGGTTTCATGTCATCATGTATTTTGATGTCAACAACCCTTCTCATGGCCCATGAGTGGGAGAGGGGAGGAATATTTTGCAACTTCCCATAAATGAACTAGTCAGGAATGATTGGTCCATGAATTAGGAACTAATCACTAAAAAAATTCACCTCACTTGTGGGGTGAGAGAAGGTCAATCTTGGCCTCTTTATTAGTCCCACAAGAACTAATGCTAAATCTACCTTCCTCTTTTCCTGAGATGCAGTCAGGATAATATTTTTTCCCTTATCATCCCTAGGGTCTTCTCCTTAGACTTGGGCTTCTTTTTGTTTTTATTATTCCCTATCAATATCATAATCCTATATAAGTTCCTTGAGAGCACCCTCAGGTGTCTCTTCTATCCCTAAGTCTATCATGTCTATGTACTAGATTGGGGAAGGTGACATTTAGGGGCAGTTTTGTAGATGAGGGTCCTTCCCCAGGTCTCTCTTCTAACCTTAATTCTCCTAGTTTCTCCTTTCCCTTACCTTGATCATCTTGATTCTATTCAAACTACCCCCAAGGATATGGCTATAATTTTTCTACTTAGGTTTGCTCTTGAGCTATCCTAGATGGATCAGGTAGTAAATGATACTACAAAGGGTGCATCTACCAAGCTTCTCTTCAGGGCTTATCATCTCTGGTTAACCTATGTTTAAGCTTAATATTATGGCCTTAGATCTTGGCTAGTACTTCATAATTTTTTTGCTTTGATATAAATGGTGTAATGAACACCAAGTTGATGTACATATTTAGGCTTTGGAAGCTTCTTGTCCTTCAAGTGTCTAGCCACTATCCCCTTAAGATCCCACATCTTAAGCTCATCAAGTTGAAAATCAAATGAATCCTAGTGTCTATCCATGGTTTCAACCTATTTTTGGTCTTGGAGTATGGTCCTTCCTATGATCAGAGGGAAGGGGTGGAGAAGACCTTTCTTATTTTCTTTAGTGCTATCAATTCTATGTAGGAACTGGGAAGCAATTTCTTGCTTGACTAGTTTACTAAGAACATATACTATTTATTGGTAGGGTTGAGACATAATCCCATTAATTTTGATGACTATGCAGTTAGGGTAATACCATATATCACCCATCAATTAAACATACTTCTTGATTAGGGGGTGGACCCTAAGCATGGGAACATTGGTGATGGTCTCAACTATAGATGGATAAATGTAGTCATACATAAGAAACATGTGATTCCTATACTTGAAGATATGTAATTTGGAATAGTAGTGTGAAATAGTGGTTTTTCCATCTCAAGACCAATTTCTAATCCCAAGGAAGGTGATTAATGCAAGAAGGGCATATAACAAGTATGACATCATATAAAACTACTTGGAGGTCTTCCTTTTAATGGTAGTGAATTGCTTGGTGAGGAAGATAATGATTAAATATCCAATTAGAGGGGTGAGCTTCTATTCCACCATGAAATGTATAAAAGGAACCCAGATTTTATTCGCATTGGTTTTTAAGGGGGCTCCAAAGGCTCAGTTCAATAGGGTCATTATTACCCTAATTCCCTCCCTAAATTGGACTACTAGGATTTTACCTTCAAAATCCTTGAAGATGTGGGCTCCTTGGTGTAGCCAAGGTCTAGGGACAAAGTCCATATCATGGTTGCTTGTCCACTCCTTGATCTTGGATAAATGCACATGGGGGAGAGGAAGCTTATAATACTTCTCAAATTCCATAGGATAAATATATGTTATTTCCTTAGATTTTCCCTCCTTGATTATCAATTCATTATCAATTCTATAGTCAATAAAGATAAGAACAAGGATGTATATATAGTGTAGTACCTCAAGTTTGTCATGGTGTGGTGAAGGCCAACCATTTGGACCACAACCAGGTCATAGTGCCTCTCACTTATTGTGGCAATTATTTTCTCCTCTTTTGTGATGGGTTTCAATTCCTCGACCATGAAGAAGAGTTTGAACTAGTTCCTAATGCTTGGGATATTTAGGGCTAAAATATCCAATTTAGTGTCTTTGAAGATTTAGCCTTCATTATCTATTGACAAATAGAGGTTGGTTTCCTCCCTCAACTATTGTCTGTGGGCTGCCATTATTTATGTTCCTAAAAATTGCTTATACTTATAATAAATGGTCTATATGAAAGCTTTTTTTCACTCATTGTTTCTATGCTAATTTCGGTTTCACATTCAAAAGATAGAAATGAGAAACTAAGAGATGGTCTAGGGTTAGAAGATACCCAGATGTATTCGTGTGCATCAAAATCAGACGTTGGAAGGTACTCTTCTTTGGCTATGGAGGAATGACACCTGCGAAGAAAAAGAGACTAAACACAAAAAATGTTAGACGAGGAGATGGTGGGTTGTCAAGCAAAAGCTTGATCCCTGAAGTATGAAGACTTCCTTAAGGGATATCAACCCACTAATTAAAATAGAATATTTGATTGAAGTATAAAAAATGAAAGACAGAATGAAAGAAATAAAAGACAAAAAGTAGAATGCGTACTTGATATGCAGCAAACTACTCTGCATAGTTTCCAGTGTTGGTCTCTGTGTCGGCATTGGTCAGGGAAGGGAGCCAACGTTGGTTAAAGTGCTGGCGTCGATAGGGGTAATGACCGGCATCAGTCGGGGTAATAACTTTTAGACGGGGTCTGTTCGGATTTGGACAGGGTTTTAGGATTGCAAAATGGTCTGAAGTTTTTGTCTGAGGGTTAGGGAGTTGGTTTGGGAGTCAGAGGGATTGTTTGGGGGTTTGTGCAGGGATCTAGGCAGAGTTATAGACTGTGTATTTTCGAGACAGGGTGGATAGAGGTGATATGGGAGGCAGTCAGGTCGGGTCTATGGTCTAACTCTAGATTGGAGTAATGATATCAAATAAAAAATAATAACCAGAGAGTAAAACAAAAACACAGAGAAAATACTTACCTGTTATACACTAAAAATAGAGTCAGAGACATGATTGATGTTGTCACTGTGTTGCAGAAGTTTGATGTAGCAGACCTCCAGCAAGATGACTAGAGCAGAATACCTGTACTAGAGAGAGAATGTGAGAGATTGATTGTAGATTGGTCAAATGCAAGTATTGACTGATTATTTTCAAAATGAAGAGGTTGCTGATTGATTGAATGAAAAGAAAATGCTGACTAAAGGTCTGATAACCGATTGAGAAATGGATATAGAAATGGATTGGCAACTAAATGACAAATAATGAATAACAGATAATGGATAACAAATCTTGCATTCGGGTCGAGAATGTAGTGTTAAGGATAACCGACGCTAGCAGGACCACCGATGTCAGCCGATAAGTGACCGACATCGGTGATGTCAGTCGGGTAGTGACCATCATTGGCAGATGTAGAATGGGGACAGAGGCTAGCTTTAGCTTTCTGCACATTTTTACATGCTGCCAGGGTCAAGGCTCATGGGAAAATGGTTGATAGGGGTTAAATAGGTGTGGAAGAATAAAATGTGGGGTTAAGGGGAGAACGACAAGGGTTAGACACAATTACGGTGTCTACATTTGCCCCTTTTTGTCTTGTTGGTTGTTCTGGACGAACTGCAAGACAAAAATAGGAGTTGGTTACCCCAAGTGTGGGATAAGGTCGATTCCATCTTGTTGGTTATTTGAATGAACTGCAAGACAAAAATAGGAGGTGGATTGCCCTGATTATGGATGAGGTATTCCCCCTCAAAGTAGGAGTCGAGGGAAGGGAACTGAGAATCGGGTGTTCATTTGACAAAGAGTGGATGAAAAAGGGGTGAGGGTGAATGCTGCAAAAGTCGTGATTGCACGCATACCACTTCACGAGATGGTCAGGTCAAATTATTATAGGTCAAGGGTCAAAGAGTGCCAAAATTGAAGTAACTGGGCCCCAGCATTTAGTCATCTACTGATTGGGTTATTTAATCTAAGCTATAGCTCCAATGGGTCATCGTGTTCTAGGTATCTTGGGCTCAGGAAGTGCTCCTAGAAACATGAAAAAAGTCACAAGTAGTGCGGATCAACCGGCTTGCAATCCTATACTTGTGAGGGTCTAAAAATAGTCTGCACACAATTTTGCTAATCAGTCATGAGGTAACATATAGGCAAAAACAACCAAGGCAACATTGTCTTGGAAGTGGTTAAAGTCGGAGGAGATAGGCATGATCTCTAATGGTCAATGGTCGAGGTGGATGGATGGACGAAAGGACGTGGCCGAGCTAACCTCAGAAGATGTTATGTGATTTGAGTGATACCTACATAGCCCTTGTGTGAAGGGCCTCAGGCCAATGTAGTTCTCCCTAAAAGGGAGGAAGGGTCAAAGGGATGAAATTGGTCTTGGTCGAGGGCAAGGTCATGGTCAAAAGGAGGAAAGAAGGTTTGTCCATCAGAGAGATGAACAAATGAGGGTGGTCATGCTAACCCTAGAAGATGTCATGTCATCTGAGTTCTGCCTACATAGCCCTGGTCTTAGGGCCTCAGACCAATGTAGTTCAAATAAGAGTTTGAGTGGTAGACAGGTGGTGAAAGTGGTTGATAGACTGGTCTTGGTCATGTGTCGAAATGATGAGGATAAAAAGATGTTACAGCCTTTTCCAAATGGTGTATTCTGCAACACTGGTGGAGGGGTCTTTCATCCCTATCAGTTTTCCATAGTCGTGATGGACGTATGCTAAAAATGAATTGAAGTCTATTTATGCTTCAGCAAGTATTGGTTTATGCTTAACATAAATTGTGTCTAGTTGATAGTTCCCATGTGTATTGGTGTCCATAGAAACTAGTGAAATGGACTATGATGAGTGGCCTAAAAAGAGAGTTGAGTGGAGTTGATTAGGTTTGACAAGTGATGAAGTTAAATGTCACCAAACTGTAGAAGAAGTGAAAGGCATATTGCTCTTTCATTGACAAGGACCAGGATAACAACATAGATAGGGGTTATTAGAACCAAGAGCCCCATTCATGCATGACGTCGTTGACCATACGTTGTGTTAGAGAGGTAATCAAATCACTTTGACATTAAAGTGAGATCAAAGTCCCTTGAGCAGGTGATAGGAGGAGGATAGGGTAACCCATTTTAGAGAAGAGATAACTTTGCCCCTTTTTATAGGAGACCCTGAGACAACTACAAGCCAAGTCCATGACTGGTTTTTTTTTTTTTGGTGCAGTCTGATCAATGCGGAAAGTCTGCATAGAGATGTCATTTTCTTGGTGGTCATTTGTGAAGATGATCAATGCGGGAAGCTTCTAATAAATATTATTGTTTGTAGCAAGAGTTAGTCATAGCCATCCTTCGAGGGAGTGGTCTATATTTTTGCTTTATAAATAAGGGCTTTGAATAGCTGTCCTTCGAGGGAGCAGTCTATTAGCTACAATAATGATAGTATAGCTGGCCTTCGAGGGAGCAGTCTGCCTTTTGATTCTAATTTGGTGACCTTGGATATTTTGACATCTTGATTTGTTTTGACAAAAATGTGAGTCATGGACAAGACTATAGAAGGTTAAAGGCTCCCTTTTATTAGGACAAAGCATCCATACTGTATAAAAGGGGTGTATAGGATTTGTTAAGGGGAGTAAGGTTGAAAGGAATGAGGACTAAGAGGATGGGGATTGCTCAAGGGATGAGCTCAAGGTAAATGTCAAGTGGATGAGTACTCGACTAACAGTAGAATGGTCATAGATGCAACGCATTAAGAGGCTCAGGTTCTGGTCGTCCATCAAGAGAAGACAAATGATACATCCTTGATCCATACTTGTGCGTGATAATGAAAGGTCTGAGCCAATTAAGAACAAACTTGCCTTGTTTACTTCTCTCCATATTGGTCACATGCTGATTCTCTTTGAGGATGAGGTCTCTGATATTAAAATCTCATTCTCATAGATTTTTGTCATAGGCTCATTTGATACGATGTTGATAGACATGGAGATGGTTGAGGGCAGCAAGACGGTGCTCATCAAATAACTCAAGTTGAGCTAAGCGATCTTGATGAAAGTCATCGTTAGAAAGAATGTCATGCAGAGGGATGTGGAGAGACAGGATTTGTACTTTGAGAGGTAGGACAGCCTCTATTCCGTACACTAGAGAGAAAGGGGTAGCACCGTGGAGGTTCGAATGCTAGTGCGGTAGGCCCACAAAGTGAAGGGAATGTGAATATGCCAATCCCTTCTAGTGTCACTGACCACCTTCATGAGAATTTTAGTCAAGATTTTGTTGGAAGCCTCGGCCTGCCCATTTGCTTGAGAGTAGTAAGGCGAAGAGGAACTGAGCTTGATGCCAAATGAGTCGCAGAGTTTTTGGATGGTCTTGTTTTTGAAGGACTTGCCATTGTCGGTGATGATCTTGTGAAGGACACCGAAATGATAGATGATGTGGCTGCTAATGAAGTCGACAATCTTATCAGCTTTTATGGAGATGAGAGGAAGAGCTTCCACCCACTTGGTGAAATACTCAGTGGCGGTGATGATGGATTGATGACAAAGAGACAAATGAGGGTTAATCTCACCGATGAGATTTAAACCCCACTGAGAAAAAGGCTAGAAATCTTGAGTGACTTATAAGGCATGACTAGGAAGATGAAGCAAGTTAGAGTGCTACTGACACTTGATGCAATGCCGAACATAGTCACTACAGTCTTGATGAAGGGTGGGTCAATAATAGCCCAGACAAAGGATGCATTTGGCAACCGAATTCCCACTAAAATGTCTACCACAAATCCTATCGTGGACTTGCTTAATGGCTTGAGATGCTTCAGTGGAAGTGAGACAGCGAAGAAGGAGGCCATTGAAGCCTCACTTATAGAGAAGACCCCCTAGCATGGTATAGCAAGCGGTACGCTTGATAAAAGCTTGCTGCACATTGTTAGAGAGGTTGGGAGGAATGATAGACAAAGATAAGAAGTCCACAAGTTGCTTATACCAAACATCTCGTGGGTTGGAGTCTATGGTGTTGACATGATTAATGTTAGGAGAGATATAGGAAGGCAACAACACATGATGCACCATGACAAAAAGTTTAGATGCAGATGAGGAAGATGGGATATGTGAAGTGAGAGAAACCATGGTGGCAAAAAACTTATTCGTGGATCGAGGAACAGTCTGTAGGAGGTAATGGTTGAAAGATGTAAGGAGGATGTCAGCACAATTTTTGTAACTTTGCAAAATTTCATTTTTACAGAGGTATGAACTATTGACCTAATTGACGATGAGCTGTGAGTCACCAAAGATGTTGATGGACTTGATGCTGAGAGAGAGGGTGGTCTGAAGTCCCAAAATTAAGGCCTCATATTCAGCCATATTATTGGTATAATTAAAGTTGAGCTTGAAAGACAAAGGCATGGGCTCACCATCGAGTGGGATGAGAATGACTCCCACACCCCCACCAAGTTGACATTTGGAGCCATCGAAGAACATGGTCATTTGGTAGACAGTGTCATCAGTGGAAAGCGCGGTGATAGACTCGTCAGGAAACTTGCACTATGAAGGTTGATTGTTGGGAAGAGGGGCATCTGCCAGTTGATCAGTGATGGTTTGCCCCTTGATGGATTTCTACTGGATGAATTCGAGATCTAACTCAGCAAGCAGCATGAGCCACCGAGCCATACATTGATGTTGATATGGCTTGGAGAGCATAAACTTAAGAGGGTTAGTGTGAGTGATGACAAAGGTTTTATGATTAAGAAGATAGTGGCAGATCTTGGTAGCAGCAAAGACTAACACCAAACAGAGTTTTTTAGTATGAGTATACTGAGTTTCATAGTTGACCAGTGTTCGTCTAATATAATAGACCACTTGCTCATGGTGATGCTCATCTTAGTGTCACGAATGGTTGGTGACAGAGATGTAAAGGTAGAAGGGTTGATTGTCATTAGGTGGAATGAGGACTGGTGGAGAGACTAGATAGCATTTAAGGGCTTCAAAAGCCTCTTGACAGTCCTTATCCCATGTAAAGGAGATGTCCTTCTTAAGGAGATGATGAAAAGGTTGGCAGCAGTCAGAAAGCTGTGAGATGAAATGGTGAATAGATTAGAACTTCCCTTGTAGACTGTGAAGCTACTTGAGATTGGTCAGGGGCGGCATCTCAAGGATAGCATGGATCTTGGTGGGATCTATCACGATGCCACGGAAAGAAATAATGAAGCTGAGAAGCTTGCCTGAGAGGACCCTAAAGACACATTTCTTGGGGTTAAGGCAGACATTGTATTGAAGAAGGCTAGAAAAAATGATTTTGAGAATGGTTAAATGGTCACGGTGAAGCTTGGACTTGCCGAGCAGGTCATCCACATAGTCTTCCATGATTTTGTGGAGGAGATCATGGAAAATGTAAGTCATGGCACACTGATAAGTGGTGCCTACATTCTTCAACCTGAAAGGCATGACTCGATAGCAGAACGTCCCCCATGGGGTAATGAAAGTGGTCTATGCTGATCTTCTGGAGCAATCAGGATTTGATTGTATCCTAAAAACCCATCCATGAGAGATAGCATCTCATGGCCGGCCATGAGATCAACAAGCTGGTCAATGTTAGGAAGAGGAAAGTCATCTTTGGGATAGGCTAAGTTAAGGTCATGGTAGTCTATGCAGATTTGGATCCCCCAGTTGCCCTTGTGACTGGGATGATGTTAGAGACCCACTATGGATAATCGATGGGCTGGATGAAGGAGACAGAAAGGAGGTGCTAAAGTTCCTCTTTGACAAGGAGGGCAATGCGAGGATGCATCTTTTGAAGATTTTGCCTAACAGGATTAGCTTTTGGTTTGGTGACAATGTTATGGGTAGCAATGGTGGGGTCAATGCCAGGCATGTCACGGTAGGTCCAGGCAAAGGCCTTGCTATGGTCTGAGAGAAACTGGGTATAGTCAAGCTGCTCCTGAGTGTCTAAAGATTGACCAATCTTTAAGACATGGGGAACATCGAAAGAAGGGAGGTTGATGTCAATGGTTGATTCATTTAACATAACCTGGGTCTCAGAAGGGAGAGAGCACTGGATGAAAGAGTCATCAGTGCCCATGTAGGAAAGAATGGCGTCGTCGTCAATGCAGTGGACAATGTGAATGGTCATCAACTCAGCTTCTATCATGCTGGAAAAAATGAGAGGGAGAGACCTGGACACCCCATTGAGCTGATAAGTCAAGGGTTCTAGGTGGATGGTGTTTATGGAAAAAAAACTAGGAGGAATGGAAACCACCAACTCTGTAGGTGAAGGAGGAGGGATGGGTGAGTCTGGAGGAGATTGGTCAATGGTTGGCTTGGGGCAAAGATCTACAGGGTCTTGAGTAGGGTCATGATATCCTAAGATATACCATTTCTTGGCATCGTCATCATTGAGCGGTTTGATGGACTGATGGGAGCCCTGCTCATAGCGTCTGAAACCAAAACCCTTCCATGCACACTTGTAAAGGTAAGTGTGTGCAAAGGCGGGTTTTCCAAGAAATGAGAAGTCTGATGTGAAAGGTTGAGGCAAAGAAAGAGGATTACAATCAGTAGGAGCTTGATCAAGCCCCCCATAGACAAGGTTGGTTCAGAGGTGAGGAGGACCATAAGGCACGATCATCCCAATCTGATGGTCGTAACTAGGGCTGTAATGAAGGCGTCCATACTCTTGTGGAGTTTGGAACATGTCTAAGCCTAGAAAATGATACTTACCCAATGAAAGTCCTTGGAAAATGTCTTCCATGGGGTCTATGGTCGTTGCTTAAAGGGGAGGTGTGAGGGTGACCGCCTGTTGCGAACTGGTCAAAGCTTCCGCAGATGGAAGCGGTGTTGAGATTGATGGCTTGATAGGAATGAGGATGTCATTTGGACGGTAGGTGGTGTTACAAGTTTTGAAGGGTGAAGGGTCAGTGGGAATGCTATGGACTTGCCCATCGTGCTTGAATTTCACACAAGGGTGCAGGGTGGAGGGGACATAGGCCATGGCATGGATCCAGGGTTGGCCTAGCAAGATGTTGTATTGAAACTCTCCTTCGATGATATAGAAGAGCTCTGGGACTATGTGTGGACCAATGTGAATGTGAAGAATGACTGTGCCAATGGTCGTGGCAGTGGTATCATTGAAAGAGCGCAAGATTGCATCAGTTTTGGAGATGCAATTCTTGGGAAGAGCCAACTGATCAAAGGGATGGGTGGAGATAATGTTGATGCTGGCACCTCCGTCGATCATAATGCATTTAATGTGTGTCTGATCAACATAGGTAGTGATGAAGAGGGCAGTGTCCTGATCTTCCATGTTGGATGTGGGAATCTCAGAATCGCTGAATGTGATGGAGGCAATAGGGGCTAAAGAGTGGACAAGGGCAGCGAGTGGCTAGGGGTCCTCAGGTTAGACCTCTACTGCCTATAAGGCTCTGATGAGGGCTTGACAATGTTGGGGTGAGGTTTGGATGAGGTCATAAAGGGACATCTTCACAAGCATCTGGTGAAGCTGTTTCAACATAGAGTCATGAATTGGTCCAGAAGTAGAAGAAGAAGAGGCGGGATGAGGTGCGCCAAGGATAGAAATCTTGGGCTTAGGCAGTTGAGGTGGTTGGATGAAAGGGTAGGTCTAAGGAATGGCGGCTTTTTCTTTTGCCTTGTCCTTTTGTGATCTAGTGGTTATGTGAATGGCATTGATTTCAAAGATAGGGGTGAAGGAGATGAAGGGGTCGTGGTCTGCTAATGAGATGTTGATGGGTTTGAAGAGGTCAGAGGGTTATGAGAGGGAGTCAGGGGTCGATCGAGAGTGTCCTCAAAGAGAAGAGTGTCTTTCTCTAGATAGTGGTGAATGACGGTCTTGAGGGCACAGTAAGTCTCGCTATCGTGTCCTAGCATACGATGATATAAGCAAATCTTCATGTCATCGAACTAAGAGTGCTCAGACCTGAGAGGTTGGAAAGGCTTGATGGGTGGAAGGGTTATGTTGGAAGTCTGAAAAAGTTGGTGCAAGATCAAAGAGTATGAGCCCACTAAAGGGTCCGTGCTCGTCGATGTGTACGATACTGGTGTCTTTTGCTTGGGCAGAGTCAGAGGAGGCTTCTATACCACCTTTTGGGTTGACGGTGCGGTGACAAGTGGAGACGGTATTTTCTTCATGGGAGGTACCACCTTTTTGAGAGAGGGTAAACTAGAGGTAGGCAAAGGAAGCAAAGGAGGCAACTAGTTTTGATTAAAGGTCAGAGTGGGAAGGACTCTGGTCAGGGTTAAAGGATGGGGGCCCAAAATGGAGGGCAATGGTGACAAAGGAGGAGGCGTTCACCTCTGTGGTTTGGTAGTCTTTTATGACTTGGGTTGAAGACTATTATTGGTTGAGGTTTGGTCTAGGTCCACCTTCACTTACGGATGAGTGAGGTTGGAGACAGGGTGAACGCCAAGTGACTTGATAGGTTTAGATGGGGTAGATGCAGGTTTTGGTCTTGATGGGGT
The DNA here is from genome assembly GCA_037957365.1 of Torreya grandis. Lineage (NCBI taxonomy): Eukaryota > Viridiplantae > Streptophyta > Pinopsida > Cupressales > Taxaceae > Torreya > Torreya grandis. The sequence continues at coordinate 1,318,949 of JARHVA010001995.1, forward strand.
CAGTTGAGATTTAGAAATGAGAGTCTAGTTTTTTTAAGGGTCTTGGGAGATTTCACCATGGGAGGATTGGTTGTATGAGAGAGAGGGCACCGGCATGTTGAAGAGCTATGAGACACTCCCACAATACCTAATGCTCCACTTTCCTTGAAGGGAGAAGTTTGAGTTTCTCCACTAATCAGGAAAATGGCTGAGAAGATGTTGGATGAGGTTTGGGTTCTTGAGAAGATGTGGACAGTTGTGGGGTTGAAGATGAGACTGGTGTAGTGGTCTCAAATCTAAGGCATGATGGAGTTACGACAGGTTCGTCTATGGTTAGAGACAAAGGAGAGGTAGGTTCTTCACTGGGTGGAGAAGAAACTAGAGAATGAGGCTCCTCAAGTGGGTAAAGGGTAGGGATGATTGTGCCCTCCACTTGCGATCAAGGAGTAGGAAGGGTTGGGTCTTCCATGGGCAGCAAGAAGGAGGATGGTGAAACTGGCGGTGCTGGTAAGGTCGAGGCATCCTCCAAGATGAGAGAGGTTGACAGAGAACTAACCGAAGAAAGAGGTTCATCCACATGTGATGGACTGATGGATGGTCCCACCTCTTGAGGTTGGTCAGAAATGAAGGGCGAGACCGTATTGACTGTTCGTATATTATGTTCATGAATGTTCTCAATCAAGGTCTGGACATTGTTTTGAGTTGGTGGATGATTAGGGAATGGTTGATTGAAGATGTCGATGCCGTGATTAGGTGGCACATTGGGATTGTCGAGGATGAGGTCACCCTTTTCCAGCATGTCTTGGATGATGTTTTTAAGGGTTTTATAGTTGCCGGTGTCGTGGCCCTTAACACGGTGGTAGTTACAGAAGTTGTTTTCCCTATACCATGCAGGGATGGCGTGTGAGGGATCAAATTGTGGAGGTGGTTGGATCTGAGGGAGATTAAGGACCCCCTATTTGATGAGTTTTTCCAGCACATACGCGTATGATTCTCTGAGTGGAGTATACTGTCGTTGTATGTATCTCTACTGGAATTGGTAGGTGGCGCTCTGAGATGTGGATGGCTCAGGCTGGTTAGTTAAAGGTGAAGAGGAGGAAGATCTAACGACCACAATGTTTGCTAAAGCTTTAGATTTAGGATTAGACAAGGAAGGCTTAGAAGAGGGGTCATTGGTCTTGGAGTTGGGATTCTTGCTCTGCAACTTGACTTTATTCTCCTCAACGGCACGTAACTCAAGTTTACGAGCCATCGTGAAGACTTGATCGAAGGTGTAGAAGGTCTGAACCCTTAAGGTGGAAGAAATATGTCTGGTGCAGGCTTGGGAGAAAAGTTTAATAAGTTCAAGTTGGGGTAAAGAAAAGGAGAGTTGATTGATGAGGCCCCTCCATTAAGTAATGAAATCAGCTTTGGATTCGTCCTCGAATTGGCGGATAGAATAGAGGTCTGTGATTGAGACCTTCTTGGTGATGTTGATAGAGAAATGATCAAGGAAGAGCTGAGCCAGCTGAGTGAATGTGAAGAGGAAATGGCTAGCAAGGGAGCTGTACAATTCAAGCACAGCACCTGAGAGAGACATAAGAAATGTGCATAAAAGCAACGCATCATCGTGGGTGATAAGGTAATAGGCATGTCTGAATGCCTGTAAGTGCTATTGTGGGTCTTCCTTGCTTTGAAAATGAGAAAACTTAGGAAGTTCCCACTGGCTGGGATATGGCCTGATTGGGACAGAAGGATGAATGGGCTCATTGCAAATTTGTTCATATGAGAGAGTATTGTGTGAGCTAGAAATAGAGGTCTCTAGGCTAGACATCTTGTCCATCAGCATTTTGATGATATCTACTGATGGATTGGTGGGTGGAGCACCCCCTAGATTGTAAGGTGCTTGAAAGAGGCTAGAAGAGGCATACGACATAGTTGGTTATATTAGTAAGGGTGCAACGTATGGATGACTAGTCATAGGGATAAAAGAGGAGATTAAGGACGGTTGGGTAGAAGGCACGGCTAGGCTCGATGTTGCCACAGGAGGTTGGTTAGTGGTAACATGGGCCGATGGATAGGTAGCCACCCTGGTGTTGATAGGGGTCATGGTAGGTGGAATAGGGATGACTAGATTCCTGAAAGGGGGTAGAGAGTGGTTGAGTGGGCTGAGGTTGATAGGGGGCTGAAACCCCTATGGAAGTGGACTCAAAGATGGAGGGAGAGGCCACGCTTGGATGGTTGGTCAAAGGCTGGTCATTGGTCGAGGTAATAGCCTGGGTGTCTAAAGGTTGAACTACAGATGCTGTTGATATGGCCGCAGTCTCGAGAAGAGAGGTTGGCATTTCGTAAATTAGATTGCCCAAGGAGTCTCGCATTTGACTATTCACGAGATAGTGCTACAAGGCTTTGACGTTGAGGTCCAAGAATCATGAAAAATCTTGGTCCCCTTCTAGGACAATAGGAGTCTGGGTTGGGGATGGTCTAGTAGGAGTTCTTTCAGTCTCTGAGTTGAACTCCATTATAGGACTGGTTATGGACGGGGTAGATGAAAGCGGGTGATGCCTCACATGATCGACTAGAGCCTTGGCTTGACTATGAGTCAGAACCATTCAAGGCAAGAAAGAACATCCTCACAAGCTTAAACAGGCAGATAAGAATGAAAAAGATGAAGAACACAAGCAGATCCTAAAACCCTAGGAGTAAATTATTAGGATTATAGTGGCTTATGCCTTAGAATGTGTGTAGAGGAAGATTGGCTTTTGAGTCGAGTCCTAGAAGAAGTAGTCTATGGATGGTTTCAGGTTAGTTATGGTGCTCAAGAAGTATGTGTTAGGTTTTGTACAAGGCTTGGTGCTAAGGAGCAAGCTCCCCTCACTTCACGAGTCTAGTGATAAGCTGGGCCCACTTAGCCAAAATATACTTCCCCTAGAGATTAGACTCTGCCAGAGAATAGAGTGGGCTTTCCCCTTGGTGATGAAATCCAAGTAAGATCACTGGGATGGGTAAGGTATCTATTGGGGGATGAAATCCCAGTCAGGCCTTGTCTCAAGTAAGTTAAGATGTTTGTTTTGTACAAGTGGTTTGGTCATGTAACATTAAGTGGACTAGATTAATTCAATATGCGGTTATTAATTACTAAGTGTGGTCTAAGAAATGCAACCAAGTAGAAATGAAAGTGCAATGTGTTTTAAGCCCAAGTCAAAATGTTTGTTCGTATGAAGACGAATGGAGAAAGGGTTGAAGAGTATGAGTTTTTGGCTAGTCTAGAAGTGCAAGAAAGAAAAGAAAAGTTCTTTTTATTCTTGCTTATGATGCCATTTAGAAGAGACAAAAGAGGTGAAAAGGAAGGAACCTAATGCACCTATATGAATGAAAGAAAGAAAGAACCTAAGGAAGGACCTAGGGTCCCACCAGGCGTGCCAAAATGTTTCTATGCTAATTTTGCTTTCACATTCAAAAGATAGAAATGAGAAACTAAGAGATGGTCTAGGGTTAGAAGATACCCGAATGTAGTCGTGCGCACTAAAATTAGATGTTGGAAGGTACTCCTCTTTGGCTATGGAGGAATGACACCTGCGAAGAAAAAGAGACTAAACACAAAAAATGTTAGACGAGGAGATGGTGGGCTGTCAAGCAAAAGCTTGATCCCTGAAGTACGAAGACTTCCTTAAGGGATATCAACCCACTAATTAAAAAAGAATATTTGACTGAAGTATAAATAATGAAAGAGAAAATGAAAGAAATAAAAGACAAAAAGCAAAATGCATACCTGATATGCAACAAACTACTCTACATAGTCGCCGGTGTCGATCTCTGTGCCGGTGTCGGTCAGGGAAGGGAGCCGACGTCGGTTAAAGTGCCGGTGTCGGTAGGGGTAATGACCGGCGTTGGTCGGGGTAATAGCTTTTGGATGGGGTCTGGTCGGGTTTGGATAGGGTTTTAGGATTGTAGAATGGTCTGAAGTTTTTTTCTGAGGGTTAGGGAGCCAGTTTGGGAGTCAGAGGGATTGTTTGGGGGTTTGTGCAGGGATCTGGGTAGAGTTACAGATTGTGTATTTTCTAGACAGGGTGGATAGAGGTGATACGGGAGGCAGTTAGGTTAGGTTTGTGGTCTAACTCTAGATCAGAGTAATGATATCAAATAAAAAACAATAACTAGAGAGTAAAACAAAAACACAAAGCATACGCTTACCTGTTATACGCTGAAAATAGAGTCAGAGACATGATTGATGTTGTCGCTATGTTGCAGAAGTTTGATGTAGCAGACCTCCAGCAAGATGACTGGAGTAGAATACCTGTACTAGAGAGAGAATGTGAGTGATTGATTGTAGATTGGTCAAATGTGAGAGTTGATTGATTGTTTTTGAAATGAAGAGGTTACTGATTGATTGAATGAAAAGCAAATGTTGACTAAAGGATTGATAACCGATCGAGAAATAAATTGAGAAACAGATTGGCAACCGAATGATGAATAATGAATAATGAATAATAGATAATGGATCCTGCATTCAGATCAAGAATGCAGTGTTAAGTATAACCGACGCTAGCAGGACCATCGACGTCAGCCGATAAGTGATCGATGTCGGTGATGTCGGCTGGGTAGTGACCATCGTCAACAGATGCAGAATGGGGACAGAGGCTAGCTTTAGCTTTCTACTCATTTTTACATGCTGCCAGGGTCAAGGCTCGTGGGAAAATGGTCGATAGGGGTTAAATAGGCGTGGAAGAATAAAATGGGGGGTTAAGGAGAGAACGACAAGGGTTAGACACAATTATGGTGTCTACACTCATAAAACACAATTAAGCTTTTTTTTAATCAAATTATGACTAATTGAGTTTGTTTGGATCACTTTTATGTAGGGTCTAAGGTTTTGGATCTTTAATGGTGGAATATATCTAGGCTTTAACTTATACGTGTTTTAGATTTGATTTGAACTTTTGCCTTCATACTTTTGCATTTTCAAGTCCACAAGATCTTATATTTTGTCCTTTTCTACTTGCATGGAGCCTATATGACATAGTTCTAGACATTTTGTAGCATTTTTCATAAATGTCATTTGAACACTATCCATTAGTATTTAAAATACCTTCTTCATTTCACATTGTAAGATCAAAATCCTAGATTAGCTGAGTTGTAGATTATAATATGGGCCTTTGTTCATGATTGGTTAATTTTTTTTTAAACCTTATGGTCATGACACTTGGTGCCTTTACATGCCTTCTCTATGCTCCAAATCTTATGTCAATCCTTTGTCAAATGAACATTGGCCATATGACAAGCTCATGAGCCTTTAAAAACTCATGAGAACCTTCATGACATTGGATCATCTTCTAGAAATGATGTGTGAACTATCAGATTCACCTATCAGTTCTACCTTGAATTCACTTTCTCCATGCATCAAACTCATGGGCCTTTGGGGCTTTATTGAAAAGTATTTGGGGTTCTCACATTATTAGATCAAGATCTAATTATGATGCATGGGCCATTGATCTATAAAATTGCCCAAATTTTAAGCTCATCATATTATTATGACCCAATGTAAGAATGCAACTTGGCACATCCATGGACTTCATAGGGTCTTGAAATTAATTCACTTCATCAAATAAAAATCAATGATGAAGCATCAGGCATCGATCATGATCAGAGATCTTGACTATGATTGGTTCTTACCAGGTAGGACCCATTTGCTTTTAGTCTTTGAATGTGAAGGTAATGCGTATCGATATTTTAGGCCTTCTATATCCTTTTGAACTTTAAACCAAATTTTGCTTCATTAGATTAGGTCTTTGCATTAAAGTGAGGACCATTGATAGCAATTTGAGGGCTAGAATGCATTTGGCTAGTGAGCAATATTGTGGGATTCTGTCAAGCTTTCCTCATGCTATTCGATCAAATTTCATGATAAAATGTGGGCCATTGGATCCTAAAAGATGTAAGGAAGTTAAGTTATGACCGTAGATATATAAAATACTTAGGCTTAAGGTTTTAATACTAAGGTCTAATTCATATTAATAAATATATCAAGGCCTTAGGGCTAAATCTTTAGGCTAAGTTGTAAATTAAAAGACTGAGCTTAACATAAAATTGAACTCAAGGAGCCGGCACTTAGGCTAAGGTGTTAAAACTAAGGTCTCACTCATATTAATAAATACATTGGGGCCTTAGGTTTAGATCCTTAGGATAAGTTAGGACATACTAAAAGGACCCTAAAAATCAACTACTCATTAAACATATAAGGGACTTTTAAATGGGAAAATAAAAGGGACCAAGCATTTTAGGCTTAAGTATTAGTTATGTTAAAAAAACACTGCTAAGCTTAAAACTTGAATTTTATACTTAGGTCTAAAATAAATTTTAAAGGGTTCCCACCAATTTAGCTCATGCCAATATTTGAATATAAATTGAGGGTTTAGCCAAGGCTTTAGAATATGAAATTCTCAAGGACAAATGTCATAGAACCTAAAACTAAAATCCATAAAGAACATTCATTAGTGATGTTAGTCCAAATTAAAGTAAAATAAGACCAAGTAAGCCTATTCTTAATAAAGTGAATGATATTCAAATTCTATAAATGATCCTAGCATGCTAAAATTTCACATTCAACTCTTAAGGTTTCTCTAGGGTCCTAATTTTTAAAAATGGGGGTATGTTGGTCCCCACACCACCCTTCCATTGGTTACCAACCCAACTACTACTCCTATCCAACAAGCACCCCTTAGACCAAACTTTGGCTATATCCATAATCTACAAGGTCATGCATCTACTACCCAACCACCTACTTCTACCTACCCTTATGTAACTTACACCCAACTATTGACATCCACTTATCCATATGTGTTAGCCTCCTAACCTTCTACCCACTATTCCTATGTCTCTAAACCACCTCAGTAATATGCATTTTATAACCCTTTAGGTACACAACCCTAAGTAGACCTAATGAAGATGCTTATGGATAAGATGACCACCTTAGAGTCATCCATTTCAAGTGTTCATAACATCTTATCCTATGGCCAAATTTTTAATGAGCCTATCCATCCAACCATACCTATTAAGCCATATCCTCCCCAATGGGAACTTCCCAAATTCTCTAAATTTCAAAGTAAAGAGGATCTTGAACAACACCTTAGGGCATTCAGGCATGCTTGTTATCTCATAAATTATTATGATTCCCTTCTTCTCTGCACCTTCCCCATGTTTTTAGCTATCCTAGCCTTAGATTGGTATAGTGCCTTACCTAAACATTCCATCTTCTCCTTCACCCAAGTGGCTCAAACCTTTTTGGATCACTTTACAATCAATATCTCTAAGAAAGTGTCCATCACTAACCTCTATAATATATAATAGTTTGAGGATGAATCCATTGCTCATTTTGTGGCTCATTAGAGGAGCTTTATTAACCAAGTATCTTTATCCCTACCTCAACATGTACTCATAGAACTCTTGCTTAGGTATGTGCCAAGCATATCTCCTCTACCACATGTCCAAAGCTTCCCAAAATTTGATGAAGATTTTACCATGGCTTGTAATTTAAACAACTGAGCCATTGACAAAGGAAAACTTAAGCTCAAAAAGAAGAAAAACTATAAAACCAATGAAGCTTCTTCTTCCAAGTCAAGCAACTAGCCCAATACCAACACCAAGAACAAGGGAACCACAAATGCAGTGGTCCTTAAATCTACTCCACTTTCTACCAACCAATCTAATTCCTTTAGTTCCTTAAATAAAAACTTGAGGAACTAAACCCAGAGCAACCAAAAGAAATGCACTCCACTTGGAGAATCTAATGCTTCCATATTGGAGAAGTTATTGACAGCCAACATCAATCAATTTCTTCCTATCAAACCACCATAACAATTTGACTCTTCTCACCATGATCCTAGTTAATATAATGAGAATGATCTATTTGTATTTCATTAAGTAATAAGACATGGTGTTAGTAGGTGCAACACTTTCAAAAGCCTTATCTAATCCCTCATTAATAAGGGGGAGCTTACATTAGACAACCCTAATACACCATCAAATTAAGCCCTTGATATATTAAAGCAACCCTTCCCAAACCATGATCCTACCAAGAACGAGAACAAAATTATCAAGTGCTCTCTTGATACCCATACAATTAACATGTTTCTTGACACACTTGTTGCTAAAGAGCATATTAACCAACCCATTTACCTCTCACCCTCTCCTCTTATCGAGGTAGTGGAGTTACCTCACCTTCCTTTGATACCTAAGCTGAGAAAACACCATCTTATCCCCCTCCACTTATTGAGGTAGTGGAATCTCTAGCCTCCCTTTCAATTGATACATTAGAACAACCAACCATCGTCACCTCACCTTCACCTTTAACTAATGAACAAACCACTCCCCCTTTAGAAAACATTCTTGAGGAGAAAATCCCTATGTCTACTTCTCCTACAAAAGAGACATCCATCCAAGCCTCACATCCTTTGATTGAGGAAGAGGATGAGGTTACCATCCATGTGTATCCACCTAGGGGCCTATCTTTTAGGTCTACCATACAAGGAATTAAGCCAACCTACAAACCATTCTCTGGGCTAGTACAAAAATTAGATTTTATCCCCAACCTTGGCACAGATCAAGCCACCTACTAGTAGTATTTAGGCCTCCCCTATATTACCCAATCAAAACCTCTAACCCTTTCTCGATCAGATCAACCCACCACTTCCATTAGCCAATCCCTTACCATATCTACCCAAACAACCCAACCTTTTAACTAACCAACTAAAACCTCCAACAAAATGACCAACCCTCAACCACCTAATCCAACTAAGACTCAAGTAGCCAAACCTTCTCCTATCATCTAGACAAAATCTACCAAGAGCCTTGGTATCCTCCCTACACCAAGCCTTAGTCACCCATCTATGAAAGTGGACCTAAACCCCTCAGTCCCACCTGCCAAACACCAAACCAAATCAATCATAGAGGCAAAACCACATAAAGGCCATAAGGCCCAAATTTTGCCTCCCTTAACTTTGCCCTCCATTCTAGGGCCTCATCTCTTTACCTTGAGTAGGAAGCTAGTTACCTCTACCAAAACCTCACCACCTATTTTGGTGACACCTTCATAGTTTCTCTCTGATGCACCTCTTATCACCATGATAATAACACCTAATATATCTACCTTGCGATCTTCCACATCTAGCTCATCAACCTCCTTGCTTAAACCAAAGCCATTGACCAAGCATACCACCTTACCCAAGGCACCTACTACCAAACCTATTTACAATAAACCTTCTACCTTAACCACCAAAGCCAAGACTACTAAACTTTACCACCTTTAGTTGAGTCCTACTTAACCATCCTTTATAGGTTATTGTAGACTGCTTATTTAGCCTTACCTCCCATCAATCCCTTTAACCCTCTAGCTTTAAAACCTATCTGGTACAATCATCACCAAGTTTGTGTTTATTATAGGACACTAGACCATGATACAAACAAATGCAAAGATCTCCAAACCCTTATTATTTGGCTTTATGATGAAGATGATCTATTAACAGATGAACCCCCTATAAAACCCATATTGATCTAATTGTCAACCACACCTACCCAACACTCACCTACTCCTCCACTCTTACCTAAGAGTAAGAATGAGTCTAACCAATCTACTACCTTAACCTCTCCTCATATCCATACTATCAACATGGTCAAAATATCACAATAGAAGGATTAAAGGAAACTAAAGGTGTCCATTCCTTAGACATATCCATCTTCAACTTCACAAAAAATTGACACCCAACTATCCCCATCTTTGACTAAACCCAAGGTGTCTATCTTAGGTGCCTTCCAATCTAACCCTCGAAATCCATTAGGAGAGTTGTCCTCAAACAACTTCATCAAACCTTGGTGAAGATGAGCTTGTATGAGTTAATCTCTACCTCTCCCTGCCACCGCCAAGTGCTAATAGAATCTTTGTAATCCATTGAGGTCCAACCTGAGGACCTCCAACCTCTAGCCACCTTTGTTGGTGCTCTTCAGATTTCCAACATTATTACCTTTAAGGACTTGAAAATACCCTTCATCCATCTTGAGGACCTGAATCCTCTTCACTTTATCACTACATACATCAACCATAACTACATCAAATGGGTCATGATTGATGGGGGAACTAGCATAAACATCATCTCCTCTCATGCCTACAATCAACTCAACTAGTCGAATAATGTCATGTCCAAAACCTTGACCATCCTTCATTATTTGAATGATAACATGGACACTACATTGGGAACTATCATCCTTCATATTTGTATAGGACCCCACACACTCACCAAACTATTATATGTTGTAGAGGGTGAATTCCAATGTCTTATTGGGATGACCCTAGATTCACTTCATGGGTTGTATTCCCTCTACCCTCCACTCTTGCATTATGTTTGAGCATGAATGCCAAGTTATCACCATCCAAGCTGACCCAATTATTTTCTCGGCATGGAACATGACCTACCATCCTAAGGATGTCCTCATACCCCCATCTAGCATACCCTTAATAGCTAAAACCCAACCTTTAACTACCAAAGCAAATATCATATCCATTTCTAATGATGAGGCATAAAATAGTTCCTCTATACCTTAACACCAAATTCTTACCATAGACCATTTGAAATCAACATTCCATCACCTTTCACTGGGGGAGTACCACTTTCTCACCCTTGATGTTTTCCCCACTCCTCAGGAATATGGTCAACTTGCTAATTAGCTAAGATATGACCCCAATGTTGGAACTCTCATTCCCTTTAGACCTCCTAACTATCAAACCCATTTTATCTATGGGGTCCTTGACAAACCCCGTGGCACTTCCAACACCTCTCTCTCCCTTAGGCCATTTACCACCAATTTTTCCTACCTAGAAAAATTGAGCTTCACCAAGACATACCTTTATTGGTGTGCTTGGAAATTTTTTGGTCTTGGGTAGTATAAAAATGGCCAACCTAAGTTATTCTCCATTGATACCAAGAAAACTCATGAGAAACATGGCCTTTATTTTATCCTACCCAACAAAAAGTAACCCAAAACACCTATCACTACTATTGTTGAGGAAGATACCCCTTCCTTATTAACCTCTCACCTACCCACATGTGAGGATGAGGATATCATCCCACCTAACTTTTTTTTCATCAACATGATCAACCTTAGACCCTTGCATATTATAAAGAGGGTATTACTGTAACCATCCCTTTGATCCATCTTAAAATGATAGGGGAGGACTCTCCTACCATTAACACTATGCAGTGTTAGGATGATGATTCTATCCTCACCTACCTTGGTGTCCTAGATTATTTGATCCATAAATCCCTTCTTCTTAAGACCTTGGCCATGTTGAATTAATCCACTATAGATATCAACTTAGGCACTCCAGATAACCCTCACATTGTTAAATTGAGCCAATCATTTTTTACCAAGGAACTTCAAGACTTCCCCTCTTTCCTCCAAGGTTGTATCATGGCATTCACTTGGTCTTATAATGATATTCCCATAATTTATCCCACCATCGCGACCCACAACATAGTCACCCACTGTGATGCCAAAGCTATCAAGAAAAATATGTAATGCATGCATGCTCTCATATCATTTCTTGTCAAAGAAGATCTTTAGCATCTCCTATCTATCAACATCATTCAACCTATTAACTGTTGATGATTTAAAATTGTGCTTGATCTTAATCAATCAACAATGGGAAGTTTCAAGCTGTGGGATAATGCAGCTTGAAACAACCTCCAAATTTTAGAGAAGTTGGTCTCTTCTTTTGTATTGGGTGTTGGGGAAAAGGGATAAGAGATTAAACATAAACGCAAATACAGGAATTGAAACCTAACTATGGTGATGTGCCTGAGTGTAATCATAATCCTAACCTAAGCACAATGAGACTATTATAGGATTCAAGTACATTTAAGAGCAGACAAGTGCATGATCAATGTAAAAGATTGAAATAACAAAAATAGAGGCTCATAACAGGGAATTCTTTTGCTGAGATACAGGGAATGTCAACAAAGGCATAGTGTTCAATCTTCTTAATAGAATCTCTCAATCACATAAGAGGCACAGAAGTCACATACAGTTATGTAAATCTTCTAATTCAAGAAAATGAGACAAAAGCAAATGACATTCCTAATCACAACTCTAGAGAATCTACAGTATAAACTTCTTTGCAAATGACATAGATAACACCAACCAAGGCATGGAGCTCAATCTTCTTAATTCATTTAGCCACATAAAAGGCACAGAAACATGCATAGTTACATCAACTTTACAACTCAAGAAAATTGAGACAAGAGCAAATGATATTACTGGTCAAAATTCTAGCAACTCTAAAACTATGAGAAATCCCCCTTTTGAGTTTACAATTCTTCCTCTTTTATAGCCTTAGATCACTTCTTGCATCATCCCCTTTCCCATGCAATTCTTCTCCATCCTTCACTCATAGGGGACAAATAGATGGTGCCTTCAATGCTTTGGGGGCTCCAAAAATCTACCCGATGAACTATTCCATTTACTTGAATTAACTCCAGCTGATTTTCCCTCCATTTCACTTTGTGACAACAGATACATAGAACACTGTTATGTTGAATGCGAGAGGACACTTATTTAATTTCTTGAAAATCCTCTTATTACTTAGAAGGCACTAGAAAATGACACTTGGCACTTTTTGATGGATCCATCGAAGACATACATCTCTCTCCTTTTCTTTGGCTATGTTGTAGTATTACTCAGGACACATATCAGACTCTTATAGATGGTGACACTTGGTAGTTTCTATAGACGCAACCGCCACTTGGTGCCTTCCACTTCTTTGATACTTAGCTCATCGAAAGTCTTTACTAAAAAATAGAACAAAATGTGGGGACTGACATGAGACATGGATGTTGACATGTGGTGTGTTCTACTTAGCTGCTACTGGATACATGGCACATTTCACAACCTTCCTGAAAGTTACAAAAAGGGGCTCAGAGGATGCCAACTGGCTGGCTTTGTGTCTCAAAAAGTGACACTTGGTGGCTTCCACTTGAATTCAAACATTTAATCAAAATGAAATGAAAGAAACAAAAGAGGAGTAAAGAGGACCCATTCTCAGAAAGTGACATTTGGCAGCCTCCACTACACTTCGTCACTTAGATGGAAAATTGAACCTGCACTATGCCTTGACTCTGTTGCTATGACCAAGGTATGTGGGAATCCAAACTGCAATGCTTGACTAAAAATTTGAATGCAACGTAGAGTAAAAAATTTACTCTACATTGACTACCCCTAATGGGTCTCCAATGTTTTAATTATCACTAAAGCCATAAGAGGACTAAAAATTTATGTGGAATTTTGTGACCTCAACCTCACCTTCCCTAAAGATGACTTCCACCTACTAATCATTTTACACCTAGACACGAGATGTTATCTCTCATGGAAATATTCTTGTGTTGGAATCAAATCTTAATCACCCCCGAAGATCAACACAAAACTGCCTTTACCACCCCTTAAGGAACCTTCTGCTATAGATTCATGCCTTTTAGGTTAAATAATATTGGTGCAACCTACCAATGTGATATGACCTACATTTTTTATGAAATTATCCATAAGATCTTAGAGGACTATGTAGATGACCTTCTTGCAAAATCCAAACTTTGAAAATATCACTTAACCATTCTTAAGATCATCTTCAAATGACTTATCCAATATCATGTCTATCGTAACCCTAAGAAGTTTATTTTTAGGGTCTTGTTAGGAAAGCTTTTTATCTTCATTATCTCCCTTCATGTAATTAAAGTTTATCCTACTAGAATCAAATCAATCTTAAACATATTCCCTCCTACTAACCTTAAGCAACTTTAAAGCTTATAAGGGAAGCTTTAGTCCTTTCATCATTTCATTTCCCAGATTTCAAATTGGTGCCAACCTTTCCACCACCTTTTGAATAAGGATGTCTCTTTCAAGTGGAATATCAATTGTCAAAATGCCTTTGATTCACTAAAATAGTACTTTTTGTCACCACCTATCCTTAGCTTTCCCATGGATGACCAACCTTTTTACCTATATATCTCTACCACCAACCACTCTTTAGGGGAAATGTTGGCTTACCAAGATTAACAACATAGAGAGTAAGTTATGTACTATATTAGTCACATATTGGTAGAGTATAAGACTCAGTATACTCATACTAATAAACTATGCTTATCTTTAGTCTTCATGGCCACCAAGCTTCACCACTATATTCTTAACAATACAACCTATGTCATAACCCATACCAACCCACTCAAGTACATGCACTCTAAGCCATATCAAAACTAGTGTATGGCCAAGTGGCTCATGATTTTAGTAAAATTTGACCTTGAGTTCCTCTAGAAAAAATCAATTAAAAGATAGGTCATTATCAACCAATTAGCTGAGGCATCGTTAGTAGATAACCAACCTCCTCCTCTTGAGTTCATCGATAAGTCCATTATGGCCCCATCTCAAGTGGATTTCACTTATCAAATCACCATGTTCTTTGATAGATCAAAATGTCAATGTGGTGGTGGAGTAGGTATCATCCTTATCCCCTTTGATGGTAAACCTCTTCATTTGTCCCTCAAGCTTTATTTTGAATGTACTAACAAAATGTCTGAGTATGAAGCCCTAGTGATAGGCCTTTAAGCTACCTTAGCCCTAGGAGTCAAAATAATCAATATATTTGGTGACTCCTAAATTATGGTTAATCAAATCAATTTCTCCTACCAATATAAGAATGATTTTTTGTAGAAGTATAAATAATTAGTTGACAAACTCTTAGCATCATTTGAACACTACCGCATCTAGTGAACCCCATGATTTACCAATAATTTTTTTAATACCATGGCTTCCCTCATCTCTTAGATATCATCTCCACCCTTAGAATCTAAGCTATCTATCATTATTCATAGGGTTACCCAACCATCCTATGTCAAACCAGATTCTCTGACCATTTCAATGTGGAGGAGACCTAACTTGACTTTTGGTATTAGCAAACCATTAACTACCTTAACCTTGGCATAATTCCTTTTAGCCTCTCTAGGAATTTTCAAAGAGAATTTATTCAAGGTACCTCATGCTACACCACTATGGGAAGAATTATTTATAAACATAGCTTTAATGGCCTCCTCTTCCATTGCCTACATAGTCATGAAACATCTCATGCGATCAAGGAAATGCATGATGGTATCTATGGGGGCCACTTTAGTGGCCTTATTATAGTTAAATGGATCCTTCATCTTAGCTATTACTATCCTACCCTTAACTAGGACTGTTGTGATTACATGAAAAAGTGTGTTAAATGTCAACAACATGTTAATTTACATCATGCACCTAACCATAGCCTTCATGTTTCCACCAATTTGTAGCCCTTTTCATAATGGGGTCTAAACCTCATTAGTGAAATTAACCCTCATTTTTTGTAATGACACCATTCAATAATTATCATGATTGAGTATTTAACCAAATGGGTAAAGGTTATTCCTCTATTCTTAACCAAGGCATAAAAGATTATTGACTTTATCAACCATTATATCATCTACCACTTTGATGTTCCTCATAATATTATCATTGATAATGGTAAATACTTGAAAAATAAGCATGTCCAAGGTTTATTCAATGTATTTGGCATTAGTTAATTTTATCCTTGCCCTATCACCCTCAAGCTAATGGATAGGCATAAGCCTCTAGCAAAACTCTTAATAACATGCTAACTAAAATGGTCAATGCATCTAGTCAAGATTGGCATTTACACATCCCCTTTACCTTGTAGTCATATCATACTAGCATTAGAACCCATATAAGTGCTTCCTCATTTTATCTTATGTTTGGGGTGGAGGTTGTCTTGCCTCTTGAAGATCAAATCCCTTTTCTTTGTATATCTTTGTAAGATCTTATTTTAGATGATGATTACCATCAGCACTGTCTAGCTTAGCTTGAGCTACTCAATGAGTGTTGCCTACCATCCCTCACCCATGTTCATGTCTATCAAGAATGTATCAAATATGCCTATAAAAAACACCTTAAAATGCAAGAATTCAACATCAGAGATCTCATCCTAAAGGAAAATCAATATGTCACTAATATGGAGAAAATCAAGTGGGGAAAGTTTTCTTTCAATTGGCTTGGACCTTATATCATAACCCATAAGTATATATTTGGAGCTTATCGGTTGTCTTCTCTCAAATGCCACCTAAAGCTTGAGCCCCTCAATGTTTTGAATCTATGCCCATTATATTGTTAAAAAGGATCAAGTCTACCTTTTGTCTAGCTTAAGCTCATCCCTTGCATCTACCCACATTCATCCCCCTATTTTAGGAGCAATCAATTAAAAATGAATCATGTGATTATCTTTCACATTCTTAGCCTAATCTTGAATAATGGGTACCATAGCTCTACCCATGGCATGGTTCTCATGGTACTTTCCTCTCTTTTTTAGGATGGATCCCTATGATCATTGTCACCTAAACTTATTTACACCTAACCAACCTTTTTATACTCTTGGTTTTATTGCCATGAAGGTGAACCACTAATCCATCATAATTAAGTCTATGTCAAGAAAAATTAAAACCAAATAAAAAAATTGATATCACTAGAAATCATGGGTCATTCCTAGCATTTAAAAACTACTCCCTTGAAGGAAAGCTATTGAAAATTTATTGTAAATTACCAAAACATAAGGTAAACTACTCGCTCAAAGGACATCTATCAAAAATCATTAATCAAAGTAGATAAACTTAGACCACTCCCTCAAAATATGGTTGAGTAAGCATTTGTCAAAAGCATAGTGGAAGCTTCCCACATTGATCAGCTTCCCACATACATCAATTAGTAATAGATCATTTATCAAAATCAAAACAAAAGAAAAATAATCTTGAAAGTCACAATCAGCTCTTAAATAACAAGATAAGGTAGAAGTCACAATTGACTTTTGCAAGTTGACTTCCAGCATCAATTATTCTATATAATTTGGCATAGGCTTGTTTACCCTAGTCTCTTGAAAAACTTTAGTGGAGGCATGCCAATCTTGCAATAGGGTTCCATTTTCACCCATCTCCTCTTTTACACTATATGTAAGGGATTTTTGAGCTTACTTAACATTACATGGTCAATACATATTTTTAATCCAATTGACAAATGCTATTATGAATCATTTAAAGGGATTCTATTCATTAAGTTGATCTAACTTTGTTTTTTTAGTCCTTGTCAAAAAAGAAGTACCATGTTTTGTGCTCATGCCATCATGACTAATTGATATTTTCATTATGACATTCACCTCTTTATTATAGTCCTTATTCTCCTATCTAGTGTTGTTACTTAAATTATCTCATGTGTTTTATTGTAAGCAATAACAAAAAAGAACCATATGCATAACCATAACCATCTGCATTATCATACCATACATAATAATCACATCCATAAGCAATAAATTCAACATTAACATGTCTAAACATAATGAAATCCAAAAATAATTAGCATGTCATAATCATAACCATAACAACAACCATAACCATGATTAGCATCATAAAGCAATAACATTAATAAGAATTTAAAAAATCAACTATGTTTCACCGTGTGTCTAAAGTCTAATAATGCAATATATACTCATTTAGATTTAGCATGTCATAAGCATAACCATAAATAAAATCCATCTCATGCCTATCTGGGTGAGTCTATTTAAGTGTCTACACAATTGTAGCATAAGCATAATCCATAAGCAATGTAAAATTCACATCAAAAGTGCTAAACACCAAATGAAAATCCTACACCATGAGCATGGGCAATAAACAAACATGACATATATATCTATAATAAAATCACAACATGAACATAAATATCCCTAATCATAAACCACATCTGTCTAAACATCAACATCATCATATACATCATTTGCACCCATAAATAATACATAAGGCAATGTATAAAGTCTCTCTCTCAAATACATCTCACATCATCGACATGCAGGCTGATATCAAAATCATATACATATAGCATATCAACACATGTAATATCAAGCCCTTAAAGTACCACTGCCACTACCCCCTGCTCCTATACCTACACCACCATCTAGTTCCAATCCTCCTAAGATGCCTATATGTCAACTCACTATAGAGGCCCATTTTCTTAGATTAGATATAGCTAGACCACCTACTAAGTTACCCCTATACTCTCCATATCTTGGCTCTTATTGACACTACAATAACACTATTGCCTCATAATACCTCAACTCCTCCATAATGGGTCATAGGAATCATAATAGGTCCCCCTACTAGTTCTACCATTACTCCAACCCTCTACCATAGTATATCTCTCTCCTTAGTCACTAACCCAAGAGATATCCTCACTTGATCCCACTCTCCTATCAAGGTGGAAATCTAACCCTATAATGTGAAAATATGGCCCTATAATATGATCACCTATCCCTATAATCTTGTGATCTAGGCCTGGGAAGTTTCCAGTGCTACCTATGCCTATCCATCCTAGCCACCACCTTGTACATATGCCCTTGGTATATCTATATCCATGGGCTACTGACCACCGTCACCCCACCAAAAATTAGCTACTACATATAGATTCTAATACCAACCTATGTAACCATCAAAAATACATACATCATTTATAACTACTCTCGTAGGTAACTCCTGATCTAGTATTGCATCTTGTGGTTGTAGCTATGGAATTAGAAACTCTACATCCTCTCTCCTAGATCTCAAAAAAGGAGTTATAATACCTTACATAAGGCCATACTACCTCCAAACTCTCTCAAAGGGGATAAGCTTTATCTTACCATCTCTCCTCCAATATATCCATCATTAGCTTTGTAATGATATAATGTAGTAACTGTACTAAGCCCACCTAGGCCAATCCACATATGGCCTTCATACCACATCATCTATAACTAGACCCTCCAAGGAATCTCTAAATTAATCTATGTCTCTGACACCTCCACCTACCCCTATCAAAGCATAGTCTCCTCTCCATCTCAAGAAACCCACTATGAAATGTACCTAGGTTTATCCATACTAAGGTAACCCTATTGGCCTCAAAACCAAAATATGTTCATATACCTAGCAATGGAGAATGAACCCAACACTGATACCATATTTTCTATGAGATCTAAATGCCCATAGCTCCTTATAAATATAAACTAATTAAACAAGAGCCCATTTGAACATGGTCCTACCCAAAAACATCTATACTAATACTCCCAACAATAAATATGTAAAGTGACCACTAATTGAATCTAGAAATGCAAAACAAGACATTACCATCATCATCAAACATCGATCTATCAGAGCCCTTTAGTATAATGGATTATTTCTAAAACTACTAAAATGCTACCTAGCATGGACATAATCCTCTCTATATAATAGCTCCATGTGGTCATCCCACTCCTCACTCTTAATTTGGTAAATCAGCTCCTCTTGAATGGGGAGTTTTGTAATCCTAATCACATCCTATAGTAGGATGCTCATCTCCCCTATTGATAATAGAAATGTGTTTGTGGCTAGGTCCCATCTCTTGATGAGAGCCATGATCATAGCCATATCCTGTGGTAGGTGATAATAGTAAACCATGG
The DNA here is from genome assembly GCA_037957365.1 of Torreya grandis. Classification (NCBI taxonomy): domain Eukaryota; kingdom Viridiplantae; phylum Streptophyta; class Pinopsida; order Cupressales; family Taxaceae; genus Torreya; species Torreya grandis. Next base: position 1,338,480 of record JARHVA010001995.1, read on the forward strand.
CCCAAAGGCCAACCTCCTCCATGTGCCTCCACTCATCTATGGTTATACCATCATGAACCTCTATGAAAATATTAGGAACATGATCCCTCATCTAGATTTAGTCTCATGCCTTCAAAATAATCAAGTTATCTCACACATTTCATTTTTAATCATTCTACCTAAACTCACCTAACATCAACCTACAACTATCAACATCTACTTATTTTAAAAACCTACCTAGATATATCAAACCAAATGCATCATGTTTCTACCCTACAACACCTAACTCTACACCCACAATATTCTCTAAACAACCTCCCTAAATCTATAAAAACCAACATCTAGTTATAACAACCTTTTTGACATATTAAAGCATTCCTCCATCTTAAACCTACACCTAGGAATATTAAATTACCCTTAACCCATCTCTAAAATACTAACATATCAAAGTTTCAACAAACATTTAAACAAAACCTTCCCTAAATACTCAATTGTTGATGTTCCTTACAATCATTGATGGTCATGTGAGCTTCTTCCTTTGGTGGTCAACTGTGGACAGTCATACCTAACTATTGACAGTGAGATCTAACCACTATTAGAAAAACCTTTGACCTACCCACCTAAACTCACCAAAATAAGATAATCTCATAATTAAACTAATTTAAGCCTACAATATCACCTATCCCACCCTACACCCTCCATCCAATTTCAATTTCACTAGTTCAATTTTCCTAATTTATCCAAAAATGTAAACCTAAGGCAAACTCCTACAAACCCTACCAAATCCATCACCAAGAAATCAAGTTTAACTATCAACAATAGACCAAATTAACTAACTAAAAAACTTAATACACCCCCTACCTCATTCCTTGATCATTGTCAAGGTCAGATCCCCCATCTTGCTACTCGACTGCATCCTCATCTTCCTTTTATTGTGGTCCCCACTGATCACCTCAATGTGCACACTCTACCAATCAATAAATGGTACCTCAATAGATAACACTTAGTCAACCACTCTCAAGTAAAGTGACAAGCTAACCAAATCACCAAAGCATAAAAATCATGGATTCAAATTATCAAAAGTGAAAATGAAATTTCATTTTCACTTTTTATATTCTAGCTTTTTAGGGTTTCCCCTTGATCATCGATAGTCAAGATGACCATCGACGGTCAACCTTGGAAACCCCTGACCATCGATGGTCAGAGTCCTACACTTTTTTATTTTAGGGATTTTTACCTAAATGCCAACTTTGGAGATCACCTAATCTCCCCTAAAATAAAACTTGCATAATTTTTGAGATTACCCTTCTCTAACCACCCATTCGACCATGTCCATCTTGACATTGGTTATTTTTAACCCAAACTATCACATTTTTTTATGATGACCTTGCTTGGTATTTTTTAAAACACCAACCATTTTTACCATGTTGACCATTTGAAATTTCACTACCTAGTGCATGACCATATCATTTATGTTTTCAAGGGATCACTTTCTATATCGAATACCTATAAAAACATTGACCCTATCTAGGAGACTTATAGAGTAACCCAAACAACTATGACCAATGCTATAGATTGGCTACCCTATCACTTGTACTTCTAAAACCAACCTTATTTTTACCAACATGGGTAACTTTAGTCTATGTGTGATCTTGGATATCACACTTAGTCATATTTTATGTGCACATTTGCATCTTAAATGCCCAACCACCTTTTGTCACCACCTAGTGCCTTACCATGAATCACTTATTAAACCTCAACTCAATTTCAGTTTCACCTCATTAAATCCTAGTTTGATGGGGAACATCTCCTCCCATACTTAGGGTAATCAAACCTTTAACCAACACTCTATTTTTATTTTGTATCTTGTTAATTCTAAGCTACATAACAAAATGGGGTAAAATATAGACACCAAAAATTTGCACACCATGATTCCAAATGTCAAAATACCCTTTCAACTACCCTAAGACCCCCTCAAGACCAATATCATCCTCTGACTCCTAATCAAACTAGCCCATAGTTATTTTAACTTAACTAGCTCAACCTTTCCTTTTAGCCCTTCTTACCCTTCACACTTGATCGCTAACAGTCAGGCTAATCATTGATGATCACCCTAATTGTCAATGGTTAGGTTACACCACCCCAACTAAAAGCATGCAAAAAATTGACCTTGCTCTTCTAAAAATATCCCATCTAATTCTAGTTATGATCCATTGCATGGATGAGTTAATTTTGAAAAACCTAGTTCATGTGTTGCTTCAACTTTCTCACCTTGCCTATAAAAGAAAGGAGCAAAGAGGTGAAAATGGATCCAAAAACCATCTGTAAACATATATGAATCTTCAATTTTTATCAAAATCTTGTGCATTTGAGAGTTTATTTTTTACAAGTCAATCACTGTCAATAATCTAGCAATCATATCAGAGATCGAACTTACTATCACCTCTCCACCAAGCCTTCAAGTACTGTTACTCTATTAGAATCAAGTTAAATTATATCAGTAGGATAATTACCTAACCATCCACCCAATTGAATTTTGGTAAGACAAGTACTTGTTTTTCATCATTCATTTACTTTATTTCCATTTTGCCATTAACCTAGGCCTTACCCATCTCTCAAAATCCATATTTTGGATCTCATTAATCAACCTTTTACTAACCTAGATCTAGACATAGTAAACATCAATAGTTGTGTCAACCATTGATGGTATATCCAACCACTGATGGTCATATTGACTGTTGATGGTCACCTTAATTATCGATAGTCATCCCAACTGTTGAGGTCACTGTGGCATCAAAAACTAGTGAACTAATTTCACCTATCTACACCCAATCAAACCTAATTTTCTATGTTCTTGCATGTTTACAGACCCCTTTATAATTTTCTAAATCATACCCCAACCCTCTAGCACTAGTATTAATTAGTTTATTTCTAATTTAATCATTTCTAACATATTTTTTAATAATATTTCATGCATTCATTTTCAATTCCTTTTGATTCACTGATGCAAGTACCTTTATTTTCTATTTGTAAGCTTAATTTTTTAAAATGTGTGGATTGATAGCCACTAAGGAAGCCCCCACTTCTGGGATCTAGCTATCTCTAGGAAATCCACTCAGCTATTTATCTAAAAAACAATTTTACTTTAGTGTTTTCTTATATGTAGGTCATCCTACCAAGATAAAGAGGGTCTCCTCACAATCTTTTGATTCAATGTGTGCACTATTAACTCAGTTTTTCAAACATACTCGTATTTAGTTTATTCTCTTTTCTCTTTCTATTAATAAGCAATAAATTCATTAAAAAATTCATATTTAGCATATGCTACTTGTCAAATTATTTTAATCAATTTATATATTTTAAAATCAAATGTATGATTGGATGCCATATCTTAATATCTGAATTATTTTACTTGTTTTATCCTATTAGGGTTTGAAAAACTAGATCAGGGTAACACATATTGGTGAACCCATACATTGATCAAATTGTGTCAAACCCTAGGTATACATTAGGGTTTCATCCTTTTAGTTTTTAAATTTTAGCCTTAAGGTTTTATTTTTAGGCCCATTTTTTATTATTCTCAATAATACACATTATTCATGGTCATAATGAATGATTTTTTTTGTTAAGATAAGTCAAGAAGGTACTCTTTTTGTATTCTTTTACATGGAAAATGTATCTTATTTGGATCAATTATGTAATCAAATCAATCATAAAGATTAAATATGAAAACACTAATAAGGCTAAAATTAACAATGAACCATTTTTATCCTTTTTTAATTCATATTGTTATAATATTATAGCATGCAATGATTTAGAACACAAGCACTATCAATACACTTTTTTTGAAAAATAAAGTATGACTTGGGGATAAAAACATTTCTACATTTTTAATTCCATCAAAGTCCATGGGGAATAACTCAATACATAATTTAGAATCCCATGTGATGGTATAGAGTGGATATAATCACCATGTCCTTCCTCAACCCTGTCCACTAATAAGGCTAAAATTAACAATGAGCCATATTTAGCTTTTCTTGATTTATATTTTTATAATATTATATTATGCCATGATTCTCCTAGAATAAAAGCATCATCAAAGTATTTTTTTTGTAAAATCAAGTATGACTTAATGACGAGAACAATTCTACATTTTGAATTTTGTCAAAGTCCATGGGAATAACTCAATACATAGTTTAGATAATGGAGATAATCATCATGTCCTTCTTAAACCCCCTCCACCTCCCACATATCCTCTTAATGAATTTTTTATGTATATTGAGTCTATAAATATGTATAATTTTTAATTTTATAAATGTACTAATATCCTCACTACTATTGATACTACACTTTTGATATCCAACCAAGATGTGGGGGAAACACAAGGTTTCCAAAAAAAATCTATGTTTATTCCTACGTAAGGAACCTATCCCCATACTATGCTGACTATTCATGGTACATTACCAACCTCTCCCATGCACATTACCTTGAGAAAATTGTTAAAAATTTGCATACAAAGATGTTGTAACTAGATTAAGGTGCATCTAGAGGTAGTAATTCAAAGGATTCACATATATTGTTTCATAATCCATTATTCCCTGAGATAGTAGCTTATCATTTACAAATAGGTTTTGTATCTCCTAAGTTCTCACTATACAAAGGTACAGGTGATACAAATCAACACCTTAGATTATTCCATGCAACATGCTTGAATTATGCATGCAATGACAAATTAGTAACCAAGATATCTTTGAGAAGTATCAAATACTATGATTTGTGATGGTTCTATGAATTTCCCCTCTAATCTATGAGGGATTTCAACCCTTTGGAAGATCAATTTCTAATGGAAGACTAATTTCTAATGTATTTTCATATCATCATTGATTAAAAGTTATCTTATGCTCAGATTTCCAATATTATCCATGATTATGTCTTTCATTATAAGATAGATTTATCCAAGATGAGAAATAATATGTCTAATAAATAATTTTAAAATGCATTCAAATATTTTTTCCTTGCACCTTTACATGAATCCATCAGGTTGAAGTGGTTTCAATATTTCGACGATTTATGCCACACAATAAAACATTTAAAAATTAAACTCATTTCCATAAAAAAAATCATTATGTCTCTAATCCTTCAAGTCCAAATTTCAACATAAACAATCTTATAAGTTTAAGGTGAATGATATTAATATAGAACACAAGAAATGGTTAATATAGTGGCATAGTAAGATAAAGATACCTAATTTTAACTCTTATTTGACTCCTTTAAAGACCATAATATGCAAAAATAAAAGAGTAATAAAAAGTATACATGGCTTATAATGTTCCTACTTTTAACTACATTATATAAATATTAGATCTTCCCAACATATGGTGTTTGACATGGCTATTTAGGATTAAATAAACACAATGAAGTAGTCTTTAGAGTAAATATTTATAAGGATCACATCACTTGAAAATGAAATTATGCATACCAAAAATTATGGGCATACAAGTGTCAATTATATATCTAGATCTCCACTCATTTCACCTTCAATATGGGTCCAAAAATAAAAAAAATATACAATCAAGGGGTCAAAAGCTTCTCATAAGGCCAATATGTCTGCAAGTTAAATTATAAAGAACATGATTCATAATGATAAAATCACATTAATTCCTCAAATGTCCTACATGAAAATACAAATATTATTTTGCTTATCATATAATGTATGGACATCATATAGATATTTATTAGACCTTAAAAAACAAGATAGTAAATATGGATAGAATGAAATAATATCTAAGAATAAAATTTGTAAATGAAATCTGACAAGAATATGTTACTAAAAAGACTATACAAATACAACTTCTAAGGATTAAAACATTATATCTACTACATGCATTGAGAGAAAGGAAAAAAATAAAAATAAAACAAGAAACCATATAATTGACTAGAACTCAAGTGGTCATAGCTAATCCTTATGTAAAATAAAATACAATGCAAGATCCTTATAATAATTAACTTATAGAAGATAAATATGAACAATAAAACTTAATTTCACAATATGATGTGATTGGTTCTACATATACTGATATAGATACATAGGATGAGGATAATGAGATGTTAATGTCATAATCCCATGATAATGAATCCATGGATAATTATTATTACTATAACCCAAGGATTGGTATTATAGTGATGAGTACAATGAAGATGAATTCAATGATATTAATAATAATGATACAATAATAAATTTAAATGAAAATGGATAGGAATGGTGCTTGTAAGGTACATGACCTACATATAAGCATCCCATCAATGATATATTTGATTGGTATAAACCCAATCCATTGTACAATAAAACTCAATTTCACAATATGATGTGATTGGTTCTACATATATTGATATAGATACATAGGATGAGGATAATGAGATGTTAATGTCATAATCCCATGATAATGAATCCATGGATAATTATGATTACTATAACCCAAGGATTGGTATTATAGTGATGAGTACAATGAAGATGAATTCAATGATATTAATAATAATGATACAATAATAAATTCAAATGAAAATGGATAGGAATGGTGCTTGTAAGGTACATGACCTACATATAAGCATCCCATCAATGATATATTTGATTGGTATAAACCCAATCCATTGTACATTGAATCTTAAGGTTTGTTTGATTTTATAAATGTGTAGAATATTTAAAAAATAAATAACATATAAAAATGTTCCATATATTCCAAAATGCTGAAATTGGGACCTAAGCATTGACATGATTACTAGATTACACTATTTAAATATGTTATTTATCACATGTTTGGTAGATGAAATATTATTTTCATACACACATGTATTTCATGGCATATGATTGTGATGCAAGATATACAAGTTACACATGGAGATATAGATGTTGGAATTACCTTTACCTAGTGGCCATGATGATATTAAGGGCATATCTTTCCATATGTTTCACTATTACAGGTTATATATTTCTATAAAATTATACCATGTTGAGATATCTAGAGTACTTACACATTTATTTATAATTACTCATATCTTAACAATGATACATGGATATGTTATTATACTACGATATGTTATTGATACATATGGATGGTGTAGATTAGTATTTACTTATTTTATACTTCATTGATTCCATTGCTTTCATATGTGATAGGATCTTTATGCTTGAATATTATGTTTGGACCCTAGGCCTTAATTTATGTGACATATTTATGTCTCTTGTTTGAAACATATATATGTCCCTTTATTTTTGCCCTTGGATTTTTTTGTTGTGACATATCTATGTCCCTTGTATACAACCCTCAACCATATGTGTGACACTATCACCCGAGCTTATTACACGTGTTGAGTTTTTTGAAATTGAGTGGTGTCATGATCCATATCATGCACTTTTATGGTGTCATATTTATTCATCCTTCTACTATGTGTTTCATTGATATATTTATGTATACATAACACTTATATGCCATGCATTACATATGTTAAATATATGCCTTGATTGACATAGGCATCATTATGATGACATAGATTTCACATGTTCACATGGTATTATATGATGTCATCCTAATATATGACATGGTAAAGTTAAATATAATTTTAAGATGAGTGACTTACAAGATACATCCCATATCTGAAAAAGGGGATATTAAAATGGGCTTATCATAGAGACATATTCCTTTCAGATATTCAAAATGGTTTAGATATTATATGGATTACTTACATGAAAAATATTAGCACACTAATATAGATTATGGGGGCATATTTCATGCATATGCACTCACTTTACAATAATTGAGTATATATTCAAACACATTTGAGAGAATATGTATAGGCACATGCACATAATTTATATGAAAAATAATTACATGTTTCCACGTACACAAAAATTTGAGATATAGGTTCTCATATTCAACATATAGATACATGGCATCTAATATAAATTGGTATATATTTAGGGGGAATGATACTAGTTCATGTACATACACAATTGCACAATTTATGACTGAATGGAAAGTGATCCTCATTCCACTTCACATTTATTAAATATATAATCATGATGAAGGCAAGAACATTGTCCATTCTTTTTCAATCATGCAATCTATTCTACATTGACAAAAAATTGAGTAAACTTGAGTGAAAGCATACAATCAAAATTAAACTCATGATGAGGGAATGAAAATTATTCATTCCCTATCTATCATGAATTTTTTACAAGGCACAAACTTGATCTAATTTAATCAAACTATATAATTGAATCTATTGTTAGAGTATCTTATTACTCATACTTTCTATGTTCTAGCTAGGTCATTGGTTTTTGCCTAGTTTTGTTCTATGTGGGGATTTATCCCACATTGCCTAGTTTATCTTGCATATTGGTTGTCCTTGCATATTTAAGCAAGGACTGTACTTTTTAATACACATGCTTTATGATCTTTTTGCATATCATTTTTAGATCTCATTTTTGTATAGTAATTAGTTTTTTTACAATTGGTTTTATCCTTTTGAATGTATGATAAACCATCTATGGCTATACTAATGAGCTCTTAGAGAGATCTTGGCTAAAGAGTATGGTAGAGGCTCTTCTTATAGTTTCATGTCTTGATGGAGTTTTCCTTGATTATGCACATTTTATAGGTACTAAATTTTTGTGTCAAGAATTCTCTAAGGATATATAGTATTTTTCATAGGGTCATGTGATATAGGAGTGGGATGATGTGATGATAAATGAGTATTCTTTATTGATGAAGAATCACACTTGGGATTTGGTCACTCTTCCTAAGGAAATAAAGTTGGTCAAGTGAAAATGGATTTACTACACCAAGTATGTAGTTGATGGGTCCATTAAAAATTATAAGACATGTACTATTACAAAGGGATTCTATATACACATAATATTTTCAAACTTTTATTGATTACTAACACTTTATATCTTGTAAGAACTTTTTAGGTCTCAATATCTCTGAGTGCATGCCTTAAGGGGTACACTAGGAAAGGGGTGGGTAAACCATTAATATTTTTAAAGATTATTGTCCCTTTTTTCACTTGTCATATACACACTCATCTCCTAAAACCATTGATCCTAAGCTTATTCTTCTAGGTCCTACCCATTTCAATCATTTCCCTCTTTCTATTTTATTTTTCTTACCTTAATTCCCTTTTGGATTGTTGGTTGTACTAGGTAAACCATGTATAGTTTATGGGTATTTTTCACTTTTAGGGTTTGTTCACCTTTCATACGACCTAGCTCAGACCTAGTGAATTTCACCTAAAAACATATAGGGTCGACCATGGTCGATCCTAAACATCTGAAATTTATGGGAGGATTTAGGGAAAGATTCACCTATATATACAAGCTCATTTCCAACCATTTTTAAGAGAGAGAAGTGAAGAAGATAAGTGTGAATGAACATCTACTTGTTGACCATTCTACTTGAGGAATAAAATTTAGGGTTCCATAATTTCTTTAGAGATATGGATATTATCTTATGGAGAAGTCTTTTAGATGCATAGATAGGTGTGTAGCTTAGAGCTGATTTATCTTTGTTATCCTTACATACCACAATAATCTTTTGTGAAGCACCTTGGCCAAAGGATAGATTGAGACTCGATGAGTTCATATTCAAAGGTAAGTATTCTTAACTTTATTTCTCCTTTGTAATATTTGGTGTGCACTAGATTATATTTATTTTATTTTTTATTAGAATAAGTGAAATATAAAACCTTATGACTCTTTTAGGGTTATTGCATGATTGTGTTAGATTGTAGGCTTTAGAACCCTACCTCATATGGTGTATTATGATAGGTGATCCCCTAATTGGGTCTAGAAGATCTCCATATTGGTCATGCTCCCTTTTAACAAATGTATTCCCAATTGGAAGTGTAGGTATGCTCTATCTTCTCCAAGTCAGGATTAATTTATAGACATGATGCATTTCTACTTATATATATTCTAGTGAAGCTGACATGAAACTAACCCTTGTAGTATTTATTTCACTTTATTTCATTCTTTTTAGAATTATTTTTATCATATATCCATCATAATGGATCAACTCTATTGACCCAATTCTAATCTTTGTGTGCAAGTTTTCCTGAACAGGCAATTGAATCAACTCAGATGACCTAATACAAGTTTCTAGACTTCTATACTTCTAATTTAGAGTAATAGGTTGACCTATTTAACCTTATACACTTTTAAGTATCTAGATTCAGCTACTAGGTTAACCTTGGTTGACCTTATACATTTCAAGCACTGAACAATAAGATTCTTTAAAGCTTGATCAACCCAATTGACCTAGTTAGCATAATTTTCAAGCATAATCTAAGGTTCTCAACTAGAAATCTTCATTATTAGCATCTTTGATCCACTAAGTTTCCTTTCGATCTCTTTATCTCTTTCTTTTCATAGTTGGTAGTCTTCAAAAATGCCCCTACATAGTCAACTGGATCAACCCTATCAACCTAGTTTTATGTTTTGTGTTTTATCTAAATAACTAGGTCAACCTTGGCCAACCCTATTCATTTTCAGACCTTACTTTCATAGTAAAATTTTGACCTTGTTGACCCTATTCTATATTTTTTACATATAGTGTCAACACTATTAATCTCTATATGCTAGTAATTAGTTCACACCTTTCTTTTCTTATTGATTTCATGATTAGAATAGTTCATAAAGTCTAATTAAGGGATTTTTATTAACCATTTAGTTTCACTATTTATATTTTATGCACACACATCTAGATCACATAATCTAAAAAAGTATTTTAACATTTGTCTACCCAAGACCAACCTACTTGGATTTCATCACCAAGGGGGAAGCTGACTTGATACTCTAGTCAAGTATAGAGTGTGGTTAATGGTATATTTTGGTAAAGAACCTAACACCCTTATTGATGTGGTGTGTGAAGTGAGGGGGTAAGCCCCGATACCAAGCCTGTATCATTGCCACTATATTCTTTTTTAGCCTAAACTACCTGAAACCATATTTAGATTTCTATTCTATATCCTTACTTTACAACCAACTTCCCATCACATTTAAAATCATATTATTAATAATATAATAAACATTCAAGTTGAGCAATTAGTTAGCTCTTTACTATTTCAATTTAATTGAATTTTCTTTATTTAATTGTGTGTGGAAAAGCTTGCATTAAATAATGTTAGTACAAGGTTTTGTATTATGTGATTCAATGGTTTAGCCAGCATTGATCCAATTGAATTTTTGTTTCCCTTTATTTATTATTTTCTTAGATTAGCTACACAAATTTTCTTATTTTAGTTCACAATTTGTTTCAAACTTTCTCATCTTCCCTGTCTATTGTACTAAGTTGACCCAATCAACCTTGTACCTTTTCTAGTCTTTGTTAACTATATAGGATCAACCTAGTTGACATTATATTATTTATAGACCTTTTTAAACCTATGTTTATTATATAATATCGACCCAATTTACCTTATACTATTTCTAGACCCTTTTCAACCCCTATTTGTTATACAAGATTGACCCAATCGACCCTATACTATTTTTTTTACTTTTTATTTTACTTGTGTGGTTATCTAGTCTTGTTTCATCATGATGACATATATTCAGCCTTATTTTAGTCAAAAACATTTCATAATCAAGGATTTAGAAAATAACCTCACTTATTTCATTAATTAAGATGAAACTACCCAATTTCTTCCTTCCTCTTATTCTAAACCAAAACTAATCACTACACAATGTAATGTATTTGAGGTCATTCATCCTAATCCTCTTCCCAATACCAATTTTAGGAATCTTCCACCAACTAATCCCTCTCCTATCAACACTCATACCCTTAAAACCAATGTTCATAATCCTATTGTTACACCCATAACAAGATCACCAAGGCTTATCAATTCCTAAAGTGACATGGTTGAAACCAATCGAATTGATAATCTATATGGTTCCCAATTATTAAAAAACCTTGATGATAATACTATTTACACTCCTCACAATAATGGTGTATTTACCAAGATTCCTTATTATTTTATCACACTTAAGGAAACTAACACTAATGATGACAATCTTCCACGTACACATAATCTTCCTCCCACCAACACTACCAATCCTCTTCGTAATGACACTAATACCCTACCCTAAAACCCACATATTGATACAAATAAAATTCTTACACAAGTCATACAAAAAATGAAAATCATTAAAATAACCAATCAATCTCAAGTAATGAACATGAAACAACATTTATGCAACATGATTATTTAAACCACCTCAAGTCATCATGTCTCAACCAAATCCAAATTTTATCCCTCCTCTTAGAGATGCCAATGGGAATATCATCCCTCAACCTCCAATGAATAACAAAATGCTTCAACATCTTCAAAATTAACCTTTATCCCATTCATTTCATCCATATATATTAGAAACATTTCTCCAACTATCACATATAATGGGACTAAGGACCCTACTATCTTTCTTAAGTATTTTGGTAATCTCTATAAGGAATGGGTCTAAATTAACACCTTTTCTTCCACCAAGATCTTAGCTAAAACCTTTTTGGGTGATGCAATTGAATGATATAACCAAATTCCTAGACATTACATCTTACAACTAGAGGATTTAGTCAATTCTCTAATAAAGGAATTCCAACATGATGATCTTCCTAAAACTTACCTTAGCCATTTCGTCAATGCCAAGCAACTTTCTAATGAATATGCTCATACTTTCATTAAATAATAGAAGTCTCTCATTCATAAAGTAGACCATAACATGAATGATGACACTCTTTTAAAATTATTTGTCACTACTAAACCTCCCCTTCAATACAAAATTTGAATCTTTTCACCTCAAACTTTAGAAGAAGCCTTAAATCAAGCAGAAAGGTAAGATTTTCTTATGACTCAATTTGAACCATCTCAAACAACTACGAAAGAGCCTTGTCAATCATTTTATCATAACATTGATTCATCTAATCTTCCCTAACCTCAAACTAGAGCATCCAACTCAATCAATGTTAACCTAACCCACCCACCCTTGAGTCTAAAACAACTTAAGCATAAATTGCCACCTTCTAAACCCATGAGCTTTGATCTTTTCAAACCTCCTCCAAAATGGTACAATCTTAATAATTTTTTTTGGTGGCATGCTACAATAGGTCATTTTCATGAGTTTTGTCATGATCTTCACCATTTTCTTATTTCTTCCTTTCTTGGTCTGCATTTTATTCTTGATACTCTAATAAACCAACATTATTAAGAATATCTTCAAGATTCTCAAATTTAATCTCAAGAACCACAATCAAATAAAATTAACTACCTAATGATCAAAAACAATCATCCCATACCTATACCTCATTTTTAAATTTTTTTCAAACCATAATTGATCCTTCTTCCTACACCAACAAGGAAAGGATATTTAACATGAACAAATTTAAACATATTATGACATTTATTATACCTCAACCTCTTAGGCCACATGAACCAAAAGAGTAACTAGTTTAAATTCCTACTCTAAATCATATCATAAGTGGTCCTCCTTTACCTCCTTTATCTCTTCATACCTCTTGTACCCATCACATGCAAAATTCAACTTCATTAAAATCCAACAAACCAACACATTTACCTATCTCTGAATGCACTTACCAACCCAATGCAAACCATTTTAATGGTTCAATGTTACCTCATTCCACCTCACATGTTGGGGCATATTTTGATGCCTATCCACATGTCCCTTTAGAGTTTGGGGCATCTTACTATGCCCATCCCTATATGCATTTACTTATTGGGGTATCTTACTATGCCCACTCTTATTCTACAATATATAATAACAAACACATCTAGCTTCAAAAAACCTTCTCTAGACTTATAGACTTGTATTTCACATGATCATCTTTGATAGAGATGTTATCATAGATTTTCTTTTTCCTATTTATCTCATGTTTCTTTGTTTTTTTACACTCTATTTCTTTTATTTTTTCTTTATAAGCATCATTGTCTTCATTTATGCTATTTGGTTTTATTTCACATTACATTTAGCATTTGATTTCATTTTCTATCCTCATGTATTTATTTTATCTTTTCATGTTATTATTTACCTTAGTAGCTTTATGATTATTTTTTCCCCTTATTTAGCATTCACCCCTATGGGTTTCTCTTTTGCGATTTTGCAACATAAGACCATGGATAGGACCTGGCCCTCCTCACAAAATACCACCTTTTCTTCTTTTCTCATTTTATTGTTTCACATTTTACTTTTTGGCACCATAGTAGGTTTCTCTTTTATTAGTTATAATATAATACCATGGATATGACTTGGCCCTCCTCATAAAATTACCATCTTATCATTCCTTTTATAATAAAAATATCACTGATCTTGTTCTCAACTTTAGCTTTTGCTTCTTTTGCTAGATGGAATTTGCAAAACAATCTATGTTAACATGTTTTCCTCCATTTCCCTCATTCTTATGATAAGGAATCACACCTTATTGTCACTGTATCCCTTTTTTCCCTTGGTCACATTTTTTATTATTTGAATTAATTCAAATTGTTTCATGTGTCATTTTCTCTTGATTTCCCCTTTCTTTCACTTCACATTAAATAAAACAAGGTTGAAGTAAAGATAGCACTTTTATTTCACCTAGATTTATGAGACTCTTAAACCCCATGCTCTTTGAAGTTCTCTCTCTTAGAAACCTTATCCTAAGTATTCAAATTAAAGTCATCTTTAGTACCCATGTTTGGTTTTCCAAATATGTATGGAAGAGGAATGGAAAAATCCATCAATAAAGTTAAAAGACAAATCATTTAAATTAAAAGGCAATGATAGCTAAAAGGCAACATACAAATCTCAAAAGTCAATATTACACTAAAAGATTTGATTACAAGTACATCTCCCATCTCTAATATAATATCAAACTCCATAGTTATCCTCACATATACTTGAGGTCCTTTGGGGTATGGTAGGCCAGTGGATTGGAATAGGGGAATTCAAAAAAACCTATAGTGCTACCTAATTTTTCATGCAAGTACCCAATCTTCACAATAAACTGACGGCTCTCTAAGGGGTACTAAGGAATGGGGAACACATTCTGGGTAGGTAGGTCCATTTTACTTTTCATGCATATAACTTTCATGGGATGATCTATATACTTAATTTTTTGATCCAATACTTGTGTGGCTAAGATAAGTTCTTTAGAGTCCTTAAGGTTGAAAGTCCTCTTGTTTTGACAAAACTAATTTGAGTGTCTTGAATTTGATAAAGAGTTCCTCTACCTTGATTTTTTTATTTCATTCTCCCCTCCACCCATTTCATTTCCCCCCTTGATAGGAAAATTATGATTCCAAATCTATTTTCACTTCTTCCTTTATTCCTTCTTCTTCACCTCTTAAAAACATGCTAGCATTACTTTGTTTTAGTTGTACATATCCTTAGATCAAAACCACATGTCTTAACAACTATGTATTACACCCTTACACCATTTATTTACCACACCATCTCATTGTCATACTAGGCATGTCATTAGGTGGTTGTGTTTTATTACATTGCATCTTCAAACAATCACTAAGTGTTAGTCTTCATCCTTTAGAGATTTCTTATTTTCATTTATCCATCATGTTCTTGCTTGATTTTTGTGAACTTCACTTATCTTACATATTACATTTGCCATTATTACATGTTTCTCTTTATATATGTCTTCTTCCTATTTGTCTCACATCTTCAATTACATTTCATTTTCAGTCTTTTATGTTTTTTATTTTTACCTATCTTATATGAGCTTAATTTTCCCTTTCTTACATATATTTTTTCATGTTTTCTTGCATTGATATTTCATTTTTCATTCATATTTTGCATGCTTCCCAATGTGATTTAGTATGTTCTACATTCCTTTTTGACATTTATGTTTTACATACTTTTCAACATGATTTATTGTGTTTTCCAATCATTTGTCATATATTTCCTATCATTTTTCATTTCTTTCCTATCATTTTTCATCAATTTTCCATCATTTGTCATAATTTTGTCATTCATTTTTCTTAAATATTTTAATCTTGACTTAGAAAACTAAGTTAACCCTTTACTTTTTCCCCTCTTAGTACTAAGTCGATAGAGTGGATTTTTCTACTAGGTTGGTAGTCATGTACTAAGTCGGGAGGCTAAAAAATACACTAGGTTGGTACGTACTTACTAGGTTGATAGTGTGGATTTTAGCAAAATTTCAGCCTACTAGGTCGATTGGGTCAACCTAGTTGTTTCTACCTAGTTATTACTCTGATTCCTTGTTTGACCCATATCTCTGTCTCTACTCATCCATTTTCAAAACCATAAAATGAATTGGAATCACGATGATAGAGAGAATATTTTACACTTCTATATTCTTAATTTCCAAAAATTTTGATTTTTGGTTTTCTCACTAAATGTTATAGGTTTGCCTAGTGTTTTTCACATTAGATGCCTTCACTTATTTTGCACTTTACTTATTTATATTCAAAAATAAGGTAAGTTACGCTATCTATTTTTCAATTATATCCTTTTTTATCTTATTTTCTACTTAATGCACTTTACTTAGCAATAATGTTGTGTGTTATCATGTTATATTTCTTAAAGCACCATCCCATGTTGTACTCATGTGGCACATGATGAGCTTCAAGTGAGGAATATGTATACACATAATATTTTCAAACTTTTGTTGATTAGTAACACTTTAAATCTTGAAAGAACCTATTGATTTTCAATCTCTTTGAGTACATGCTTTAAGGGGTGTACCAAGAAGGGGTGGGTAGACCATCAGTGCTTCATAAGATTTTTATCCCTTTTTCCACTTGCCATATACACAATCATCTCCTAAAACCATTAAACTTAAGCTTATTATTATAATTCCTAACGATTCCAGTCATTTTCCTCTTTTCATCTTCTTTTTCTTACCTTAAATTCCTTTTGGATTTTTAGTTGTACTAGGTCAACCATGGTTGACCTTGTACAGTTTAGGGGTATTTTTCACTTTTAGGTTTGTTAGCCTTTTGGCCAACCTAACTCAGACCTAGTGAATTATCCCCAAAAACATATAGGTCGACCATGGTTGACCCTATACAATTAACATTTCTGGGAGGATTTAAGGCAAGATCTTCCTATATATAAGTTCATTTCCAACCATTTATAAGAGAGATAAATGAATAAGAATAAGTGTGAATGAAAATTTGCTTATTAACCATTCTATTTGAGGAATAAATCTTAGGGTTCCATACTTTATTTAAAGATATAGATCTTGTCTTATGGAGAAGTCTTTTGGATGTATAGATAAGTTGTGTATCTTAGAGTTGATTTGTATTTTTTATCCTTACATACCACAACAATCTTTTTCAAATCACTTTGGCTAACGGAGAGATTGAGGTTTGGTGGGTTCATCTTCTAAGGTAAGTATTCCTAACTTTATTTCTCCTTTGTAATAGTAGATATATAATGAAGTTATGTTTCTCTTCCCATGCATTAGGAATGTGTATACATTGATGTGAGAATATGTCTTTTATGCATGTTTAGTTTAGTTGTTTTTTATTTCTAACCCCCACTTTGTGCCACAAGATTTGGTGTGCACTAGATTAGACTTAATTTCTTGTTTATTAGCATAGGTTAAATATCAAACCTTATGAATCTTTTAGGGTTATAACATGATTTTGTTATACTGTAGGCTATAAAACCCTACCTCACATGGTGTATTGTGAAAAGTGATCCCCTAATTGGGTCTAGCAAATCCCCATATTGTTCATGCTCTCACTTTAAAAATGTATTTCCAATTGGAAGTGTAGCTATGCTCTATCTTATTCAAGCTAGGATTGATTTATAGACACAATGCACTTTTGATTGCATATAGATTCTTACCAGTCAAAGGTATTGACTGTTTTGAGAATTTTACACCCATTGCCAAGATGGATTATGTTCTCCTTGTACATTATCTTATTGCATCATAGTTTTATATAGTATATTAGATATACATTAAGAGTGTTTTCTTACATGGAGACTTACATGAGTAAATCTATATAGAAGAGTCTATTGGGTTTGTACATGATTCTTCTCTTGTTTATCAATTTAGGAGGTCTCTTTATAGTCTCAAAAAGTCCCCTCAGATTTGGTATGAGAAGATGGATTCATTTCTTCTCTCTAATAGATTTTTTAATTTATACTATGATCCCATAGTGTATATTCAACATATTAGGGAAGACATTGTTATTCTTTTCATGTATGTTGATGATTTGCTTCTCATAAGTAACTTCTCATCTCAGATTTAGACTATTCAATAGGCACTTTTGGCACAACTCAATATGAAAAATCTTGGCCTTCTATATTTATTTATTAGTTTATATATTTCATAGTTAGATACATGGATTTTTTTGATTCATTAGAATTACACCCTTGATCTTATTTATCATTTTGTCATGGTTGATTATAATCCAAGTCCTTATCCTTTTTAGTTTGGAGTGACTCTCACTACCTCTTTTACTATTCCAATATGTGATCCTACATTGTATATGTTGATGGTTAGGATTCTTACATATTTGACCCATATTTGACCTAACATTTAATTTGTAGTTAGGATTATATCTATATTTACACATGACCCTCATAATAATCATTGGCAAGCTACCAAGAGGATTTTGAGATATTTACGAGGTAATAGTCATTTTGGATTACACTACACTAGGGGTTATACTCAGTTGATTGGATATAGTGATTTTCATTGAGAATGTTCTCTTTATGATAGACATTCCACTTTTAGATACATATTATATTTTGGTTATTCACCTACTGATTGGTTGTGAAAGAAGTAACAAGCTATTGTACTTTCATCTATAGAAGCTGAGTATAGGGCAATAGTTATAATGAGTTAGTAGATTCTTTAGATTCATTAATTGTTGATAGTGTTTGGCTTCATACAAGATTCACCCACTATTATTTGGTATGACACCTAGAGTGAAATTCATATCTCTCATAACCTAGTTTAGCATGAGTGGACCAAGCATATTAAGGTATATATTCACTTCATTCTTTAGCACATTCAGGATGTCATTCTTAGCTTGGAGTACATTCCAACTCAGTATCAGGTTGTATACATCTTCATGAAGCCTTTTACATCACCTTATTTCCTTGAGTTACATGTTATGCTTGGATTTTTTGCAGTTTTCCTTGGGGTGTATTCATGAATACATCTTCTAATTAATTTTATGGATACATATTGTACATGATTACCTTATCAGGCCTAGTTATTAGGACTCATAATGTGGATATGCCACTATTTATTTTTTGGTTTTTGTTATCCCCTAGCTTCACTTGAGGGGAGTGTTAGAGTATGTATTTCAAAAAATCAATTTCAAAATAAAATTGTTAATCTATGGACATTGATACACATGATTGCAAGTTTTGCAATTGAGTAACTTGAAAAATGGGAGATTCGTACAAAAAATAAAGCATTTTATACACACTCAGGTATATCTTATCCATTTTAATCTAACAATTACATTACTAAAATAAAAGGGAGGCATTAACAAATACTAAAATATAATATTTGGTACTTGATAATAACAAGATTGAGATACAATTACCATGCATGACTTGAGTGCATAAATAAGGTTGAAATCCACCATTCTCTCACATTTATATGTTACATTATGAGTTCATCTTTTACTTTTAAACACTTATATGAACCTAATTATATATTTGACATCGACTTAATATCTTACACAAACATCTATAGACCTTCATTTAGTTTTCCTATATATAGGTCAGTTTTGATAGGTTTGGTCAGTATCACTAATCAATATTAATCTGATTTATTTAGTATTGACCAAATCCTAAAAAAATTTAATTTTAAGAATCAAACATTTTCTTAGAGTTAGTGCATCTTCCTAGAGTATTAGAATCATGAGATATTACCCACATTCAAAAGGGACTTGACACTTATATAATACACATATATACACTAATGCACCTTGAGAAAATATGCCCTATTCTTCCCAAATTTTAAATAAATAACTAGAAGAAATCATAATTGAACTCTAACACATACTAAATCCAAGTAAAATCAACCATTATCATGTATCAAAGACAAATCATTAGTTGTATGCATATCATGAAAGAGAACTATTGCATAATCACGCTATGTTGGAGAACTATGTTTGAATTTATTTCCCTTCTCAAAGTATAAGATACATAGGTTATAGTCAATCATCAAATTAGGGTGATTGGGTTTAGATCAATCCATTACATTTTATTAAATGTTTTAGGTTTCTATCTCTTACAAGAACACTTAGAGTTTCGAGATGAACGAGGCTAATTCTTAGAGTTATGTGCAACATCAAGATTCAAAATTATACATACAAAGCTTTTAAGTATAGGTGAAGGTGAATATATGGTCACATACCATATTTTCCACATATTTTAGTATCAAATATTAATATTGACCTATATCTGATGGACCTGACCTTGCATAGATAAAATTTAACTCTTGAATAGATGAATCATAAGCCTAAATCATTTTGATTTTCACTATAAAAACACACTCATTATTAGATAGTCAAATAGAAAATAAAATTAATCATCTTTTTGTTGTACTTAATATATTTATCATATGCCAATTGTCAAGTCATTGTAATAATTTTATGTATTTCACATTCAAATGTATATTAAATGTCATATCAAAATATCTAAATTATTTTATTAGTTTTTATCTTATTAGGATTTGAAAAACAAATTAGGGTAAAATAGTATCCCATATTTAACTTATTATGGGGCTTTGTATGTAATATTTTATGATAGTTACATGTATTTTATGCAATGGTAAAAATGATATTATGTAGTCATATAAAATTTCCAAATTGGTAGGTTGAGTGTGGCTTGTGACACCCTATCCATAGCTCCTTTTTGCATGCTCTTAAGACCCTTCTAGACACCTTTTTACTCATTACCAGTCATCCAAAACCTTCTGAATGGTCATTCCACCTCAACCAAGCTAATTTTCCTAGGCCAATCTTGATCCCCTAGGTCCTGATCCTATAGGATAGGAGTGCCATACTTGGACTATAGAATTGGACCCTAGGGTGTCCCACTTTTAGTACTCCTATCCATTTTGAATTTGAGCATCAACAATTTTTTTTTATTTGACCCCTATCCTTCATTATGTCAGCTTAACATGAATACATCTAACCTAGGACCAATGGTTCCCTATAAAAACCCATCCAAATATCATTTACAAGGGAGTTGATAAAACTTAAAAAGCAAGCAAAAATACAAACAAATTACTAAGGCAAACTTCCCTATTCTTTACATAGTCACCCAACACAGCTACAAACATATTCAAACCCTCATACCAGTCCCTAATCACCTCAAGCACTATCAATATGGTATTTTTACATCTGCATCACACTATTGTACAAATCACATTAGGTGGGAGAACTAAATATTGCTTGATCCCTCTTTAGAGTATTGGTATGTAGGCAGTGTACCCACATAAGGGGTGTGGATTACACGTTTAATGCATCTTACACACTAACCCCCCCCTTTCTCAAGTGATTCAAAGATTATTTTATTAATCATGATAGAAGGTTAGGGTTTTAAGATTAAATCAGCTCTATAGTGAATTCCATTGATAATCAACACTCAAGATTTCATAGGTAGGCTCACATAAGAATAACATAAAAACCTAGAAAGTTCTAGGTCTTTATGACTAGTGTGGATAATAGTGGTAGGAGTAGACAATTGTGTTGGACCCCAAAGTGTCCTTTTTTTGGCCTCCTATCCTTTTGTTGAATAAAATATATATTTACGTTGATGACACTATCCCTATCTTGCACAGCCAGTTTCAGGCTCTGTTTCATCTATCTCAATCTAGATTCAAGCTAAGTTATATTTTTCCTTATTTATTAATATTTTGATAAAGGTAAAAAAGACAAATAAATTATTCAAATTAGGACTATATTTATTAAAATATTCTTTACTGATTTATTAATCCATACCCTAAAATAAAATAAGAATAAAACTCCATTATTCCCAAAAAGTTAAATCATTTGGTGAACTTGACTTACTTTGTTTGTACATAAAAACCTTAGAAACCCTAGGGAAAATTCCTTGCTGATTTTTCTAGTATTTTAATGAGTTTTATTGCATATTTAAATCATAATTTCACATTTAAATTTTAAGATTCACCATATTAATTTTAAAAATTATTTCTTTCAAACCCTAGTTGAATTTACTAGATCCTTTGCTTCTTTAAGTATCACTTACATGTTTGTGAGCTTCGTATCCTTTTTATGCATATTCCATTTTTTTATTTTCAAGACTTTACATTTCTTATATTTAGTAATCTCCTCTCATTTCATTTCTTCTATTACAACTTATTGCAAAAAAATCAATCTACTTTTGCTTTGTTTTCTTACTTTAACAATGGAACAATATACCAGCTTTGACGAAAATGATAAGAGAGAACTTCAAGACCTTTTAACTAAGAATCCTAATATGAAAGATGATATGCTTAAAATATTAAAATAACAATAAATATAAACCAATGTTCAATCCTTTCAAACCATAGAACAACTAGTTGCCAATGACACTACGAGAGAAACTATGTCTCAACAACCCCTATAGCAGGCCAAACTTTCTATGTGGCACCACCAGTTATGACTAGTACATATTCACTTCCTAATGTGGCTAACCTTATGCAAAAGATAAAATATCTTCAATCAAAATTGATATATTTTGAGCAAGGTGCCTCTATACCAACATAGGCTTTAGATTCTTTTACTCCACTATATACACGATTGGCACGTCATATTGCTTCTACACCCTTGCCACCAAGTTTTGTTCAACCCAAGCTCACTTTATATGATGGTAAGGGTGATATAGAGACACACTTGAGAGTTTTTCACATAGAATGCTTGGACTATGTGCCAAATTACTAGTTACTAACCAAGTTATTTCCATGGAGTTTAAAGGATTATGCTCTACAATGGTTCTATAGTCTAGATTGAATCAATCAATCAATGAATTAAATCCTTTACCTAACATGTTCCTAGATCATTTTAGAATTAACATTATTGAAAACATTTATTATGCCTAAATTTCACAATATAAACAAAGGTCAAATGAGCATCTCATAGATTATGTTCTTCGATATTAGACTATCTTGGCTAAAATGACTAGCCCCATAGTCGATCAAGAATTACAAGATCTCTTCAAATAGAGTCTTCTTCTATCTTTACATGAGTCAATAATGTTCAAAAGGTTCTCTTCCTTCACTAAGTTATGTCATACACTAAAGGAAAAGAAAGTTAAATTAATTTCAATGGGCAAACTTAAGTACATGATCACATCAAAAACAACAAACATGAGTACCAGTAAAGTCCCATACAAAGTAAAAGTTAATGATAACAAAATTCAAAATCAACTTATAGTTAATGCAGCTTTAGAGCCCCCTCAACAATTGGTTTTATATGTGCCTCTTTGGTGAGCCTTTACCAATCTACCAGTATCTCTAGCTAGAGTCTTACAGTAGATATCAAAATGTAATATCATATCCCTCCATCTTATTTGGGAAGTTGATACGATAAATATTCCTCCACATGGATATGATTAGAATCTATTTTGTGATTTTCATAGGGTACTAGGCCACACAATGAATAGATGCATCAATTTTAAATACAAGATACATGACTTGATAGATGGAAACTTTATTAATCTTGGCACTCCAATCGAGCCTCCTCAAGCAAAGTAAACATAGAACAAGGCTCTAAAAAATTTCTCAAATCCTTTCCCATAACATTCTAAGTACGAGACAAGGGATGCATTAGGTGTTCACCATGCATATCATTCACACCCTCCACCAACTACATACTAGAACCTTTAGTTGAGTCACATCCTTTGAGCAACATGATTGGTCTATATAATTCTAGAGTTCTAGATAGACCTTCGATCATCTTCTTAGATCAGGAGATAGTTGAGGATGATTTATATTACCATGCACTCTTTATCAGATCTTACATTTCTCATTGTTCTATTCATAGTGTTCTCATTGAAAATAGATCTAGCATAAACATGTGCACTATGATATTACTTTAGCATTTAAGATATTTAGAGCAGGATATTACCTTGATGGACATAGTTATTAGTGGATTCAATGGACACATACATATTTCATTGGGGGAGATTGTACTTCCTCTACAAGTTGGCCCAACACATGTGGCCATACCATTTACTATTGTTCCTAGTATAGGATTCTTTGATATGTTTTTTGGTTGACCATGGATCTAAAAACTTTATGTAGCACCTTCTATAGTTTACAGATGTATGAAATTCATTCACACTAATCAACTTGTTATAGTTGGTGGAGTTTCATATGAGTTACCAGTCCCCACTTCAGATCCATCTCCTACTTTACAATCACCAATTTTATCTCTTCCACTAGTTATAGTTCTTCCTCTAGTTGAGATTCAAACATAGATGAGGCCTCCCTCACTATCACAAAGAGTTCATACACTACCACGGAGGCCTCTCTTAAATCAACCACTACATTAGTGATAGTTTTAGGACTCTAGATAGTTTCTAGTTACAATATTCACACCCAAAGTAGTGTCATTGAGGTCTCATGCCTCTAAACATAGAGCACATTTTTAGAGAGATTCTTCTACTACTAGATGGGTCCCTAAGATCCCTATAGTTGCATCTACTTATTAAAGTTACATGGGGACCCCACAATTAGTTTCCATTATAGACATTTTAGAGCACTTATAGCATACACAGCTTTTAGATTCACAGTCTCAACCATTCGATCATGCTTCAAGATCATGCACAATACCTCTCCTTGATATAAGACACTGTAATAGGGAGTCTCTTATGACATTCATCAGTTAATATCATTTCTTCTCAGCTTACTTTTACATAATTTCTCAACTTTCTTGTACATAGTTTCTTTATACTTACTTGTACATAGTTTATTTTAAAATACAAAAACATTTAAATAACTCAAAAATACCATAAGAATAATATAACATGTCAAAATACAAAAATATTCAAATAACTTAAAACACCAAAAATATTTCAACTGTATGCATCATCCATGTTTTACATTTCTACTACCATGCTAGACTTATATTTTTCTATTCTATGCTATTATTTGTTGATTTATCTAAATTACCATGATTTACTTGTTCTTCTTTAAGTGTGTTTAGTGACACCCAGATCTTTGATTTCTTCACTCTACCCATTGAGGGGGCATCCTACTTCTACATTTGAGACATACTTCAACATATCTGTCCACTGGAGGCACCTTCTGTATGACTACACCATCCAAGTTATGTCATTCCTGCACCATACACTCTAGTTATCATGTTGACGTACATTACTTACTATCTTACATAGATTATTCTATCAACACTCACTAGTATATAGCACTAATGTATTTCTTAGCATCTACTTAGTCTTGTACTACATGTTTTGCATACTTTCACTTTTGCTTTGATTAGTTAGATGCAATAGTATTTCTAGCATTTACATACTTTATTTCTTGATTTGATTATCTATATGTGATTTCATTTATCATATCCTATTTTAACTCTTGTGTGTGCCTTAGGATATTTTCCATTGTCCTTTGCTTGTACTCTTATATGTCCTTGTGGCCCTCATGCCAATCTTCCTTATTTGTAATTGTATTTGTATTTGGACATGTGAACATGCCTTGTATGCTTGATTTCCCAATTTAAGTGACATGTGCCCATGTCCATTATTTTTTTGGCCCCTTGGACACTTTTGTATGATTCTTACTTCCTACCTTACATGATTTTTTACTTCTCAATTGTTTGCAATAAAATGATCCACATCATGCATTATCTTGCTTTCTTGGATACCATGATGGAAATCATGCTTCGTCCCTCCTTGACAACTAACACCTAATAACTAACCATATTTCTAGTTTCAATTTAGTATACTGCACATGTTATTACATTGTTACATCTACCTAGGCATACTCTTGTTTATCTAACCATCTCCAATACAAACTATGTTATATCTTGAAACATTATTTTGATTATCATTGCTATATCATGTATTTCATAGCATAACACACTTTTAGGGATTTTTATTCTGAGGACAATCATTTTAGTTTCTTCATTCCTACCCTTAAAAGAGGAGGCAAGAAATAGGGGTTTTGTCATAGAGATCAGAGCCTTCTATTATTCAAAACTAGTTTTTAGAACACTCAAAACAACATTCAAAAATCAAACGTAAAATAGACCAAAAAGATAATGATGAATACATAATAGTGATTATAAATAGTAAAGGACAAGAGTGACATACTTGGAATATAGCACTAGATAACAAAGTGTCCTATTTTTGGTGCTCCTATCTAAATATTAAAAAACTCAAAATTTCTAAAAATAGATAGAAAGGTAAGATCAGTTACAATTTTTTCAGCTATAGTACATTTTAGATATAGCAATTTTAGTAAAATTTTACTTATACTATCTAGATATAGGAGGCATCATGCACAACATGATGGATTTCATTTCTAGTTTTAGATTGAGCAATTGGTACAACTTCTAGATTAGAACCCATGTTATAGACACAAGTGATTGGGGGTAATATGCACAGTACATTTTCCTTCTTTTATTTTTAGTTTAGAACATTACCTAGGTATTCTTAGTATTTGCATTCCATATTCCACCTGTAGGTGGTTGGCATCATTTCCAAGTGGCTTTCATATAATCCTAGTTCTTAGTTTTGAAGTGGATTTCATACAAGCCTAATCTTCACCTTTTGGAGTGGCCAAGATTAGCCTAGTTCTTAGTACACATTCAGCTATCCACACCACATTATCAGATTATATATAATTTATGAGCTCCAAGATCCATCTTATATGACACACATTCATACTTGTATTAGTTTATAACTTCACTTAGTGGGCAACAATAGAGCCAAAGGACTAGTTAGCCTTTGTATTCTTGAGCCACCTACTCAAAGGGATTAGACACACAGTCTAAACTTCAATTAACACACACATGGTCATATAGCTTCACTTTTTAGGTGATGATGGAGCCAAAGTGTTATCCTTTGTATTCTTGAGCCACCCTCAGGGAACTGAGCACTCAGCTCCATTCATGATATTACTCTTGATATAGCACATACCCATCACTCAACATCACAACCATTTTTATATTGGTTCACCTACCCAATGAGGTGTATTCATTCCTTTATTTTCCTCTCTCTTTTACCCAACCTTTATATGTTCTTATTTTAGACATGGTGTGTCTAGTAAGAACTAATCTACTCCTTGATTTCTTTTGCAAATTTACGCTTCATGTTGTGCTCTCTCTATGCACACTCAACATCACACATCTTCATGGGCTTCACCCTTGCAAGTAAGTTCAAGTATGATTTATAATTTTCATTTATCCTAGTATTTCACTTTACTACATCCCTAGAATAAATGGAGGGAAAATGTCATCATATAAAATGTCCAAATTGGTGGTTTGAGTGTGGCTTGTGATACCATATCCATAGCTCATTTTTTCATGCTCTTGTGACCATTCTAAACACCTTTTTGCTCATTAATGATCATCCAAAACCTTATGAATAGTCATTATACCTTAGGAAAGTTACTTTTCCTAGGCCAATCTTAATTTATTAGGTTTGAAGCTCATAAGACATGAGCACCATACTTGGACTATAGTGTCAGACCCTAGGGCGTCCCATTTTTGATGCTCTTATCTATTTTGCATTTTGAGCCTCAATGGTTATTTTCATCCAATCCATATCCTTCATTATGTTAGCCTAGTGAAAATACATCTAACCCATGACTAATGGTTCCCTATAAAAATTCATCCAAAGCTCATTTACAAACAAGGTGACAAAATTTACAAAGCAGGCAAGAATACAAACACAACACTAAGGCAAACTTCCCTATTCCCTGCATACAGTCACCCAACATAGCTACAAACATACTCAGACCTTTATACCAATACTTAACCATCTCAATCAATCTTAATTTGTCATTTTTACATCTAAATCACACTATTTCACAAATCACATTAGGTGGGATAACTACATATGGCTTGATCCCTCTTTGAAGTATTGGTATGTAGGCAGCATGCCCACACAAGGGGTATGGATTACACATTCAGTGCATCTTACACACTAACCCCCTTTCTCAAGTGATTCAAAGATTGTTTTATCAAGCAGGATAGAGGGTTAGGGTTTGAAGATTAAATCAGCTCTATAGTGAATTATGTTGACAATCAGCACTCAAGATTTCACAAGCAAGTTCACACAAGAACAATACAAAAATTTAAAAAGTTTTAGGTCTATGTAATCAGTTTAGATAATAGTGGTAGGAGTAGATAATAGAGTTGAACCCCAAAGTTTCATGTTTTTAGTGCTCCTATCCTTTCACTGAACAAAATCCATATTTAGGTTGATGACACTATCCTAGTCTTACATAGCTAGTTTTAGCCTCTATTTCATCCATCTCAGTCTAGTTTCAAGCTAAGTTATATTTCTCCTTATTTATTGTTATTTCTAGAAAGATAAAAAAGATAAATAAATTATAAAAATTAGGACTATATTTATTAAAATATTCTTTACTAATTTATTAATCCAGACCCTTAACTAAAATAAGAATAAAACTCCATTATTCCCAAAAATTTAAATCATATTATTTGTATACAATCTTATTACACATGGTGGTTGTAACTCTATTATTTCAAGAGGAATGATTACATAGATTGGTTATTGAATCCCTCACCTTAAAGGGGGTATATATCCAATAATTTTTAGAGAAATAGTTTGGAAAAAGACTTTTTCAACCAATACCAATAAAAATTTGGACAATTCTACTTAGAGTAGAGTAAAGTTTTTCTAACTCTACTTGGAATAATATTACCTACTTCGTTGATCAATAAGTAGGAATGTTTAGAAATCTCCTAAAGAAGTGGTGGTTTTAATTAGAAACCATGAAAAATGTTTTCAATATGAATAAGTGGAACAAGAGGATTTTTTTTCAAGTTATAAAAGCATTTGGTTTGTATACATAGTAGGTGTATTCATCTTATGCTCATTTAAATTTTTAAATTTAAATGCCAATTTTCAATGAGTGTAATGAACATATATGGCATTGATTACTTGTTTGAAAATGACCATTATTAATAGGTATATTATTTTATTTAAAATGATAAAAGTGTGGATGGACACATGATTAGATATTCCTCCTCCTCTTCTTATAGTAAGTGAAGGTACACACTTAAATTATGCATAGTTTTTATGTGATGCATTGCTCATATACACCTATCAAATTAGGTAAATTATTTAGATGTAGACACTAACATTATTATGTAATAGACAATGCCAATTTTAGCATACATTTACTACACATGACTTGCATACACAAATATGGTTATAACACACCATCTTACCTTATCCTAGTGATTTATATGGGTTAGACCTTTATGTTATGATATTACACACCTACATAAACCTCACTATCTATTTCAAACATGCATTGCTATCATTCACAAACATGCCCATATGCCTAGTTTGGTCCTCATGTGTACGATTCACTGCCATCAAATTGGTTCAATATCGTTAGTCGATATTGGATTGAACTTAATGGTACCAACCCTCTCCCAATAATAATAACTTTAAAAATATAATACATTCTTATGTGTTAGCCCATATGTTTTAGAAAATGTAGCTTGATAAATTACCTAATTAGACTCTCTCTCTCTCTCTCTCTCTCTCTCTCTCTCTCCTCTCTCTCTCTCTCTCTCTCTCTCTCTCTCTCTCTCTCTCTCTCTCTCTCTCTCTCTCTCTCTCTCTCTCTCTCTCTCTCCTCTCTCTCTCTCTCTCTCTCTCTCTCTCTCTCTCTCTCTCTCTCACACACACACACACACACACACACCTTATTTGATGGGTTAATTTTAAATTATTTAGTATACATATATACACTATTTCACATCAAGAAAAACTACTATATTCCTCCCAAATTCAAAACCAAACAATAAGAACAATCATAAGCCATGTTTGAAGCATATAAAAACCAAGCTAAAGAAATCATTTCTATGTTTCAAAACCAAATCATTAGTTTCATTAATATAGAGAAGGAACACAATTACATAATCAAATTAAGTGGGAGAACTACATGTGTTTTGATTTCCCTCCTTAGAGTATCACATATGTAGGTAACAGTATATCATATATAGAGGTGATTGGGGTTAGATCAACCCATTACACTTTCCTAGTTTTATAGGTTTCTATCCCTCACAACCACATTTGGGTTTTTAAGGTGAACAAAGATTTTTTTCACATTATGTGCATCGTCAAGGTTCAGCATCATACATATAGAGATTTTAGACACAAGATAAGGTGACCATACAATCACAAACCCATTTTTCTTAACATATATCACTATAGACCACTACAAGTTACTGTTGATAATAGATATTAACCTAAACTCGATGTATCCAACCCTATATAGATAGAGATAGATTTTCTAAACCTAAAGAATCAAAGGCCTACTTCAGTATATTTTCCATTGTTAGAACTCATTCATAGTTAGACACTCAATCAAAAAAGTTAAGAATTATCCCTTTATTGTAGTTACCATATTTAGCATATGCCACTTTTCAAATCATTGTAATCTATTTAAAGCTTTTACATTTAGATTCATGTTTAAATGCCATATTTTAGTAATATAATTTCACATACTATTTTATATCTTAATTACATTAAGTAATTCATCTTAATCAAAATTAGGGTAAAATATAAGACACCTAATATTTCTATAAGGCTCCTTATTATAATGTTTTTAATATTGTTTTTTACAATGGATCATTGGATTGAACTAGGGGCTTATTGGTGATTTTTGTTTATTTTTTCATATTTATCTTTCTTCTTATTATAGTGTTGTGGTCCTAATTTATTTTTTATATTTATATCATTTTTTTATGACCATCATCTTGTTTCTCTCTCCTATCTTTATATATGTCTATTCATTCTTTTGGGTGGGAACGATGGTCCATTGATACAATTGGTGGGATTGGTGGGCCTACCATTATTGTGTAAAACCCTAAGTTAACATAATTGTATAAGAGTATAAAATATATGAAATTTTAGTGGCCTTGTCTCCCTCAAGGGTTATATCTACATATCATGCATGCTTATAATTAGGTCTCATCTATTTTTATGCTTATGATTGACCTAACCAAGTGAGATATAGGACTTAACCGTATCTCCATATATAATCAATGATTTATATGACCTTTAATGAACTCAAATAGATGACAAAGGTAGAATATAATTAATGTGTGGGATCCTTATCAAGTGTAGGAAATATATGATCAATTTGAAACATGATTAAGAGATGATAAATGGATTATGTTATATTTATATATACAGGCTCGATAAAGACACATTCACACATAGGGTGACCATAGAAAATAGTTAAAAATAATAATGAAGGACTAAGTACTAAAAAAAATTCTTAAAGGACCCATAAACTCAATGACCATAATTGTGTGTGGCCTTGGTTAGTGAAATACTAAAACAATGTTTTGGATAGTCTTAGAGCATCTGAGATCATACTGAGGCAAAAAATAGTTTTTATATAGGTTTTTAAATATTTTAAATTAAATATAGGTATTATAATTGAATTGTATCCAAATAAAATAAATCTATGAGGAAAACCTTAGTTAGAGAAGAAAATACAAGGCCCAATACAAGGAGAAAGTGTACCAAAAATAGTCAAATATATACACATGAACCAAGTGTAAAAAAAAGAAAACTACACCATGACAACATGGATTGTGAAAAAATTAGGTGGATATAATTGTTTTGCATTGGGATATGTTTTTCAAAGAGTACATTTGAAGATTTATTGCTTGTCTTAGAGGCAATTGACTGTTGTACAGGTAACCTATGATGAGCATGTCATAAAGAAATAAATAGTTAAGATGTTAATATATATGTATAGCTATTGTAACTCTATAATTTAAGCCAATGGGGTTTGTCTCTATTCCCAAAACCTTTATATTTATGAAAATATGGGATACAAGGTTTGTTATATAAGGGTTTTTACCCTAATTTGGTTTTACTATCCCAATAAGATATAAACTAGTATAATAATTTAAATATTAAGATATGGCATTTAGGCATACATATGAATGTAAAATATTTAAATTGATTACAATAATTTAACAAGTGGAATATGATAAAAATAACAAGTACAAAAAAATGGATGAGTACTGAGATTTTTGGTTGACTATCTTACTATGACTATATCCTAGTAGTGGAAATATGTTAAATCATGATTATGATTTATCTAGTTAAGAAACATGTTTTTATCTACATAGGGTTAGTTCACCTTGATTTGGGTCAATATTGATAAATGATATTGACCAGTGTTTATCGATAGTGACATGTGCCTAAAAGAAAGTTAGTGACTATAAAATCACCTATGCATATCATAAAATATTTGTATGTGTGATTGCAAACCCTAATGATGTGTACAACTCTAAAATCTATTATCCTTTAACTTAAAACATGAGGTGTGTTGTGAGGACTAGAAACCTACAAAAGTAAAAATGTGTAATGGGATGAGCTAACTGCAATCACCCTTGTTTGATGCTTGTGAATCTAATAATATAATTAGGGAAATCAAGACACATGTAGTTATCCCGCCTAATGTGATAGTGTAATTGTGCTCCTTCACTATAGAAATGCAGATAATGATTTGGTTTTGATACTTATAAATTACTAGTTTGACTTAGATTTGATATGCTTTATGACTGTTTTGTGACTGCTCCTAGTGACTAATTCGATATTTAGGAAGAATAGGGTAGATTTTGTCAATGTACAATAATGTATAGATGTGTACAAGATAAGTGACAAATCCCTTATCAAATGAGGCTTTGATATATATATATATATATATATATATATATATATATATATATATATATATATATATATATATGAGTCCAATTGGGTAATTTATCACACCACTAACATGCTAGGCAAATGGGATGATCCTAGGGAAGGTTTGATTTTAAAAACAAGTCTTTGTTAGGAGAGGGTATATATATATACATATATATATATATACATATATATATACACACATATATATATACATACACACACACACACACACACACACACACACACATATACATACATATATATACATACATACATACATATATATATATATATATATATATATATATACATATATATATATACACATATACATATATATATATATACACATATAGATATATACACACACACACATATATATACACACACATATATATACATATATATACATACATATATATATATATATATATACATACATGTGTGTGTGTGTGTGTGTGTGTGTGTGTGTGTGTGTGTGTGTGTGTGTGTGTGTGTGTGTGTGTGTGTGTGTGTGTGTGTGTGTGTGTGTGTGTGTGTGTGTGAGTCCAATTGGGTAATTTATCACACCACTAACATGCTAGGCAAATGGGATGATCTTAGGGAAGGTTTGATTTTAAAAACAAGTCTTTGTTAGGAGAGGGTTGGTATAACCAAGATCACATCAGTCTTGATTGGAGATACTAACCAGTTTTAATGGTAATGACCTATGTATAAGCAAACTAAACTTAAGGTCTAGGGATGTCTATGTAGGATATTAAGTTTCCAAGTTTTAAATAGACACTAATATTATTGTAGGTGTGTAATAGTAGAATGGAATTGTCAAACTCATAATATATCATGTAGATATGAGAGAATGGAAAGTTAGGACTATATTTATGTGCTCAAATAATACATGGTAAATGTGTGTCAAGCTTGTCATTGTCAAAAATCCAATACCAAATTTTGGTATATAAAATGATTGCACCTTATTTTATGTTTCAATGCTAATTACTTATTAAGGAATGGATTTTATACTTATAAAACATGTTTAATAATTTATGTCATTTATTTTTAGCTATGTTAAGGATGCATGTGATTTTTTTTTGGTAAATTAACAAGGGTTGAAGGGGTCCCTTTCCTGACAAAATTTGATAAAAAAGGAGTTAGAATTATTACAATAAGAAATAAATTGGGTCAAAAATCAATGCTTAAACTGAGAAGCTACCATAAAGAAACACAAAATATAAAGCTTAGATATCAACTAGAATAAGAATGTCAATACCAATAGATAAAGAACCTTAAAAATTGAAATAATACCCTAAGCCCTAAATATGCCCTTAACTAATGAATGACTCATCAAAAAAGTCCACACCTTTAGAAAGGGGTATGAAAACTCCTACCCATTTGAAAAAAGGGAATCTAGAGTCCAGTGAAGAACACCATCAATGGCCTCCCATGCTTCCATTTGATAAATTTCAACCTCTAATTTCCCATCTCTATGTTTAGGAGTAACATAACTTAGTTTGGATAAAATATCCATTGTTAGATTGATGCCTATAAGATCTAGAGAGGATATGTCATCTTATAAATGAGACTCGATCTCATCCAAACCTAACTTTTCCCCTAGGTGGAGCCACATATCATGTAGAATTGGGACCAAGTCTAACTACATCATGTTTTCAAAACATAGAAGGATCAAGAGCCATTGAAAGATCATCAGGAGCCCTTGAAATATCATTCCCAAGATTCAAATCCTATCAAACAAAATTATTTTTATGAAAAAATGTTTGAGACAACTTGGAGCATATAGGGAGCTTAATATAATACAACACCAATGAAATTGGCCAATCTAATTACATTGGAAACATTGGAAAGGAAGCCATTAAAAATTCAAAAATTGAAGAAAAAAATTGTTTAAATGAATCAATTTGATGGAATGGAATAGGGGACTGGAGAGCTCCACCATGGTTCATACCTTGAAAAAATATATGAAATCCAAATTTAGATCATAATCAATACTAACAAACCACCCAATATTTGAATTCATCTGATAAATTTGGTTAGATTCTCTTATCACCAAAGGTAAGTTGTATAGGTGAATCCAAATGGGGGCTTAATTCATACCTAAAATTATAAGATCAAATAAATGTGTCAAAGGACACATAAAGACATCATGTATCTATAACTAAAAGATAGTCTATTACTCTAGATAGAATCTCTATCTTCCTTTGAGGTGATTAAAACTAGGAAGAAAACCATGCCTAATAGACAAATAAAAAGAGTAGATATATTAATCCAAGAAGAAGAAATCCATATATTTATATACTCCACAAAGGGATAATCACCTAATAAATGACACACTAGAAACTTAAGTCCAATATCTACTTCCAACGAATGAAGGCTATCATCATTGATGATCAACACATGTGTCACCATAGAAAAATACATTGTGACACATCCAAGGAAGACTTGAGTTAGTGATAATAACTAAGAATGACCTAAATTTAAAGATAATGGGTTGGAAGTCAAGTCCAAAGCAATATAACCTTGAGAATTCAATCTATATTCATTTGAATCCTATGGTTCTCGGCCTCTGCAACCCTACTGGTGTTTGTATTAGAAGAGATTAGAACTAATTTAGGAGTAATAAAAGGATGAATTTGGATAATATTCACATGATATTAGTCACTAAATTCATGTAAATAATTATTCAAATTAGAGACTCTACACAAATGAGGCTCAATCCAACCTTAGAGGGTTCTATATTCCCCATAGTCAAAGAATTCCTTCCCAAACTCACCACACCATCTACACTAATCACATCATTGTATCCTTTGTGTAGCAATGAAATTGACTTGTGTGATGCTTCTCCATTTCCCACTGCCCTAACTCCTCCTCCGCTTAGCAATGCTACTGCCACAATGCTCCAACTTTTGCTTTCCATTATTACATTATTATAAATTATATATAATTTAACATAATTACTATATTATAATATAAGATGCATGTGACTATTATAAACTATAAAGAAATAAATTTGTTTAATTGATGTGTTATTTTATTTAGTATGTAAAATTAAATTTTTGGTACTTGTCTTATCTTATCATTAAATAATGATTATATTTATATTTCATTTTAATCACCTAGCTATTTTTTTATGTTTTCCTTAGTAGGGCCCAATGAATTGATATGGAATACTGATTCCCAAAAATGTAAAATGATTGACAATATCAAAATGCATGTAAAATTTTATTTTCATGTGATTGACCTAGGTGTTTCTACGTTAATTCAATCTTGTAAATTGCCTAATCTCCTTTTGTTAAGATAATATAATATTTTGAGCAGTTTCTTTATAGCAGTCTCCATGTTCTTGATATTTTTCTTGTTTTAAAACTTATGGTAATTGCTTTTAGCCTTAGAACTTGGTTTATTTTGAAATAGAATTGATATGGAATATTGACTCCAAAAAATGTAAAATGGTTTACAGTACCAAAATGCATGTAAAATTTTATTTTTGTTCACATGTTCATTTGAATGACCTGAGGGTTTCTACATTAATTAAATCTTGTAAATTACCTATTCTCCTTTTGTTAATATAACATTAATTTTTAAGATGTTTTCTTTATAGTAGTGAACATGTTCTTGGTATTTTTCTTGTTTTAAAACTTATGGTAATTGCTCTCAGCCTTGGAACTTGGTCTATTTTGAAATATTAAATTAGTTGGGGTATTTATCTCATTATTAAGTATATTTTCCTCTAAAATATTTATTTAAAAATGTATAACTACATGAATATAAACACTCAAATTTAATCATTAAGTATTTTATAATGTTTAATCTTGACATCCTTTCTTTGCTTGGTCTACTCATAATTTTGTTATCTTGTGATATCTATGAGAGCCTTCACTTTATATTTACTATCAGTCAATTACTAGAAACATCATTTAGGCATCCCTATTATGCTTACAAGTTCCCATCATCAAAATTCCAATAGTCTTTGTCCTTCTAGGACAAGACCACACTAGGTAGACATGACCACAATTCGACCTTGTACACTAGTACGGTCTTGTCCCCTGTGCTCCAATGATAACTTTTCAAATTTTAAATGTTTCATAGTGACACTTTTTTACACTAAAATAACAAGTTGGTTAATAAAAATATTCTAAATATTCCTCTATATAATAACAACTTTAAATCTATAAAAACACTATGAACGATATAAATATATAAGCTCATTAACAAATTACTAAAACTATATAATAGAATCTAATTTGACCAAACTTATAGATTCTAATCATTTCATGATACTCAATAGGATTGAGAGAGGAATGGAACATGGATGAAAATATGGAAATAAGATATATGGATGTGATTAAACCAACAGAGCTAGGCATAGGATTATAAATGCATTAAGGATGGCAATGAAATTGCACTATTTACCAATGCATGGAGTTTATTAGACCATAAAGGATGGTTGTACATGGTGCTAAGATAATCTACAAAATCTAAAAGAGGTAAATTTAGACATGAAAGTAGCAGGCTTGGATTGGAGAATTGAGCACGTATAAAATCACCAAACTAGTGAAAAGTTATATAAGGATTAGGCCTTGCATCCATGATTTCTTGTTGAAACACATCAAGTTCTCATTTCCAACTTGTCTAAGAATAGGGGTTTGATTGAGAAACACCCCTCAATTACTACACCATTTTTTAAGGTTTTGCAATTGTGTTATAAATTAATTAGGGTTTTAAAGTGGGAGATTAATTTCCTAATTATCTATAACTAATTTTGGAAGAGAGAGGGAGGTTTTCTAAAGGCAATAATGGGTGAATCTAATCATCAAATAAATTATGCATTTTGAGTACTTTTATAAACTATACAGTCTTGGAAACTATGGCACATTTTTGGTAGCTATGATATACTTCTCATAGCTATTGTATGGTCTTGATATAAATTGAATTTTATTAATTCACTCTAGAATTTTTGGGTTATGTTTGCCTTGATTCTTGGACCTCTTTGCAACTAATTTCAGCCTTGGATAGATTTATGATTATTCAATGTTTTTTTCTCACAATTTTGGATTTGTACATTTTATTTATTCCTTATTGTAATTAGGTCCTAGTTTTACTATTTTATAGTTATATCTATTTAGATATGACTTGCACATTTTTTATGGGTAGTTATAATGCATGTTGATTTTAAACCACTTTCCATTATGTCAAAAACTAGCTCAATCAAATTCAATGAATAAATCAAAAAAATAGACATAATTATTAGAAATAATATATCTAGAATAAAAAATAAATGAAAATTAGGGATTTTAATAGAATATGTGATTTTTCATGACTATAGGGTAATCATTAGAAATAGACAACATAAAATAGCTCTTAAAGAAGAGATTAACAAAACCTAGAAAAAATTAAATGAATAGAGACAGTTTTTCAGAGTGCACACCCCTGACAATGGATAGAATGGTTCTAGATTTAGAAGCCCTATTATCGCAATGAAAGTTTGGTTTTGAAAATTAATAATTTCTAAATTTTTATTTTCTTGATCCTATTCATATGTCTTAGGGATTTAAAAACCTTACTCACTTTTCCTAAAATTTGCCCAAATCTCTAGAAAACTAATCTCCTTCTCTACAACCTTAACAAATCAACAAAAGCCAATAAAAAATGAGGGAATTAATGGGTGGATTATGTTATCCCTCCATTATTATAAGATACCTATTTTAGAGAAAAATAGAAAACAACACTCAATACATTTCAACAAGCAATTCATGGAGGCGAAGTCCTAATCTTATATGAATTTTTGTGCTAGCATGAATAAGTTGTAAAAGTTCAGATAAATTGTTTAACTCTTGATTCAATTTTGCTCTAAATGTTAATTTTTTCTATAACACAATAGATCTCTTCAATATATTATTAACTCTTACTTTTAACATTCACTTATCGGTCACTGTATGTCTCTTCCTTATCATTTCATGTCCTAAATATACTAATGCCCTATGTATGTATAGACCTCTTAAATCCAAAGATACACCAAATTGGCATGCAAGTTGACACCCAATAGATGAAAAAATTAACTAAATTAGGACCACATGATAAGGGTGCACCAAAAACTGGCTCAAAACTATCCATATCTAAATGACCATAAAATATGAGGCTGATAAATGATTAGATCTTTGATTGCATCAACATATATTTCATGTTGGATAATTTAAGAATAGCCGAACGGACGGTTATAAAATATAATGCCTTATCTAGTTTTGGTATTAAAGGATTTTGATAGCAAGAGTGTGACACTTGATATTATAAATGTGGCTATAACTAGAATTGAAAGACATTTTTCATGCTTTATATCTCTTTGATGAGAGATGCATGAGTGCTCTCCAACATCAACAAAAATACAAAATACTCATAGTTAAGCAACCAAAAAAAAAAAATTCAAAGGTAGCAAATTTCACATAAATAATTTACTTTTAAAATTTGATTACATCCATGACACGAAGGAAAATTCACCCAAAAGTGGTGGGGTCCTTATCTTATAAAATATGTCCTTGGACCTTATACTTATCGATTTCAAACTTTTGAAGGACATATTTTCAAAGAGCCAATAAATGCTTAATTTTTGAAAAATAATTATCCTTGACATTTTTACTTCTTACTTTTATTTTTGTTCATGTTTTTCACTTCTTATACATATATATTATCTAGTTATAGTTAGTTTATTTTCTTTTAGGATACCATTTATTGCAGGATTTTTTACAACTCGTTTTTGTTTCCTTCTTCTTATCTTTCACCCTTGGGATTTGACATAATATTACCGCTTTATAGTGCCTTTGGGTTCCCTAATTTTGACACCTCTTATAATTTTAGTGCTTATGACCAGCCATGTTTATTACTCTTCATGTTGGGTGCCTTCTAAGAAATCTTACAAGAAACTAGAGAAATTGCTCAGGGATTTTCTTTGGTCCAATTTTTCTCATGGAAATGGATTACACATGGTGGCCTAAGAATATTATTCCCTCACTTAGGATACCATAGGTATGGGGCTCATTGTCATAGCTTGGTAAGGATGAATGAACTATGTAGAACCTCACTCTACCAGTTTATGAGTTTATCATGCACATATTAGATAATTACATGCTAGACAATCCTGGTACCTTTTAAGCAACTGCATGTAATCTTTCTTCTCAGCTGCACTTAGGTGAGTACCTAGCCAAACCTTCCTTGGATTCTCATAAGAACCCAAGTTGCACTCAGTCACTTCTTTTGAGATGAATATAGTTAATCAGTTATGTACCACATAATCCTATGGCATAACTAATTATCTTGAAATGTACACGTTTCTGGGTTCCTTGTACACTACGGTTCTAGGAAAAGAAATTGTTTCACAAAAGAAAGACAAGGGAGGAGAGAAAGAAGAGAGAGAAATAAGGAAAAAAAGATACCCAGATAACCAAAAACCTTGAAAAAAGTGCCCCATTTGAACCAATAAATTATAAATATAAAAATTATACGAATATAATTTGACAATTAAAACTACTCTGGACCTAAATTAAGTGTCTAAACCTAAAAGTCTTTTTCATGTATGTATGTATGTATGTATGTATGTATGTATGTTACACTATCGAATAAAGTCATATCTTGGAAATATTTGATACGATAAAACCTTGATTTAACGTGTAAATAACTTTGACATAATAAATCTCCTAATCACAACAATGACGACTTAATTGAAAGAAACATTCAATATAAATATATGCTTCCTCAACATGATGCAATCCACCACTCATTGAGTTGTACCCAAACAAAGATTCCAACCCATCTCAACCGCCCCCCAAGTCCCATACCTTGAAACTTTCCTCATCACCAAATATGATACAACTGAATACCAATGTAAACACAAACTATGGAAAAAATTAAAAATACAATTAATTGTTTACTACAACTATGAAATTACAAAGTCAAAGGGAGAATACTCGTTTATGTCCGACCACCCTAAAATGCCCTAAAACAAAAATATAAAGTCTCTTAATTCTGGAACAATTGACCTAACGTGATTCAAATGTCTCAAAAGTGGAGCAGCAGCCTTTGTGTGAGCGGCATAAACAATTACGTGTAGGGGGCAGTTTCCTGGTTTTCATTAAAATATGAATCATATGCACATTAAAGTAAAAGCCTATGCCGAAAAAGATGTATGGACCTTTCTATCCGTGTGTGGTCGGACACGTAAGCTCATGGACGGTGCTGCCCTTCTCTTTTGTTTCAATGTAGTTGACTTATTATTTCCCCACAAAATACAACTCAGATTAAACCCGCCATTACTCTTACAGCCTACATAGTCTCTTTATCTACAGCTTCGTCTACGTGTTCTTTCTCTCTACCACAAAATGAGTTTGAATATATATATTTGAAAATATATATATATATATATATACACATTGCGTATATGACTTGTATAATGTTTCATGTTTCTATGCTTCTATCTGAATATATTCTGAGAAATATAGAAGCTGGATCTCTGTTTGTTTGAATTTGTTTTATTTTATTTTTCTTCTTGGGGGTTGAATCTAGATAAAAAGAATTGGGTTGGTTTTCAGAAGTTATGGGAAGGACACCATGTTGTGAGAAGAATAGTGGACTGAAGAAGGGGCCATGGACACCTGATGAGGATCAGAAGCTCGTAGAATATATCAAACGCCATGGACATGGCAGCTGGCGTGCCCTTCCCAAGAGAGCAGGTATTGCCTGGCAATTTTGTTTTTGAGTTTTATAAAAGATATGCCAAAGCTCAATGGATAAATTTTATAAATAGTTTTTGAACTTCTTATTTTGAGTATAGAATCTTGTTACAAATTTATATTAAACGTTTATTTTAAATTTTATAAGAAAATATGTAGAATTGCTTTTTAGATGAACTTTATAAATAAAAATGTTTTGATTCTTGAAGAGCCTGCCAGAATTCTATTCTTATTATGATTCTTGATATATAAGTTGAAAGCTCGGCATATCTTTAAAAATATATATTTCTAAACGATCAGGTTAAAGTAATCATAGGA
Source organism: Torreya grandis (assembly GCA_037957365.1). Classification (NCBI taxonomy): domain Eukaryota; kingdom Viridiplantae; phylum Streptophyta; class Pinopsida; order Cupressales; family Taxaceae; genus Torreya; species Torreya grandis. The sequence continues at coordinate 1,380,444 of JARHVA010001995.1, forward strand.
CATCAAAATGTGTGTTTATCTAATTATAAGATTGTCTGGTTCGAGATTGAATTTATCAAATATTGATTTAAATTTTTGTGTATTGAATTATGATTGGTAAACTTATTTAGTTTATATCATGATTCCATTCTTATTATTAATATGATTCAATACATAATTGAAAGATTGGCACATCTTTGGAAAATAATTATTCCAAACTTTTCAGACCAAAATGATCGTAGAACATATCAAAATGTGTTCATCTGGGTCGAGATTGAATTTCTCGAGCATTGATTTACATTTTTGTATATTAAATTATGACTGATAAATTTATCTGATTTATATTATTAATATGATTTGATACATAAGTTGAAAGTTCGGCACATCTTTGGAAAATAAATACTCCAAAGCCTTCAGGCCAAAGTGGTCATAGGATATATCAAAGTGTGTTTATCTGTTTATAAGATTGTCTGGTTTGAGATTGAATTTCCCAAACATTGATTTAAATTTTTGTGCCTATTGACTTATGACTGATACACTTATCTGGTTCCTATCATTCAATATAGTGAACAAGTTGAGAGATGATGCGTTTTAAATCTATTTAAGTTGCATACCTTATAGATTCTGTTCTCCAGTCGGTAGTATTGTGAGAGTTTTCTAAAATCAACCATATGGCAAGATTAGGTTTGACGTTTCTGGTTAATTCTCTGCAAGGTCTTGTAGATTCTTTGTTTCTAAAGTATTTTGAATGCATTTGTTAAAAGAAATGGTGAGTTGGGAACTTCAATGGTGGGATAAATGTTGGTGGGTTTTATTTCAGTAGCCTGAATGGGAAGTTTTTGAGTTATTAGATTATACTGAAAGGTATGAGACCCTGAAAATTCTGAATATATCAGATTGCATTTCAATCTATGAGACTGAGAAAATTGTGTAAACTAGGTTCTATTGTAAGCTATGTGATGACTTAATGGCCCTTTGGGCCTATTTGGTCTGTTAGTGTATTCATTTTTTTAAGGTGTTTAATTTAATTATAAAATTTCAAGCACTGTTTGACTGTTTCAAACTAGGTTGTATATGAAAGTGTGAGGCATGAATAATTGATTTGCAGGGCTGTTGAGGTGTGGAAAAAGCTGCAGGCTCCGGTGGACAAACTATTTGAGACCTGATATAAAGCGTGGGAAATTTTCAGTAGATGAAGAGCATACCATAATTGAACTCCATGCTGCTCTTGGAAACAAGTAAGTCTCAGTGTTGGCTCTCTTCTTTGCTTGTTTTGAGCCTAATGAAGTAGGTCCTTAATCAAAATATTATTCTCCTCCCTTTTGTAAAGGCATAGAAAATAAAGTGAGATTGATCGTTGGATAAATCTATGGTAAAGCTCACATAGCTAAAATGGCACTGGTGACTGAACTAACAATGGAGATTATTGTTTTGTTTTTTGTGTGCAGGTGGTCTACAATAGCTGGACATCTTCCTGGCAGGACAGACAACGAAATTAAGAATTACTGGAACACACACTTGAAAAAACGTCTACTGCAGATGGGAATTGATCCTGTAACACACAAGCCAAGAGCAGACCTATTGGGTCTCTCCCATGTGCCTCCATTTTACAATGGGTTTTCTTTAAGTCCTGAGCAGCAATGGGAGAATGCAAGGCTTGCAGAATATCTAACACAGGCCTTGTTCATGGCTGATAATAAGGGAACCCATACCCCAACAGATTTGCTGATAAGGTCTAATGATCAATATAATTTGCAGAAAAGCATGAGCAGCTCAACATGGGTACTTCCGCAGCAAGGAATGGCCCTAGATTTTAAGGGTCTACCCTCCAATTTGGAGCAGTTGCTTCAATCACAGACAAATGAATGTGCCTCCAATATTAGAAAGTTGGAGCAACTGCTTCATCAATCTCAGACAATAGGCTATTGTCCTTCAAATAACATCAGCCCTAATGGCTATATAAACCATGATGAATATGGTGGATCCAATATTGCAGATTTTTCATCTCCATGCTCCATGGATGGACTTCAAATGAAGGCACACCAACCTCAGATCTTAAGGAATGAGAATATGTTTCTTCACAACCAAGGAGATCATGATGATATCAATGGAGGAAATGATAATATTCTCAATGCTGGAGACTTTAAACCTAAGGTCTCATTTGATGAAATTAATCTTAGTACAACAATGTGGGGTGATCAAGAAGACCCATTACAGCTAGTGAGTCATCCTACATTCTCCACATCAAATAGCACCATGTACAACCAGCCTGAACTAATTTCCTTCATAAACACTAGCACTGAATCCTCTTCAATGGTGAACAACAATTCCTATGCTGACCCAGTAGTGTCAAAGCCACAAGTGGTGAATACTGAGGCCGGCAAAGAATTTTGGAGCACTGTGCTCAGGGCAGTTGGAACAATTCAGCCGCCGAATATCATCAGTGCTTAGCAATAAGAAGGATATATATATATATATATGTAATCCTTTTTTTTCAATAATTTTGTATATGTTGTATCAGTCAATGAATAATTATGGCATTCTTCTTGAATTGGGATGAATGATTCTTTAATTTCTCTTATCATGTCTGTGTTTTGTAAATGTCATCTAATTTCCGTGATTAACTTGAATTTTAAATACAACAGCTTAGACAATCCCCCAAAAAACATTAAAATTATTCGTTTAAATCATAGTATCCATATGTAAGTTTCTTTAAAATAAAATCATACGATATTACAGCATTATATATTCTGTGGAGGCTCTCACGTAAGAGACAGTGAGTTCTGATAGTCAATGACGAACGCACCAGTTGCTTAGGCTCTTCGGATATAACAAAACGTTACTTATAGAAGGTGAAGATATGTTACGCTGATGTTTATTAGTGGTGGGATCTTTGGAAAGTTGCTCGGTTAGGTTTTTAGTTTCCTATGTTTTCTTCCTTTGTTGGCCACCACAATGCTATGAATAAATAGGATGACTGACTCTTTGGCAGTTGTATCATTTGATGCAGTGGTGTTTGCTAAAGCTCTGTTCATCAATGGTGGCAAAGTGAGTTCGGAAATTTATATTGAAAAGTTTCCACGAGTTAACAAATCTCTCTCATTAAACCCTATGTCTAATGTTGTTTTAGAATGTCTTAAATTTGATAAAGTATATCAATTGTTTAAGAATTTGTATTCAGTTGCTTGTTTTGTTCACTGAATCTATGGTTAAGAGTTGGGTACATAATAATTGGCGATCCTAGGGTGTTAAGCTTGAGGGCATGAAAAACCTAACCAAAGGGTTTGTTTCTTTTAAATTTTCTCAATCTTGAGCACCGTAAAACCATTAATGCTCACGGCCCATGGTTTATTCTCAATATCTTGATAATTTTCTTTCACTGGACTAGGGATTTTAATGTTTCTGAATAAGTCAATCTCAAGATCCAATTCTAGGTAGCGTTTCCAGGTCTCTTTTTACCCCTTTGGGGTTCTGTCGATTGGCTAATAAAGCCTTTAGATCATTTCATTTTCCATGGGCAAAACATATTTTATACAACCATGCCCCATTAACATTTGTGTGTTGAGGTCAATCTTTTCAAGAATTTCAAAGAAATGATAAATATAAAAATAAGAGACAAGCACATATCATGATGTGTCTTGTATATCAATATGCCTAACACCTACTTTTGATGTCAATCCACAGACCATAAGATTCATGAGTGCCCTCTCATGGGTAACTCAAGACTGGTTACATAACCCAAAACCTCAACTGAGGTGAATATAAATGTTGTTGCTTTTGCAGATGGGCGATGAGTCCATAATATGACTCATCATATCCAAGTAATAACCTTATTTTCTCCTCATCTACCTTTCCTTAAAGTGGATTTAAATGTCAATATTAGGACTCATAGTTGATTTAAAGTAGAATATGAGATATTTATCTTAGTTATATCTTAAAAGTCATTGTTACTCACTTTGTCAACTAAGTTTTAACACATATGTAGAAAAAGATGTTAGTTTTACATATACAGGTCAAGATGAGGTAATAAAACCAGATAAATATGTTTTGAACATCTAAATTATCTAAAGAGAAGAAGTTTTGAAGACTTCATAGCTCCAGAGGACCACATGACAGTTCTCCTTGCCCTTTTGACTTATCTTTGGAGGTCACTAGTTTGGTTCCAAAAGTTTTCAACTTGGCTCCAAAGGTTGTTATAAGGGCAATACACATGCTGCGAAGATATGAAGACTAATTCCAGAATGTCTTGAGCTATTTTTAGAAAACCTTGTTGTATGCTAGAAATAGAACTTTCTAATTTAATAGATGTTTCCATTTATAGTCAAGGTATTTATAGTCCCTCTCAAGCATAGTTGTGATTACTTTAAGCCTTTTCATATTAAAATATAACTAAGTGGTTATAACTATCAGAATAATGTACCAGACTCATAGTAGTAAAATAGAATATTCTATAAGATCCAAGATCTACCATTTTCCACCTTTTTCTCTTATAAAAATGGGAAGGATACCAGTTTCTAATAACAATATCTTGGTTAAGGTTGTTAGATTGTTAAGTCATATTTTGGAAGTTGTTGTAAAATGTTGTTGTTATGGTGTGGAGCTAAAAGCCTCATCTGGTGCAAACAGGGAGGAGGTTGCTAAGTTCTAGGGAGACTGGCGTCGGCAGGGTGCAGTGCACAGGGAAACCGACGACGGCATGGTGGATAGGAAGGAAACCGACATCGGCAGGATGTCGGCCGACGACGGTCACCTCCAGGCAGATAGGGACCGACGTCGGTCGCCTGTGGCAGTTTGAACTGATTGTTCCACGGACAGTTCGTTCATTGAACCAAGTGTTTACATGCAAAGGCTATTTTTGGTCTTGAGTTGCATGTCTAATTATTGTAATTAGGTTAGTCTAATTATTGTATGCATGAGATATATATATGGACTCATAGGCTGTAGTGTCAGTTCGTAGCTAGTGAGTAAGAGAGCAATAAGCTCCTTCAGAGAGAAGAGAGCAATGGTGCGTTCCTCCTAGTGCCACAGTACCAAGGTGGGTACTGGATTGGAGAATCAGAAGGGTTCTTCGTGTGTGTATGATCTTGGTCAGCATGTGGGCATGACTTTCTATAGGAGATCTACAATGGTGAGTATGATCTAGTTATTTGCAGGTAGCAGCAGAGAGCAGGAGATCTACTTGGAGTACGATTGTGTACTTGGTGAACTGGCAGCGTGTTACTGACTGGTTGGAGAGGTGAACATCAATTCTGTATTGGAATTGATTGTTGTGACCAAGAGAGAGAGGGAAGAATGTCTTGAGAAGTGGCAAACCTTTGAGGTGGAGGAAGAAGTGGCATCTTCCTTATTGTATATTCTTTTGAGTGATTATTAATACAATTGTGTATTGTCTCTCAATTCTTGTGTTGTTTCATATTTCTAGTTACTTTATATTTTTGGTTAAATTCTGTGTTTAGTTGTTAATACGAGAAGTAATCATATGTGCTCTAATTGGTAGAGCAAGATCCCTGACAAGTGGTATCAGAGCATGTTTGTTGTTCTAGGTCCCTGACAAGTGGTATCAGAGCATGTTTGTTGTTCTAGGTCCTCGACAAGTGGTATCAGAGCTTTTGGTTGGGTTGACTAACAGGTGGTTTTAGATCTGGTAGTGTTTTTGATTACAGGTCACTCACAGGGGTTTCAAATTGAGTGGGAGTATTGCAATGGCAGAAGAAAGTAAGCTACGAATGGAGAAACTGAATAGCACGAATGGTCTGATTGATGGAATGAAAGAGCAGGTAAAAAGAGATCATTGGTTGGTAGCAGATCAACTTGTGGAAGTGCATGTTGCAGGTAATATTGCACAGGGTGTCCTGGATAAAGTGGAATCTTTGTTTACAAATTCTTTTGCCTCTTTCCATGCAACCCGAAATAGAGCATCTTTTCATGGGTACGTCTTTGGAGACTTTGGAGAGATTTATTTAGGAGTTGGAGAGCCTTGTCAGATTATTGATGAAGGGGAAGTGAAGCTGAAATTGTAGGCAGATGACACACAGTGGTTGAAGGAAGTCATGCAGGTACCAGTCTTGGAGATGAGTATAATTTCTTCAGAAAATTTGGGTGATGAGAGATGCATTGTAACTCTCACAGTGGATACACTTGAATTAGATGGTGGTAAGAAATTAGGTATCCTTTATCTATCTACTTATATTACTGATTCACCTTCTGTTGTAGAGATGTGGCTTCATAGGCTTGGTCACATATGTAGGAGGAGAATGCAGGTTTTGAAGCGGAGGTCAGATGTCTTTGACAAGCTAAAGAACTGGAAAGCCTTGGTGTTCATGGAGGAGATGACGGACAGAGATCAGGTGAGGGAACTGAATTATTCTGAGCAGAGCAGGGTTGATTTGATTAGGATTTTGATCCATAGAGAGCTCACGGATAAAAGGTTATCACTCACAGATGAACACAGGTACTGGCATCGGTCAGACAGTAACCGACGTCGGCAACAGGAAGACCGACGTCGGTCATGAAGGAACCGACATCAGCAGGAGGGACATCGGCGTCGACCAGGGAAATGATGTTGGCAGTCAGGGTCAGTACAGGGAGCCAACATCAGTCGAAAACAGACTGGGAGATGGCTGAGATCGGTCACTGGTATGGATAGTGGGCAGATAACAAGTCTCAAATGCTCATGTCGAGGTCAAAAAGGGTAAGTGAACCTCATATTCATTGTTCACCTTCTTTATATTGCTTTTTTGATAGTCAAGAACCAGGAAGATGGAAGAGCCAATGCAGGTAGAGTCCAGATACAGTGGGAGCTTGGCATGGATGAGGAGTGTGAGTCCTTGGAGAAGAACCAAACAGGTATTTGTTGGTAATTTTGTCAGCTGGAAGTAAGCACTGAGAGACGGAATGGATTCCCAAGTTAAAGAAGAGAGTGGATGGATACATGAGACGGAAGGCCAAGGCATATGGTCTTGAAGAAGCTGCATGATAGTGGTATAGGTATTGATAGGTGGATGACTAAGCATGGCTTCAGTCAATGTCAGTGTAACTATTGTGGTTTTTGTCTTACCAGGTGGATGATGAGTCGTGACATTATCCAGTTACTATATGTGGGTAATTTGCTAGCAGGTTTTGTACATACAGGTATTTGCTGAGCTAAGGGTAAGGTTAGTTCAGAGGCGTGTCAGGGAGAATTTGAAGCAGCAAAATCCTTTGGCATAAGAGACATGGAGATTTTATCTCCAGTTGGAGCTGATGTGAAGACGGTGTTGGTGGGGTTCATGATGCAGGATGCAGAATCAGAAAGCACACCAAGGGCTAGATAGTTCAAGCTTAGCTTGAAACAGGGTTTGAAATCACATGAGGTCTAGTTTAGACCTGAGTTTTCCCAAGCAGTGGGAGTTGTCAGAAAGTATGGAGCCAATTCGAGAAAGAGGTAATGAAGGGCAGTTCAGTAGATTCTTATAGGGATCAGTGGCAGGTTGACATGCTATGCAGGGTCAAGTTATTTTCTACATAGGTTTGTAGATGCAGATTCAGCAAGTTACTTGGATGACAAAGGCATAAAGGTTAGAGCATCACAGGGTGTGGTGGTTAGTCTTCAGGATTGATCTTGAAGAGGGATACAAGCCAGGGTACAATTAGACAGAGTACAGGTACATGTACAATTACAGCTGTTTATCTCCAAGTGGGAAATTATTATGGTGTGGAGCTAAAAGCTTCATCTAGTGCAAACAGGGAGGAGGTTGCTGAGTTCTAGGGAGATCGGCGTCGACAGGGTGTAGTGCACAGGGAAACCGATGATGGCATGGTGGATAGGAAGGAAACCGACATCGGTAGGATGTTGGCCAACGACGGTCACCTCCAAGCAGACAGGGACCGACGTCGATCGCCTGTGGCAATTTGAACTACTTGTTCCACGGACAGTTCATTCGTTGAACCGAGTGTTTGCATGCAAAGGCTATTTTTGGTCTTGAGTTGCGTGTCTAATTATTGTAATTAGGTTAGTCTAATTATTGTATGCATGAGATCTATATATGGATTCATAGGCTATAGTGTAAGTTCGTAGCTAGTGAGTAAGAGAGCAATAATCTCCTTCAGAGAGAAGAGAGCAATGGTGCGTTCCTCCTAGTGCCACAGTACCAAGGTGGGTACTGGATTGGAGAATCAGAAGGGTTCTTCGTGTGTGTATGATCTTGGTCAGCATGTGGGCATGACTTTCTATAGGAGATCTACAATGGTTAGTATGATCTAGTTATTTGTAGGTACCAGCAGAGAGTAGGAGATCTACTTGGAGTACGGTTGTGTACTTGGTGAACTGGCAGCGTGTTACTGACTGGTTGGAGAGGTGAACATCAATTCTATATTGGAATTTATTGTTGTGACCAAGAGAGAGAGGGAAGAAGGTCTTGAGGAGTGGCGAACCTTTGAGGTGGAGGAAGAAGTGGCATCTTCCTTATTGTATATTCTTCTGAGTGATTATTAATACAATTGTGTATTGTCTCTCAATTCCTGTGTTGTTTCATATTTCTAGTTACTTTATATTTCTGGTTAAATTCTGTGTTTAGTTGCTAATACGAGAAGTAATCATATGTGCTCTAATTGGTAGAGCAAGATCCCTAACAAGTGGTATCAGAGCATGTTTGTTGTTCTAGGTCCCCGACAAGTGGTATCAGAGCATGTTTGTTGTTCTAGGTCCTCGACAGTTGTCATATAAATATAATGTTTTTGTTAGAAGTAAGAAATTAGAATGAAATAAAGATTGATTTTGGGATAATTGTTGTAGTAGAACAATATCATTATATTCAGATTTATGTAACTTGACTTGACATCAATGAGAATTTGAAGTTGAATTTTTTGAGAGTTTCATAATGTTTTTCATCCCCATTCCAAGGAAGATCAATGGCCCACTCATTCCAAGGAAGAAAATTTAATTTGGTATTTATATATTAATTATATTATGCAAGTTTATTTTTAGTATTATATGTTGAAAATATTATTCAATATATTTTTGTTGTTAACCTACATAGGTATGTGTGTATTTTCAATCATCGTCATTTTTAGAACTTCCATTCATATTTCATTATGAATTACAATATTTGAATTGACTTAGTTAACATTCCAATTCAAACAATTTCTATTTCAAGCAAGAGTGATTTCATTCAAGTACATAGAGTAAAAGTGTGATTTTAATTACAAGTAATTTATAATTTTCAAAGTTTGATTTATTTTCAAGAAAATTATATTAAGAATTGATTTCAACAGTTGAATCCCAGGATTTTAATTTAATTGATTCAAGTAATTTATTCCCATTAGAAAATAATATTAGCCAAGCCTTTTCATACCCTCTCGTATATAGCCTTTGGACATTGCCCAGATTCATATGATATTAGTTAAACTTAATTGGAGGATACAATGACCCTCATCATTTTTGACATCATTGTCAAGGACATTTTCTAAGTGTTATTAGGTTGTAAACTAGACAAAGCTAACAGTTGATAGTCTCCCTTTAAGCAAACATAGGAGTTTAGATGTATAAATATATATAGAGATTCAAAAGGAGGATTCATTCCTAAAACCCTCAACAAAAATCCATAAGCAACACCAACTTACAAGATGGAAGTGAGAAAAAATAATCCTTAGTAAATGAATTATAAACCATTGGGGAAGAACCACAAATTATTGAATAATAATCACAATTATTATCACCTGAACCTTGGGATTATTCCCAAAAAGTAGGTGCATCGTTTTTGAGAAAGCAATCCAAGCTAAAGAACATTATAAGCCAAAATTTTGAATCCCAATCAAGTAACCTCCTAGCCTCTTCAAAAACTTATACACGACTTAGGAAATTAATTTATAATGTATATTGGTCTCTTTGGATCATAAATCCACATTGATCATTTTGAAGCAATTTGATCTGCAGCTTCAGATTCACTCAATAAATAGTAGTTCCTCAGTACCTCTCGACAGTTTCCCCTTTTGGCCATTTTTTTCTTCGCGCCCCCTTTTCTCAAAATTTTGCTAAGTTCAGCATCCTCCCACTTCCTCCACATGATAGCGCGATACTCGTCCAATGTGGGGAAAACTTAATTCCCCTCATGATGAGTGACAACTCGGCATGTGTCACCCCATGCTCCTTAGATTTTTTTCACTTGGTTCGGGCCTTATAGTAGTGCCATTGGTTGTCAATACTAGGGGAGCCCACAAAGCAATTAATGTAAGATTAAAATGCTGCTTCACCACATGGCATCCACACACTCATTTTGGTGAGTGTATGATTTGCTTTCTTAGGGGGAACATCATCTCGACATGTGGTGATCTCATGCTAAATCATGCCAATAAAGCCCTTGGTCCTTCTAGAGAAGCATCAACTTGATGCATGTCATCTCTGCACTTATCCGAAGAGGATGTCAGTTTGCCAAAGATTAAAGAGCACCATTGGATAAATACGTGGGTCCTTCCTTTCAAGTAAGATTTTAAAATACTTTAAGCTTCACCTAAAGTGTAATTTTGTAAGTTTGGGGGGGAGACCAAGGTTTTTCAAAGTGGCATAAGCAGACATGTGACACTACCTCACTTCGCCTAAGCATACTAGTCATAACTGGAATAAATAGTTATACCATATCCAAGATTTGGGATGTAACTGCACTCATGAGTTATAGATCATTTTCAGTTGCAATGGCATCATGGGCACGAGTGGTAGAATATTAAGATGTCATCTCTTTGATAAGTTGATTCACCTATATATTTGAGGTGCTTACCCTCCAGAGGGGTTGGTGATTATTTTGTTTTCACATTATTATTTCTCTAAACAACCATTGTAATAGACTAGGGTATAGTAGTAGTTATAGTTTTTATTCTGCAAACTTAGTAGGTGTGACTCATAAATATTAGTGGATGCTTTGTATGTGCCTTTTGTGGCCTTCTATATTCAATTCCCTATCCACAATGAAGAGGACATGGTGTTATGTGTTATTTTGGGTCAAAACTATCTATGACTACTATCTATTTTCTTCTACTTCCATAGTGTAGATCTTTGTTTATGTTGTAGATCTTAATTCATGCTTTTAAGCTCTTTTATGATCTATGGTGTTTAGAGATTTGTACTATTTTATACAAGTTTACATTAACATTTCAAAATCTATGACACATCGCCTTAAATTAGATTTACTTTCATGTTGTTTACTATTTTTCTCTTCTACCCCTTTCCACCACCCAAATTGAATGAAGAGTCAGCTTCTATAATACTAGAGGTCGCTTTATACACCACATTTGATCCCACATCTGTAGAGCTTCCCATAGATTGTTGTCTAACCTGAAGTGAAAGTTTTAGACATCAACATTTTAAATTTTTTTTGGCACTCCCAGTGGGACTAATCTACTAGTTTTCTAGAAAAGAGATCTAGTTTATGATTAATAGGCTCATAACAAGGTCATAGACTACAAATAATCCAAATTTGATAATACCACCTTCGGGAGTTCCTACTCACCAAAGAGATCTAGGTCATAATGCTATACAACAACAACAACAATGACCACATCAACAATAACAAATAGCACATCCTACACCAAGGAATTTTGTGTCATGGGATAGTGGTAGCCCTCTGATCCCACTGACACCCCCGACCCAATGAAACCCCATACCTTGAAATGCTTTAAGGTCACTCCCTAAGTTCTCAAGGGAATATTTCAAGATGGAAACTAAACACATCTAAGATGTGGTAAAAGTGTGCTCCATCTAGTATGTCAACACTCAGAACATAGCCTTGAGGCTACTAGTAGCCTCTTTTAAAGGATGGGCTTTTGATTGGTATAAATCTCTACTAGACAAATCTATTGCCACCTAAGATGACCTAGGTGATAGATTATTTAAGTGATTTAATGAAAAAATGGACTAATCTTCCCTCTTGCAGCAATTAATAACCATCAAAAGGGGATCACAAGAAGCCATGATCAATTTTAACACCAGATTCAAATATTCAAATATTGCTAGCAAAGAATTCCATTGGTGGTTTGACCATCTATGAGCATGGCCATTATTTTTTATTTAAAGGCCCTTAATTCAAATATTTTAGTTATGATCTAGTCATTTGGAGGCCAAACATTGTTAGATGCATATGATATTGTGGTAAGGGTAGATAACACCCTGATTAATGCAGGAAGACTTCCTCCATGATTGCTGATGTTGATGTTCCTTGAGATATCATTACCTTTACAAGAAGAAATTTTGAGCACTTTGAGATCCCCACCCCCTTCTATGTATGCATACCCACCCACTCAAGTGAGCACATCTATCACATCCTCACTGGCTATTGAGATGAATGATATGAAGAGTATTTTGAGGAACTTCTCTAATGAGATTATAAATCTCAAAAGGCAATAGGCTACTCCTCCAAATCCCTCTTACAACAACTACCAAGAGAAGAGACCCCCATACTAGTAGAACCAATACCAGGAGAGGCAAAGGCCAAACTACCAAGGGCTAAATAACCAAGCATCGAATCATTAAGCACCAAATCATAAGACATAGTCTACCAATAAAATAGTTATGGCCCTAGATCTATTACACATACTATCATTGAGCATGAATAGAGAACTCATCACTGACCAGAATAACTTGGTCGATGACTCTAACTCATTGTGTTTCCCTTATAATGAACCTCACATGACTCAAAATTACCCATGGGGTAACTTACTACATAAGATCACCGAATAGATATGGAAAGGAAATGCTCTAGATTCAGCTTATACATACCAATCCTCATGGGTAGAAAACATTACCTTGATGGTGCAAATGTAGGGTATGTCCCTAGAATAAGAGGAAGAAATAGTTTCAAAACATAAACTATTCTCCTGTGTAGAAGATGAATACATGGTCTTTGCAATTGAATTTCCCACATATAGACCCCTGCAAGTGCAATCTGACTACTTTATATGATCGAATAAAAGACTAGATGATATCCCCAAAGCCTTTGCAAGGCCCAAAGAAAACTTTGAAAAGGATCCAACACCTTAGCCTCTACCCATAGTCTATCAAAGGCATAATCAGGGAGTATAGAGTAAGATGAAATACCTTGAGGTCCTACCCTCGAAGTCATATAGTGTGGTGGAACAACTAAAGAAGGCATCGGCCAATCTTTCCCTCTGGGATTCCCTATCCATCACTAAATATAAGACCTTGATGAAGAAATCCTTAGAATAAAAAGAGGAACCCATGCAAAAGAAACCACTCGTATAACATGCAAAGGAAAAAGGGAAGGAAACCAGCATGAACATGCAGCTTTAGGTACCCTCTACATTCATCAATACCAAGGAAAGGGTAAACAAATCATATTCTTCCCCATTTTATCTAACTTTGATTGTGGGTAAGAAACTATTACAAAATGCCATGATCGACTTGGGTATGAGAACGATGGAAATGCCCAAAGAAATAGCTAATGCACTTAAATTTAAGTATGAGCCCTTAAATAAGGGGGTGACGCAACTAGATGGAAAAAGGGTTCAAACCTTAAGAAACATCCAGGCTCTTCCTCTCACATTGTACTCTTACCCAAGTATCACTATACCATAAGATGTTGTAGTGATAGACATCCCACCTATCTTCAGGTTATGTCTATCAATAGATTTCACCACCAAGGTTGGTGGATATATATCATTGGATGGGTCCCATTTAATCCTAAGGACCAAGTATGGTTTAAATTTGAAGGTGTTATCTGAGCCCTTCCACCTAGAGCACATAGTAAATAAATTAATGACAAATTTTGAGGCAACACACACCTCTTTCTCAAGGATAGAGGCACACTATGTAGAGATTCTCGAGGGAAAAAAGGTGGTGGATAACAAAATCCCTGAAGAAGAGCCCTCCTTAATGAGTTCATCGAGAATGACCCATTTACAAACTTTGATGCCACTAGTCTCAGGACCTATATCATCTATGATGAAGACCAGGTCATTTTCAAGGTCACAAGGAAGTAAGAAGACTAGAGCAAAGGGGAAAAAGATGAGTCTAAATTCTAGACTCTGCATTTCAATGGTGCAAAATACAAGATTGTCTCCAGAGTTGGTATGCAACTAACATCTCCCTCTAGGGAAGAGATACTGAGAGATTTTTATTTTCAGTTTGCTTGTACAAATAATGAAGTAAAATATGAGGCTTTGGTCCATGGTCTTAGCCTTGCCAAAATAATGGACATCAAGCATTTGAGGGTGTTTGGTGACTCTAAACTAGTTTTAAGATGGGTAAGAGGGGTGGCCATAAAAAAGAACATGAATATGAGTTCTTACCATCACTACATATGGGACTTAATTGAATCCTTTGAGGCCTTCAATATTTAAATCATCTTGAGGGCCACAAATGCAAAAGTCGATAAAATGGCAATAGTGGGTTCTCAATTTGGCCCAATGATAGCCCTATTCACCAATGAATAGGGAGTGTGAGTCATCATCAGGCTTTCCATCTTAGACAATGACCAAAATTAGTAGGTGTTTGAGAGTGATGCTTAGATTGCAATTTTCATCCAACAATCTTATGAATTCATAGAGAAACTATAGTCAAAGATCAAGGAGGCATATAGAGACCAAGTCATGTAATTGAAGACCAACAAACTGCCAAAGCACCTCATCACTCTAGAAAACCTCTTTGAATCTGATGATGCAAGGAATGACAAGTGCAAATTTGTCACAAATAGGGGTGATTACTATGAATTAAACATTGGAGGTGGAAGAAAGTTAAAAGTTAGAGAAGAAGTTCCTCATAGGGATAAGGAGTGGTTGGTTTCTTTCTATGAGAAATATGAGGGCATCATCACTTGGACTTATGATGACCTAAAAGGATATGATTGAGAGGCCATTCAACATACCATCAACCTAGTAGAAGGAGCCAAAATAGTCTAATAGAAGTAGGAGTTGGTGAACATAAAAATCAAATCCCTGATGGACCAAGAGCTTGGGAAACTAATTGATTCAAGGATTATATATCTAATCAATCATTTGACTTAGGTATCTAACCTAGTCCCTATGTGGAAGAAAAGTAGATAAATCTGATTATGAATGGATTTTTGAGATCTAAACAAGGCATCCTTAAAGGATCATTACCCTCTCCTTTCCATGGAGTAGATAATTTAGATGGTAGTAGGTGTAGAGATGTTTTCCCTTTTAGATAGATTATCCAAGTAAAATCAAGTGTGGGTAAAGGAGGATGATCAACACAAAACTACCTTCACTATGAAGTGGGGAACCTTCACATATATGAAGATGCCTATCAACCTCTCCAATGCTAGGGAAATATTCTAACGAGTGATGGATGTAGCCTTCAAAGGATTGATCAATAACATTATCCTAATTTACCTAGATGACCTCATTATTTTCTCTAAGAAGAAATAAGACCAATTTGACCATTTGGAAAAGGTCTTCTAAAGGTGCCAAGAATTTAAGGTGTCCTTAAACCCCAAGAAATTCATCTTTGAAGTCCCTTAGGGTAAGCTGATTAGATACATAGTATCTAAGGATGGGATCTCTATTGACTTGGATAGGATAAAAACCATAAGAGGACTTGGCCTTACTGGTAAACAAGAAGGGAGTCCAATATTTCCTTAGGAAGATCAATTTCATCAATAGATTCATATTGGACCTCACAAGATTGGTTAGACCAATCACATTAATACTGGAAAAGGACCAAGCCTTCAAATGGACACCCAAAGGGAGAGCATCATTTAAAGAAATAAATCATAATATCTACCACACACGTACTTATCAATCTTGAATTTTCCAAATATTTCATTATGTATGTATATGGGAATGAGCATAGCCTTGTGGCCATGCTAACTCAAAATGAAGAGGGGGTAGAGAATAACACCTAATCATGTTTTATTCTAGAACATTGTGTATATATGAAGTCAAGTATAATTTTATAGAAAGGCAAGCCTTCACCATTTTTAAGGGCCTTAAGAAGTTCATGCACCTTATGGTAGGCAGTAAGATAATGGTGTATGTTGTGTATTCTAGTGTTTGTGAGCATATCATGGAAGGAGAAATTATAAATAAGAGGGCCAAATGGATCACTAAGATCCTAAAATATGACATAGAATTTAGGTCAACTAAGGTAATTAGAGGGAAAATAATCTATAAGTACCTATCTTAGTCTCCCAAGATTATTTAGATTTGAACTGGTTTAGTAAGGCTACCTCCAACATGTTCACAGACTACCATCAAGTAGTCAAGAGGTGCCAAAAAATGCTAATTCTTTAATGGAAAGAGGAAAAACTCAGCCATGCCTCTTAATCTAATTGTGACCAATGAGCCTTTTACATATTCCAGCTTAGATTTCATCAAAATGATCAACCTAGTCTCTAGCATGGGTCACAAGTGGATACTAATAGCCATCAATTACTTCACCAGGTAGACCAAGGCAATCCCACTGAAGGAGGAAACTAAGAATGTGATTCTCAATTTTTATGAAGAGCTCATGGATAGATTTGGCTCACTAAAAATAATCATTTTGGATAATGTAAAAGGCTTCCTTAGATCTAAAATCTTTGAATTCATGTTCCAAAATGGTGTCTTCCTAAAAACTTCATCCAATTACTACCCTCAGGGGAACATATTGGTAGAGTCTATAAATAATAACTTAATTTGACTGAACAAAATAATGGGTAATGACAAGCAGAGAGACTGGCACTTGTACATAAGAAAAACTCTATGGGCAGATCACATCACCCCCAAGTAGATACTAAAAAATTATTCATATGAACTTGTATATAGGAAGGAAGTAGTGATGTTGGTGTCTTTATAAATCACCATGCAATATCTCTTGAAGGCTATCAAGATCAAAGAAAGTGGAACAATGGAGGTTTGGCTTGCTAAATTACTCAGAATCCAAGAATCAAGGGAGATGATAGGTCAAACATCATCTAACAGCAAGTAGTGAATCGATGGTTCGACAAAAAGTCATCAAACCTAGGATTCAAACCTAGAGACCTAGTCCTTAAATATGGCTAGTGGGGTACAAAACTGGGACAACATGCTAAATTTGATTCTTTATGGAGAGGACCTTTTTGCATTGTCAGTGATAGATAGAGAAATGCTTTCAAGTTAGAAGATTTAGAGGGCAATGCTTTAGAAATCCTTGTCAATAGGATTGAATTGAAGTATTATAATTAACTTCTCACCATCCCTTATACATAATTAGATAGTTTCCTTTCCTTGTTATTATTTCTTTTGTTGTGTTTCCTTTCCTTTTTTTGTTTCCTTTCCAAATAAGTGTTGTTCTCATAGGTTTTTAATCAGATTGCCATGCATCCTCTCCCTGATCTCTCCATATTTTCAAAAAAACTCTCTAAAAGATGGTTATCTACCTGCTTCCTCTATCATTAATGTCAGACTCTCTATTATGCATGATTCCCTATAACGATCACCATAAATCTCTTGAGTGTGGCCCTTCGAACTATGTGCCACTCTCACCATTAGTGAGGGCACTCATTTTTTGAATTTTTCATGATGAACTACCTAGTAGAATTGTTTCATAAATAAATCATCTTATGATCAAAGACAAACACTTGACACTTTGTGATTATAAAGAGAGCACTGAGTAGTTGAAGCTTGCAAAGAGAGGAAGCAAAAAGATTGAAAGGATTGATAGAGAACCATGGACCCAGAGGAAATAGAAAGAGACCTTATGGACTATCCTTCACCTACCTAGATTATGGAAGCTTTTATGTCCTCTTCAGGAAGTGGGAAGAACCCCTCAAAATAGATATCTCATTATTTGATCAATGGAGGAACCCCTCCTACATACACCATGAACAGTTCCTATGATTTGGCCCCTGCCCAAGAAAAAAAGAAGATACCAAATATTGTGCAGGTGACTAAGGGACCTTGCAAAGATAGGGCTTTATTGATTGACTCTATGAAAGAAATATTTGATCTAGAGTTAGTTCATAATTACAAAAAATTGAGGGAGGGTTCTTATGCTTGAAATCTTGATAGGATCAGTAAAAAGGAGTATACCTCCTTTGGGTTCAAAATATGGGATTGCACATTAGCACGACACATGGTGCCCTATGTATACCTTTGTCCTGATATTATCACCCTCTATTCTAAAAAATATGATGCTAGAACCAACACAATCATAGGTGATGCATGCATAAGGGTTAAGATTGGTGCAGATAATGTCAAGGCAATGTTTTGACTCCAACATGATCCCAATGCTATTATCTACAACATCAAAATCCTCCAAAGTGTCTGGGACTCCCAAGTAAAGGATAAGGCATGCTTCCTTGGGTCTATTCTCAACTAAAAGACCATAGAGATGCCTCCCATGCCCCTACACCTATTAACTTTACCTACATAGCATGTGAAAGACACTTTATTTACACTGCATTCATCTTGGGCATGGGTACTGATGCCAACATTGAGGAGTTCCAATTGGGTGTGATCTTCCTTATGACCATGGCAAATAAGGTAGAAGCATTCAAGATGGACTTCACTGAAGCTATCACCTCCACTATGAGATTAGAACTACAAAATTTCTCAATGATGGGTACCTTCTGGTATTCATCTTACATCATGCACTTGATTTTGTACCAACACTCCAAGTTTTTCTCTAAGCACCTATAGCTAAACACCATGAAAACAATTTTTCCCCCAATATAGTAGCCCTGGTCACTATATGAACCCTCATCCTATCGATCATCAAAGACTAATATGAGTTTTTAGAGTGGTTTATGGCTCTATTTCTTATGGATATTATAAGGTAGAATGTCATTCCATAGATGATTAATGAGCAACAAGTGTGGCCAACATGAATCAAGGTCCCAATTAACTAGTTCTAAGGGTACCAACTTTCATTCATTCGTGTACATGGGTTTGTAGGAGAGCCTTTTTGGATCCCTTATATACTAACCAAAATGACCCTGACCCTCAAGTTAGCTTGACAACTTGAAACAATGGACTCCATCTATGGGGTAGGTAAGAAGAAAATGGGGTTTTATGACATTATTTTTTTAAGAGGTGACATCATAGTGTAGAAAAGTCACTAGGGACGTCTCCTCATGTCCAATCTGGTAGATCTAGGCCTTGACCTAATAGATGACTGATGAGATTGCAACCTAATAGGATATATAGTAGGATTAAAATTACTAATTCACTCAGGCACCAAGCCCATCCCTACTTGGAGAAGAGGAAGTCACCCATAGAAGACCTCCCTCAAAACTATGTGGACCTAGCCCTGATCTTGTAAGATGTCCCCAAATCATGGGAGTCTTTATATGATAAAATTTTGAGTCTTTGACCCTACCAAAAATTTATCAACAGAGATGAAGAAATGACTAAATAAATAAGGATGGAGGAAAGAGAAAAAATATACCTTCTTGAAGTGTAGATATGGGATTGGAAAACCACACGTTAGTTTATAGGAGGATGCCCTAGATACGAAGTTTGAAAAATTATGGGATGAGTCCCATCTAGAAGAGAACACATCAAAGGAGTCCACACCTAAAATCAAGGTATCATGGGATGATACAAAATAAGATACCCTTAGAGAGGAGGTATAAGATACCTCTTCAACAAAGGAAGTAGAAAAAGTAGAATTCATGGTGGTCCAAACCACTTCGACATGGACACCACCTGTGTTCCCATATATTACATCCACATAGTAGAAACAAGTGCCCTCTGGGCACCTCACATTTGGGTCATCACATCTCAAGTGGATTGATGCCCCTATTTCTAACCCATTGATGTCCCCTTCATAGAAGAAGATCCACTTTATAGGTCCCCTTCTTTCTACCTCTACCTCTTTCGCCACTTCCCCTTCTCCCTTCATATACCCAACACAAGTTGTAGTGTTAGCTACCACCCAAAAAGTGATCCATATCCTCCCCTCACCTCTTCATCAAACTTGATGGTCTCACTATAGGTTCCATTAATTTCTAATGCCCAACCTGACACTACCTTGGCCCCAATCTTCTTTTCATCCACCCTACCCACTATCAAGACTAACCCCTTCTCTTCTATCATTATTATCTCCTCCCTCATTCCATTCCTCACTCCCCCACCTTCATCATCCATCTCATCCTCACTCATTTCACAATCACCATTCTCTCAGCTCCCACATTTTTCCCTTCATCCCTCACTTTTCATTCATTTGGTTTTGCAAGAGTAGGGTTCGCTAATTCATAGCAGTAGTTAGCTATCACATTTGTGCTACCATAAGGAATCCCCTTTATGAGATAAATCATCAAAAACCAAACTAATATCAATAATGGGTGGATGCTACAAGGGTAGACCAAGCAACCTAGATGGATAAGAAAAGGGGAAAGTGGGCCAAAGCTGATGCTCAGCCTTACATGCAATCATTTTATGACCCTAGATAGTAATCCCTCCTAGTTGCTCATCTGAACCCCCATGTAGTCAAGCTCAAAAAATAAATGTAGTCAAAGGACTACATCATTCAATCTATTGGGATTAATCTTAGTCAAGCTTGGCCCATAAATAGGGTTGAGCTTATGGAGGAAACATAGAAGTCTATGACTATGGACTACATTAAGGTATCCCACCAATTGGAGAAGACCACCTCAATGCTAAATCTAAATCTAATGACACTGACCTCAACTAGGTAAGGATTGACCTCTAGGGCCACATCACAATATAAAGTTTCTAGGTTGAAGCTAATGAGTGAATGGTTGTTGAAACTAGACATTAGGAGATAGAGACAAAGTTGACTATAGTTCATAAGAATATCTCTAATGCAGATTGAGCACTATAACAACTTCAAAACTCAGTGCAACAAGACTCCTAGATCAAGAACCAAAATATTGAAAGACTAAATAATAACCTCACTACTCACCCATAGGGTACATAAATCCTTCCCTTGATCTAACAACTATATAAGTCCTACTAAGAAAGGATCAAGGTTGTGGTAATAAGCCTGAAGATGATGCTTTCTTTCATTATAGATGTACATAAGTTGTCTACCTAGATGAGTTCATATATGGATCAAGTTATCATCTTCATCATCCCTAAGGTCATGGACTTACAGATCTTGGTTTAAAATCTCTATAGCACTTCTCCTAAAACACTAAAGGTCACAAGGATGTTCTATTGAAGGCAGGGAGCGGTGAAGGTAAATGAGTTCCTAGGTTGTAATAAGGTGACAAAAAAATGAAAAGCATTCCTTAATGCCTTAGATAAATTATTCCAAAAAATAAGGGATGCATAGATCAATTAGTCTAATTGGGACTCCCCTCTCCTTTCTTGGCCGACAACAATGTCCTCCTTGAGGATTAGATCAAGACACTGCTTGAGTAGAAGTAGAATGACCAGACCATCTTCATAGCTCTCAGTCAAGTTCTTAACACCTATGAAGTGGAGAATATCTTTCACTCACTTACCCAGTTGGAGTTCCAGATTTTGGTAGTGATCAAAGGCTTGGGAAATATCTCCTTTAAGAGACAATTTATTTAAATAGAACCTTCAAGGATCTCAATAAAAAGGCCCAACCAAAGGATGAAGAATGGGTGCCCTTATAGGTGGCCCTATAAAATTTGTAAGTATCCATCTTCCTCCCATTTTTATAATTTTTTCTTCAACTAATCCAAGCACTAGATATTTTGGGTTCTTCCATCTGCAGGTAGACTCCCCTATGAGTCACTAAGAACTATGGATCATAAATCCACATTGATTATTTTAGAGTAATTCAATCTATAACTTCATATTTACTCAATCGATATCAGTTCCTCAGTACTTCTCAATGGTTTCCTATTTCATCCCTTTCTTTCTTCATGCTTCCTTTCTCAAAAAAATTCTAAGTTCAGCCTCCTCCCACTTCCTCTATGTGGTTGCCTGATGCTCATCTGGCTTGGGGAAAACTTAATTACCCTCATGAGGAGAAACAACTCAACACATGTCACCCCCATGCTCCTTATACTTTTTTCATTTGGGTCGAGCCTCAGAGTAGTGCTATTAGTTGGCAAGCCTGGGGGGGCATGGGGCAATTAATGTAAGATTCAAATGTGGCTTCACCACATGGTTTCCTCATTCTCATTTTAGTAGGTATATGATTTGATTTCTTAAGAGGATCACTATATTGACATGTAGTGCCCCCATGCTCAATCATACTAATAAACCCCTTGACCCCCCTAGAGAAGCACCAGCTTGACATGTGTCATCTTCATGCTTATTTGAGGAGGATGTTAGTTTTCCAGAGATTGAAATAGTGCCATTGGATGAAGATGTGGGTCCCTCCTTTTGAGAGATATTTTTAAACACTTTAAGATTTGCCTAAAGTATAATTTTTTAAGTTTGGGGGGGAGACCAAGGCTACTAAAAATGACATAAGCAAACACGTGACACTAACTCACTTCTCCTAAGCATAGCGGACATAACTAGAAGAGATAGTTGTGTTATATTTAGGATCTAGGATGTAACTACACTCATGAGTTCTAGATCATATTTAATTACAATGACATCATAGGCACGAGTGGTGGATTCTCCAGATGCCATCTCTTCAAGTAGTCACTTCACCTATATATTCAAGGTTCTTCCCCTCTAGAGGGGTTGGCGATTATTTTATTTTCACATTATTATTTATCTAAACAACCATTGTAATACACTAGGGTATAGTAATAGTTAGAAATTGTGTTTTTCAACCTTAATATGTGTGCCTCATGGATTATTTATATGTGTCTTTTGTGGCCTTCTATATTTAGTTACCTATCAACAATGAAGAGGATGTGGTGCTATGTGTTATTTGGGGTTAAAACTATCTCTATATGCTATCTCTTTTCTTCTACTTCCATAGTGTAGATATTTGTTTATGCTATAAATCTTAATTCATGCTTCTAAGCTCCTTTATGATCTATGGTGTTTAGATATTTTCACTATTTTATGAAAGTTTATGTTAAATTTTCAAATCTTCTGGTGTATCACCTTATATTAGATTTACTTTCATATTGTGTATTTTTTTTCTCTTCTAGCCCTTTCCACCCCTAAACTAAATGAAGCACCTACTTATAAAATACCAAAGGTCACTTTACAAACCACATTTAGTCCCACATTTATAAATCTTCCCATATATTTTTGTCTAACCTAAAGCAAAAGTTTTAGGCATCAACAGTCTCCACATGAGAAAAACATTGGTGACATCTTGAATCCACTAGGTAGGGATGAATAGAAGAAGGTTCTTCCCCTAGGGATAACCTTCACCTATCATATTGTTTTATGCCTAGAGGAGAATGCACCTATGAAATATATATCCCCGTTCATATGACCTACCTTTATCGGTATGTCAATAGAATACCCTAACCAATTATTGTTTGAATTCAAGGTATTATGTGAAACATACAAATACAAGTGATAATCATAAATTAAAATTATTTCCATCCACACTTAAGGATTGAACCATGAGATGGCTAATGGGCTTACAACTGAAACCATCCTTACATGGGATGAATTTGAAACTTATTTTTTGGATAAATATCAACATTATTTTAGGGTAAGATACATGAGAGAATAACTCATCTAGATGAAGAAAAAAGAAGATGAAAACATGGAAGACTACCTTCATCAATTTATCATCATCCACAGATAACATGGATATGAGTTGGATTAGAAATTATGTAAATCAATCCTTTTGAAAGTATTGGATGATGATTTTAAATAATATAAGAACCTTATGGGAAAATAGGACATGAATAAACTTAGACTCAATAATATTACTGAGCTCTATAGAAACTTCTCATGAACGAGGGATTGGATTAGAAAATTAAAACCAAGAAAAGGACTTGGTGAGGTAAGTCAACTCATGGAAGAGTTTTCAAACCTAGATATAGAAATCTTGGTATAGATGAATACCACACTATATGGACTATAAGCAAAATCTAAAGTTACTACTAAACATCTATTGATATAGTGCCCAAAATGTAGAGATAAGCATGCCCTTCATTATTGTCCTCTTGATAAAACATAAATGTGTGGCCTTTGTGAAAAGGATCATGATACAAAAAATTATAATCTATTTCCTATCCTAAAAAATTGTCTTTAGCAAAAAACTCAACCAGAGGAGGAGCTCAATTATATCTCATAGAGACAAGGGAACAACTCTTCCTATAAAAAATTTACAAATTAATTTATTCCCAGGGCTCCTAACAATCCATGGGCTATGCCATGGGTTGTTCCTCCATGTCAACAACAATGGGTCCCATAAGTTTGGTTTCTACAAGAGCAGATACCTCAAAAACCATGGATACCTCAACACAACTAACAATCATGCGTGCCTTAGTAAAACCAACATCCATGGATACTTCAACAATCATTGAATCAGTAAAGATGATTCCCACATCAATAATAGGTCTTGTTTCCTGGTCCTTCCAACTTTCCTGAATAAAATAAAAATGAATAGGTAAGTCAAATGCAGTTGATTGCTTAATTTTTGGATAACCTAAAGAATAATAGGCTAGTAGTTCCTATCTATAATGGAGAATAATAAGGACACTTATGATTATATGTTATAGACTATAATAATTTTCAATTACGATTAGGAAAAACATTATCCAATCCTTCCCCACTAATCATTAAAAAAATAACCAATGAAAAGGAATAACAAGTTTTTCCTAATGAGAAAATACCTAGGGAATGAAAAACTTTAAGAGAACATTCCTCCTATTATCTAATCATGAGTTATAATATAGTTTATTAGACTGATTCCATAAATTTAATACCCTAACAACCATGTTTCAAGTTTCAATGTCATATCTTATGCATAGAAAAACATCTCTTTCTCCTCCTCATCTCCATGAGGGTGATAACTAATTTCCCTCTAACCAAATCCATGATATCACTCCTCCACAAGATGAATTAGCCTATACTATTGTTACTAATTCCCATACTCAACCTATCCATGCCTCCACCTCTTTTGTATAAGGTGTGTGCCTATCTGTTCAATCAGGAGCAACTAAGGTTTGAATTTATGAGACTCTAAGGGATAAAATTATTAGTATGAGTAAGTTCATTTAAAAATTTTAAACTCATAATCAACTATTACATGAAAATATTAAAACATTTGAAAATAAGATTACAAAATAAAATCCTCTAGGTCATAATAATGTCAATCATGTATATGCATCTTCACCTAGTCAATTTGTGGCAAGCAATGTTATATATCAAAAGAATAAATCACATCAAAGTGAATCTAAAATTAGTGATTCAAAAAATACTCAAAGAACAATTAAAATTTCAAGTGAGATTTTGAGACAAATGATTAAAGCTAAGTTAAACAACCTACCTCCCCTATATCTAGTGATGAGATCAATATATTATTGTGCATATCATAAAATGCATGGGCAGCACACTAATTCATGTTTAACATTGAAAATGAAAATACAATAGGTACTTGATACAAATAACTCAAATAGTGAGACATCATACAAACAACATATAATGGCACATGTACAAATTTAAAAAGGGTCAAATTTAGAAACAATACAAAAGTGGTTACCAAAGCATAACTTAGAATTAAAAAAGGTTTACAAAGCACAATTAGATCAAGAGATAATACAAAAATCATAGGTAAATAAATTAAAAGATACAAATATGCCTCTTTATAATGAGGTCCCACTTTCAAATTAGTGTTGGTTTAGTCAAAAATATTTACAATATTTTGATTATCATGGTCAAGGTTTGGGCAAGCATGCTCAAGGCATCACTACTCCTATAATAGTAGTTGATAATGTTGGTCAACAAGGTTTGGTATTTATGGAACATACTATAGACACCTAAAACTAGCCACTCATAACCTTCAACCAGGCTTTTGACCAATTTCAACCCAAAATGCACAATTTGGCCTAAAAACACTAAAACATGTAAAATGATGTGAAACTAATATATTCAAGTGCCCATTTTGGCCAGGGTATCCCTAAATGGGGTAATGCAATTTATGGGCTAGCTACCTTTGATCAGTTCATTTCAAGTCAAAATTCCAAATTTACACTTGTGTGTTCTAGACTGCTCTTTCCTATCAAATCTTTTACACAAGACTTGTGCCTTTGTTATTTAATGTTGGCAACATCCTAAATGGGAATATGCATCCAATGCATCCAGCATGAACTTCCAATTCTAATCTAGTCAAATTTAGGACCAATAATAAGGCATTCTGATAAAGTTAGGTAATTTGTGCATAAAGTGTTTAATCATGCTTAAGAGCTAGTTAACTCAAATTAGGGCCTAATCAATAATTCCATGGAAACTTTTTGAATACTTATTTTTGGAAATGAATATTGAATATTGGCATCATAAAGTGACCTCATTTCTTAGAAAGACATCTCTAGGCCATAAATGCCACAAATATCAAGATTCATGCCCTACATGCCTCATCAATGCCTTACATGATGCCCTCCATGCCTCTTAATTACCCCTTCTTCCAATTCCATGATGAGGATAATTAAAAACTTAATTCCAAAAATTGAATTAATCCTCAACCACACATCTTAATCTTGAGATAGATGGTTGAGGTTGATTTTGATCAAATCTAAAAATCTATAAATAGGAGGCCTCACAACATCATTTCTAAGCTTAATTAGTACAAATTTATAATGCAAGATTAGTTCCAAAAAGCTTCAAGAAACTAGTGTTACCATGCCAAATTCATTCCAAGCCAAGCCAACCTACAAGCCAAAGGTGCCAAGAGGAGATGAAGCTAGGCACACTCCATTGAAGAAGACCTCTTGAAGCACAAGCCAAGAAAGCCGCCAAAACAAGCATTTTGGAGCATCCAAGGAAGGTAAATGAGTTTTATTTTTCATTTTAGTTGTGTGTTTCACTCATTATTATTAACTAAGCTCTCCTTAGTGTCTAGGCCTAAAGATGGTATGTTATTAGTGTGTTTATTTTACTTTGTTTTTATTTTAGAACTAATACCATACTAACCATCCTCTCTTGAGTCAAATTCCTAGGTCACACATACTAACATAAATTATTCATAGATACAATTTATTAAGGCCAAATATCAATATAGAAATGTCATATTATAAAAGGAACAACAACATCAATTGTAAATTAAAAATCATGCTAAGACAACAAGAATTTTTAAAATAATATTTCTATTAAAAGATCCTCCAAAGCACCATATGCTTATAATAAGCATACTTTCAAAGGGAACAATCAAAAAATATATTACAAAGCATAATTCAGAAAGGTCATTTCCATAATATGAGGTAATTCCCTATGCTCATCTAGATACAACAAAAGTTAACACTATCATTCCATTGGTTCAAAATCAAGATGATAATAATGAGTAAAACAATCCTAGTTATTATGATTGCTAAGACATTGATAATGAACAATACTCAGATTTGCACTATATCTCAATTTAGTTATAACACATCCATCACACTTCACAAGGGATCACCATTCCTCTTTCTAATGTAGGATACATTGAGGGTGGGTCTCTCACAAGACTCATTGGTTAGTAGTATCTCTCCCCTTGTATATAGTTCCATTTTCATGTTTCTTGTATATAACTTATATCCAAAAAATACAAAAATAATATAATATGTCAAAAACACAAAAAAAATTCAAATATTGGCTAGAAAAATACAAATTCTAGATTGTATGCATGTCCATGTTTACATTTTTTATACTTGTTAGTTACTACATATGTTATCTATGTTAGTATAGTTGGTTTATCATACATACATTCTCCACTTATTCTTTTCAAGTGTTTACAGATTGCTATAGGACTCAGGTCCATCACATAGATCTAGATTTACTACTATATAACCACTTGGGGCATATACACAAGTTTCTTATTTGATAAATTCATCCAATTGGGGGCATCTTATACACAATTTTGATTGCCATGTTACATCTTTCTATATTCTATATCACAAATTTAACATTTTTTATATCTTGATATTAATCATTCTAAACTACACAACATTTTTACCAACTACTACTACTCTAGACTCAGTTTAAGTACATATTTTCTCTTATATAGATTCATACCACATGTTCATGCATAATTTCATTTATAATTTTACTATTTTAGACTTCATTATGTCTCTATGCTTCTACATCTATACACCAATTCCTTTCATTATATGTATGCTTTGGATGTGTACCCATGTCTTTTTGTGTACCTTTTTTATTATGTATGTGGACATTTGAACATGTTCTTACATATTTATCTATGCTAACTTACTTGTTATTTATGTATGTGAATATTTAAACATGTTCTTGCATGTATTGATTCCTCAGATTTAGTGACATGTGCCATATACCTTGTATTGTGTCCCCTTGCTCTACTTTGTGTGCCTCATATGTATTTTATGTATGCATCATGGCCATGACACTTGTCTCTTACTTGTTACACACTCTAGTTTTAGATGCCATGAGGGACCTCATGTATCTCCCCTTCTTTATTAGGTGCCTTGATGGACATCATGCCCCATCCCCCTAGGTATTTACTCAATTTATTACTTAGATTTGTTGTTCATACACATGCTTATATTGTTATATCTATCTTGAAAACCTTGTGGATGTTAAATCTAACATGCATTGTACATTACCAACTTATGATCAGATTATATTACATTATGATGTCATGTATACATATTATATTGGTTTATTATGCATATATCATGTATGCTTAGGCTAACACATATAATGTAGAGATTTTTATTTTGAGGATAGTTCTTTCACGGATTCAATAAATCCCCTCAAAAGAAGGGGCATTCATAAAGGTTTGACATAGAGATCATGCCATTCAAATGCACTTAAAGTATAGTTTCCTACACACATGCACAAAATACAGAGCTCAATTTAAGGAAAACATAGTGGAAAATAGTCAAACAAAGATCAGAGTTAGTTTGGTATAAAAACAACATAGTTGAACACTAGTGCTTAAAGTGGACACTAGCACCACAACGGTATTGTCTAAGGTATGGCGCTATTGTCTAGTAGCTCTAGATATAGGAAAATATAGATTCTATAGAAAATAAAATAGGTACAATCCATGTTTACATAGATTTTATTAAAAATTATTAGTTTTTTCTTAGTTTTTCACAAAATCATACCAGTTTGCTTAGATTGGGGGCATCATGCATAACATGATCACTCCCATTTCAATTTTAGATACTTAAATATAGATTATTACAACTCAATCTAGAATCCATATGATTAGATATCAGATTTAGAGGCATGTGCATGACACATTGTTTTTTTATGCTCACTTTCACACTAGTTGATAGATGGAATGACAAACTCCATGTCATTCTCTAAGTTCTTAATACAGACACCATTTGAACTAGTTTGTACCATATTTTATGCCTTATTCCATCTGTAGTGGTTAGCATTAACAAGTATTCTATGAGCTACATACTTGAGTGCTAGAGAGGCCCCTATGAATTAGGAATTTGACTCAAAAGAGGATGGTTAGTATCATTTGAGTTTTAAAATGAAAACAAAATGAAAGAAACACACTAACTAGCATAACATCTCAAGGCCTAGACACTAGGGAGAGCTTAGTTAAAAAATATAAATAAAACACACAACTAAAATGCAATAGAAACCCTCTTTTACCTTCCTTGGACGTTCCAAAATTCTTGTTGTAGTGGCTTGCTTGGCTTGTGCTCATGAAATCTTCATCAAAGGAGGCTTGGTTATCTCCTCTTCTCTTTAGCACCTTTGGCTTATGGCTTGGCTTGGCTTGGAATAAATTTGGTAGGGTAACACTAATTGTAATGGATTTTGGAATCATTTGTGTATTATAAAGTTGCATTATCAAGACTTTTGAA
The DNA here is from genome assembly GCA_037957365.1 of Torreya grandis. Taxonomy (NCBI): domain Eukaryota; kingdom Viridiplantae; phylum Streptophyta; class Pinopsida; order Cupressales; family Taxaceae; genus Torreya; species Torreya grandis. Next base: position 1,410,194 of record JARHVA010001995.1, read on the forward strand.
GATATTTAAACATAATAAATTTGCACCAAAATAGCTTTAAAATGATGCTCATGGCCTCTCTATTTATAGATTTTTTAGAATGTCTAGAATCAACCAGAACTATCCATCTTGAGATTGAGATGCCTAGTTCAGGATTAATTCAATTTTTGGAATTAAGTTTATAATTATCCTCATCATGACATTGGAAGTAGGGGTAATTAAGAGTTATGGAGGCATCATGGAAGGTATTGATGAGGCATGGAGGGCATGAATCCTGATATTTGTGGCATTTATGGCCTAGAGATGTCTTCCCAAGAAATGAGGTCACTTTGTGATGTAGATATTCCACATTCATTTCTAAAACAAAATTTTCAACAAGTTTCCATGTAATTATTTATTAGTCCCTAATTTTTTTTAATTATCTCTTAATCATGATTAAGCACGTTGTGCACAAATTACTCAAATTGATCAGAATGTCTTATTATTGGTCTAAATTTTGACGAGATTAGAATTAGAAGGCAATGTCAGATGCATTGGATCTGTTATCCCATTTAAGATGTTACCAAAAAAAAACAAAGGCACGTGTCTTGTGTAAGAGATTTGACAGAAAAGTGCAATCTAGAGCACTTAGGTGCAAAATTGGCATTTTGACTCAGAATGATCTAATCAAAGTTAGCTAGATCATAAATTGCATTGCCCCATTTAGGGATATCCTAGCCAGAATTAGCACTTAAATATATCAATTTCAACTCATTTAGCATGTTTTAGTGTTTTTATGCCAAATTGTGCATTTTGGGTGGAAATTGGCCAAAAGCCTAATTGGAGTTATCGGTGGCCAGATTTATGTGTTTACAATTTACCCCTATTTGGGAAGGTGTTGCAAGCTATAAACATAGTAACATCTTCTCAAATAATGAAAAGGTCTTGCATGCCTACAATTGCAATGATGATAAACTAACTGTCTAATACCCCGTTAAGGGAGTAATTGGAATGAGTAGGTCGGCAAATAGTTCTTTGAAAAGAAAGAAGAGAAAATAGGGGACCAAAGAAAGGAAAGATGATGGGGTGAAAACACATTGATATTGAAAAAGTAGTCAAAATAATTGAGAGTGAAAGTGGGACAGTGTACAATGGTTTGCCCAAAGGTAGTTATAAGCATTATACCTTGATAATGGCAACATGGAATGATAACATAATGATTTACCCAAAGGTGGTTATAATCATTGAGCAGATGGAGCTGCCCCAATTAGGATAGGCAAACAAGATAACAACATGCCCTTGTATGGGTAGAAAAAATAAAGTGGTGACAACATAATGATTTGCCAAAAGGCAGTTATAATCATTGAGAAATGTAGGTGGGATGGTGTGCAATGATTTTCCCATAGGCAGTTATAATCATTGGACCCTGATTATAGAAAACATGATTGATTGGCTAATGATGAGGGTAACTAGATCATAGAGGATAATGATGAATTGGAACAACCTACTAATAAGGAGATGCTCATTCGAACTAATAAAGATTGAAATTTTTCCATGTTTAATTACTTTATTTGGGACATGATTAGGATGGAATTGAGATGTCAGTGCCAAAGAGATGCCACCATTGCTGAATATACTTCTTGAATATTAAGTTTATTTTAGCACATATCAGTAGGCATCATGGTATAACATCATGAGGACATGGCCAAAATATGCATAAGGACTGACTCCCATAATCCAATACTCAATATAAAACAATGCACCAATGATAGAAACCATGATGATAATGTACACATATGAATATGGATGGATTTAAGTGTAAGTGTGGACAAAGAATCACCCAATGAATATACATAAACTAAATCAAGGCAATAGTTTTAAAATCAAACAAACAAGTAGATAAATAAACAAAATAAGCAAAAACAAATAAACAGAAAAAGCAATAGAAACCCTACAAACATTACCACTAGAAAATAGGTGACAACTTAACAAATGTAAAAAATGGGGGAATAGAAGAAATGAAAGGGGGTGGTTGAGCTGTCTCCATATGCACTAGAAAAGTGGATACTGCCTACATAGTTCCATGGATGTAATATCTATTAAAAAATTTAAGCCATAATATCTAATAAAATATTTAAGCCCAAATGTAGTTCTCTCAGGGAATGGGAAGAATGTGATAACTGAGAAAAACACACATAATGGATGTGATAGAAGAATAGGAAGTATCTTGAAAAATTACAAGTGCATGAGAGAAAAAGGCCAAAAGGATGGGGAAACTAAATGACAAGTTATTTGTTTGTAACTTAGTAAGGGTTCCTATAATCCTTAAGGCAAAAAAGTTAAACAGTGATAGAAACCATGATGATAATGTACACATGTGAATATGAATAGATTTAAGTGTAAGTTGGGGTAAGGAATCACCTAATGAATACAAATAAACTGAATCAAGGCAACAATGCTAAAATCAAACAAACAAGTAGACAAACAAACAAAATAAGTAGAAATAAATAAACAAAGTAATAGAAACCTTGTGAACATTACCCCTATAAAATAGGTGACAACTTAACAAATAAACAAAATGGGGGAATAGAAGAAAATAAAGGGGGCGGTTGAGCTATCTCCATATGCACTAGGAAATTGGATGATGCCTACATAGTTCCATGGATGTAATAGCTAATAAAAAACTTCAAGCCAAATGTAGTTCTCCCAGGGAATGGGAACAGTGTGATAACTAAGGAAAACAAATAGAATGGATGTGATAGAAGAATTGGAAGGATCTTGAAAAATGACAAGTGCATGAGAGAAAATGGCCATAAGGATGGGGAAACTAAATGACAAGTGATTTGTTTGTAACTTAGTAAGGGTTCCTAGAATATTTAAGGCAAAAAAATGAGACACTAAATGGTTCAAGCTCACAAAATGATGAGAGAATTAAAACTTAGGTTGTTCATAAAATGGTGAGAGTGCGGCTTAGGTTACTCTTAAAATGATGAGATTGCGGCTTAGGTTTCTCATAAAATGGTAAGAGCATAGCTTAGGTTGCTTATAAAATTGTGAGAGCATATGAAAAGGGGGACTAAGGTGACCTCAACATGAATTTCACATGATCCACATAGTCATAGATTAGGACATCAAGTCACTATAGTTCTACCCTTATAGTGGAGGAATTCAACTAGTGTAGCAGTCAATTCAAACAAAATAGGCACAGTTGGTAAAAAGGCATAGTATGACATAATAAGTGGCAAGTTGGTACGTCAAGGTTGAATAAACAAATTTTGCCCCTAGTTTTCCCATAAGTGGTTATAACTAGGAGACAATAGCATGGATCAATGGTACTAAGTTTCCCAAAGGTGGTTATAATTAGTAACCAGACCAGAGATAAGAAAGTAATAAAAAATGAAGGATGAAACTGTTGAAACTTTTGCCACCCTACTCCAAAATATGATCTCTATCTAAAGTATGTGAACTAACTAATGAAACTAATTAGAGACCTTAATGATAAAAATGCATAATGAATGACAAAAACCAAGTTCAAATAGGCTAGGATTTAGAACACACTAGGTCAATAGGTCATAAGTGAAAAGTGGATATGACTAAGAGGATGGATAAAGATGATATTTATACAAAGAAGAATAGTGATAAAATGGCATAATTGAAATGATCCTTATAGACAATACACCTTAATTCTCAAGCATAGTACTGCTTGAGATGAATAGTATTCATCAGCTCAGGAAGTTCATCTCCATCTAGTGTGGTAAGCCTATATGCTTTTGATCCATAATTTGTAGTAATGATAAAAGGCCCTATCCAATTTGGTTTTAATTTTCCTTTATGCTTCTTCTCAATTGTGTTACTCTTTTGGTTTTATTTAAGAACAAGATCACCAAGTTCAAATTTTATATACTTAACATTTTGATTATACTGGCCTTTGAGTCGATTTTGATGTGCTTGAAGATTGTTGAGTGTGGCTATGAATTTCTCATCAAGTAGGTCTAACTCTTGCAGGTGAGCTACTCAATAGTCATAATCATCTAGGACGTTCTTAAAAGAGATGCGTAGTGAAGGCAATTCGACCTCAATGAGAAGGATGGATTCGGTACCATAAACAAGTGAGTATGGAGTGGCTCTTATGGGGGTACGATGATTAGTATAGAATTCCCAAAGGGAAATAAATATATGTAGGTGTTAGTCATGGCTAGCATCATTAATAATATTTTTTGAGAATATTGATAATGGTTTTGTTCGATTCTTCAGCTTGACCATTACCTTGAGAATAATATGATGTAAAAAAATATTATGTTATGTTATATTTGGTACATAGCTGGTCTATATCCTTGTTCTTGAATGAGCCTCCATTATCAGATATAATGTTAGAGGGGATATCGTAGTGGTAAATGAGATGGTTGAAGATGAATTTGGAAATTTGCTTTCTAGTCACATAAGTGAGGGGTATATCTTCAACCCATTTAGTGAAATACTTAGTGGTGGTAAGGATATGTTTATGGCTATCAGATGAAGTGGGGTTGATCTTCCCAATGAGGTCAAGTCCCCATGTAAAAAATGGCCATGGTGTCAACATCAGTTTTATATTTTTCACTGGGGCATGAATTAAATTAGCATGCCATTGACATTTTTCACACTTCTTTACATATGTAGTGGCATCTGCATCCATTATGGGCCAATAATAACCAGTATACAAGAGATTTTTAGATAGGATTGCCCCATTAAAATGAGCTCCACATACTCCTTCATGAACTTCTCTTAATGCTAGTGTAGATTATGTCGAAGTTAAACAAAGAAGCATAGTTTCATCAAAATTATGATGGTAAAGGGTGGATCCAATTAGAGTATAATGAGTGGAATGATGAATGAAGGCTTTAGTTTGTTTTTGAGAGAGGTTAGGTGAGATAACTTGGTCATGAAGGTAGTTGTAAAGTTCTAAGTACCAAATAGAGTTAGGACCAACAATATGACAAATCATTGCAACGGTTGAAGGTTCATGAGCTAGTGCTAAAAAATTCTTGATGAGGAACTGATACTCTCTAGATTTATCTATTTTTCAAATTAGAGATCAAATAGTAGCCATGACATCTATAGTTCTATTACTAGCCCTTGGTATGTGTTGAAATTGAATGTTGGCAATTTGTTGCTTAAGAATGTTGACCATGGCTTTATATGGAACCAACTTGTCATCTTTGGTCTAAAAATGATCTGTGAGCTGATTGATGATTAACTAAGAATCATCATAAACTTGGAGATGAGATATGTTCCAATGCACTACCTATCAAATTATTGAAACAAATGCTTCATACTCAGCCATGTTGTTTATACAAGGAAAGCTGATTCTAAATGATTTAGGGATTAGAACCCCCTATGGTGTAATAAACAATAGGCCTATCCTCAATCCATTTTCAATAAATGAACCATCAAAATACATATTCTATGGATACTCCTCAAGTGGTGCATCAATTATGGTCATTATGGATTCATTAGGAAATTGAAATGTGAGTGGTTGTGTGTCTATGAGACGTGCTTCTGCAAGCTGACCTGTAAGAACTTGTCCCTTAATTACCTTTCGATTGACATACTCTATGTCAAACTCACTGAGAAGCATCATCCATTTAGCCATTATGCCTTGAAAATCTATTTTAGATAGTAGATATGTGAGGGGATCTACTTTTGAAATGACCATGGTTTTATTATTCAACATCTAATGGCACAATTTTTGAGCTATGAAGCCCATGGCTAGACAAGCGTTTTAAATAGGTGCATAGTTATGTTCATACGTAACCAAAGTATATCTTAGGTATTGTATGATAGGATCTTTTCCATTATCATCATGTTGAGCCAAGAGTGCCCCTAGAGCATGGTTGGTAGCTAATAGGTATAACAAGAATGGATTTCTTGGCATAGGAGGTAATAAAATAGGTAGATTAACAAGATAATCTTTGAGTCATTAAAAATTTGTTTGGCAGTGATCATCCCAGTGAAATGTAACTCCTTTATTCAAAAGGTATGTAAATGGGTGACACTTGTCTGCTAACTAAGAGATGAAGCATTGGATTGATTGGATCTTACCCTACAAACTATGGAGTTACTTTAATTAGTTGGTGGAATCATCTTGGTTATAGCATGAACTTTAACTGGATCAACTTCAATACCTATATGAGACATGATGAAACCAAGTAATTTTCCTAATGTTACATTGAACACATATTTCTTTGGATTGAGTCTGAATTTGTACTCCCGTAATCTTTCAAATATCTTACGCAGCACTACTGGATGGTTGGCCCTGGTTTTGGATTTTCTTAATATGTCATCAACATAGTCTTCAATAATGTCATGCATCATATCATGTAATATGATATTCATGGCCCTTTGAAATGTATCTCAGCATTTTTAAGGCCAAATAACATTACCTAATAAAAAAATGTTCCCCATGGAGTGGTGAATATTATTTTATGTTGGTCTTCTAATGCTATTATCCATGAATGAAATAATTTCATAAGATTCCATGGATTTGATGATCATGTCGATATTAGGTAAGGGAAAATCATCTTTAGGACAAACTTTGTTGATGTCTTGAAAATTAGTAAAAATTCTAACCCCTTCAAGCTTTTTACTAACAGGTACCACATTAGAGATCCATTCTGAATAGTCAATGGATTGGATACATCTTACTTCTAAGAGTTTTTCTAACTCTTTCTTTACCAATATAGTAATGTGAGGATTCATCTTACGTATCTTTTGTTTTACTAGTTTGGTGTCAATATTAACCATAAGGTGGTGTAGAACCAAGGTAGGGTCTAAACCTAGCATGTCAGAATAAGCCCATGTAAAGATATCTACAAATTCTCTCAATAGAGCTATAAAGACTTCATGTCCCTCCTCAGTGAGGGATGTGCCTAGTTTTATCCATTTCAAGGTTAATGGAGTCTTGATATTTGCCTCTATTGTATCTTTGACTAGAAGGGTTGAATCATCTTTTAGGATAGTAGGCAATGCCTTAAACTATTAGATTATGTCAGATTCCTCTATTAGGACTTCATCTTCAACTTCTCCTAGGCATGATGAATCTAAGTCTCCTAATGGGAGATCTAGCCATGTGATAAAAATAGTCAAAAATTCTTGAAGAATTTGATCAAATATTTATTATTGCTCAAATTTGAACTTGGATCCATAGGCAAGTTCATCGTTGGTGGTCTCCTAATCTAAATTTAGAGAAGAATAAACACCCCCATCTAATGGCACCTGAAATAAGTTTTCATCACTAGACTAGCCTTTATCTTTACTTTCTCCTTGGTCAGAAAGTGCCTCAAAGAGGTTTTCACTTTAGGACCTCAATGTTTTACTTATTTTATTTTGGCTAAGGGTGTTCACTTGCTCTCCAAAATAGGCTACAAGATCCAATGTAATTGAGAATCCTGACTTATGATTTCCTGATGGAACATTGTCTCAAGGCCTAAAAAGTCACAGAATGACTCATCATTATAGAACTCATCAATTGACAGACTAGACTCTTGTTGGTCTCAATCTATCGATTGGGGATAATATAATGGCAATAGGTTGTGATTAATAGCTAGGGCAAGGGTAAAAATGGCATTGTTATCAAATAGGTTGGTTTTAGCTAGGTCATCAAAAGTGAGGCTATGATCAAACTATGCCTCACTATCAGCATCATCTTTACTAGTCAATGGTGATAGAGTTTGAATAAGATATATGGGGTCACCTCTAGGTGGTTTAAATCCAAGTCCATAAGGTCTTTCATACTTAGTCATAGAAATTGGCTCGATGCTTCCTTGATGATTCAGTCTGAGGCCTCTTCCTTCATAATTGTGATGCTTCATGATCTTTTTGGGAATATGATACTTTACACTTTTATAACAATTAGCTTGTTGTCATTATATAACCATGATTCATCCCCTTTAAGAGGGTCAGGTTTTAGGCTAGATGCTGATATAAATGTGAAAGGTTTCTTATCTTTGTTCTTCTATTGGCAATGCATATGTGGGGTGACTTTAGGTCACCCAAAGGTTTTTAGATTTTGAGGAAGATTGGAAATATGAAATGTATCATGGGTCACTTACTCTCCTAGTCCATTATCTAAAATGGTGAAAACATTAGAAACTTTAGGAGGCAACATGTGGGAAAGGAAATCAAAGGTATCATGATCTATGAAATTATTTGGTGAAGTATCAATAAGTATATCTTTCCTTTATCCTACTTGGAACTTGGATTCATGCCATACTAATAATTATAGCTTTGAAATTTAGCTTAAAGATGTTTGTAGTGTTCATATGGGTGTAAATCTCTTAGAATATTCAATTCCATCTCTGAGTGGGAAAACTTGATACATTGGTGCAGCATTGATGGGACTGCATAAATCTCATGCAACCAAGGCTTGCCTATAAGCATATTATATGATAACTCAAGATCAAGCACATGGCAAAGTGTATCATGGGTCAAAGGCCCAATGATAACTGGCAAACTAATAGTGCCTTATGATTCTCTTTCCTGATTATCATAGGCTTTGATGGTTATCATTTCTGGTTGGAGACCTACCATTATGTACCTAAGAAGCTTGATGAGCTTTAGAGACATTAGGTTGAGGCTTGATCCATTATCTATAAGGACACATTTCACTTTATGTCATCTTATATAAAATTCTATGTATAATGGATTATTATGGAGTGGGCTAAGGGAAGACAAATCGCTTTGGTTGAATGTGACTTGTTAGGTTGGAGTTAGGTGTCCAACCAAAGCTTGAAATTTATCAGGGGATATGCCACTATCAATAGTGGATTAGGTCAAAAAATCATTCAAGATGTTCTTGTGGATTATTGATGTTCACAACAAATCTAAAATATAAATTTGTGCTAGTATCTTCTATAGTCATTTCACAATATCAAACTTCTTATCTTAGTCAGTAGTATTGGTTTATTTTAAGGTTGAATGGTTGGTTGGATGATAGGCAAAGTGGCAGATGGTTTTGGGCTTAGGATAGTAATATTTGACCTCTAAGTTATTATTACACAATCAACATTATATACTAGACCATTATTGCTAATAAATGTTGGGAATGGTGTGGGACCAGATAGGACAAGTCTTAGTTACTAGTGTACTCATATGTGGTCATGTGGTAAGGATGAGTTATCGATATAAGGTCCAAAAGGGGAAGTCCTAGGTTTTTGGTTTTCTTATATGCACTCCCAAGTCTAAGAAGGATTATCCATGTAATTTGGCTAAATGTTGTTATTTAGCAATGGTCTAAGCTGATTAGTGCTTGGTCTGGGATTAATGGAGATGGTATTAATGCTACCCCTACAATATGACCTACAACCCTGTTGTAGTCATGTGCAACTACATGGTAGGTTTGTTGGTTTTTACCATTTTGACCCTAGTTTTGTCCATTTTTCTATTTGTGGGTTATTCTACTAATTTTGTTGATTCTACTGGTTTAGCCTTTGATTTTTATACTATTAATTTTGCTACTGCACTGGCCATTGTTGTTATTACTGATTATTTTTTTTACTACTAATTGTTATGTCAAGGAAATAGGTTTTGATAAATCCCAAGATTTTAATTGGAATTGAAATAACCATTATCCAATTTTATTTCCCCATTCTACAACATATTCTCAATTAAATACTTGATTTGGGCACATCTTCATAGATTATGCCCATTAACCTAATGATAGTCATAGAATTTATTTTCATAGTACCAATCAAGATAAGGAATGCCTTGTGGATAATGCTTTGGTATAGGCTAACTAATCAGATTAGTGGTAGGAATCTTGTGAAATATATACTCAATAGGTTCTCCTAGGTCATTAAAGACATGATGTGCAGGCATGGTTCACTTAGGAGGAGGAGTTTGTAATGGTAAAAGTTGTATTTGTTGTGTAGCTCTTGGTTATTGTGCTTGTGGCATTGGTTGGAGAGGTTATGGGTAAGAGTAAGCTAAAAAGGTGGTGTAGATGATGTTTTCACCATTTGGACATGATGGGATTTGGTTACTCCATTTCCCATAAAATTCCTATTATGATTGAATTACTTTGATCTTTCTTGGTTATTGGCATGTGTCAGTTGCGATGCTTGTACTTGAATGGGATGTTGATGTTGGCCATTTCCTTGATTTTTACCTTAATTTTGATTAGTTGAATTAATCTTAATGACTCCTTTATTGATAAGCACTCACTCAATCAACAAGACTTTGTCGATGATTCCTTGAAAGTATGTGCACATTGTAGTTCCAAATGATAAGCTATCTCACTATAAAAATTTTTAGTAAACACAATAGCTAATTTTTTATCTTGCAAACTATGGGTGAAATGGATTACAAGGGCTCTCCATCGCTATAGATAAATTTAAAAACTCTCACCATCTTTTTTCTACTTGCATTATGTTCACTAATGAAATCTCATGCTCAAGATTATAAGAAAAATGTTGTACAAACTTATCAAAAAGATTATCAAAATCCATTACTAAATTTTTAGGCAACTTTAAAAACCACTCCAAGACTTGTCTAGCCAAGCTCCTTGGAAATAATAGCAAAAGGTATATGTCATTATCTGACATTGGTTGACATACGATAAATAATTTAGTTAAATGAGCCTTAGGGTCACCTTTCCCTTTGTATTTTTCAAATTTTGATGGTTCATATTTTAGAGGAAATGATATTTGCAAATAATTCATGTTGAATGGATAAGAACACACATCATAAAATTTGAAATTTTTAGTCTATTTCCCAGCCTAAATGGAAACAATTGCATCCTTCATCTGTTGCAATTCTTGGGATAGGAAATTAGAAGGAACATTGGTTTGAGGGAGAATATTGGTTTGGGTAAATGGTTGGGAGGTCACAAGTAGGACACTTTGACCAGATTATGATGGAAATACTTTTTGGGGTATATTGGTTTGGTTGAGGAATGGACCAGGAATATACATACATGGATTAGGATATACTTGAAATTGCACATTTGGTTGTGTGATATTTTGGTTTGGGTTAGTGATAAAGGTTTGACTTGGAGGATTTTGTGATTGGGATGGAGGGATATAACTATATTGTGCCTGATATGGTTGAAAAAGGACATGTTATTGACTAATCAAACCTTGATATTGAGTGGGAACTTGTGGACCAAGATCTTGTCTCTAAATTTGTGGCACATTTTGAACCAACAGTTATCTAGTAGGTACTTGAGAAACATGGGTAACTCCTTATTTCATGAATCCCTATGGGGAAGTGAAAATAGGTTGTAAATTCGGAATCTGTTACTAACCAATATTTGAATGTTGTTGACTAGTCATTACATAGTTTTGGGTTGGCATATTAGTTTATGACTGAAGAGGTATGTTTGTCATTACCTGAAAAGGTGGAATAATAGTTGCCCCTAATTGAGGTGGTAATATATTTATCCTTTGTTGTGTTGATATACTATATTTTACATATTTTTATGAAATAATACTCGTTACTTGCTGAGGAGGAGTAGGATTTATCACCTTCTATCATTGAGGTGTGACATTAGTCATTGTTTAATTACCTAATAATGTAGGTTGTACACTAGAGGAACTATCCAGTTCAGTTTGGGATGTAGAAACTCCTATTCCTTGGTATGATGATATACTCATGGGATTAACTATAGGCACATGTTGTTGGCTAGTTATTTGTGTGTTAGTACCACTTTGATCGAGATTGGACATTGTTTCCACATTGTCCACTACATTTGGCTAATTATTTTGTATAGAGGCTAAAGACACTTATTAAATAATGGGAATATACATCAATTTATATATCAAATTAGTTTGTAAGAATGGGTCAAAACTTGTATTCTCTTATCCAGTTAACTCTATCAACACTCCTATTGAAGGAACTAGGTCAATAAGAGGCTTACTCACCATGTTCATCTAATTGAAATTATGTGCTATATTCAGGTAGGTTTGATATGTTTTTTTACATTTGGTTAGAGTGATCTTATATGATGTTTTTACCTTGATTATATATATTAGGGCCTTGATACATTATTTGGACTAGAGCCATAGGATTTCTAGAAGAAACCTATTGATCATAAATAATCTTGTGGGCCACTCTTACTAGACTTGGTAAATTTTCATGGGGGAATTCTACTAAAAATTTGGCCCCTACCTCTATAGATATAACCAAAATCTCATCTTTTTTCTTTAACAAATATCACTCAAACAAAAATGGATCATACATGGAAGATGTATTAGTAGAATATGACTATTGAAGAACTGGGTCATCCACTGTGGGTATTATAGCTAGGTACTATGTGGTTTATTCTTAGTCTTGTTATGAATAAGGTGGTGTGTTAACCAAATAGTTAGCCAATGGATCTTGGCTTGGTTCCCCTAATTGATTATTATAAGAGGGATAATAATCCATTTCACAAGCAATATTATCCATATAGGGGTCTTGCACCATTTCTTCCAAGGCAACTACATTACTAATCCTTGGATTGTACTTGAGTCCACTATGAGTGTAGGAATACATGTTAGGATCCATAGTTAATTCTTTGCGATAAAAGGTTAAATATTTTTTCAAACTAAAAAGATAATGTCTAAAACAGATGATGTTCTAACATGGTCTAGACTCGTCAAAAGGATCAAAAAGTTTATGCAAAGGTTTGTGAAGAAATTAGTTGGCATGAACTATCTAACATTTCACTGTTCATGCAAAGATAAGCAAGTAAATAGACCAAAAATCAAATGCCAAACTCTAAGGTTGAAGTGTTTCCAATCAATCTAATCTAGGAATTTAAAAGTTTCTAGGTCTTTTGGCTAAATGTGGTGTCAAAAGCTAGGCTTAAACAAGGCACATACTAGGACTCTTGGCCAAACTGCATCAAAAGCTAGACTTTGAAAATAGATGAAAGTTTTAATCTAAAATATTTGAAACACTTATAACAAACACTAGGCATTTGATTATTGGTCATGAACGTGATCAACTAGGTATAAGGTATGAAACAAAATCCACTTTAGATAAAGTTTATTTTCTCACAAAAAAGGGTATAAAACATGGTTTTTTTAGCAAATAAGCTAGACAAAAGTGAATGGTATAACTATGCTTTAGATAAAGGATCACAAAAGTACACTTGGATTGGTTTGAAAATATAGGAACAAATTTGAATTTTATGTAAGAGGGTCTATGAAACAATATTTGAAATGTTTTGGGTAGAGTAATGATGCTACACTACCCAAAAGGTGTGACAAAAAAGTTTGTTTCAAAATCTCTCTAAGGCAAACATAATTTCCCATAATTTTGACAGCATACCACTACTTTTCTTGACTCAAAATGTTGTGGTGGATAGACTCAAAGTGCATGTTTTTAGCACAAAATGGCTTAAGTCTATCAAGTGATGACAATGATCTTGAGTCTAAAAATGGCCTTCAACCCAAATTGGAAATTGAACCTAAGTTCCCTCAAGTTTAGTGTAAATGGTGAACCCACTTAACACATCAACCCTATGAGCTTATAAAGGTGAAATTTCAAATTTAGATTATAAGTAAGGACTTAAACAACTTTGGTAAAGGTCTAGACTCAATTGGGTAGCATAACTATGCCAAAGTAGATGATATGACTCCCAAGCTTTTGATGAAATTTTGAACAAGGAAAATTGATGATCTCATGTGGGTATCATAACATCTCTTTGTTCAAAGGAAAATTAGGGCCATGTGTTTTGGTTTGAATTGTTTTTTTACACCAAGTTTTGACTTCAAATAATACTTTAGTCTATGATAAAAATCAATTAATTAATCGCTCTTAGACTCTAAACTGACAAGGTTGCTTGGTATTGTTGGCATACATCTATATACATCATTTGAGAGGATTTTAAGTGATCATCCAAAAGTAAATGTGCATTATATAATAGGGTTTTTACACCCCCTTCTCTCAAATGACAGTACTGTGACATGGACCTTGAGGTGCACCTTATACCAACAATACTTTTATGGCAAGTGGGGATATATCTAAGATCTAACAAGTTTACAAATGTTATAGAAGAATAAATTTCATAATGACTTTCATTTTAAATTAATTCAAAATAAAAACATTAATTTTAGGTCTATATCACTTGGCTTATTTCAAAAATGTCTAGTCCTTTTTGCAACCACTACATCCTGATGTTCGCTCAGTGTAGTGTGATGTCCAAAGTGCTACTATGTCCCATGTGCAACTCCAATTAGGATCCAAATTAAGTTAATGTTAGGAGGTGAAACCCTGGGTCAAAACTTCCTTAAAGAACTCACAGGAGGTAATGAAGTCCCCCTCGCAAGCCAAGTTTGCATAAAAATAAAGAAAACATGAAATTAGAAAGACTTTAGGGTCATTTTCAAGGTCACCCAAACTTTGATGAGTTTTTAGGGAGTGCTTTACACGTATTTATTTCTAAGCCTTGGACTAGGTTATTTGCAATAGGAATGGTGCTTTTGATTCCAAGGGTTCCCTAAAGGGGGAAAATGGAAGAGCATACACATAACACCCCTCTTTTTGCTAAACAAAGATATAACTTAAACAACTAAGTAAATGCAAAAAACTTGGAAAGGTGAGTTCATTTTTAAGTCTAAATAGAAAACGAGGTGGTGTTCATTTGAACCCTTGGTCTTAGTTGTAACTTTGAAAACTAATGCTAAAAACTCACTTAAGCACCTAAATATTACTTTAAGCACCCAAAATAATGTTCCTAATTCATTTTAAGCGTGCAAAAGGTGATCTAAACATGTTTTTAGCAAATGTCAAGCTTGGTCCTGCAAAGAAAATGTTAGCATGTCCCTTAGCCTTGAAGCTCTTTTAGGTTTGAAACAATGAACTTAAAAAAAAGATCTCTCGGGTCTATGTTTTAAGAAAAACACAGTGACTAACATCAATTATATAACTGACGATGGTTACATTTGCTAACTGATGACAATCATCTAATCAACATCGATTATACCAATGTGACTAATGAAAGATATCTAACTAATGTTAGTTTTACTAATTGATGTCAGTTACTATGTAAAACCATGGCAAACAAAAATAGAAAAACAAAGTTAGAAAATCAATTTGCAAGAGTTTTAATTATCTAAATAAATATTTTAAATTTGCAAAATTACCTTCTTCATTTGTGGGATGCGTCTAGTCCCACTAGGTGTACCATATGTGAACTAATAATTTGACTCAAGAGAGGATGGTTAGTATCATGATAGTTTCAAAATGAAAATAAAATGAAAGAAACATACTAAGTAGCATAACATCTCAAGGCCTAGACACTAGGGAAAGCTTAGTTAAAAAACATGAATAAAACACACAATTAAAATGCAAAAGAAACCCTCTTTTACCTTCCTTTGATGTTCCAAAATACTTTTTGTAGTGGCTTGCTCGGCTTGTGCTCATGAAATCTTCATCAAAGGAGCCTTGGATATCTCCTCTTCTCCTTGGCACCTTTGGTTTGTGGCTTGGCTTGGCTTGGAATCAATTTGGCATGGTAACACTAATTGTAATGCCTTTTGGAATCAGTTTTTCATTATAACTTTGCATTATCAAGACTTTTGAAGATATTTGAGCATAATAAATTTGCACCAAAATAGCTTTAAATTTATTTTCATGGCCTCTCTATTTATAGATTTTTGAGAATGTCTAGAATCAACTTGAACCATCCATCTTCTGAGATTAAGATGTGTGGTTGAGGATTAATTCAATTTTTGGAATTAAGTTTATAATTATCCTCATCATGACATTAGAAGAAGGGGAAATTAAGAGGCATGGATGGCATCATAGAAGGCATTGATGAGGTGTGGATGACATGAATCCTAATATTTGTGGCATTTATGGCCTAAGGATGTCTTCCCAAGAAATGAGGTCACTTGATGATGTAGATATTCTACATTAATTTATAAAACAAAGTTTTCAACAAGTTTCCATGGAATTATTGATTAGGCCCTAATTTGGTTTAATTATCTCTTAAGCATGATTAAGCACTTTATGCACAAATTTCTCAAATTGATCAGAATGTCTTGTTATTGGTCCAAAATTTGATTAGATTAGAATTGGAAGGCAATGTCAGATGCATTGGATCCCTTATCCTATTTAGGATTTTACCAACAACAAATAACAAAGGCATGTGTCTTGTGCAATATATTTGATAGAAAAGAGTAATCCATAGCACCTAGGTGCAAAATTGGCATTTTGACTCGAAATGATCTTATCAAAGTTAGTTGGCTCATAAATTACATTACCCAATTTAGGGATACCCTAGACATAATCAACATTTTAATTTATCAATTTCAACTCATTTAGCATGTTTTAGTGTTTTTAGACCAAATTGTGTATTTTGGGTGAAATTTGGCCAAAACCCTGATTGGAGGTTATCAGTGGCTAGCTTTAGGTGTCTATAGCCCTTAGGCTAATTTTAATTTTAGATTTATTGAGTGGCTATAGAGTCCTTATATATAGTTTCAATTATAATCATACAACTTCAATTATATATGCATCTATTACACATGGGTAGGCAATGATGGAGTCATTATCTACTTATGTTCCTAAGCCACCTACATAAGAGGGTTGGATAATCCATCAATATAATACAATCTATTCATAGGTTTTGATCTATTGAATAGGGGTGGGAAACAATGAAGTCAATTCTAGCTTGATATTTTAATCCACCCATATGGAGATTGAGCAAGCCATTCATCTTAGTCCAATTTATTCACCAATTGATCACTAACTACACATGCATAGGATGTCACTAGGTTTATGCATTGGTTCATGTACCCAATGAGGTGTATTAATTCATTCCTTGATCTCTTATCTATTTACTCAGTTTTATCTTTGCTTTTTATATCTCTTAATTAAGGACTAATCTATGCATTTTTATTTACAAGACACATAATGGAGCATATTTCATGTCCTCAAATCCATATTCATGGGCTTCACCTCTTAGGTAAGTCTAGGTATATTGATTTTCCCCTCTTAGTAATTTTTATTTTGTACATATATATAATTAAGGGAGGGGGGATGTAGCCATCTAAAATATCACTTGAGTTCCAAGAGTGTTATTTGAGACCACCCATCCCTGGTTTATCCCTAGACCTATCTTAGGGCCTATTTAAACACTTATCTAGCTTTCATGTAGGCCTTATGCATCCTTATACATCTAAAAATTAGTCTTAGAATCTTCCTTAGGCATTTAGGCCCCTAGTGCCTCAGGTTTTACCACCTAAACATTAGCGCCATAATTGGACACTAGTGCCCCCTACTAGTATCCAGTTTGGTGCTATTGTCTTTTCCCCTCTTTTTACCGCAACTAAGATCTTTTCAATTCAAAAGACACCTAGGGTTATCCTAGGCCTATTTAAAAACCTTTACAAGAACCATATTAGTATAAATACATGACTTTTAGCTCTTTATCCATTAGATGGAAATCATATGCAAATACACAAAAACAAACTCAAAACAAGTTATGCACAATCAATATTATTAATCCTTGTTCAACCTTACTTTTGCATACAATCATCTAAAACCCTTATAATCTTAGAATACACAAATTTATAGTCTCAAGATTCACTCAAAACACTCAAATTGGAATTTATACTAGCTTCACTTGCATTTACACCAACACTTAGGTGGGGAGAACTACATCGAGCTTGATCCCTCCTCAAAGTATTGGTATGTAGGCAAATATCATCACACTGGGGTGTTGAGGATGTCCATCCTACCCAACTAAAACCACACTTTTTATACTTGTGCCAATAAAAGACCCTAATCACATGGAAGTTTAGGGTTTACATACAAAATTAGTCAAAATAGGTCATAGATAGTGAAGTAGGGTTTGTTTGTGCAGGAACATGATTGACAGACTCAGACATAAGTGCTTTTAGAAATACATATTAATTTTTGCATAGAGTAAATTATCACTAAAAGTGGATATTAGTGCCACAACACTATTGTCCAAGGCACAATGTTAATATCCAAGATGGTTTATGACACCTAGATCTTGTTTGTGACACTCAGACTAGCTTCTATACCAGTTTTTAACTTCCATATCCTTTGTCTTAGGTAGTTTACATCTAAGTAATTATTTTTATTATTCATTACTATTATTATAAATATCATATTAGACTAGTTATTTCAAAAATCAATGACTATATTTATTGCATATTTTATACCCTGATTTACTATACTCATCGAGCTTGATCCCTCCTAGAAGTTTGGTATGTAGGCAAATCTCATCACACTGGGGTGTTGAGGATGTCCATCCTACCCAAATAAAATCACACATTTTATAATTTTTTCAATAAAATACCCTAATCACATGGAATTCTATTGTTTGCATATAATATTAGTCAAAATAGGTCATAGATAGTGAAGTAGGGTTTGTTTGTGCAAGAACATGATTGACAGACTCAAACACAAGTGCTCTTAGAAATAAATATTAATTTTTGCATAGAGGAAATTAGAACCAAAATTAGATATTCATGCCACAACACTACTGTCCAAGGTATAATGTTATTATCTAAGATGGTTTATGACACCTAGATCTTGTTTGCAACACTCAAACTAGCTTCTATACCATTTTTTAACTTCCATATCATTTATCTTAGGTAGTTTACATATAATTACTTATTTTTATTATTCATTACTATTATTATAAATGTCATATTAGATTAGTTATTTCAAAAATGAATGACTATGTTTATTGCATATTTTATACCCCGATTTACTATACTTAGACCCTTTAACAACCTAAGGCTTAAACTCTATAAACCCTTAAAAGTTAAATCACATTAAAATCTCCTCATTATTGAATCAACCAAATTTATAAAATAATATTTTCATATAATTCATGAAAATGATACTTATATATGTAGAGTTTGAATCACTATCCTAGGAAACTTATAGGGGGTGGTAGATAAATTTTTCAAGACAATAGAATTTTGGAATTTAATACATATGTAGGTATGGGAAGAATAAAAATAATATCATGATATTTTATATTGGTGCCACTATATAATGTCCTTCCCTCTTTTCCATCTTACTTTGGAAAAAATAGAGCAATATATGTTAAGCAAAAAATAGAGTTAAGTTTGTTAGAGAATTAGTACAATCTAAAAAATCACTTTGTTTCATTTTGCATCATCTACCCAAGGAAAACCTACACATGTAATACTAAATTTTATTATGTAAGATAATGTACAGAAATAAAGTGTACCACGGTCATTTTCAATAATTTCCTCTAAAAATTACAAAGTGAGTAAGAAAGTAATCCACATGCCAGTAGGTTGTAAAAAATAATAAGTGATTTCCATACTTTAACTCTAATTCCCATGATATGTGGTATAGTTGATGGCAAACATATTAAATTATCATATTGTTCCAGACAATATTATTCTCCTATGAGCTGTGCAATCTGACATTATTTCTAAAGTATTTTATTGAAAGTAATTTGTGATGCATAAAAAGTTTTTTTGGGATGTGTGTATCAATTCTCATGGTAGTGTCCATGATGTTAATCATTAGAATTTTTTTGCAATGAAAAGAAGCATACAAAATAGAGAAGTATTAACATCCCAAACATTAAAAATTGTATGAAGTGTTATCTATATCCAATTTATAGGGGAATTTACATATCCTATCTCTCCCTACTTATTAAAACCATTTAATAATGAGCTTTTCCAATGCATGATCTTTTGACAAATACTTATCTGGAGGCCGTGTGAAAATTAGGAATTTGTTTGGTGTGGTAAAATGGAGATGAATATTTCTTCATGATGTAGGTGTAGAGTTGGATAAAGTGCCCAAGATTATAGTGGGGTGTTTTGTGCTCCACAAGTTTTTACAAATAAATAATGAGGATGAACACAAAATCCAAGTATATTTACATACTAATTCTCATTCTCAACAATGTATTACAACAATGGAAAGAGACCAAAGAAAGACACAAAGAGATAATATGTTTTGTGAATGGGAAAGACAATACAATTCCAATTTGGAGAAATGATGTAATTCTTTCTTACATAATATATACCATGTTTTAGTATGGATTATATGATACATTACCATGTTTTTTTTTGGTATTTTTTTTAAACCTACATAAAAAGCTTTGCAATTTTAAATTTTATATCTAATGTTTTCTCCATTCAGTTACTCTCTTATTCCATTTTTTCATACTCTAGTTATAATCTTTTCTGTTCAATTTCTTTCATTATTTGGGTGAAATGATGCCTACATTTTCCCATTCTCTCTCCCAAATATTTATTGGAGGCTTTTTTTCTATTTACACATTTGCACTCAACTCCAGTTTCATTCAAATGAGTTTCTTGATTTGATCCATTGATAAATGGGATTCTTGATTTCCATTTTATGTCTTTTACTAACCCATTCTTTTCCATTATAACATGCCATAAGACCAATCACTTTGGGTGTTTTCCCTATATTTTGATCTATATATTTGTAAAAAAATCCATGTTGGAGGTGTTTACCCTATTATTTTTTCCAAAATGTTCTCTTTCTTAAAGGTATTTTTCAACCTATTCCATTTGTATCTATATTAAATATGTGAATGATGTTCCAAAAGAAAGATTTACAGCATCTTCTAATTTTTCCCAATGTTTCTTGCCAAGATTCCCATGGTTTATTTCTTTATACACCTCTTAAAATTTTAAAATCAATGCTTTCACTGCAAGCTTTGGCCAAAGCTCCTCTTTTTATTCATTCTTCAACTCTTGATTTATTTCCTCACTATCAGGTGCATGGATGAATGAAATTATTTCTTCCATTTTTGAATCATCAACAATATATGCATTATTCATATTTATTTGTGAATGTGGAATGGAATGACAAAATTTCGTTGTGTCCTTTATATTTTATTTTGAATTTGGGATACAATTTCCATCATATTTTTGCACGAAGAAGTTTATTTTGTGGCAATCGCTTAGTTATATTGAGAAACCTATGTAATCTTGAAATTTTCTTAGAGTGGGTTTGAGACCCTATGATTGAATACATGAAAAATAGACTTATATGTTTTTTAGATGTTTTTCATGAAATTATGATTTTTTCATGCCTTGCAAAAAATTAATAGTTCTTATAATCATTTACAAATGAAAACAACATTGTTAAACTAAATTATTTAAACTTGATTTCTTCTTTTTTAGATATATAAAAAGACCAGGAATTTGAATAAGCGAAAATTGATAAATCAAAAAGATTATGTATACAAATAATTTTTTCACAAATAACATTTAATATTTGAAAATCAATAAAAATGTGAATATAAAAATATAAAAATCACACTAAATACTAACATTTTCATATAATTTTAAGATTAATTTATATGTTATTCCATGGCACGCTTCAAAAAAAGTAATAAGTAAATTATTCTTTATAAATTATTCGCACTTGAGATTAATTTTGCTTATGTAATATTGTAGTTTCATTATTAGTCCTTGCCCTATCAGGGGATAATAGGAATCACTTAGTAATTACCTCCTTTTTTTTTAGCCAACCAAATAATTAGAAATAATATTATGTTAATAATAATAAAATTTTGATTAAAGTTTATCATATTAATTTTGAAATATACAAGGGGTGTTATTTGAGAATATTCCTCTAAATTTAATGTAGCTTAAAGTGGTAATTAAATGTTATGTAAAAAATATCAATATATTTATTAGAAGGTACTCATATAACAATTTTTTAATATAATTATAATACATAATTTAAAAACCAAAAATTATCTTAATAATATTTTAATAATAAGTGTGCAACTGATGTCATTTTAATATGTACTAGTTAACAAATGCATAGACAATATTTTTAGAATAAAAATTAGCTAAATGATAATCATTTATTATTTCCTATATTTTCTTAAGCCAATTAAAAAACTGAAAATTCATATCATGACAATAGTTATAAAGTTTTATTTATCCATTTTTCCATATTAATAATAGAATATTGAAAATATTCTTCCAACTTTCTTATAAAAAGTTCAAAGTTTTTCTTAAGTTTTAAACATAAATAATAGCATATTCTTTATGTGTTATTACAACATATTCCACTATATTTTATTGCAAATTTAAATGGACTTGATTTTAAAAATATAAAATTAAATTTAAAATTGACCAATCCCTTACATAGTACCAAAACTGACAATTAATAATTACAGTTTCTATCCATTCTATACCAAAGAAAATTGATTGATTAATTTAGTTCCCACCAATAATGAAAATTTATTATTTTCCTTGAGGGCTACTATGTTCTTCAGGCTCTTTCTGTGTATTTTTGTATTTGGCACTTGTCTATTTGACTAAAATGTGTACACTCTTTCAGTTCCCTAACATTACAACACTTGCCAATTTTTTGGGCCTCTTTGATGTTCACTTTGTTTGCTTTGCCTTTATTATTGTCCCATCCATGTCATTAATTTGCTTATGGAGGGATGCCACTTATCTTTTGACTATACTAGTTGTTACCTCCAGGTACCCCTTGGAGTCTTGAGTCCTCAGAATGCTACCACATGGCAACATCTTGGGGCTTAGGGCTCTCAGAGGTCTTTAAAATATTTGGTCATTGATTGTTTCTCCTTGTGGCCTTGAGTTTCTAGAATGCTACCACATGGCATCATTTTGGGACATCAGGGTCTTGAGAGACTTTTAGGATATGTCAATGCCCTTTGGATCCTAGGTTGTCGGGATCATGCTACATAGCATGATCTCAAGGACCTAAGATATTTTCTATTTTAGTTTGTGTAGTGTAAATCAACCAAACCCCATCAAGATGAAGCATTTATGCACTCATATTCTGCCAAGATTCATGTTTATGCTAAATATGCTAGATACACAAAGAAAAAGGCTATGTCAAAATAAAAAGGGCCAATGTAATTTGATGTTTGAGAAACCTATCAAATTTATGCTAGGTAGTCTGATGATGTTAGTAGGTCAATGTGTATAACCCTGATTTATCGATTTGTGACACTTGGTTCATGAGATGATACAACATGGCATCATCCTCATTTCTTAACTTCTCTAGGATGAAATGCAATCATGCCATGTGGCACGATCATGTGGCCTCTATGTCATTGCTATTGTCTAGGCTCTCTTTTAGGTCTTGAGCTCTTGAGATCATGCCACATGGCATGATCTTGGGCCTTCAGAGAAATCTTGGTCTATTTCCTTTGGTCACTAAGGATCAATGTGATCCCTTAATCTAAAGATCAAATGATAGGTGGGTAGTTGGTGGAAAACTTTGAGATTGTTAACTATGTAATGAACATCAGCTTTTGCAATGGTAAATCACACAAAATACTAAATGTTCTCATATCATAATTTCTATCTACTTTTTTCTTCTTTCAAATTTTAGACTACTCACTTATGATAACTTCTTTCTTCTTGTCTCATCTTACAAGAATAAATACATGTCTTTTTCAATAAGTACAAACACTACTACCTATGGATGCTTTACAACTTAGACTTATGCTTTGGTTTTTTTTAGTGTTTAGTAATACATCTTACTGCTACAACCCTCCAACACACTTTGCTTTTTCAAAAACTATTTACTTATAAACCTTCCCATAACCTTATATGTACTCCATGTTTATTTACTTTTGAAATGAGTTTTGAAAATAATCTTTACTTATATATGTTACTGTGGGAGCACTCCAATACACCTTGTTTTATGCTACCATCACTTTATTCTTATATTATTTAATATTTGTGAATAAACAAAACTAGGTTTCATACTTTATGACACACAATTTTAAAAAAATTGCCTTCATCTATCAATATTCATGCTTCATAAATATCAAATGCAACACATTATTTAATATAAAGGCAGGGACTAGCCGCTATGAAGCCCTTGTTCACTAAGATTCCTCTTGATGAGGAGTGAAGTAAAGGACATCAATTAAGGTTATGGATAGTGAAACCTTGATTGTCAATATTTTTGTTCCAAAATTAGTTGTAAAATCTCATTACTCATAGAGCTAATAAAGTCTTTGTTTCTTGGAGGGATATTGATCCCTCCTAATTTCCTTGTCGCTATCCTTCTTATCCTCAAATATTTTTATCATTTTATGAATCCTCCTCTTTAGTTTCTATTAGTGTAGGTTTTTATTTTTCCCTATTATTTAATTAGGGAAATTATATTTGTGCATACATGGAGTTTTCCTACATCCGTGGGATAGGCTAGTTTATATGGAGATGTGTGTCATAGATGTGTCATAGGTGTCATAAAAATGTCATAAGTAACTCATTTGATTGGTTATTTCGGGTATGGGAGTTACTTCTCTATTCTTAACACCTTGTCACCACCTTTCATGGAGGAGTTATAGTCTATTCTTGGGGTGCTTTGACCACCTTTTGTGGAGGAGTTACTTACGTGCTCTCCTATATGTATTATTCACTTTGGCCATCTTATGTTAATCAAATATTGAGTTTTCTCCTATTTGTCTTGTGCAATTTATCTCCTTGTATAATTTCAAATTGCTTTAGAACCTATGTGATGTGCACTAGCTTCATCTCGTGTGATCACGTCTCAATTGCATTTGCATTATCCAGATTCTGGCAACAACTCTGATATGGTATCAGAGCCACCCCGGTAATCGTGTGTCTAGTTATGCTATTAGTTTATTTTGAAATTCTTACTTTGCTTTCTTAGTGTTTTTTTTGTTTAACTCAGTTGTATTTGAGAGTTTTGGTAGAGTTTCTTAAAAACTCATGCAAATCCATACGAAAACCTATTAAAAGAAAAATTAATTCTATTGAGTTTCATTCAGATCCACCATTTAGATATCTACATTAAAATTTTTTGAGACATCTTGTATAGATCTGTTGTGGCTTTAGCAAAGGTGGTGGAATTCCTTTTTTTGGTCATTCTACAGGAAAAAAGAGATCTCTGCACATCTAGTTTTTGTTTCTTGGATGCCACTTTCAGCTTGGGGCAGCTCTCTAGGAAGCACATCTACACATGGAAGAAATCCATGTGGGGCATCTACTAGGATGAGATGTGCGTGGAGTAGGACTCCAACAGGGCGAAGTGGAGCTGCATGGCGTCCAATGCATAAGAGGCATGTCGTGAGGTAGTGGAGAGCAGCCAATAAAACATAGAGTGTGTCAAATATGTGGTTAGATACTTTGTCTCTTCTCTATTGTGTTAAAACTTGCTGTTGTGCATTGAGATCTGTGAGGTCTGCAAATTTAGTGCCTCTGCTATTTTTTTTTGCCCAGCAAATTTAAAACTATTTTTTTTAAAATGGCACACTTTTTCCTTGTTTGGAATCCCATGTGGGCCCTTAAACACTTGGCCATCCATTAAATTGTATTTTACTTTATTTTTTCAGTTTAAAATTAACTTGTCCAAATAAAAACCTACACTAATACCCCCCCATAAGCGCAGCTTAGGTGGGCAATGTGGAAATATAAAATGGGTCCCAGCAACTAGGGAGCAAGATAAGCTAATTCAAATGGGCACAATGAAGTCTACTCAACCCCAAGCCTTGATAGCTGGAAATGGTAAGGATAAGACTTCAACAAAGGAGAAGAAGAAAAAGAATAAGGACTAGGAGAAGAAGAAAGAAAACAACAATCCTGCCAAAAACAAAACCGAGTCTTCCTCTTCTAATGCTAAACCTAAGAAGGAGAAGGTTAAGTGTGCCTATTGTAAAAAGACAAGGCATGATGAACACAAATGCATGAAGAAACAAATAGATCACCTAACTCATCTTCTAGAGAAGCACAACATAGGTGTTCTTGAGTCCATCAAGCAGAATTCATCTACCCAAAATTCTACTAAGGCAAAAGGAAAGGGTAAAGAGAAAGAAAAGGGTAAGGCCCTTATAGCTACAATAGCTTCTACATCTTCATGGGTCATTGACTTGGGTGCTTCTCACCACATGGGCTCTTCACTAGTTGAGTTTTCATCTTTAGAGCCTTGTAGCATGACTTCAATTAGTTTGGGTGATGACACATTAGTTTTTGTTTCAGGGAGAGGGTCAGTTGAAATGGAAGGAGGAACATTCAATAATGTTCTAAGTGTTCCTTCTCTTTCAACCAATCTCCTATATGTGTACCAAATCACTCACATTGGTTGGGGCATGAGAGTTGAGTTTTCACTGGATTCAGTGGCTATCAGGGAGCTGCATAGTGATACTACATTGGTAGTGGGTAGGGCAGATCACCAAGCAAGGTTATATACCTTCTCACATTTTTCACCTGATTCTTCTCCAACATCATTGCTGACTCATTCAGATGGAGTTAGAAAATTATGCCATGAGTGGTTTGGCCACCTTAACTACCACTGCCTTGAACAACTTTTCAAAAATGACATAGTCATTGGCTTGCCTCGTGTCCAATTCTCAAAAGGACTTTGTGAGGGGTGCTCCCTTGGGAAGCATCCCAAAGCAAAATTTGACAAAGGCAAAGCTTGGAGGGCTTCACGACCTTTGGAGTTAGTCCATAGTGATGTATCAGGACCCTTTCCCAAACCATCTTTCACAAGGGCCAAGTACATCCTCACTTTCATTGATGATTTCTCTAGGTACACTTGGATATATTTTCTCAAACAAAAGTCTAAAGTGTTTGAAATTTTTTTAGACTTCAAGGCTCTTGTTGAGAAATAGAGTGAGAAATCCATCAAGGTTCTTTGAACTGATAATGGAGGGGAGTATGTTAGCAATAGGTTTGAGAAGTTTTGCACCACAGAGGGGATTTATTTGCAGCACACAGTCACTTATAGTCCTTCACAGAATGGGGTTGTAGAATGCAAAAATAGGTTCTTGAAAGAGATGGGTAGCTGTATGATTCACTTCAAATCCTTAGCACCACAATATTGGGCTGAAGCCATCAATTGTGCTTGATACATTCAAAATAGGGTTCCTCACAAAGCTTTGAAAGGGATAACACCCTTTGAAGCTTGGCATAAAAGGAAACATAATGTTGAGCACCTTAGGGTTTTTGGATCCCCAGCCATAACCTGCATACTAAAGAAGAAATGCAAAGCTATGGAACATCAGTCCAAGCCTTGCATCTTTGTAGGAAATATGGATGGTATTAAGGGGTATCGCCTTCTAGATCCAACCACTCATGAGTTGTTCATTGAGAGAAGTGTCCATTTTTAGGAGAGTCTTAGAGACTCAACACTTGGAACTTCTTCTCCTTCATCGGATCTACTTCTTCATGATGATTCCTCATCAGATTTAGATCAGCCACAACAGGTTCTTGAGCCAGAGACATCTTCTTCTTCTTCAAGTTCAGATAGCAAGGACAGTGATGCAGAGTCATCCACCTCTAGTCAATCAGAGGATGAGGAGTTAGCACCTGACTCACCCACTTTTGGGCCACTTTGGGCCAAACAGACACTTGAGAGTGTTGGCACTTGGGTAGGAGATCCTGCAGATGATAGACGTATTAGGGGGGATTTTCAGAGAGATCCACATGCCTTCTTTGCTTCAGTCTCAGATCCACAGACTTTTCAAGAGGCATCAGGGGTACCTGAGTGGGATAGTTCTATGGAGGAAGAATATTCTTCATTAATCAAAAATCACAATTGGGATTTGACTTCACTTCTTAAGGGAAGGAAGATGGTTCGATGTAGGTGGATATATCGAACCAAGTTTGCAGAAGATGGGTTAGTTGATAAGTACAAAGAGTGATTGGTTGCCAAGGGTTTCTCACAGGTGGTAGGCATTGACTACTCAAAGACCTTTGCACCCATTGCAAAGATGACTTCTATCCTACTCACCTTGGCTATTGCCACAACACATGGTTGGAATGTGCACCAGATGGATGTGAAGAGTGCCTTTCTTCATGAAGACCTAGAGGGGGAGATCTACATGGAGCAGCCACCAAGATTTGTTCAAGATTCTTCCTTAGTACGCAAACTTAGGAAATCTATCTATGGCCTCAAACAGGCCCCTCGAGCTTGGTATGCCAAGATGGATTCCTTCCTTTTCATAGCGGGTTTCACTAGGTGCCATTCTGACCCCAATGTCTACTTCTTGTAGCAAGATGATTCACTCTTGATTTTGGTTCTATATGTTGATGACCTTTTGATTACCGGGAGTTCTTCATCGGCTATTGTAGCAGTGAAGGCATCTCTCTAGGATAGATTTGACATGACAGACTTGGGTTTGTTGCACTACTTCTTTGGCATCGAGATCTCACAGTTAGATTCAGGGATTTCTCTTGGACAACCTAAGTATGTTCTTGATTTATTGTCTCGATTTCACATGGTTGATTGCAAGCCATCTCTGACTCCTTTTCTATCAGGAGTCAAGCTTGAGGCTGACTTTTCTTCACCATTGGTTGATGCCACTCGGTATCAACAATTTGTTGGCAGTCTCATCTACTTAACTCACACCAGGCCCAATATATCATATACAGTGGGACTTGTCTCCAGATTTATGCAGGAACCTCATAAGCTACATTGGAAAGTAGCTAAGAGGATCTTGCATTACATACAGGGTTCACATAGATACAAAATTCATTATAGATTTGGCATAGAGGTTGACTTGGTTGGATATACAGATTCAGACTAGGCTGGCGATTCACAGACTCACAAGTCCACTTCTGGTTATAGTCTCTCTCTAGGTTTTGGTCCTATCAGTTGGTCTAGCAAGAAGCAAAATGTTATTGCTATATCATCCATAGAGGCAGAGTACAAAGGAGCTGTTAATGCAACTACTGAGGCTATTTGGCTTCAGGGGATACTTTTTGAGTTTGGCATTCCTATCAGGCAGCCCACCATCATTTATTGTGACAACTAGAGTACCTTTCAAATTTGCAGGAATTTGGTTCAGCACCAATAGACCAAGCACATAGAGATTCACATGCATTTCATTCGGGAGCTTATTCATAGTCAGATCATTGATTTGATATTTTGCCAGTCTTCAAAGCAGGTTGCAGACATCTTCACCAAACCTTTCACTGAGAGCAAGTTCATTCATCTACAAGCTCTTCTTGGGGTGCGGTCCACATCTGCAGCATCATCATCTTCAGGGGAGCCACTAGCCTCTTCATTTATTTTATGTCTCTCTTTTGAGGGGGAGTTTTTTCCTACAGGTTTTCTCCTTTTCTCTATCTTATGGGAGATTGCATTTGTACATGGGTACCTCATCAGGCATAGTTGTTGAGACCCATTTTATATTTTCACACTGCCCACCTAAGCTGCGCTTATGGGGGGGTATTAGTGTAGGTTTTTATTTTTCCCTATTATTTAATTAGGGAAATTATATTTGTGCATACATGGAGTTTTCTTACATTCATGGGATAAGCTAGCTTATGTGGAGATGTGTGTCATAGATGTGTCATAGGTGTCATAAGAATGTCATAAGTAACTCCTTTGACCAGCTATTCTGGGTATGGGAGTTACTTCTCTATTCTTAGCACCTTGTCACCACCTTTCATGGAGGAGTTACAGTCTATTCTTGGGGTGCTTTGACCACCTTTTGTGGAGGAGTTACTTACGTGCTCTCCTATATGTATTCTTCACTGTGGCCATCTTATGTTAATCAAATATTGGGTTTTCTCATATTTGTCTCGTGCAATTTATCTCCTTGTATAATTTCAAATTGCTTTAGCACCTATGTGATGTGCACTAGCTTCATCTCGTGTGATCACGTCTCAATTGCATTCATATTATCCAGATTCTGGCAACAACTCTGATAGTTTCACCATTAAATGATTTAAGTATTTTGAATTGTGTGTGTGTGGACTCTCTCTCTCTCTCTCTCTCTCTCTCTCTCTCTCTCTCTCTCTCTCTCTCTCTCTCTCTCTCTCTCTCTCTCTCTCTCTCTCTCTCTCTCTCTCTCTCTCTCTCTCTCTCTCTCTCTCTCTCACACACACACACACACACACACACACACACACACAGATATGTGTGTGTGTGTGTGTGTGTGTGTGTGTGTGTGTGTGTGTGTGTGTGTGTGTGTGTATGGATTGGTGGGTGAAAAGCACTCATCTCATCATTGCCATATAAATTTTATAGTATCCATGTTTGGAAATGTTTATTTCATATTAAAAATAATGTTTTTCAAATTCACCTTCTTTACTATCTTTATGATTTGTCACCCTAACATTAGCTAAGAAGTTAGCAAGTCTATTGATTTCTCTAAAATAATGTTTGAAAGATATAGCATCAAACATTGAGAGCAATCTATAAACTTTAAATACTATCACATTAAATTTTGTAATTTTTGTGTTCTTTTCAATGACAACATTAAAAATAAGCATGGAGCCTCCTTCCATTTATCAGCGTGAAATATTGTGATTAATAGCTAACTCAAGACCTTGGATTAGAGGCAAGGCTTCTACCACATTATTTGTAGCCTATGGAATATTTAAAATAACGCATGAGTTGACTTCCATATTATGGTTAGTGATTAAAATTTTATCTCTAAAAATACTTAGGTACTCCTTTAAGGCCCCATTAAAGTTTATTTTGAAAGAATTTATCCTCGAGACTTGACAAACAACATAAGTCCTTGCCAATTAAGGTAACGTGTTTTGAACTATTTCTTAACAAATCCCATTTACTAAGGATATGTCTTTCTTCCTCAAAAATCTTCTTGGACAATGGAACCTTAGCCTTGAACACCTCTTGGAAAAGAGCTTCCAATTTCCTTAAA
Organism: Torreya grandis; assembly: GCA_037957365.1. NCBI lineage: Eukaryota > Viridiplantae > Streptophyta > Pinopsida > Cupressales > Taxaceae > Torreya > Torreya grandis. The sequence continues at coordinate 1,440,759 of JARHVA010001995.1, forward strand.
ATACATTCTTAGAAAGATCTTTGTCTCCAATTTTTTTGGGTTGTTCCTCTCCTTTCATGTTTAAGGATTCCTTTAGCATAGTTTTGTATTTGCTCTCATCAACTCTGAATGGAATCTGATCATAACCTCCTATATGATGAGTTTATATGCCAAGTATGTTTACTAGATCTTGAAAGTGAAGATCATTTTATACTCAAGTGTTCCCATCTACTATGAAATTCGTAGAAGATACCATTGTCTTTTTAGAGATTCCCATTGATCCTTGAGGAGTTTAATTCGATATGAGGACCAAAAATGTCTAACCTTGTTTATTCGTGAAACACTTCAACTTCGACAAATAACATTTAAATCGATGTCTTCACACAAACAATTCTAAAAACATCAGTTCTTGCTTCCAAATAATAGAATTAAGAAACCTCAAGAGATCACATGCCCAAACAACTTAATCTAGATCTATAATACAACACATATTTTACTGAGTTGAAAATCTTAAACTCTTAAATAATAAAATTAATATTTTTTTATGAATTTAGTTTCTCTTTCTTTATCTTTTAGCGATACTTTTAACTCTCCCCACCACATGTAAACATTAGTATATAAACTAATTAAATCAAATAAGCTCCAAAAGTGTTTGGAAGGCGCCATTGACAAAATATATTATACATTTATTATATTTTAATGTCAGATCATAACTTTAGGTGTGATGTCATTAAAAAACCGTACAAACGGATCAAATCTATGTAAAGAGTCAACAAATTTTTTTTAGTAATCTTGGAACTTAACGACCAGAAATTACAAACAAATAAAAAGGCGGTGCCGACTAAAGACCTTTAACACCATTAACAAATTACAATAATCATACCATTGAAATCGGCGAGAAGCGTTGCAGAATAAAATAGACCTTGTCAATATCGACGTCTGTAGTGTTTGTCCACCGAATAAATACGCAGTGCGCAATACGAAAAAACATAGTTGGATTTTCTGATATCCCACTAAAAAGCCGCCATATCAGATACGCAAAAAAGCAAAGGAAATAGTCGAGTTGTAGAGGATTACGACACTCCGGTCTCCATTGACGAGAAAGAGTGCGACTGTGCACGGAACTATCCACATATAAAACAAATACCTCCTTTACATGGCATAAAGTCTGGTCTTAAGTATGAACAGGTGAAAGTATGGTTTCAATTTCAATTGGACATGTCCATTCACGCCAATGTGTTTCTTGGAGGTGATAGCGACTTTTTTCAATTTTTCAATTTTTTCGGTTTGGTTCTTCATTATATAGATATTGACATCTTTGGTGTTAAGTAGTTGATTACAACATTTTAAGTGTATATATACTTAAATTAAGATTTTTTTTTCGTCTGAGTTGTTATGATTAGGAGACTTCGTTTAATCAAAGTCTTATGGTAATTGAACATGGCCCTCTCTTAATAGGACTACAATTCTTTTGACAATGATGTGATAAACTCAAATTTTAATTGTTTTTTTAATTTTTATAGATAATGATTTAAAATAATAAATATAATTATTTTTTGGTAAAGATAATTAAAGAGAGGATTATGGATTTATCTAAAAAAATTAGTAATCAAAAGGTGGTGTTAGGGCACTGGATTAAGAGATATCATAGACTGTGTAGTTTTCATAATACACAACAAAATATGAAATAAAATGTTGAAAGTACAATGACTAAGAGGGGCGAGGACATGGTGGGGTGATGGGGGGCGGGGTGAATCAGTTGCCTTAAAACATCTATTCAATTTCACTTATAATCCATGAAGCATTCATTCACATACAAGTATTAATCAATGCATAAACAAGCATCTACACAAGCATATAACATAAGAACATAAGAGATATGTCGAAAACCCTCTTGGGGGATAAAACCTATTGAATCCTGCAAATGGACTACAATCCTATAATAACAAGATCCAATTTTAGTAAAACACCAACTCCACAAGGAGCTCCAACCCCTACCTAGTCAAGCACCCACTCAACTAATCTTCAACAAGCACCAACTTGTAAGGAGGCACCAACCGCCTAGGTAACTCAACACCAACTCAATCACCTTGAACCTTTGATCATCTTTTGGACACCTGTTGCTTACTCAATTGAAGATGATAACCTTATTTTGCTTTTCTCACTCTTCTATCTCTCTCAAATAGCCTATTAGGCTTCTTTGCTCAACTAGCCCACTCTTTGGTAGAATTAGGTCAAATGACCTTGATCATCATCTATATAATCACTATTAGAACTTCATGACATATTCACCATACATCTCTAATGGTCTTCAACCCTTTACTTGGTTTCAGAAACTTTATATTATTTGCCTCATATAATATTCTAACTAGGCAAATTAGGCTTATTAAGCCTTCTTTTTATACTTGACTCTTGCTCTCACCCACCTTGGTTAGCCATGAACCTCTACATACATGGATAATCCTTATAATAGATTAAAAAAATATGTTTCACAATTGAAACAACCATTACATAGGTCGGTCATTACCTAAAATGACCAAAACCACTATTAGGCCTAATAGAAACCTAATGCAATTAGGCCTTCTCAAGGCACACATTATACCTTGACCACCTTGGAAAAAATTTAGCCTTTACCAATAGATTAAAAAATTCACATATGCCTGAAATAGACCCCTGCTAATATCACCTTGGGTCCCCAACATCATTTAGCTCATTTCACTCCTTGAACCAACCAATTAGGTCTACTCGCAATTAGGCCTTCTCACTTCCATAAAGTTTGTCTTGAAAATCTAAAGTATACACTCAAATTTTACACATAACCAAAAAAAAATCATATAGATGGAACCTCCATGACCTTAGGGTCATCAACATGTTCATTAGATTTCATCAAATAGGGCAAAAGACTTCAAACAAACTACTTTCATGTGCTCACTCAAAACTACTCATAGGCTTCAAAACCCAGTTAAGAGCCTTTGACTTTTCACACCTTCATAGGAGTTTCTCATGTGGACAAATGTATTCAAATGAACCTATAGAACAACTTCATGTGCATTTTACTCTTCAACTCTATTAGAAAATACTCGAGAACAACATTCTCACTCATACACAAAAAACTACCTATAGCTCCAAAAACACAGTCATACAAGTCAAGACTTAGAACACCTATGTCGTAATTTCATGATCTTCCAATGGATTTAGATGATACTTCATCATGAACATATTGGAACAACTGGATTTTAAGGTTTAATATCAATATTGGTCTTGCAGACCAATCTCATGTCTTCACCCTACACAAACCTCACTGTGTTAGATAGGTCACTTTAAGAACAACATTTTCAATATTTTTAGTGATCTCCAAAACATCTGACCAATATGAATATTTTTTATAGGTATTAAAAAATAACACCATGTAATTGGATCCATTCCTAATTCACTTCAACCCAATCCTAATCTCATTCTCATGTCTACCTGGTTTTCTCACAGTCTTCCTCATTAGGTCTTTTTAGTGATAGGCCAAGTTTCATGACCAGTTTAACATATTTAGGGTCTGTAACCTACTTAAAAACTTACATGAACACAAAAAAAATTCTCATGCATCATCCTTCAATCAATTTCATGCTTTGACCTGGTCAACCCTTCTTTTTATATCAAAAATTTAAGAAACAAAGGGTTTCATGTAGCTTCTATTCACTCATATGTTAGACCAATGCCACTTGGAGGTATCTAAGAGAGTCCTCTACATGCTCCAATCATCAAACTAGCCTTACCAGTTCATTTTGGTTACTCAAAAACAAAATCTTCATCTTCGGGTCTTTGTTAGGGTTTTAAGAGGGTTTTGACTACCTTTCATTCTTAGCAATCATTTGTAAAGGATTGCCCCTCAAATCCAAAACAAATGCTAAAATTTTTGAGTTAGGAACCTTACCCAACTTCCGTGAACTTCATAGGATCTCATGCAAATATTTTATGTGCCAATGAGCATAAGACATTTCTTCGTGGGTCTGCAATACTCCATTCTATGTACGTAAAAAACCTCAAAAACAAATTTTATGCTTTATTATTTGTTCTATGACCTCAAACTTGGTCAAAACACTTGACACAACTAACCACACCTTTGACAATACTCTCATGAGCTTTGTCACCTTGGGATATGGACTTGACCCCTCATTAGGCCACATTAGGTATCTTTGTTATTAGGCCTTAAATTGCCATTCACACTTAGATATTGAACACACCTTAAAACCTCTTGTACTACTCTTAATACCTCATCCTCATGTCATACATACTCATACCATGCTCACACACTATCAACATTCTTCTCACAAGCCTCATATTGCTCATCTCATCATGCTCACAATCTGTGTCTTCTCACTAGGTCTCTTTATGCAAAGACTAAGCTAATAACTGACCTAATAACATCCTTCAAAAGGTTATATACCTTATACACATGTTTACACAATGTTAAACATCCTATCACACATTATACCAATGATTTTCATTCTTGATAACACCTCAAGACTCTTTGTTGGGTCAAGCAGAGTCTAGGACTAGTCTAGTTGCATGCTTAGGCTTAAGACCATACCCATGAATGTTTACTTTGACACTTTCCTGAGTGTTTCAACACTTCATATGAAAATCTTGGGCATCCTTGAAAATTCAGTCATATCTTTTTGTATTCATTTTACTAGAATACCATCTTCATACACATGCTCATGATATGACAAAGCTTCTTAAGACTATTGCTTCAAAAGTATGCTTACCTTGTACTTGTTCTTGACCTATTATTAACCTTAGAAGAATTACTAGGTTGCCTTCAAGTTCTCTCTTGTTACCTTGTCACCTAGTTTCCTTGTCACATACCATAATATTATACTAAGACATTGATCCAAAACTCAAAAGCTTTGGTTGAAAGATAATTCAAGAAATAAGAACAACATAATTGTAATAATGCTATCTCTATGAAGAGATTTTTTATTGATCAAATTTGTAGACCCAAACATATACCTATCTCTAAGAAGAGATATTTGATTTCTATTTTAGCTTACATATTCATTTATACACATTTTGAAGGTAGGAGGAGGATGTGGAAGGTCACCAATCTCGAGAGAGATTAATTGTTTCAACTTCCATGATTTACAACATTATAGATTTTGAAGAATTACTATTTTTAGACTACACCACTAAAATTGAAATTTAGATCACTTTAATTTAGTTTCAAGGGTTAAAACTCACTTATCATAGCTCAGTGCTATCTCATGGTGTTCCCCTCATTCTTATCTTTCTAATGGTTCAAACGGGGAGTCAAATGAAGCTATGATGCAAAAGTTATGGCTCTTGAAAGTTCTACCACCAATTGGGGTAGAACCGTTGCCTGAATTTTCACCTGAAATATTACTCAGATCACCTTCAAGTTCTCTCGTGTTACCTTGTCACCTAGTTTCCTTGTCACATACCATAATATTATACGAAGACCTTACACAAAAATCTAAGGATTTGTTAGAACATTCTTAAACCATCAAGATCACATGTCATGCATCTTCATAAGAACATCTCTAGGACAACAGTGACACTAAATTGCCTTTGACATCAATGGAAACATTAATGGCTTAACACAATAATAAGAGCATACCTCAACAATCTCCCCCTTTGTTATTGATGGTAAACACTCAACTAAAACTAATCAATCTTATCTCCCCAAGTTGGATAGTCTTCAAACTTACCTTTTTCCAAAACTAGAACTGTCTCCCCCTTTGACATCAATGAAAAAGGGTCATCTCTAAAAAATAATTGATCCTTGGACCTGGAATGGTACATCTTTTTCTCTCTAAATAATAACATTTTCTCTCTCTCTGTCAATAACTCAAACAGATTAGGCTCATAATCAATTGCTACAAACCTTCTTGGTAAACACATCTACTTTTGAAGCATGATTAACTCCCCTTATCTACATGAGGTATTCATAAACTATCATGAATGTTACTTGGTTTGATCAATTCATCATACAAATGTTTTGTAACTCATTTCTTGAAATCATAATTTTAATTAGAGTAATGACTTATCTTTGAGTCTTGAAACATAGAGTGCAAAAACCCCCCTAAGACCAAACATCCTTCATGCTTCTACTCACTTAGCTGAGTGCTTCCATGAATCCTAATCAAGTCACCTCTCTTCTAGGCTATTAGATTGACATGAATTGAGGAGATTCCTAGATCTCCATGTCCTCACTAGACTGAACTTTCTTCATGATCCTCTTAGGATTGACCTCTTTGATCTCTGTTTGAACACCATTCTGACTTGGTCCTTGATTCAAAATTCCTTCATCCACAAATTGAGTTGCTATGGAGTATTCTTGGCACTTATTTACCTAAAAACTATGCTCCACCATGGAAAATATCCACTTGAACTTGTAGATTGGTCATTATTCACCTTAGTTTCCTTTGGTTTCCATTCACTGTTTCATCTTCTTTCTTACATTCCAGGAGCCTCAACAGGGTTTGACTTGAGAATCCATGCTTATAAAACTTTGAAATATGACCAATATTTTGAAACTTGAAACATACTATTTATCTTGATGAAAACACACCATTTCTCATACCTATTGACTGATAATTCTCCTCATATTTCCATGCATACTCATTCTTGGAGGGACTTCTACAATACCTTGCTTTAGGACCAAATTGGCTACATGAATAACAATAACCATTGAAATGATTAACATACCTTATAGCATTAGGTTTTTTGATAGGATTAGTCTTCATTATAAAACCACCATCATATCTTGATTAACCATTGACTTTTAGGGTCTGATTCTCTTTGATCATATTAGTGTTCTTCTTTTGATCTCCATTGAAACCAAAACTTGATTTATCATTACTAGTATTTTGACTATTCAAGATGTTATCTAGATCATTGGTACCATTTTCAAACTTGACAAAGGACCTTACCTTGCTTGATGTATGGGATAACTTAACTCTCAAATAATCCACTTCAGTCACATACCTAGCATATTTTTCTTCTTTAGCATTTAGGCTTTTAGTCACAATCTCAATTTGAGTCTCAACCTGTTTGACTATTTCTTCTTGTTCCTTGGAGTTGTTGTTAAAACTTTTTTCAAACAAACTGATTTTCTCTTCATAATATTTGATAAGTGACTTCATCACCTTATTCTTCTTCTTCTTCACCATCTTCAATTCTTCTTTAACATTCATTAACTCAACCTCAAGGTCCACTTCATCTTCTTCTTCGTCTAAATCACCAATAATACCTTCAAATCACATGGACTGTTCTTGATTTAAACATCTTGCTTTCTCAACCATTAAAAGAACATCATTGACATCAAGACCATCACCTTCATTTTCAATCTCAAAATCACTTCTCTCATTCTCATGAGATGAATTTTAGTGTTCCTTAGTGTACACACTTCATTTATTCTTAAACAACTTCTTATTATCATACTTTCTAAAGCTATAAGACTTCCTGCTCTTGTCATACCCATATGACTTCTTGTCATTATTATGACCTTCATCATGTTCTTCATCATCCATTGTATTATTCTCATGATGGCACTTGTTAGAAAAGATTCCAATTTCTCCATAATTAAAGCACTTGAAGGGTAGCTTACACTTGTATTTATCTGAAGTAGTTTTCAACTTTCTTACAAACATAAATATTAACTCATCATCATTAATATCAGATTCATTATTGTATTTGACTTTATTACTTTGTATCTTATTCTCCTTTGGCTTCTTTTTTTCCTTAAAAGTAGCTTCTTTCTTACAAGTCTTCCTTCACTTATCCTTATTTCATATGTTGTTCGCATCGCATGAAGTCCATCCATCTCTAGCTTGTCTAAGTCTTACATCTCTTCAAAAATAGATACTTTAGAGTAAAATTTAGTTTTTATATATCTCAATACCTTTTGAAGAATGGTATACTCTTTCAATTTTTCACCTAGTCCTCTTATGATGTTGACAACTTCATCAAACCTCAATAGGTAGGCTGTAATAGTCTTATCTTCATTCATTCTTAGGCTTTCAAAGTGTCTTATATGGGTTTATAATTTAGCCAAATTAACCTTGGATTCTCCCTCATGGATAGTATTTAAATTTTCCCACATATCTTTGATAGACATACAATGCATTACCTTCACAAGCTCTACCTCTGATAGGCCAAAAATAATACCATTCATTGCATTTGAATTGTTGTCACTCGCCTTTTTACCTACTACATCTATATGAGAAATACGAGGTGCAATATATCCATCCAAAAATAATTTCCAAAAATCATGAACTTGAGACATCAAAAATTTTCTCATCCTAACACTCTAAAAAGCATAATTATATATGTTGAACAACAAAGACTTACTTGTAGAGAAACCACCTTATGCGTGACTAGCCATCTTTGCTTGCTTAGGATCTTATTTAGGCTATTAGGCCTCCTTCAAAGGAATTGATATGATACAAATTGTTAAAATTATATCTAATGAGAGGTTGGGGGTGAATTAGTTTCCTTAAAAAATCTATTCAATTTAACTTATCATCCATGAAGCATTCATTCACATACAAGTATTAATAAATGCACAAACAAGCATCTACACAAGCATATATTATAAGAACACAAGATATATGTGGGAAACACTCTTTGGAAATAAAATCAAGTGAAATTTTAAATGGACTATACTCCTATAATGAAAATATCTTATTTTAATGAACCACCAACTCCACAGGGAGCTCCAACCCCTACTTAATCAAGCACCCACTCAACTAGTCTTCAACAAGCACCAACTTGTAAGGAGGCACCAAACCCTGGGTAAATTATCACAAAATTATCTATATTTAATGTTTTATCACCTTTTTGACACATTTTTTTTACTCAACTGAAGATGATAACCTTCTTTTGCTCTTCTCACTCTTCTATCTCTCTCAAATAGCCTGTTAGGCTTCTTTCCTCAACTAGCCCACTCTTTAATAGAATTAGGTCAAATGACATTGATAATAATCTATATAATAAATATTATAAATTCATGACATATTTACCATACCTATTTTATGGCCTTTAACTCCTCTATCTAGTTTTAAAAATTCTATATTATTCGCTTACATGTTCAATATTCTGACTACATAAATTAGGCATGATTAGCCTTTTTTATACTTGATCTCACCCACCTTGGTCAAAAATGAACCTATACATGCATGTATCATCCTTTTAATATATCAAAAAAAAAAAAATCATAAGTGAAACAACCATTATATAGGTTGGTCATCACCCAAATGGACCAAAACAACCATTAGGCCTAATAGAGACCTAATGCAATTAGGCCTTCTCAAGGCACACGTTACACCTTGACCACATTGGACCAATTTTATCCTTAAAAAATGGATGAAAAAATTAAAATATTCCTCAAATAAACCCTTTATTATCTCACCTTGTGTTCCCAAAACCATTTATCTCATTTCACTCCTTGAACCAACCAATTAGGTCTACTCACAATTAAGCCTTCTCACTTCTAGAAAGTCTGACTTGCAAATCTAAAGTATACACTCAAATTTACCACATAAATAGAAAAAATAATATATATGGAGCCTATATTACCTCAATTTCATCAAAATGTTCATTATATTTCATTAAATAGGGAAAAATACTTCATACAAACTACTTTCATGTGCTCACTCAAAATTGCTCACAGGCTTCAAAACCCAATCAATAGAGTTTGACTTTTCACATCCTCATAGGAGTTTATCATGTAGATATATGTATTAAAATAACATATGAGACCTATATAACAAATTAATATGTATTTTATTCTTAAACTCTATGTAAAAAGACTTCAGAACAACATTCTCACTCATACACAGAAAACTACTTGTAGCTCCAGAAACATAGTCATACAAGTCAACACTTAGAACACATATGTATGTAATTTCATGATATTATAATGGGTTTATATGATCTAAAATAATCATTATAACATCTTGGAATAAATTAATTTCAAGGTTCAATATCAATATTGGTCTTACAGACCAATCTCATGTCTTCACCCTACACAAACCTCACTGTGTTAGACAGGTCACTTTAAGAACAACATTTTAAAAATTTATAGTGATCTCCAAAACATATGAACAATATGAAATTTTTTATATGTCCTAAAAAAAAACACCAGACTAATACACTACAACCCATCACTAATCTCATTCTCATTTCTGCCCGATTTTCTCACAATCTTCCTCATTAGGACTTTTAAATGATAGGCTAACTTCCATGACTAGTTTAGCATATTTAGGGTTTTAAAACTGATAAAAAACTAACTTGAACAAAAAAATAAGCCTCACACATCATTCTATAATAATTTTCATGTTTTGACCTGGTCAACCCTTCCTTATATATCAAAAATTTGAGAAATAAGGGGTTTCCTGTAGCTTCCACTCACTCATATATTATAAAACTTGAGAATCCATACTTATAAAACTTTGAAATATGACCAATTTTTTTAAAATTGAATCATAATATTTATCTTTATGAAAATACACCATTTATTATACATCTTGACTGATAATTCTTCTCATAGTTTCATGCATACTCATTCTTGGAGGGTCTTCTACAATACCTTGCTCTATGACCAAATTAATTATATGAATAATAATAACCATTGAAATGATTATCATACCTTATAGCATTAGGTTTCTTGATAGGATTAGTCTTCATTCTAATATCATACTCATTCTAATGAACACAAAAAAAGTCTCACACATCATTCTCTAATCATTTTCATACTTTGACCTGGTCAACTCTTCTTGATATATCAAAAATTAAAGAAATAAGGGGTTTCCTATAGCTTTCACTCACTCATTTGTTATACCAATGCTATATGTAGGTACTTAGGACAATCGTCTACATGATACAATCATCAAACTATCCTTCCCAATTCATTTTTGGCACTCAAAAAGAAAATCTTCATCATCGAGTCTTTGTTAGGGTTTTAAGAGGGTTTTAACTACCTTCCATTATTATCAATCATTCATAAAGGATTTCCACTCAAATCCAAAACAAATTCCAAGAAATTTGAGATAGGAAAATTATCCAACTTCTATTGACTTATTAGGATCTCATTCAAAGGCTGCACATGCCAATGATCATAATAAAGTTCCTAGGTTTGTAATACTCCATTCTATGTACATAGAAAACCTCAAAAACAAATTTCATTCTTTTTCCTTTGGTCTATGACCTAAGACTTGGTAAACACACTTTAAAAAACCACTCACACCTCTAAAAATTCTCTCATTATATTTGACACATTAGGATATGGACTTAACCCTTCCTTAGGCCATATTAGGTATCTTTGCCTATTAGGCCTTGAACTGCCATTCACACTTAGGTCTTGAAAACACATTTAAACCTATTTTACTACTCTCAATACCTCATATTCATGTCATAAAACCTCATAAAATTATCACATACTATCCACCTTATTCTCACAATCCTCATACTACTCATTTCATCATGTTGACAATATGTGTCTTCTTAATAGGTCTCTTTATATAAATAATAAGCTAAGAACTGACCTAGAAATCTCATTTTAAAGGTTATATACCTTATACACATGTTTAAATATTTTAAAACATATTATCACATGTTTTACCAATGATTTGTATTCTTGATAACACCTCAAGATTCCTTGTTGGGCTAGGTAGAGTTTAGGACTAGTCTAGTTGCATGCTTAGGCTTAAGACCATACCGTTGAATGTTTACTTTGACACTTTCTTGAGTGTTTCAAAACTTCATATGCAATTTTGGGCATCCTTGAACATACACCCATGTTTGTGTGTATTCAAATTACCAGACTACCATCTTCATGCACATGTTCATGATATGACAAAGCTTTTTAAGACTATTACTTTAAAAGTATGCTTACCTTATACTTGTTCTTGACTTGTTATTAACCTTAGAATAATTACTAGGTTACCTTCAAGTTATATATTGTTAATTTATCACTTGGTTTCCTTGTCACATACCATGATATTGTACCAATACCTTATGCATAACTCAAGGATTTGTTAGACCATACTTAAACCATCAAGATCACATGTCATGTATCTTCACTTAACATATATAGGACAACAATGATAATCAACTACCTTTGAAATCAATGAAAAAAATAATTCCTTAACACAATAATAGGAGCATAACTCAACATAAAATTCATGAAATAAAACTCAAATCTTTATTAGATTTCAGCAATAGGAAATACAATAGGCACAACAACAATAATGACACAAAAATATCATAATAAGATGGGTTACAACACTAGTTATGTAGATCTCTGATTGCTAACTCACAATATCTACAAGTATATTATAACTCTAATAATAATAATCACTTAGGATTATCCTTAATTTCTAATACTCTATCCAACTTTTCAACCAACGTCCTTGCAAAAGTATAGGGGCATGCTTATACAAGTGCAAGAATCACATGTCTAAGTTGTATTACATATGTAGTGTGTCCTAGTTTTTGGCATAAATATGCCACATACACTCTCATCTTATCCTCAAAATATATTGAGTTTGGGTTATTTAAATTAGTCAACAAATATGTTTTAGACTATATATACAAATATGTAGTGCATATTCATTTTTCCAATTTTTAAAAATCATTAAGTAATTGTTAGGATTTATTTTTTAATAATTTAAAAAAAAATTTATAGTAAGCTAATGGGACACAATATTATTTTGTACTTAAATTACATGCTCATCCACCCACTAACATAATTAAAACACCTTAGTGTGCTATAAATATTAAATGTTGCTCACCCTTCCAAGGTACTAGTATGTTATAGTGTTGTTGTTCCCTAAATTTGTCAAATCCAAATTTTTTGAAGTCAAGAACAACATGTAAAATTTTATTCCAAAAGTATGAGGTCAAAATTTATAAAAATAGATATTAAAAATAAAAAAATTAAGTTTATAAGAAGACAAGTGCAAGGCATGTTTTTGTGCCCCATGCATTTAGGAGGCCACATACACCATGACCTTCGGCCCATGTTGGATATGGAAACCTATGTGCTATGGATCACATATTTGAGTATACCATGGTCACATGAATGAGATTCATAACCATGCATATATGGTAGATTTCAAATTGTGCCTATAAGTGCAACCTCATAGAATATGCACATACTACCTACATGGTCATGCAAGACATGCATGACATGACACAGTAATCACCGCATGCCAAAACCTACTCTTGAGCTTATAAAAAAACTTTAAGATCTCATTTTTCCTCAAATATACATATAGTCACATCAAATAACTCTGACCAACTTATATTTTCTCCCATAAAGACCTTTTTTTCCAAGATACTATCAAAATCTCCAATTTCTTTAGTATTTCATAATGATATCATTTTAGTGGGCATAATATAATATTATCTCAATTTTTGGATATGAGTTTTTTTTAATATGGGGCATTGTAAATTTATATGTTTTCACTATTTTGGCCTCAGAAGTTTTCTAAATACCTACAAGACATTTCTTGACCACCATAGTTTTCTCATTATAATCACACTAACACTTTTTTCCCCTTGATCAGCCTAATTTAAAAATCCTTGATGAAGTAATCTTTCAAATAATACAATCATCAAAAATAAAATACAAGTACATGGTTTTCAATCCCCTATTGGTCTTGGAAAATAATATTCTCCAAATAGATGATTCTCATATTGACCACATGGATCTTGAATAGTTTTGAACAAGGCTGAACTTAGAGAACCCAAGTACCATGACTATTACCATGATATAAAGTGGCCTTCTTGAGGTGGATAATTTTCCTACCTTAGTATAATGATAAAATTTGGTGTTCTTTTTTACCTACCATTATGATCCAAAAACAAAGGAGATTAGATTAAGTGATGTATATCTGATGGCCAAACTAGATGAGACTTTAATGGGCATGACATTGAGAATCCTAGTATATGACACTTATACTAGAATGAGTGTGGAAGTATGGAAATTCTACTAGGATAATAATATCAAAAAATATTTGACCATCATCAAAAACACAAAATAAGTTAACCCTCTAAGATCTTGAGGAACCTATTTAGATTTGACTTGAAATAAGAGATATCAAACATGATATCTCTTCTTAACTAGGTGTAGGAAATGAAAACACCATGAATTTATATATATGGAGGTTTATGGTGATGAACATCATCTAAAATGGGAGACAATACATTGAATGAGGTGAAATGATCACTGAAGTCTTGAACTAATAATTGATCAATGTGGATGCTATAAAATAATTCTTCATGACCTCCTACTTGGTGTACTCTTTAGATTCTCAAAGAGTGTAACCCATACTCACTCATCAAACCATTGTAAATGCATCCACATAAATATATGATTTATAGTCTTAGTTGACTCTAGAGTATATAAATATACATTTCAAAAGAGTTAATGATGCCTTAATTATTAGAATAATCCAAGTCCTAGGTGGAGATCGAGGAAGAAGATTTTTTGATGAAGTAGTCAACCTAATTTATCAATATGGAAGTTACTTCATCTAGTTCCATAAATTTACATATATCAAAGTTGGAGGACTTGAAGGATATCCTTTGTGGCTACCTAGGTTAGACAATGATAATATCATCTTAATTGAATTATGCAAATAATTAGGAATAATGTAAAAATGTTGCAAGGAAAGACAAGTTTTGGGTGTTATATTTCCTATCTCCTCGAGTCATTTTACATGTAATAATGTTGTGAATGCTCAGGATATCAAATATTTAATTTCACAATTCAATTTTCATTCATATGATAGATAGGATTCTTTTGATAGTAAGATGTTTGTTAGAAAATACCTCAGCATTGGTGCTTCCTATGAATATGTACCCATTCTAGAGGATTATGGGATAATTGTGTAGATGAGTTATATTTAATAAGGTATGACTGGGGTTGATTGATTTTAGAATAAATCATAGCCTCCATAGATACATGTGTTTCAGATGGCATGTTTATTGATCAAAGTGACCTCCTTAGTTTGATATATGTTCAAAAAGTTATCGGTGGCCTATTACCTACTATTAATTAGTCTATCAAAGAGCTATTATATTTTCAAATGTGAATAAAGGGTGTGTTGGACTGGTCCATAAAATGGTTTAATAATCTTGTATAATTCAATAGATCAAAGAGCTCAAAGAGATCAAGAGCTTCAACACCTCCAAATCAAGCACCTATTAAAACTACCAAGGCTCATGAGAAAGGTAGTACTAGTAATTAAATTTAGTCATCCATCTCTTCAAGCTCTGATGATGGAAATGACAAGGATCTAAAATATCTAAAGCAACCTGGTAAAACTTGTGAAGAACCTAGGGAAAAAGTTACAATCTAATAAATATGTCATGTTGCAAACCTCCTCCCCTATTGGAGATCATTTTATGTTAATTCTTGATACCACTCAATAATATCTTGCTGCTACTAAAGGAACAACTCAACATGTAGTTGTTAGTGATGTTGAAATACTAGATTATTCATCTCATTTAATTTGTCTATCTATTCCACCTATTATATAAAATTCACCTCTGAATAAACCTACACCAACACCTTAAACTAATCAAATAACCAATTTCATCCAAATGCCATTTCAATAAATGCAATGAATGCTAGAAAAAAAAAGAAGGTGGTTGAGGTGTAAATTTTAAATTTTGATTTAGTTCTTAATATCCTCAAGACTCCTCCTTCTAATAAGGAAAAAACCACATTGAGGTTAGTCATAGAACCATCCAAGGCTTAGTTTGTGTATATTTCCAAGCCTGATCTTTTAAAAAATGAGGAGGAGATGATTATGAGTGATTATACTTTGAAACAAGTATCTCTTGAGGAGCCAACCTAAGAAAGTGGTGTTTATACCCTACTATAAAATATAGAAAGGATTATCAAAATATATAATCATGATGAAGTAACTTAAGAATAATTGAAGTATAAGGTTCAAAAATTAACTAGTTATGTCATCTTCTCAATCTAGTTGAAGAACCAAAAGTTACTTAAGTAGATGTTCTTTCTGAAGTTCTTGGAATTAATAAGGATGTCATAGAAACCATTGATAAATACAACACCTATAATAAAACTACTGAATTTTTAGTTGAGTTACTCTTTGATGGTATGAGAAACATTGAGGAGTTAATCAATCTAAATGGGACACTTGATGCTGAGATTTTTAATAACAATCATAAATTCAAGGGCTATGGTAGTAAGTTGAAGGTCTAGGAAAATGTGATAGTTGATATTCAATAGATGATGGCCATTGAAATTGACGTGATGGTTAAGGATGAGATATTTGATAAAGATAAAGATGACACCTGTTCTGAATGCATCCTTCATAAGATTGAAATTCTAAATTGAGCTATAGGTGAGTTATAATAACAAATCTAAATTGGAAGAGAGAAGCAAAAAAAAAACTCTCTTCCAACCTGAGAGAATTTTATTATGATCTATTGAAGGAGGATTAAAAAATTTAGTTCATTGTGTATGAAGTAAATGATCAATTAAAAAAGATGATTAAATAAAATTTGTTCAAATAAAATTCCTTCAATATTGGTGCAATGACCGTGCTCACTGAAATCCATGTTCCACCTAAATAAATGAATAACTAATTGATCAAACTCTTGGAAGTACCAAATTCCATGTTGTTGGTATATAAAATATGGTTGACATGATGCAAACATGTGGTAATCACTAAGGGAGAAAAATCATTGAAGAAGTGAAGAAATTTAGAAAAATTTAAATTTACATAGAATAATAAACAAGCTAGAAGCTTTGTTGCTACCCTATGATCTTCAATACTAGTTGCTACTCAAAATAAGATATCTTAGGATGATTGGATTTGTTTTTTATTTTTCCATTCTTATATTTTGGGAAACTGTAAATTTTTTTTTGAAAAATGAAAAAAATAAAATAAGACAAAAATGTGAATGCCAAAGGTCACATGTAATGTGAAGGGTTAACCCATTCCCTCCTATCTCTATAAATAGGTTAAATGGAAATTGTTCAGTCATTTTTGATATCAATCATAATTATTATTGAAAGGAAGAAGAAATAAACTTTATGTTCATTCTTCTAACTAAGAACACAAGGAAATTCTAAAACTTTATGTCTTGATTTTCTTTGTGTTTGTGTATTTTTCCTATGTTGATACATATCTCTCAATTCAATTAATAATTTAATTAATCTCAAAAAACAATGATAATTTTCATAATTTTTTATAGTCACGTGTTGGATGAAATCTATGTTTGCTCATTCATGTGTGACCTTCCATCTTCCTTTATTTTTTATTTTTAATTTTAGTTGAAATATTATATATTTTTAAGAACATGGAGGAGGAGGAGGAGATGACAAAGGAGGAGGATCACAAGGCACTACTAGAAGAAGCTATGGAGGATTTACTAGAAAAGATTAGGGTTTTTTCAAGGTCAGAGGTGGAGCTTGGAGAGCGCCCTAAATTATTTGAGGATCTTAGAAGGAATATAGATTTAGTTATGTTTAATAACAATAATATTTAGATAGAGGTAGCTCCTTGGTGCAAGATTTGGGTGGTGAAGGAGTAGCGCTAGAGCTACCTTTCTCCTATCAGAATTTGTACTCTAAAGCTAACTACTCATCCTTGAGTAATTCTTCTTTGGGAGTGTCTATGGCTGAGATGAGAGTCAAGGCCATGTTTGATAATGGTACTAGAATATAAATGGCATAAATGTTTCAAAAACCTATTGACTCTTTGATTTTAGGGGTAGATGTGGTTGGCACTAGGTTTTTTTAGAGTTAGAAAGATCAGAGGATAAACTAAAGAAATATGGTCTCCTTTGGGATGGAGCATACTATGTTAAGGGATAAAAGCTACCAATGGTTGGGTTGGTTAGGATCCTTTATTCATTGGAAGGAATTTAGCATTCCCAGCCTTTGATAGGGAAGTAGATTTGGGACTCAAGAATTATAACATCCTAGAACATGGCCCTCTATCATATTAGGGGGCAAATGGAATTTATACAATCTATTTTTATGTCCTCAATTGGAAGGATTCCCAAAATAATCCTCCTCTACTAGAATTGCATAATAGCTTTAAGTTTGCTTCCTTATGGTTATCAACTTGATATGATAATCCTTAGAAGAGGGATAAAGGATGGAGCCAAAAAAAATTATATGGAGTTACAAATTTTGATTATTGGCTTGAAAATAATGAGAATATCTATGAATTCCAAGTTCATCTAGAAGTTAGTTTTGTTGATTCCAATGGAAGTGACCTCACAACTTTGATCTTGACTTCTATGGATAAGGAAATCTCATTATTAGCAGTTGAGTGGAATAATTGGGGTCTAATATAGGATTTTGTCAAATTTGATTTTGCAGGTATGGTGCATGATTGGCATTGTTTGGCTTTGAACTAGGCTATCCCGATTAGGAAGACAGGTCATTATCATTGTAACTGTTTACTTGATTTCATTCCTTTGTTTTACCCTATTTGGATGGATTACAAAGTTGAATGTATTATTTTTGGAGGTTGGAGTGATAACCTTCCCTTGGCTCAGATCATTCAAGTTCCTCACTAGTTTTTTGCTCATGGTATGGCCCCAGGTTCTATCCTACCACCTCCATGTTGGAAGTCCTAGCAGAAGGATGACAAGGACACATGGGCTTTGAATTTTCTTATTCATTAATTTTGGATTGTTTTATTTAGTAGTGATTGTGTTAGGAACCCCTCCAAGGAACACAATTGATTACTTTTCTTATAAGTAATTAAACACAAAATTGAACCATAATGATTAAGTAACTAGAAACTTGAAACAACAAAGAATTTGAGAGACAATACACAATCTTGTATTAAATACTCTTCAGAAGGAAATAAAATAAAGAAGATGCCACTTCTTCTTCCACCTCTAAGGCTTGCCACACCTCAAGGACTTCTTCCCTCAAAGTTTTCTCTCTCTCTTGCTCAACCATAACCAACTCAACAACCTGAGTTGTTAACCCTTCCTTGAATGCTTCAGCTGATCTCCTTGACCTTACACCTTACAGATCTCCTTGACCTTGCTTTATTGCTTCAATGCTTTACTTGCCTTAATTACAATACATGCATAATGGGTCTTTAAATAGGATCCCATGCATACAATAATTAGACTTCTAATTACAATAATTAGAAACACAAACTCAAGACTTAAATTAGTCTTCAACATGCAAACACTCTCAGACCTCTTAAAATTAGATGAGTCTAATTCTAGAAATGCATTCTAGAAACACATGCAACTGCATGCACACGCACAGGTGATCGACTTCGATTTCTGTCCGTCTGCTCCTGACCGACGTCAGTCGATCCCTGGTCCCTGCCTGACCAACATCAGCAATACTACCGATGCCGATTATTGACTAAACTCAGCAACTCCCTGATTAGCACCTTGGTGAAGCTTTTAGCTCCACAACTTAACAATCTTCCACTTGGAGATAAACAGCTGCACCTGTACAACAACCTCCACTAACCATCTCAGGCACCTCCATCTTCAAGCTCAATTTTGAAGACCAACCACCACACATCTTGTGATGTTACACCTATCATCCAAGTAACCTACCACAAACCCATGTAGAAAAGAACTTGACCCTGCATAGCATGTGCACCTACTGCTGGTCCCCCTCAAATACCTGAGAATCCACTAAACTGCACTCCAATACTCCTTCTTTCCTGAATTGGCTCTAAACTTTTTAACAACTCCCACTGCTTGGGAAAACTCAGGTCTACACCAAACCTCATGTGATTTTGAACATTATTCTAAGCTCAGCTTGAATTGTCCAGCCCTTAGTGTACTTACCGATTCTGCACCTACACCTTCTTCACATCAGCTCCCACTAGAGACAAAATCAACCTGTGATCTTCAATGTCTCTCATGCCAAAAGAATTTTGCTGCTCCCAAATTCTTCATGACACACGTTTGAACTATCTTTACCTTTAGCTCAGAAACTCCCTATATGTGTAACCCTACAACAAGCAACAACATATAGTAATAGGATAATATAGCTAATATTATCCAACCTGGTAAAAGAAAACACAATGGTTAAACCTCCATTGTCCTGCAACCTGCTCAAGACCATATACTCTGGCCTTCTATCTCATGTGTCCATCCACTCTCTTATCTAGCTTGGGAATCCATTCCTCTATCAGTGCTTCCTTCCAGCTGACAACTCCACCAAAAAACTCCTGTTTGGTTCTTCTCCAAGGACTCACACTCCTCATCCATGCCAAGCTCTCACTGTTTCCTGGATTCTACCTGCATTGCCTCTTCACATCTTCCTAGTTCTTGACCATCAGTAATCAACAAGTAATATAAAGAAGGTGAACAATGAATATGAGGTTCACTTACCCTTTTTGACCTCCATATGGGTGTTTGAGACTTCTTGACAACTTGTTGTCTACCCAACATCCATTGCAGTGACCGATCTCAGCCATCTCCCAGTCTGCGCCCGACCAACATCAATTCCTTGCACTGACCCTAACTATCGACGTTGGTTCTTTGATCGATGCCGATGTCCCTCCTATCGACGTTGGTTCCTATCTGATTGATGCTGGTCTTTATCCTGCCTGACACTACCGACCCTGCTGGTCTGCACATGACCGATGTCAGTACCTGCCTGATCGACGTCGATTCCATGTGACTGACATCGGTAACTATGTGTTCCTGTAAGTGATGACTTCTTTATCTGTGAGCTCATCTTGGATCAAAACTCTGTCCATACTGCCCTGCTCAAAATTATTCACCCCCTGTGACTGATCTCTGTCCATCATCTCCTCCATAAACACCAAGGCTTCCTTGTTCTTGTCAAAAGCATCAAATTTCCTTTTCCTGCAATGAACTCAATCTATGCCCTCTGAATCTAAACTCATACCTTTTGACTCAAGAACATCCATTCCCTTCTTATTCATGTGACCAAGCCTATTAAGCCACATCTTCGAATCTACAGGTGAAGTAGATAAACCAGAAGTAGAATCAATAATACAAGTAGATAGATAAAGAGTACCTACTTTCTTACCTCTTGCTAAAACAAGTGCACCCTTGGTAACCTTCCAAGAATCTGCTATGAGGGTTACTATGCATCCCTCATCACCCAACCTTCCTATAGAAACCAAACTCTGCTTCAAGACTGGGACATGCATAACCTCCTTCAACACCCATGTGTTGCCTGTCTGCAATTCCAGCTGCACTTTCCCTTTGCCAACCATTTGACAAGGCGTACCATCCCATAAATAAAGCTCTCCAAAGTCTCCCTAGACATATTCATGGAAAAAATCTCTATTTGGGGTTGCATGAAAAGAAGCACCAAAATCTAAAACCCATGATCCTACCTGACTATCCAAAGATAGTAAGAGAGCATCCTGTGCCACAATACCTACATCCTTTGCTTCTCCATTACCTTCATGTTGATTTTCTTTATCCTTCAACCAACATTCTTTCTTTGTGTGTCCTTTCTTTCCACAAAACCAATAGGTGATACTTCCATTTCTAGATTTGGATCTTCCTCCCATCTTTGACCTTGATT
This sequence comes from Torreya grandis, assembly GCA_037957365.1. Classification (NCBI taxonomy): domain Eukaryota; kingdom Viridiplantae; phylum Streptophyta; class Pinopsida; order Cupressales; family Taxaceae; genus Torreya; species Torreya grandis. The sequence goes on from JARHVA010001995.1 coordinate 1,462,300, forward strand.
TCCCTTGCTCGACCTTCTCTCTTTGCCTTCCCCTGCTTTCTACACTTAGAGCATTCCCTGATGATTCACCTGTGCTTTTCCTACAAATTTATTTATTCAAAATTACACTAACCACATCATCAACTTTTAAGATTTTAGAAGCAGATGCAGTATTACTTACTGCCATTACCAAACTATCCCAACTTTTAAGTAAAGAGCATAAAATTAAGAGAGCCTTTACTTCATCATCAAAAACAATTTTGACTAAAGCTAACTGGTTTACCAAACCATGGAAATCACTAAGATGAGTATGTACCGATCCACCTTCCTGCATTTGCAAAGTAAATAACTGCTTCATAAGAAATACCTTATTTGAAGCTGAGGGCTTTTCATATAAATTTCCCAAAGATTTTATCAACTCTTCCATTGTCTTACACTGTGATAAGTTGGAAATCACAGACAATGCAAGGCTCAACCTTATGGATCTCAGAGCCTTCTGATCAAGAACCTCCCATTATTCATTCTTCATATCTATGGGCTTGCATGCAACCCCACCCAACGGTAAGTACAAATCTTTTTGATACAGATAATCTTCTATCTGCATCCTCCACAGTTGATAATTCTTGCCGTTAAACTTCTCCATTCATAGCTTACTTTCTTCTGCCATTGCTATACTCCCACTCAATTAGAAACCCCTAAGAATGACCTATAATCAAACAATAACCTACTCCCTACAACCGTAGCTCTGATACCAACTGTTAGGAACCCCTCCAAGGAACACAATTGATTACTTTTCTTATAAGCAATTAAACACAAAATTGAACCATAATGATTAAGTAACTAGAAACTTGAAACAACAAAGAATTTGAGAGACAATACACAATCTTCAATTAAATACTCTTTAGAAGGAAATAAAATAAAGAAGATGCCACTTCTTCTTCCACCTCTAAGGCTTGCCACACCTCAAGGACTTCTTCCCTCAAAGTTCTCTCTCTCTTGCTCAACCACAACCAACTCAACAACCTGAGTTGTTAACCCTTCCTTGAATGCTTCAGCTGATCTCCTTGACCTTACACCTTACAGATCTCCTTGACCTTGATTTCTTGCTTCAATGCTTTACTTGCCTTAATTAAAATACATGCCTCATGGGTCTTTAAATAGGATCACATGCATACAATAATTAGACTTCTAATTACAATAATTAGAAACACAGACTCAAGACTTAAATTAGTCTTCAACATGCAAACACTCTTGGACCTCTTAAAATTAGACGAGTCTAATTCTGGAAACACATTCTGGAAACACATGCAACTGCATGCACACACACAGGTGACTGACTTCGGTTTTTGTCTGTCTGCTCCTGACCGACGTTGATCGATCCCTGGTCCCTGCCTGACCGACGTCGACAATACTGTCGATGCCAGTTACTGACTGAACTCAACAACTCCCTGATTAGCACCTTGGTGAAGCATTTAGCTCCACAACTTAACAGGTTGGTCATATGGTTATTGGATTGATTTTACTTCTTTGAGGATCCTTGATTCTAAAAATTCAAATTCTAATTTTATCCTCCTTTTTGGGGATGATTGTTGTCACATCTACCTTGTTAGACTCAGGCCATTAGATTTAAAAACATGAATGATGGGAATGATCATGTTTTCATGATATGTTTATCCAAATTAGTGTCTTATAATATTGTGTTTTTTATCTCTCTTATTTCATGTTACCCTAGGGCCCTTGTTGGGCTTGAGGTTTTTGGGGCCCTGTTCTAGTTAAACTTTCAATTTTGATGATTTGGCATTCTGATTGAACTTTTCTCTTATAACTCAGATCCCCATGGGGGTCCTTTATCAATTTGTGACTTTGGTTTGGGACCATGGCCCCCTTGTGCCATGGATAAAAATGTTCCATTCTTTGATTCTTGTTGTGCTTTACTAGGCTATGAATCTTAGATAAAAGATAAACCCTCTAGCTATACTTCTATATTATGGAGGCTATGTAGAATAATCTGATGGTAGAATACCTTCCTCTCTGGTGGAACTCCTAGTGTGTATTACCCTCTAATAAGACATCACAAAGGGAGATCACCCTTTGAGCTCTACTTTTTAGCAACATATTTATGTACTGCAGGTTACCAGACCTTAAAACCCTTGATTTTGTGCACCCAAAAACTCATGTTTTCTTGTCCCACCTTGGTCATGGGACCTTTATTCCACTAATAAAATGTTTTGGGGTCCTTCAAACCCTATTTATTGTAATTTTATGTTATGGAATACCTAAAACCCTTGGTTATAAGAATCCTTAACACCCTCATGTTCTCTAATCTTGCCAGTCATGGGTACCTTCACTACACTTGTTAAAGGTTAGGGGAGCCTTTAAACCCTCTCTATTTTTATTTTTTGTTAGGGGGTTACATTACCCTCTTTGTTGTGCTTGGATGTGGGTCTAGTTGTCAAAACCCTCCCTTTCTTGGTTCATAGCTCTAGTTTCAAAATCATTTTACCTTATCAATAAAAAGGTAGCACAACCCAATAATCCATTCAACTTATAGATATTGTAATTATATCTAGTTTAACTTTTCCTATTTTTAATAAAGGGAACATCCTCTTCAAATAAATGAGGGACTTTTGTATCCTTCATTATTATGAAATTTCATGTTTATCACAAGTGTTAAATATTTCACAAACAATTTTTGTTGCCCACAGTGGGACACATTATTTGCTTTCTATATGACCCATAACTACATTTTTAATCTCTTTCATGACTATCCCCAAAAATCAAAACCAAGATCACCAACCAAACTATGATTGTACACAAGTTGCGTAAGTGCATATCTCTTCTGATATCTTATATTACACCTGGGATAATAGATTGAGTAACTCCCACTATTAAATAGTTACACTTGTGATAGATGGAGAAAAACAATGTGTTAATTTTTAACAAAGGATTATTACACTCATTACGCAAAGAATAGTTGTAGACACCAAAAACGTGTCTGCACCTTGGTCGTCTTTCACCCTTGTCCCCCTTGACCAATATCCTAACCCTTGTCCTAGTCCCCTCCATTTTTAAATTAAAATAAATAAACATTTTAATTTATTCCCCCTTTTCACCTCACCCATGCCACCTTGGATCCCCTCCTTGGATCCCCCCACCTCTCTCCTAGCCTTTATTGCCCAAATCTCCCCTTTATCCTTCCTCTCGCATCCATTTATGCCTTCCTCGACCGTTTTCCCATGGCCCCTTAACCCGACAGCGTGCAAGAATGGACAGAGGCTAATTTTAGCCTCTATACCCATTCTGTCTTCGCCGATGTTGGTCATTATTCGGCCAATGTCGGTGGTTCTGTCGGCATCGCCATCCTTCAAAATGGTTTCCTGCAACCATTCTGCCCCCCCTGAGAATAAGAACTCTTTGGATGCTTTTGGCATTCATATTCTCCTTCCTCTCCCCCTCGTACAACAACAAAAACAACAGGTATAGGGACTCTACATCAGTCATTTATTCTTGCAACAGGTCTTCCACAGCTCTAACAACAGGCTCCTCCATTCTTCAATCAACAAGTAGGAGGTAAGCAATTTCATTGTTTTCATTTCATTTTATCATTTGGTTTCATCTACCTATCCAATCCATTGTCCACAACTCAATCTATTTGTCCCTGAGAGGCTAAAAAGCCCTCTCAGACCCCTGCCTCTCATTCATTCCCCTTTGTGCTTCTGGTTCCCAACCAATCACTTTCCCAGACAACATTCTCAGTCCCTTAGACCCAAAACAAGTCCCTCAGACCTCCAGGCAATCTCTCAGACCTTTAAATAGACCTCCCTGACCCTCAGACAAAGCCTCAGTCCATTCTATAGACCAAGACTAGACCTATAACTCATCCCTGACTATTGCCCCAGCTGACCTCATCTATTTCCCCTACCGACGTCGGCGACCTTCCTGACCGACACCGGCAATACCACTGACATCGGTGACTGTGCAAAGGTAGATTGCTTCTAAACAGGTACGCATTTGCCTTAAGTTCTTTCTTTCTATTTTTCATCATTTATCACTTTCTATTTCTGATCAGCATTCTATTTTTAACAGTGGACTGACATCCTCCAATAAGCCTTTACGCTTCTAGGACCAAGCTCTTGCTTAGCAGTCCACCCTTTTGTCATCTAACATTTTTCATGTTTAGTGTCTTTCTCTTTCAGGTGTCATCTTCCACAACCAAAGAGGAGTTCTCACAATGTCTGAATTTTGGTGCGCACGTCTACAATCCAGGTACGTACAAACCCTTGTCCATTTTCTTTAAGTTTCTCATTTCCATTTCTTGAATGTGAAAAGTGAATCTAGCATAGAAACATTTTGGCATGCCCGGTGGGACCCTAGGGTCTTCCTTGGGTTTCTTTCCTTCTTTTCATATAGGGTGCATTAGGTTTCTCCCTTTTCACCTCTTTCTTCTCTTCTAAACGACATCATAAGCGGGATTAAAAAGAACTTTTCTTTTCTTTCTTGCATTTCAAACTAGTCAAAAATCATATTCTTTAACCCTTTCTCAACTTGTTTTCATTCCAACTTAACATTTTGACTTGGGGCTTAAAACACATTGCATTCCATTTTTGCTTGCTTGCATTTCTTAGACCACACCTAGTAATTAACAAACCGCATCATGAATTAATCGTAGTCCACTTTATGTTACACAACCTAAACCACTTGCACCAAATCTAAACATCAAACTTACCTGAGACAAGGCCCGACTAGGTTTTCATCCCCCAGTGAATACCTTACCCATCCCGACAATCCCACTTGGATTTCTTCACCAAGGGGAAAGCCCACTCTGTTCTTTAGCAGAGTCTAATCTCTAGGGAAAGTATATTTTGGCTAAGTGAGACCAGTTTATCACTGGGCTCGTGAAGTGAGGGGAGCTTGCTCCTTAGCACCAAGCCATGTACAAAACCTAACTTAGACTTCTTGAGCACCTAAACAAACCTGAAACCATCCATAGACTACCTCTTCTAGGACCCATTCTAACAACCAACCTCCCACACATTCATCTAAGGCATAAGCCTTTGGATTTTAAAAGTTGATTCTTAAGATTTAACGTTTAGGATATGCTTGTGTTCTTCATCTTTTCTATTCTTATCTGCTTGTTTGAGCTTGTGAGGACATTCTTTCTTGCCTTGAATGGTTCTGACTCGTAGTCAAGCCAAGGCTCTAGTCAACCATGCGAGGCATCAATCGCTTCCATCTACCCCATCCATAACCAGTCCCACAATGGAGTTCCACTCGGAGACCGAAAGAACTCCTACTTGACCGACCCCAACTCAGTCTCCCATTATCCTTGAAGGGGACCAAGATTTCGAGAGATTCTTGGACCTCAATGTCAAAGCCCTCCAAAACTATCTCGCAAGAAACCCAACGCGAGACCTTTAGGGTGAAGTGGCAATGACATCAACACCATTCGCTACCCAGCCTTTTATGACTCAGCCTTTTGCCTCAACCATTAACCCAACCATGGCCAATACGCAAAGTTTGGTCTCCCCATCTATTTTTAGACTGACCTCTATTGGGGTTCCATTACCCCCTCAACCACACGTAATTCAACCAAGTTCTACATCATACCAGAACTTGATTGTCTCGACCCCGCACACTCTTACACCCATAAATGCAGGAGTGTCTACCTCCCCTTTTGCCAATGCCATCACACAACCACCTTTGGTAGTATCTACTCAGCTTATGCCTTCTACCTTCATGACCCAACCACCATTGGCCTCCACTTTTATCCCAATGACTAGTCACCCATATGTTGCGCCCATACAAGCGTAGCTGACTACGTCATATGCCCCTTCTAGCACCTTTCAAGCGCCCTACAATCTAGGGGGTGCCCCACCCACCAATCCATCAGTAGACATCATCAAAATGCTGATGGACAAAATGTCTAGTCTCGAAGCCTCCATTTCTGGTTCACATAATGCCCTCTCATACGAGCAAATTTGTAATGAGCCCATTCATCCTTCTGTCTCGATTCGGCCATACCCCAACCAGTGGGAGCTTCCTAAATTTACTCACTTCTGGAGTAAGGAAGACCCAAAACAACACCTACGGGCATTCGGACATGCCTATTATCTCATAGCACATGACGATGCATTGCTTTTACGCACGTTCCCCATGTCACTTTCTGGCCCCACCCTTGACTGGTATAGCTCTCTTACCAAACATTCTATCTTTTCATTCATTCAACTCGCCCAATTATTTCTTGACCATTTTTCTATCAACATCACTAAACAAGTCTCAATCACAAACCTCTACTCTATCAGGCAATTTGACGATGAATCAATAGTCAATTTTGTCGCTTGTTGGAGGGGCTTGATTAACTAGCTCTACTTCTCCTTGCCTCAACCCGAGCTCATCAAGCTCTTTTCTCGACCATGTGCCAGCCACATCTCTTCCACCTTGCAGGTTCAAACATTCCACACTTTTGATGAAGCTTTCACCATGGCCTAAAAGCTTGAAATTCATGCCACTGAAGAAGATAAGGTCAAATTACGTAATACTAACGCAAGAACTAATGACCCTTCTTTTTCCAGACTTTTTTCTTCTGCCAATTCCAAATCTAAAGCAGTGGCCAACACTGTGGTCGTTAGATCACCATCCTCAACAATAACTAATCAATCTCAACCTTCTACATCTCAAAGCATCACCAAAAACTTCCAACAATGGTACATACAGCATAATTGCACTCCACTTGGAGAATCATATGCTTCCATTTTGGAAAAACTTGTCAAGCAGGGGGTCCTCAATCTCCCTCCAATTTGACCACTTCAATTCAACCCTTCAAAAGCCCTCCCTACATGGTATAGGGAGGCCGATTTCTGTCACTTTCACCGTGTCCAGGGCCATGACATCAACAATTACCGAACCTTTAAAAACATCATCCAAGACATGATCGACAAGGGGGATCTTATTTTAGATAACCCGAATGCCCCACCAAATCAAAACATCGACATCTTCAAGCAACCCTTTCCTAACCATCCTCCTACCCAAGACAACATTCAGACCATAACCAATGACCCCCAAGACCATAATATACACACGGTCAACATGGTCTCACCTCTTATCCCTGACCAACTTCCATCACAGGTAAAAGAGCCATCTTCTCCCATTTGTCTTCCACAGGTAGAAGAATCTTCTTCTCCTATTAGTCCTCCATCAACCTCTCCCATATTGGAGGACACTTTGACCACATCAACACCAACTATCTCACCTTCATCCTTCTTATCATCCCTAGATGATCATACCTTTTTGACTCCTCAACCACACATAGAAGCCATGACTATTCCGGCGCTCTTTTCACCTAAGGAGCCCACATCTTCAATCCCTTCTCCATCGAGAGAAGAACCATCCACATTTAAGCCCAAACTCGCACAGGCATCCACCTTACCAAAAGAGATTGAACCTCTTGGTGTCCGCCCCACATCTAACCTCGCCTCGCACAATGGTGGCCCTCAACCCATACCAAAGAAGGCCACTAAACCACACCAGAGGATTCCTCCCCCACCTTCATCATTACCTTCAATTTTGGGCCCACATCCATCCACCTTAAGGGGAGTGCTTCCTACTCCCATACTTCACAGAGGCAAATGGCCTCCATTATCTCCTCAACCCATCAGATATATATCTCCTCCAAACCATCAACCAATGCCTCTCAAACCAAAGTCATCAACCCCCACTGTAACAAAACATCCAGACCCGTTAGTAGGTTCTTATGCCTTATTGTTACGGCAATTGTTGCAGTCCTCTCGTATCAACCTCCCACCTCTTAAACCATATCGATCTCTCAGACCAAAACCACCCTAGTTTGATGACACTCAGATTTGTGTGTATCATCTCATGCCTGGGCATGACACAGAGCATTGTTGTGCCCTCAAGGTCATCATTCACCAATGTCTGGGGAATGACACGCTTCTTCTTGACCATGTTATCAACAAACCTTCAACACTACCCCATTCATCAACTCTCAGATCAAGACCATCTTGGTTCGACAACTCTAAATTCTACCACTATCATCACACTTCGAGACATGACACTGAGCATTGTTGTGCCCTCAAAGCTATCACTCGTCAACGCCTAAAAAAGGATACCCTTCTCATCAAGGATCCTCTTGGCCTCCCCTTTGACAAATCATCAATGCTGACCCATGCTTCTCAAACATCATCACCTCAATCGGGACCTCCACACCAGACTATGGTCCCTTTACTACCTTTGACCCCCTTATTTGACATTAACACAATCCATCTAACCACCAAGCCTCAACCGACCTTGACCAATCTATCCAACATTCTCCTTAAGCAACTGGGGGAATTCAACCTTATCCTGACCTTGACCAAACATTTAACCAACTTTGACCAGACATTCGACCAAACCTCAACCAATCAGTGACCAAATATCAATTAACCAAGTAGCAACCAAACCTCGACCAAACTTCAATCATCAAACATCAACCAACCAAGCACCTATCACTTCTTCAAACCATCATCAATCATCATGACCAATATGGAGAGAAGTAAACGAGGCACATTTGCTTCACATTGGCTCAGACCTCTCACCTTAGTGCACAAACATGGACCAAGGACTTATTAGAACCTGAGCCCTTTTTATACCTTGCATCTACGACCATTCTTTTATTAGTCGAGTACTCGATCACTTGACATTTTACTTGAGCTCATCCCTTAAGCAACCCCTATCTTCTTAATCCTCATTCCTTTCAACCCTATTCCCCTAAACAAGTCCTGTCAACCCCTTTTGTCAAGCATGAATGCTTTGTCCTAATAAAAGGGAACCCTTAAACCTCTAGAGGCTCATCCATGGCTAAAAACTTTAGTCAACAAAACATGTCAAAAGTGGGATACATAACATATCAAAAGGTCATAAAACTCTCTAAGTGTAGACTGCTCCCTCGAAAGACAACTACATAGTTGTTGTATTACTAGACTGCTCCCTCAAAGGACAGCTAGGCCAAGTCATTATCAAACATATAAAGCAAAAATATAGACCACTCCCTCGAAGGATGGCTATGACAAAATATTGCTATAGACAACACTCTTTTTGAAGCTTCCCGCATTGATTAGCTTCACATATATGACCACCAAGCAAGACAACATCCCTATGTGGACTTCCCGCATCGATCAGTCCACCGTAAAAAAAAAAAATTGACTGACAAGCTATCAAGTCATAGACATGCCTATAGTCATTCTCGGGTCACCTATAAAAGGGGCAAGGTTATTCTTGCCACCAAAATGGGTTACCCCCTCCTCTCCTATCACCTCACCTGCTCAAGGGATTTCAAGCTCACTTATTGTCAAGTGATTCGACTACTTCTCCAACATCAACCATGGTCAATGACGTAATGCATGAACGGGGCTCTTTGTTCTAAAAACCCCTACCTATGCCATCATTTTGGTCATTGTCAATGAAAGAGCAATTCGCCTTTCACCTTTTTTTTCTACCCAACCAATTCAAACCAAGCCAACCCAACATTTTCAGACCAACAACTTGGCATCACAACACCATCATCATCATAGTCCATTTCACATAGTTTCTATGGACACCAATACACATGGAAACTATCGACCAGACACAATTTATGTTAAGCATAAACCAATACTTGTTAAAGCATAAATAGACCTCAATTCATTTTTAGCATACATCCATCACGACTATGGACAATTGCTAGGAATGAAAGACCCTCGACCAATGTTAAAGAATACACCATATAGAAAATTATGTAGCATCATCTTATCCTCATCATTTCGACCTTGACCATGACCAAGACTAGCCTATTAACCTCTTTGACCCCTAGCTCGAACTACATTGGTCTGAGGCCCTAAGACTGGGGCTATGTAGGCAGCACTCAGTTGACACGACATTTTCTAGGGTTAACTCGACCATCCCATTTGTTCATCTCTCAGATGGACAAACCCCTTTTTTTCTTCATCACTTGACATTGACCTTGACCAAGACCAGCCTATCGACCACTTTGACCACCTGTCTACCACTTCGACCCTTCATCTAAACTACATTGGTCTGAGGCCCTAAGACTGGGGCTATGTAGGCAGCACCCAGATGATATGACATCTTTTGGGGTTAGCTCGACCACCCTCATTTGTTCATCTCTCTGATGGACAAACCTTCTCTTCTTTGACCATGACCTTGACCTTGACCAAGTCTAATCCATACCTTTGACCCTTCCTCCCTTTTAGGGAGAACTACAATGGCCTGAGGCCCTTCGACAGGGGCTATGTAGGCAACACTCAGTTTTTTGAGGATAGCTCAGTCATTCCTTTCGTTCACCCATTCATTCAACCAATCATCTATCTTGACCCATCTCGACCAATGACCATTGGAGATCATGCCTATCTCCTCAGACTCTGACCACTTCCAAGACACACGTTGCCTTGGTTTTTTTTGCATGTATGCTACCTCACAACTGGTTAGCAAATTGTTTGCAGACCATATTTTTGGACCCTCACAAGTATAGGATCGCAAGGCAGTTGATCCGCACTACTTGTGACATTTTCATGTTTCTGAGAGCACTTCCTGAGCCTGAGATACCTAAAACATGATGACCATTGGAGCTTCAGCTTAGATTGAATAACTTGATCAGCTACGACCAAATGCTGGGGCCCGATTATTTCAATTTTGGCACTCCTTGACCCTTGACTTGCGACAATTTGACTCGACCATCCCATGAAGTGGTATACGCACAATCACGACTATTGCAGTGTTCACACTCACCCTCCCTCTATCCATCTCTTTGTCAAATTGACACTCGATTTTAGGTTCCCTTCCCTTGACTCTCGCTTTGAGGGGGGAACACCTCATCCCATACCTAGGGCAACCAACTCCTATTTTTGTCTTGCAGTTCATCTAGAACAACCAACAAGACAAAAAGGGGCAAATGTAGACACCAAAAATGTGTCTGCACCTTGGTCGTCTTTCACCCTTGTCCCCCTTGACCCATATCCTAACCCTTGTCCTAGTCCCCTCCATTTTTAAATTAAAATAAATAAACATTTTAATTTATTCCCCCTTTTCACCTCACTCATGCCACCTTGGATCCCCTCCTTGGATCCCCCCACCTCTCTCCTAGCCTTTATTACCCAAATCTCCCCTTTATCCTTCCTCTCGCATCCATTTATGCCTTCCTCAACCATTTTACCATGGCCCCTTGACCCGACAGCATGCAAGAACGGACATAGGCTAATTTTAGCCTCTATACCCATTCTGCCTTCATAGACGTCGATCATTATTCGGCCGACGTCAGTGGTTTTGCCAGCATCGGCATCCTTCAAAATGGTTTCCTGCAACCATTCTACCCCCTGCAAACAAGAACCCTTTGGATGCTTTTGGAATTTGTATTCTCCTTCCTCTCCCCCTCATATAGCAACAACAGTAGGTATAGGGACTTTGCATCAGTCATTTCTTCTTGCAACAGGTCTTCCACAGCTCCAACAATAGGCTCCTCCATTCTTCAATCAACAAGCAGGAGGTAAGCAATTTCATTATTTTCATTTCATTTTATCATTTGGTTTCATCTACCTATCCAATCCACTATCCACAACTCAACCTGTTTGTCCCTGAGAGGCTAAAAAGCCCTCTCAGACCCCTGCCTCTCATTCATTCCCCTTTGTGCTTCTGGTTCCCAACCAGTCACTTTCTCGGACAACATTCTCAGTCCCTCATACCCAAAACAAGTCCCTTAGACCTCCAGGCAATCTCTCAGATCTCTAAATAGACCTCCCTGACCCTCAGACGAAACCTCAGTCCATTCTATAGACCAAGACCAGACCTGTAACTCATCCCTGACTATTGCCCCAGCTGATCTCATCTATTTCCCCTATCGATGTCGACAACCTAACCGATGTCGGTGACCTTCCTGACCGACGCCGGCAATACCACCGACGTTGGTGACTGTGCAAAGGTAGATTGCTTCTAAATAGGTATGCATTTGCCTTAAGTTCTTTCTTTCTATTTTTCATCATTTATCACTTTTTATTTTTGATCAACATTCTATTTTTAACAGTGGACTAACATCCTGTAAGAAGCCTTTGCACTTTTAGGACCAAGCTCTTGCTTGGCAGTCCACCCTTTTGTCATCTAACATTTTTTGTGTTTAGTGTCTTTCTCTTTCAGGTGTGATCCTCCATAACCAAAGAGGAGTTCTCACAACGTCTGAATTTTGGTGCACACGTCTACAATCTGGGTATGTACAAACCCTTGTCCATTTTCTTTAAGTTTCTCATTTCCCTTTCTTGAATGTGAAAAGCGAATCTAGTGTAGAAACAATAGTAATCAAAATAATACATAGATCTCCTTAAATACCTCATAATCCTCATTAAGAAAAGGTATACAAAGTCTTATAAAAAGAGAGGTACTCTAGATCCATTATTTGATTTTCAAGAATAGTATAGTTTCAAACTCTCTCTTGAGTGAATAATAAGGACAAAAACTATAAGCAAAACATTTTCATTAACAAACATATTGGTGTTGGAACATAACTATCTATTGAGAGGGGGGTGAATTAGTAGATTGACTAATTTAGTCCCTTTTAAAACTTTTAATGTAGATTAAAACATATATGCAAAGATAAAACACAAAAAAGGACACAACATCACATGCATACATGGAAAACATAATATGGGAAAAATAATGGTGAGAATAGTTGCTAGAATCTACTAATCTAATCTAGCCTCACAATTAAAACCTCACTAGTTACAACATTTGAGGGAACTGACCCTAAAGAGACACCAATCCCCTATTTTAATAGCACCTACTCTATGGAAGCACCAAATCCATAACTAATAACCAACTCAAATTATATGATGGTATCCACTAATCAGATCTATATTAAAAATATAGAGCTATAACTCTAGATTCCAATATTGATTCATGAATGAATATAATTTCAATTCTTTATTACAAGTATGATCTGTAACTACTCATGCTCTACACATTTCTCTCTTCTATTCTCCCCTCTCTACCCCTTTGTCTTTATGTCTCTATATTTTATATTTTACACAATTCAACTACTTTTGCTCTACCTCTCTTTCTCTCAATTTGACTCTATTCAGCAACAATAGCTCTAACAACATTTACTATATCCTAGTTGACACACACACACACACATATATATATATATATATATATATATATATATATATATATATATATAATCATTGTATCTAGGTCTTGTATCTTCTCTATGTTCACACTTGTTTTCTAACACATCATGCCAATTCTAGACTCAATTCATATTTCTTGAATAACAATTTTTTGACATTTTGAATTCCTACTCCACCTCCATGATTCTCTATCTTATTACTATTTTTAGTATATATTTGGCTCTGATTTTGATTTACATGCCATATTACACAAATTTTATTCATCACAGTGATCTATATCATTGTTTGTGCTGTATAATTCATCTTTCCTACATGTTCCACTGCTTGACCATTGGGATGAACAAATATTTAGATACTGACCATTGATGTTAAGTTTCATGCCATGATCTGATGATCCTCATTTAATTTTCTCAACTTTAAAATTCATCCATTATATCAAGTTTTCATAGGCTCATGCACTTCATTGGATCCTTTTACATTTTTGAGCTTTAACATTTCAAATTTAAAACACATCCATTAGGTCTTTTGGTCCAAGCCATGCCATTATATATCTAAAGTAGCATGAAATTTATCTCTATCTAATGTTAAACCTCAAGAACTTGGTTTAATCTCTTTACTTCTTGAGAATTTGGAAAAAATATGCTCCGTCAATCTCATCAAAGTAGCACAATCTTTAACTCACCTATATGTCATTAAACATCAAGTACTTGATCCCATTGAGTCCACTCACTCTATTAGGTCTTTATTGCATGATCACACACTCATCATTTGATATTATAATAATCTCAAACTTTATCTCTAATAATCTTTGTGAATGTGACACTTAACACCCTTGCATGCCTTTTGTACACTTGCTGTCAGTGCCCATGCTTGTGGCACTTGGCATCCTTGCATGCCTTTTGTACATTTCTATTAGTGCTTGTGCTTGTGACACTTGACATTCATACATTAATCCTTAACTATTTAACTTTAAACTAATTCATATATTTACTATGCAAACTTTATGATTGTGACACTTATCACTAGCATGTTTACTTATTGGTTCCTTTGACAAATTAACTTTGTTATACTTCATTGGATATTCAATGTATGATTAAGTGCTATACATTGATGGAGCTGGGAAAAATATTAAGTCAAGGACTTTGGAAACATAAATTCTTAGAACATTACTCAAGTTGATAATTACTAGGTCGAAGGGGCCAGTTGCATAATGATGATAAAGACTTAAGATATAACTTAAGTAACTAGTTCCTTCTTATATCCAGTCAACATTAAAATAAAACATGCCTTTGAACACCATGGCTTAAAATCTTAGGTTTTACTAAGAAATCTTGTAATGTTCAAGAGCTAAAATAAATTATTTCTAAACTCATTTATTCTCAATTGAACTTGAAACCCATATATTTAAAATACTCTTGGAAAACCCATAATAGATCTTATATTAATTGCTCTTTAAGTGATCCATAAATGGTATTTGTAAAAGCATGTAAACTTTGCACTATGCAACTAAAAAACATGATCTTTTCTCTAATCTCATGCCAATAATATCCCTTTTGACATCAATAAAAATCATATTTCCAAAAATATACCCTTTTGGCATTGATGGCAAACTAAATGCTCTGATCTTATAATACTCTACTTCTTCTCTAACATTGATTTCATTGGCTTCTAATGAACTTGAACTAAAACTATTCATACCAAACTTACTCCCCCTTTATCATTTATTCCCTAAACTCAACTTGGACACATACTATACTCTTTCAAACTTTTATAAAGAGCATTTGCATGTTTTCTCCCCATTTGACATCAATGGCAAAGGGACTCCAACTTTGTCACTGTTTGTTTAAATTTTTCTCCCCCTTTATCAGATAAGGGAGTTTGTCCAAGAATCTAAAATGATCAACTTATTATAAATTTGCAAAAATATGTGTAACTAAGTTTCCTTTTCTCTCTTCTTCCAAGGATTAACAAAGTTTATGTGATCCTCTGCCTAGGCTCATTCCCTATCACTAGGATCTAGTGATGTGATGTAGGAGCCACCACTACCAACTTCTATCTTAAATACTCAAATTGTTCCTCATAAATAGGTTTGGTGAATATGTATGCAACTTGATCCTGAGTTAGCACATACTCCATTGTGACCTCTTGACCTATAACCTTTTCTCTTAAGAAGTGATAATTGATATGTGCTTAGTTCTGGAATGCATCACTGGATTCTTTGATATGCTAATAACACTTGAATTGTCACAAAGAATAGAGATAGGTTATTTGTACTCTACTTTGATGTCTTTTATTCATCCATAAGAGTTGAGTGAAACATGCCACTACTTCCACATACTATGCTTCTACTATAGAAAGAGTAACCGACTCTTTTTTCCTAGCCATGAAACAAGTTTATTTCCAAGGAAAAATGCACCACCACTAGTGCTTCTTTTATCATCCACACTTCCTACCCAATCAACATATGTATATGTTATCAAAGTGAAATCTTCATCTTTAGGGTACCAAGGACCATAGTCAATTGTACTCTTGATATATCTAAAGATTTTTTACTACCTTAACATGTGGCTCTTTAGGAGCATCTTGAAATTTTGCAACCATTCACACTATTTGCATGATATTAGGTCTTGATGTAGTTAGGTATAAATGGCTACCTATAATTGATTTTTATATAGTCTAATTTGCATCAAGGGACTAATCATTTTTTCTCAACTTAAAACTAGTGATCATGGGAGGAACTACTAGTTTACTATCTTCCATTCTAAACTTCTTGAGCATTTCCTTAGCATTCTTGGTTTGAGATATAAAAATCCCTTCATTAGTTTCTAATATCTATAGTCCAAGGATGAAATAAAGTTCATCAATCATAGACATCTCAAACTCAGTTTGCATTTGAGTAGCAAAGTATTTGCACGTTCTATTGTTTTTGCCACCAAAAATGATATCATCAACATATACAACAATAATTAACATATTCTCACCTTCTAATTTGAAGTACAAATTATTTTTTGCACATCCTTTATTGAATCCTTGTTGTTGTAGGTACTAGTATAATATTGAATACCATATTCTACGTGCCTATTTTAGACCATACAAATATTTATTCTCTCTATGCACATAATCTTCATCCACTAACAGCTGAAAACCTTCAGGTTGTTCTATGTAGACTTCCTCTTCTAGGTTCCCATTCAAGAACACAGACTTAACATCCATTTGATAGAATTTGAATTTATTGTAAATAGATAATTATATAAACATTCTTATAGCTTCTAATCTATAATTTGGAGAAATTTTTTCCTCAAAATCTATACCTTCAACTTGTGCATATTCTTTGCACACCAATCTGCCCTTATTTCGTATGATAGTTCCATCCTCATTGAGCTTGTTTCTAAAGACTCATTTTATACCTATTGCATTTTTGTTTTTAGGTCTTCGAGCTAATTCCCAAGTTTTGTTATTTTTAGTTTGTCTTGGTTCATATTCCATGGCTTTTAGCTAATTCTCATTCTTGCTAGCTTCAACATAGTTCTTGGGCTTAATTTCAGACATTAGAGCAAAACTTACTTGCTCCTTGTTTATTACAACTCTTCTCCTTGTATTAACTCCTTTATTTTTATTGTCAATTTTTTTCTCTATAGGAAGATCCTTTTGAAAAAATCTTGTAGGTGACTTTTCATTTATTTCCTCATGCTCTTCATTCGTTTCTTCCTCTTCATAATCTAATTTTTCATTACAGATTTTTTTGTCAGGTTTAACAAGTTTTAAGCCTTCTTCAACCTTGAAATTGATGATCTCTACAATATTGTGTATCCTTTTTTTGTAATATGTATAGGCTTTGATTTGGGTGGAATAACTAATAAATATTCCTTCATCACATCTTTATTTAAAGCTTCCTAATTTGTCTTCTTTTCTCCTAATGTAGTATTTACTACCAAACACTCTGAAATACTTAACAAAGGTAGGTTTTACATACCATTATTTATATGGAGTTTTATCACTATTTACCCTCAGCTGAAGTTTGTCCAAGATATATACTATTATTTAGACTACTTCTCTCTAGTATCCATCAGGTAACTTGGCCTCTTTTAACATTATTCTAGTAATCTCCTTAATTTTCCTATTCTTTCTTTCAATAACTCCATTCTACTATAGAGTCCTTGCTATAGAGTAATTCCTTTTGATTCCATACTTCTCATAGTACTCTATGAAATCATTTGAGGTGAATTATCCACCTCTATCAGATCTTAAGCATTTGATTTTTCATCTAATCTCATTCTCTACCATGGCCCTAAAGATCTTGAATCTTTCGAATCCTTAAGCCTTATCCTTCAAAAAGGTTACCCATGTCATTTTTGAGTAATCATCTACACATAACATGAAGTATCTTTCTCATTTAAATCCTCTTGTCTTAGTAGGACCATAAAGACCAGTATGAACTAGTTTTAGAGGCTTCGTTGTTGCATACTCTGTTTGAAATTTGACCCTTGTTTGCTTGCCTTGTTGACATTCCTTGAAATTAGTGTCTGTAATTTTGGTTATTTTAGGCATGTGTCTAACACACTTATTTGAGGTCACCTTTACCAGGTTGTCAAAATTAACATAGCCCATTCTTCTATGCCATAACTAACTCTCATCAATCTTTCCTATCAGGTAGCTATTACCATTCACTTAGATTATAAATGTTGATTTTAGTTATTTTCCCTTCTAAAACTAATATTCTATATCTCATTATCTTACAACCTTATATATTAAATGTGACCTTATATCCCTTGTCACACATTTGGATAACACTTAACAAATTATGCCTCAATATTTTAACATAAAGAACATCATGTGTAGGTAGTTTTCCTTCTATGTTCAAGGTTCCTTTACCTCAAATATTTACTATAGTGTTGTCTCCTAAGCTAAAAAATCCTTCCTTACATTTTCTCAATTTTATGAACTTGTTCTTGTCATGAGTCATATTTTTTGAGTAACCACTATCTATTACCCATAAATTCTATTCCTTGGCATGGAGTGTGGTTTGAGCAATCATAGATTGATATTTCACTTTCCACACATCCTTGGGTTTCTTATTTAGATTATTTTCACATTTTTCAAAGACTTGTGAACCTTTGTGCAAGATTAGGAGCTCTTCTAAACTCTGGATGCTTCAAGTCTCTCACTCTTATGTAACTATCTACATTAGCTACCTTTATGTTCTAAATCTTCCTTGAGTTTGCAGATATTTACTCATTGTTCTTCTTCCTTTCTTCAAACTTATTTTATCCTTCAAATTTAATCACATCAGTAGTGATTGTGTATGTCTTTGATTTTTAAAAATATTTCTTTGATCCTAATTCTCCTTCTACTTTGAAGTTATCATATAGGTTAGTAGATGTACTAGTTATGGGACATTTCCTTTTTTCATAAGCAAGACCAGATCTATCTTTTGATGGATTTTGAGAGTTGATTAACTCATCAAGAATTAATGAACCTCCTTTATTTAGACCTTTGTATAATTATTCTGTAGCCTTCTCAAGTTTTTTCTCCAAGCCACTATTTATGCTTATAACTTCATGCACTCATTAGATTTAGGCTGTAGTTAAATTTTGACTACATATTTTATTCTTTTAGCCTCTTAAAATTGTGTCTCTAGGATAACTACCATCTGATCACATTTTTCAAGATTTTTAGACATTTTTTTAATCTCCTTTTGTCCAAGTTTCTTCTATTTTGAGTTATCTTTTCTCAGCTTGTCAATTTCATCTAGAGCACATATGAGTTCACACTCTAGATCCACTTTTCCTTCTTATTCTTCTTCATTTGGGTCTTCAACTTATTCTTGATCTACAAAGGCTAATCCTAATGTCATGAATAGGACATCCTTTTTTTTAGCCACAAAATCACAACCATAGTCATCATCATAACTATCATAATCATCTAGTGAATCAATGTCTTCTTTTATGTATAGGACTTTCTTGTTTTTAAAGAAGTTATTCTTATTGGAATAGTGGGGTTTCATATTTTTACTATCCTCTTCTTGCTCAAAGTTATCCTTTTTTTTATAAGGGCATTTAGCAGAAAAATGTCCTACCTTATCATAGTTAAAAAATTTAAAGGGTAACTTACCTTTGTATGTTATAGACCCTCTTCTTAATATTTTGATAAAGTTGGCTCCTTCTTCATCAATATCTTTATACCTAAATGTAAGTGATTCTACCTTTACTAGTTTAGATGCTTTGAATGCAACTTCTCTCTTAAAGGTATCTATTTTATTCCCATTCTCATCTCATAAGTTGTGAATGTTCCATGCAATTCATCAACAATGAGTTTATCCAAATCTTTATCTTCCTCTATTATAGAGATTTTAGAGTCACACTTGGATGGTAGATATCTTAGGACATTTTTGACAATGATTGATTCTTTCATCTCCTTTCCAAGGCCTCTGATTGATTTGACTATTTTAACTACTCTGAGGAGGTAGTCTACAATTTTCTCTTCTTTAATCATTTTAAGGCTTTCAAACTTGCCTTTTAATGGTTTTAGCTTGTCCTAATTTACTTTTTCATCACCTTTATAGATGCTCTTTAATTTTTACCAGATATCTTATGCATTTTAACAATGCATCACTTTGACAAACTCTGAATTAGATAATCCACATAGAATAACATTCTTAGCCTTGACATTGCTCTCATATGCATTCTTAGTAACTTAATCAGTAGGATTTGTATATCCATTTACAACAGACATCCATACATCAAACCTGAATGAAGATAAATATGCTTCCATTTTAATGCTCCAAAATGCATAGTTTGATCCATCAAAGAGAAATGCTTTATTTGAGGAAGAGCCTTCTTGACTAGCCATTTGTGTTCACCATCCAATATCTACTTGAGTTGATTAAGCTTCTTCTTAGGAATTAGGGTTTTGATACCAATTATTGGAACATAATTATCTACTAAAAGCGGGGGTGTGAATCAGTAGATTGAATAACTTAGTCATTTTTATAACTTTTAATGTAGATTAAAACATATATGAAAATATCACACACATAAGGATAGAAGATTAAAACATATGTGTAGATATCACACATAGAAAAGGACACAACACCATATGTATACATGTAAAACCCAATATGGGAAAAATCAAGATGAGAATAGCTACTAGAATCAAATATTCTAATCCAACCTCATAATTAAAACCTCATTGATTACAACATTTAAGGGCATCAACCCTAAGAAGATATCAATCCCTTTATTTAAGAACACATACTATAAAGAAGCACTTACTCCCTAATTAATCACCAACTTAGCTTATCTAATGGCATCCACCAATCATATCTATATTCAAAATATGGAGTTACAACTCTAGATTAAAATATTGATTCATGAATGAATCTAATTTCATTTCTCTATTATAGGTTTGGTCTATAAATTCTCATGCTCTACACATTTCTACTTTCTCTTCTCTACCCCTCTATCTCTGTTTCTCTATATTTTTTATTTGACACAATTTAACCACTTCAGCTCTACCCCCCCCCCCCCCTCTCTCTCTCTCTCTCTCTCTCTCTCTCAATTTGGCTATGTTCAGTAATAATAGCTCTAACAACATTTACTATATCCTAGATGACATATACATAAGCATTGTATCTAGGTCTTACATCTTATCTATATTCACACTTTGCTAACACATCATGCCAATTCTAGACTCAGTTCATATTTATTGAAAAACAAGTTTCCCATGTCTTGAATTCATGCTCCACTACAATGATTATTTGTCTAATTACTATTTTTAACATATACTAGGCTATGGTTTTGACATAAATGCCATATTACACAAATTTGATCAATTAAAATGATATATATCATTGTTTGTGTCGTATAATGCATCTTTTCTACATGTTCCACAACTTGAATATTGGGATGAACAAATGTTTAAATACTAACCATTGATCTTAAGTGTCACACCATGATCTAATGATCCTCAATCAATTTTATTAAATTTAAAATTCATCAATTAGATCAAGTTCTAATAGGCTCACATACTCCATTGGATCCTTGTACACTTCTACTTTAACATTTCAACTTTAAAATGGATCTATTATATCTTTTAATCTGAGCCCCCACCTACCATTAGATCTTAAAACTAGAGGGAATTTTATCTCTATCTAATTTTAAACCTCAAGTACTTGGTCTAATCTTGTTGCCTCCTAAGAATTTGAAATGAATACACTCTGTTAATCTCATTAAAGTATTTTGATCTTTAACTCACCTCTATGTCATTTAACATCAAGCACTTTATCCCATTGAGTGCACTCACTCTATTAGATCTTTATTACATGATCACATGCTCACCGTTTAATCTTATAACAAGGTCAAACTTTATCTCTAGCAAGATCCATGAATGTGACACTTGGCACCCTCATGTTCCTTCTATACACTTATTGTTAGTGTCCATGCTTGTGACACTTAAAATCCTTAATTATTTTTTATACATTGCTTTCAGTGCCCATGCTTGTGACACTTGGTATTCCCACATTAATCCTTGAATATTTGACTTAAAACCACTCCATAGATCTACTTTGCAAACTTTGTGATTATGACAGTTATCATTAGCACATTTACTCATAGGTACATTTAACAAATTCAATTTATTATGCTTTGTTGGATCTTCAATGTATAATTAAGTTTTAACCATTGATCGAGTTGGGAAAAATATTAAGTCAAGGACTTAGGAAATATAAAGTCTTAAAACATTGGTCGAGTTGGTAATTACTAGGTCAATGGGGTTGATTGCATAATGATGACAAGGACTTAAGATATAAGTTAAGTAACTAGTTCTTATCTATATCCATTCAGCATTAAAATAAAACAGCCTATGAATACCATAGATTAAACCATTAGGGTTTAACTGAGAAACCTTGTAATGTTTGAGAGCTAAAATAAATTATTTTTGAGCTTATTTATTCTCAATTGAAACTATGGACTATATATTTAAGATGCTCTTGAAAAACCCATAATAGATCTTCTTTTAATTTATCTTCAAGTGGTCTAGAAATGGTCTCTAAAAGCATGACAACTTTGCACTATGCAACTGTAAAACGTACTCTTCTCTCCAATATCATATCAAAATTATCTCTTTTGACATCAATGAGAATCATATTTCCAAATTTTTTTTTCAAGTAAAATAAGATTTCAGAACATGGTTTTTGTTTTATGGGGTCCCCATATTGGTCTATTGGACTTGGGTGCTCAACTTCATGATCTACCAAAAGGTTGAAGGAATATTTTTCTCTAGTTTATTGTTGTATGGTAAACAACACCCTGATTTGCATTCAAATTATTTATTATTTTATTTTGCTATTCTTAGTATATAACATGAATATGTGTCCATTAGGTTATTTTTGGAAACATTGGCCAAAGGAGTGACATAATGCTTTCACCATTTTTTGGTGGCTTCCATTCTATAGTGGAGAAAGATGAGAACTAGATTGGAAGAAATATTAAAAAATGATAAATATGAACATTATTTATTATCCTAATTGTCTCATATGAATAAATAATCTCATGAGCCCATGAGTGAGTTCATTTCCTAATTCAACTAGCTAGTACACACAATTTTAGCAATTTCCATGCCTACAATAAAAATAGAAGCACTTATTTTTGAATACACAAGTGCATGAGGTAAGTTTGTTCCTTTTAAAAAAACATATGTTAAATTTTGGTAGTATCACAAATTGAAGATGATATTATCATCGATGGGAGACTTAAAAATGACACTTTCAATGGTAAGGAACATAATTCAACAAACCCTCTGGTTCAAAGGTTGGAAAATGATATATTAATATTGAAAAAAAATGTTCTCCAAGATTAGATCATTCCATAAAAAGATATGACTAAAGACCATTTGTCCCATATCATGAAAATGTTCATCCTATACTCCCTCCTCCAACTCCTCAACTCATTATTTTTTATATTGAAATATCGTTAACAGAAGACTAAATCACCAAAAGGTGACTAAAAATAGTAGTACTACCATATAAGTAGACAAATGTAAAAAAACTATTAAATATCAAAGTTTAACTAAAAATAAAATGATATTGTAATATAAAAATAGCCTCATGAGGGAGGCTTTAACAAAATGGACAAACAACAAAAATAAAAAAAACATGTCATCAGATGATAGGTCACCCACTGTAATCATTAACCATTTAAACTTTATATGATTTTATCTACGTAATCCAAATTGTCCCCTTCATGTCCCATCTATAGTTCCATCACAGGTCCTTTTCAATAATTTTCTCTTGTATCCTCCTCTAGCAGGAAATACCTATCCACTTTTTCTAATAATAGGCTAAAACTATTATCCCACATAAAATTCATCACTTCATTGACTTCTTCAATCCCACTTATGTCTACCATTTTTTCCAAATTTGTAAGTGAGTTCATGAAAGTTTTTATGGAAGGTATGTATAAATGCTTATGTTATTAAATGGGAACCAAAGTAACTTTCAGGGGTGCCTCAAGATCCTACTACAAGAAGCTAATGTCCACCCTAGGAACACTAGTATCCAATTCCATTTCTTCACCAATAGAGAGGCTATCACCAGTGTTGGTTTTTGTTGTGTCATATATTCTATTGACTTTCATACATTTTTTAAAGATTTTATCCACCCCTTGGTACCATTATTTGTTTGAGTCAGAGGAGTATATCCAAGAATAAATAAGGTCTTTCACCTACTCAAAGTAAGATTATTTTATACATGGCCAATCATACTATGAAATGGTGACCTCAACTAAATTTGGATGTGATAAATCCTAATCAAGATGTGGGCTAAGATTTGGATAGCCTCCAAGATCCAAGATGTAATCCTAGGTGACTTTCAGAATCCAAATCTATAAGAAGTACTCTAATAACTTCTATAGGATCTTTAGTTACAAATAAATCTACACAGCCAAAATTCTTACAATCACTTAACTATGAAGTCAGTAAGTACCCTAGCTCTACTTTGAAAAATTTTATGGTTCCATTTCTTCCATAAAAACCAAAGAATTTCAATTTAGAATACTTACCAAAATTTGTGGAAAAATAATTGAACTATTATTTTAGAACAAACATATCTAAAGGCAATATTAAACCACTTAATTTCATAATAAAAAATAATAAACCAACTAAAGAGACAACATTTACATATTCTCGAAACATATTGCAAGAAAATAAAAGATATTATATTGAATCAACATCACTACACATAATAAAAAAAGGAGGAAAGTCCCCATCTTCAACTATCACATTACCAATAACTAACTTATCATGCAATAGTAGCCATCTAAAACAAGATTTTTTGGTTCAATATAGGAAGACCATACCACTTGGAATCTAAAATCCCAACTATAGTAGGAGTCACATATATTACACACATGATTAATAATTTAATATTTGGGGTGGGTTGAGGAAATTTTAAGGTATAACATCTTGGTTGAAAACTCATGAAGTAGAGGCCCTTTGGTCCATTCGATATTGTCCCATAATTCATTATCATTATCCATATGATTCACAAAATTATATTCCTTGATAGCTTTCCTTACCATAAAATATGTCCTACATTGTAGAGTAGGAATGTGATACCTATGTCTAATGATGTCCCAGGGGTTCCAACCCTCAGGCCCAAATAAGTCCTTAAAATCCATTAGACCTTTCTTAAACCATTCTAAAGAAGAACATCCCCTGATAAGGGCCAATTAATAGTTGTTAAGGTGAATATTCTACTAAAATGATCTATATCCTTGGTAGAAAAATCCCATCCAACTTGTTTGGAAGTTACCATATTTTTCACAAGGTCCCATACCCTCCAAATAGATACAAAGATAGGAGATCCACATACTTTAAAATAATATGGAGAGAGCATAATGTCTATAATATGTAAACCTTTAAATCTAAATTTACCTTTGGGAAATCCTCTCAAAATGTTATTTCTAACCAAATTTTTTTGTGGTTCATCTCATTTAAATTCCTTGATGATCCACTTAACCACAAGGGTAATACCTTGAATACGTAAGTCTTTTATGCCAAGACCACCAAGATTTCTTGGTTTACAACATAATTTACATGAGATTGCATGTCTTTTTCTATTACCCTTTCCATCTAACCAAAGAAAATTTCTAATAATATTATGAAACAAGTTAATTTTAGTGTTTTTAAATAACCAACATGAATCATAATACAAACTATATGAAGAGAGAATTTTCTGACAAACCTAGATTTTGCTTGGGAGGGAGAATAGATGTCCATGACACTTTTCTATTTTTTTGTTAATATTGTTGTATACCCATTCCCACATATATTTTAGGGAAGGATTAATATAAAATTGGATCCAAAAATATCTATCCAACTGATTAGAGCCCTTCCATTCCCACCTAAATTTGCCAAACCACTCTGGATAGTTATCCTCACAACCAATACAACAAGACTTTTGATATGTAATTTTGGAACCCGAGGCTAGGTAGTATATACTTAGTATATCTCTAAATTATATTAATTCATCTTTGGAAATCTTAAAAAATAGAGTGGAATCATCAATTAACAAGACATCAATCATTTCCTTTTGGTTAGGAAGTTGTATACCTCTCATTGGGGGGCACTATCTTTCATTCTCAATAGATTATGCAATGCCTCAACAACCAAGACAAATATAAAAGGATCGAGTGGACATCCTTGTATAATTTAACTTTGAATGGGAAGATAATTTTTATTTTATTCATTTACCTCTACCACTACATAGGCATCATTGAAAAAAATTGAAATCATTGTATAGAATCTATCCTGACACCCAAAATCCCTCAACATTCTTTCAATAAAGGGCCATCCTATTATATCATATGCTTTTCAAAGTTAAGAAGAATCATTCCATTTTTTTGATGAGAATCTCTTTCCTAATATATTATTTCATAGATTTCAATGATATTTTCTAGTATATATATTTTCCTTCCATAAATCTATTCTGAGTTTTAGATATCACCTAGGGTAGCAATGGGGACAGTCTCTTACCAATATCTTAGCTAAGATTTTATAAGAAAATTTAATAAGTATAATTGGATGACAATTTTTCACAAGGTAAGGTTCCCCTTATTTTTTAATGAGATTAATGACCCCTTTATTGATTTATGGGCCAAGAGAGTCCACCCCAATTGCTTCTTTATACAATTCCAAGCAATCTAGAGAGATCCAGTCTTTATTTGCCATGAAAAATTTAGCTAGGAAACCATCAATACCAAGTGCCTTGTCAAATTTTAAAGAGTCAATAACACTCCTAACTTCATCTAATGATATTTCACTATCCAAAAATGTAGCTTGGATGAGGATATTTTCCTTGAAATATCTATTTCACATAATGTCTTACCCTGTTCAATCTGTTCATTTGTCCCCTTAGTTAAAAACAAGTGAGAGTAGAAATAAAAAAAAGGATTTTTTGATAGATTCTTGGTCTTCTAAATTCAAATAATTTTATTTAATAAATATTATTTTTTATATTTGATACTTTAATTTTATAAATTGAAAGAAAAATTTGGATCCCTTATTGCCCAATTTGAGCTAGTTGAGACAAGATCAAAACTGGGTACCCCTAACACAATATATTTGATATTTCCTTAAATCATGATTGGAAAAGGAGAGAATATTAAGTAGGGATAAATTACCTGGGTCAATTTGGAGGTCAAATTCCAATATAATAATCTATTCCTAATCAATTATGAAAGATTTTTTTTTCTTTTTTCTTTAATTTGTTCATAAGACCTAGCAAACTTTTTAGACATATCCATAGAGTTATTCTAGGCAACAATTTTGGATTCATAATCTGAGAAAAACTTTCCCACATTCTAGACTACATGGGAACCATCCAAAAAATCTTTATTTTCAAGTTGAGACACATTGAGTTTATAAAGGCCTTTTCGGTTGGATTTTTCATCTTCAACATCATTACTAAGACAAACTTTTAATTCAATGGGGTGATGATAAAAGATATTAAACATATAGAATCTAACCAAATTATCATTATCTACATGACAAATTTCAAATGCATATTTACTCAATTATAATATATTAAGTCTTGAATATAACCTTATTGGTCTAATCTATTTGTTACACCAAGTATAATAGATACCTTTACTTTGAGATTTACCTTTATATAAGGAATCTACCAATTTGTGAAATATTTTAAATTTGAACCAAAAAAATAACTCATTACCTTTCCAAGAATGAAAATCTCCACCCTATTTATATTTTATTTCTTCAAACATATTGAAGTCACCTCTGAATATCCATAGAATATCTTTCAAATTAGATGCAAGCCAGTTCCATAGTTTAATTTTTTATTTATATTCATTGGGATCATATATATTACAAATACCAAATCTCTTATCATGCTTATTGATTACAACCCAGACCACTCGATTAAAAGGTGGAACCCCATGTTATGAAATATTGTCCTTCCAAGTTTTATTAATCAGAATAGAGGCGCCCCCTTTACCTATGTTGTGATTAGTTGAAAAAATTATTGCATTAGGCCAAATAAATATGAGGGTGAAAGATAGGATAACACCTTTAGTCTTGACCTCCTGGAGAAGAATAAAATCAAGATTATATCTAGAATTCCTGAATTGCCTAATAATTGACATCCTATCCTAGGATTCAAACCCCCTTACATTTCAACTAAAAATCTACATAAACAAGTATGGGATTACCTAGTTTTATTGGGGGAATTACCTCCCCCTTTATTTTGATTCAATCTATAAAAACATCCTAGAACCTTATTTTCCTTGTTCCTTTTTTTTATTGGTATTATGACAATCATCCATAACCCCACTCCTAATCTATTTTCCCTCTTTGACACTAAGACCATCTAGGGGAATGTTTTTAGTACCAACAATTTTCAATATTTTACCAAAGCCTTTGGGGGTCTAATTGTCCCATTTATAGAGAATGGGGAGAGTAGTTTTATTAGTATCATCACTAGACAAAACATTCAGATCATATTTATTAGGAGAAATATCCATTAGGGGTTTTATCTACCCAAAAATATTATTAGGTGGAAAGACTATTTAATTATATACCCTATCTCCAGATTCAATCCCATGAACATTTAGATTATCATCCATAGCCACCACAGGTTCCCCCTTAGAAAGGTGATCAACATATATCATTAACTCATCACATAGGACTAGAGATTTACTGAATCAAGAGGGATATTGGCTTGTTCTTTCAACTCAACCTATTCACCATTTTTATCAATAACCATTGCACCAAAAGTGGTGGGTATAATATTACATTTTGGTAAAGGATCACCACTATCAATCACTTGGGAAGTAGAGAAACTCACACCATTTCTTAGTCTAATTTGAAAACCAAGGTCATTATTAGGTAATGTTTTACGAACCTCAAATTCAAGTTTAAACATCAAATTTTTTATGTTTCTAGGTCCTCTATTTAAGGTGGGAGGGGATTAAAAGGAACATCTTTACTGTTGAGTTTATGGACCCATTTAGAGATAGTATCATTATTGTTATTGGCAAGAATTAGAGGGTATTTATTTCTCATGTGACCATCATTTAAAAAAAATTAGGTGTTTAAACTACCAAAATCTTGAATAGGACATATACAAGAGTTCCCATTGAGTTCAAAGACAAGGTATTCATGAAATGTATCTAGAGGGTCTAAAGATATTAGTACCCTCATATTCATATGGGCTAGAGATCATCTGGTGTCTTCAACCACAAGCTTTAAGAGGAAGAAGTGATTGAGGGAGGAAATTACACAATTGTAAGGGCACATTTTCAATATCTACCCTTTTAGGGGTCATTTTGAACACCAAATCTTGATATTATAAATTAGGGTTCCAAAGGATTAATTTGAACAGTTATTGCCCAACATTCCAAATAGATTTATTTATGAATCTTCTCTCTATATTATATTTTTTAAATAAAACCAAGAAAAATCCTTTATAAAACACTCTATAGAGACTGACATAAATACCCAATTTTTTTTGCAAACTAAATTTATCTAGTTATCAAAAAAATTCATTGAGGGGAGATAATTTCTATTCAGATAGACAAAGAAAATCCCAAAATTTTAAATTTGAGTCTCTTCTTTATCCAAATCATTTTCCATAAAAATATTAGGTTGAATAAAAAGGGTTTTACCATAGCTAGGGAACTTACCTTCCTATTCCTCATAGGCATTTTTGACTCCATCCTTAGGTGCGCTACTTAAGTTAGTAATGAACTCTACATCTTGTAAAAGGATTGAAAAATCCTCTTGTCATAAAACTTCAATGAAAATCATCCTATTGGCAGCAATTTTTCTACTATTCTTCTCGGTAAAAGGATTTGAGATTTAACCATCAGGGTATTCATTACCTATTAATT
This sequence comes from Torreya grandis, assembly GCA_037957365.1. Taxonomy (NCBI): domain Eukaryota; kingdom Viridiplantae; phylum Streptophyta; class Pinopsida; order Cupressales; family Taxaceae; genus Torreya; species Torreya grandis. Next base: position 1,491,845 of record JARHVA010001995.1, read on the forward strand.
TTTCATTTCCATTTCCATTAATACTAGCTTCTCCAAGACATTCCACATGATTTGGTGCTCTTTGATCATGGGAATCCATAGGAAATTACCATTAAATGGACATAACCACCACCTTTCTAGGATGTATCAATGGATCAAGGGTATGGAAGGGGAACATAGGTGACACACATGATAAGACTTAGAGGACACATAATTAACATCCACATAGGTAATTAAAAACATAGACTAGCTCAAAAATAATAAAACTTAATAAAAAAACATACACCAAAAAAATGTTAGTCATGACCCTTAACATCCACATAACAAAGAGACAAATTCATACCAAGGAAGCAAAGGGGACCAAGAAGGATGGAAGCAAGCATGAATCACTAGCAATGTAGGATAACTTTTTATCTCCCCATTGTAGAGCCCTACTTTCCCTCCATTAGATATGTTACTCAACTCATTATTGAATCAACCCATATTTTTATTCACTATTCATGCATCTTTCATGCCACTAATAATCATGATGGTTCCAACTTCCCATAAATCACTAGGATGTTATAATCATTCACCATTAAAGAGCCACTTGAGGAATGTGTTTTAGACACCTCTAATCTTGAGATTAAAGAACCTAATGGTGACTCCACTATAATATATTTTTAATATGAACCTAATGGTGATAAATATGATGAAAGAGTGGAGGGTATGAATAGTCATTCATGTGATGTATTCATGATTTATTATTTTTGGGTAATTAGATGTTTAATTCCTAAATAATAAATAGGATTGAGTAGATAAAATCAATAAATAATGTGCAATAATTAGGCTACTAATTAATGAAATTTAACTATAATTAAGGATTTTCTAAAAATATTAGTGAGAGATAAAATCAATCTTATCTTATTTTTTACTATTTTGATTGAGATAGGGTCTGGAAATGTGCAAATAGGAATCTAGAGTTTGTTTATTGATTGGACAAGAGTGTAAAAAGTGGGACACCCTATGTTTTGGTGTTGTAGTCTTATCTCAACACTATTGTCTTAATGATCTATAATCTTTCAAGGTTTTATGCACTAGGTTTTGTATGACCATGCTTGTAAAATATTGAAGCTTGAAACTCCATAGAGCTCACTGCATACCTGATTTAGTCTTTAATACCCTAGGTCCTCTTTGTGATTGAACTTGAATGTAAAATTTGGAGAAAAGAGATGAGGGTTTAGTGTGTAAAAGATACACTAGATATAATTCACACCCCATTTTTAGGCCCACTACCTACATACCAATACTCCAAGGAGGGATCAAGCTATATGTAGTTATCCCATTAAAGTGCTTGGTGTAAGAGTGATGAAAATGCAACTAAATGTGAAATTATGTGTACTTGGAATGACTAAGGACTGGTGTAAAGGTTTGAATAATCTTTAAATTCTATTGGATGGATATATGTAAAGAATAGGGAAAATTACTTGAGTGGTCTTGCTTATATTCTTACTTCTCTCTTGTAAATGAGTGCCAACCCTTATAAATGGACTATGAATGACCTTTTATAAGGGATTTAATAATTGTCAGCTAAATGAATTCATGTTAGTCCAATATTAATTGGGATAAGGATTCAAAATAATATTATCGTTAGAAGCCAAAATGCACTTGGACAACATCACCAAAAGTAAGACACCCTGGGTTTCAGTGTTGTAGTCCAAGTTTGGGTGCTATTGCCTAGGATTGATGGGACTTGGGGGGATGGATTAAGAATGGAAAGATAAATATGGGTATGTAAGGATTTATTCTAGTTATTTATGTGTTAGGTGTGGATCTTAATTGTCTTTTAGTATCAAAGGTTAAAAATTTGATGTTATTTAAGTTGGGTATGGCACAGGGGGTTGCCTTGTAAAATTGTAATTTTATAGTCAATCTAAGCCATTGATTAAAGGGTTATAGATCTAATGGTAGAGGTTATGTTTAGGTTTTTTTCACCCTAAAATGTATTTTTACATGGCTAAGATGAGAAATGAAACATATTGCACATAGAGAGGAGGCAGAAAGAGGTAGAGAGGTGTAACATGGTTTGTTCCAAGATTTGTTTCTCCCTTGTATTACTAAAAATAATATATTGGAAAAGTTTGGTGGATCTATCCCATCTTAGGTGAACCACATTAAATATGGTGTCTCTTATTTTATGCATGTTTATGATTATTTTTTGTATGTTTGATTGATTCATTTCATAGTCTATCTTGTATGCGATTTAGAGATAAATTTATGTTTTATTTTTATCCTAACACTATTAATGACTGGGAATTAGTGAAAACATGCCTATGAGGGTCATGAGAGCAAGCAAGATGGACTTATGGATTTGGTGACATTAACCACACTGAAGGTACCAAATTTTGCATTTTATATGACTGCATTTGACCCCCCTTTATTCTAATGATGCAAAAAGTAAAATACTAGGATAAAGGAAAAATAAAAAGAATACCTAAACTTACTTGTAAAGGTGAAGCTCATGAACTTGTGTGATGCTATATGTGCATAGAGAGAGCATGGTGTGAAGTGTGAATCTATAATGAAAAACATAGAGTATATTAGTCCTTACTAGATACATTATAGCTATAATAAGAACATACAAAAACTAGGTAAGAGAGAGAAGAAGAGAAAGGAATCAATACACTTCACCAAGTACATGAACAAATACAAAACCTATTATGATGTTGGATTATGCTAGGTGTGTGTTTTATCAAAATTAATATCACAAATGGAGCTAAGTGCTCAATTCCCTATAAGTGGCTCAAGAATACAAAGACATACCTTTTAGCTCCATCATCACCAATTAAGTGAATCTAAAGAATCATGTGTGTGTTAATCAATTTTCATACTATGTGCCCAATCCCTCTGAATAAGTGGCTCAATAATACAAAGGTTAACTAGTCCATTAGCTCCATCATTTCCCCATGAATTGAAGCTATGAAGTAATATTGGTATGGAATAGATATCATATGAGATGGCTCCTAAATCTCATGAATGTACTGTGATATGACAATATTGGCATGGATAGATAAATTTTTATTAGAAACTAAGTCACTCTTGGCCATTTTGAAAGATGGAGATTAGGCTTGTATGAAAGCCACTTTGAAACTAGTGCAATAGGCTTATGAGGAAGGCTAACTCAGGAAGTCAGGTACTCGAGAAGTTAAGCTTGTATGAAATCCAAACTTGAAAAAGGATACCAACCATGTACTGATGGAGTAAGGCACACAACTATTGAGAAATACTTGGAAAATAAACTAAACTTAGAAAAAGGGGAGGATCAATGTGTTGCACACATTGCCCCAACCACTATTGTCTGAAACATGGATTTTGATCTAGAAGTTATATCAAGTACCTAATCCAAAACTAGAAGTGAGAGCCATCATGTTTCATATGATGCCCCCTATATATAGATTATCTAAGCAAAAACTATACAAAAACATGTTGAATATGGACTGTACTAAGCTAAAAACCTGTGACTGAACTCACTTTTCTATCTATTGCTAGAAAAACTAATTTTTCTACTATCTAGATAAGAGCATCAAAAATAGGACAGCCTACTATCTAGTGTTTTAGTCCAACTTTGGCACTGTTTTCCAATACCAAATCTAGTAACTATTCTAGATTCTTTACTATCTACCTAGTTTGTTTTGCCTATTCTGATGTCTTTATTCTATTCTAAGTGTTTTGAAAACTACTTTTTCATCTATTAGGAGCTTTGATCTCTATGATAAAACCCCTTTTTATTTTCCCCTCTTTTGGGGATCATAATGAAGACATTGTAATGACTTCCCTCAGAAGAAATATTCCTAAAAGTGTGTTATGCTACATAGATATATGATATAGCAATGATAATTGACAAGATATCTTGAGATATATCAAGGTTTTTATTGAGAGATTGTTAGATCAATAGGAGTATGCATAGATAGATATAACAATATAATAATATGTGTAATGTACTGAACTAGAATTGAAATTGTTAGTTATTAGTTGTTATCAAGGAGGGATGGAACATGATGTCCATCATGACATCCAAGAAAGCAAGGAAATGCATGATATGGATCTAGAATTACATACAAGAAAAGTAATTAGGAAACAATCATACAAAGTAATAAGCAAGAATCATAAAAGAGTGGCCAAGGGGCCAAGTAATCAAGGGACATGGGCACATGTCACTCAAACTAGAAATCAAGCATACAAGGCATGTTCAAATGCCACATACACATAAAATTGAAACAAACAAAGTTGGCACAAGGGCCATAGTCACATAGAAGAGTACAAACAATAGTCACATAGAAGAGTACAAACAAAGGACATTTCCAAATGTCCTAAGGCCAACACATGAGTAGAAGCCAAGGACATTGGTAAATGTCTTAAAACACATACAAGGCATGGAATAAGAAATAAGAAAATGCAAACACATTAAGCTACACTAATCAAGAAAGGAAATAATGTATATACTATAAGTGCAATCACATCTAACTAATCAAAGCAAAAAGTGAAAGTATGCAAGACATGTTAGTACAAGAGTAGGTATATGCTAGGAAATACACAAGTACAAGATACTAATGAGTTTTGATATGGTAATTTATGTGATATTAAGAAGTAATGTATGTCAACATGATAACTAAAGTGTGTGGTGTAGGAATGACATAACCTAGATAGTGTAGTCATGTAGAAGATGCCCCAATGGGTATGTGTATTGATGTGTGTCTCAAATGTATATGCCCCATCAATGGGTATAGTGAAGAAATTAAGGATTTGGATGTATCTAGACACACTTAAATAAGATCAAGTGAAGTATTGTAATTTAGATAAATTGATAAACAATAACATAGAACAATAAATGTAAGTCTAGTATAGTAGTAGCAATGTAAAGCATGGATGATGTATATAATAGAAAGGTTTTTGTGTTTTGGAATTATTTGAATATTTTTGTATTTTTTTTGTATTGATTTTGTATTTTTGAAATAATATATGTATAAGAAATATTGAGAACAAATTATTTAAACTGATGAGTCTCAGATGAGACTCCCTATCATGGTGTCCTATATCGAATAAAGGTATTATGCATGATCATGAAGCATGATAGAAAAGCTAATATTGTGAATCTAAAAGCTATGTGCATTGTAACTATTATGATATCTCTAAAGTGGAAACCTAATGTGGGATTCCCCTATAAATCTGAGAAGTGGATGTAACTAAGGGACTCCTAGGGACCCATTTGGAAGTAAGATAAGGAGTTCTATGAAAGTGAGATTTATGTTTATAAACATGAAATATCAATGTTATTGTTTAGGGTGTGAATACAGTAGCTAGAAGTTATCTAGAATCCTAAATCTATGGAGGTGTATGAACTCTCTATACTAGTGACGGGGGCCTCAACTATGTCTAAATCTGTACTGAAAGAAGAGCTGTAACTAATGGGGAAACTAAAACTAGTGAAGTTAGAACTAGTGACTGAAAAGGAGATGGCTCTAAAGTGGGGAGTGGTAACTCATATGAAACTCCACCAACTATAATAACCTAATTATTATGAATGAATTTTACACATCTATGAACTATAGATTGTACTACTCAAAGTTTTTGAATCCATGGGTGACCAAGTAACATATCAAAAACTCCTACACTAGGAACTATGGTGAAATGTGTTATCACATGCATTGGACTAGTATATAGATAAAGTAAAATATCACCTAATGAAATCTATACGTGCCCACTGAATCTACCAATAATTTTATTTATCAGAGTGATATCCTAATCTAAATAACCCAAATAATCTAATAATATAATGGTGCACATGTTGACACTAGAACCATGTTCAATGAGAACACTACAAATGGGCTAATTCTGAATATGTACTCTGATAAAGAGTGCATAATAATCTAAATTATCCTAAAAAATATCTTGATCTGAGAAGGATATCAAGGGTTTAGTTATAATACTAGACTCATACACACCTATCATACCACTCAAAGGATGTGACTCAATTGAAGGTGCCTGATATGTAATTAGTGGAGGATGTGCATGATATGTGTGGTGAACACCTAATGTGTCCCCTTTATCTTATTTATAATGCTATAGAAATGGATCTAAGAATATTGTCAAATATTTATTTGATCTTAGATTTTCCTGTGGAGACTCAACTAAAGTGCCAAGATCAAGTATATCATAAAATATATGCTGATCATATCCCTATTGAAGAGGATTTGTTGGGTCAACTTACCAATTAAGATCTAGCTAGAGAAGTTGGTAGATTGGTAAATGAATGCTGAAGAGGTGCTGATAAAACCACACACTGAGGGGGCTCTAAAATCACATTGACTCTTGGTTGATTTTGATTCTTATTATCATTGACTTTGACCTTGTATGGGACTTTGCTATTACTCTTGTTTATTGTGTCTGTGATGCTTGTATACTTGAGTTTGCCCATTGAAATGAGTTTTACTTATCTTTCCTTTAGTGTATGACAAAATTCAATAAAGGAATAAAATCTTTTGAACATAATAGATTTATGTAATACTAGTAGAAGGCTCTATTTGAAGAAATCTTGTAACTTCTGATCTACCATGGGGCTAGTCATCTTAGCCAAGATGTTCTTATATCAAAGCACATAGTCTATGAGATGCTCATTTGATTTTTGTTTCTATTGTGCATAAGATACCTTATCACCAATGTTGATACTAAAATGTGCTAGGAACATGTTAGCTAAGGGATTGAATACATTGACTGACTAATTTGGTAGACTATAGAACCATTTTAAAGCATAATCCTTTAGACTCTATCGAAATATCTTTGTAAGTAGCCAATCATTTGGTACATAATCTAAACATGCTACATGAAAATATCTCAAATGTGTCTCTAGATCACCCTTTCCATCATAAAGATTAAGCTTAGGTTGAACAAAACCTTGTGGCAAGGGTGTAGAAGCAATGTGATGTGTCAATGGTGTATAAAGAAGAGAAAACTAATCCAAAGCCTATGTAGGTCTAGTGGCATTTTCCTCAAGATGTAGCATCTTGGATTGAAGAGATCTTATCTCTTGCATAAGGGCTATCACATCAGGGGATAGAGATATACTAGCTATACATGGTGGTATAGAGTTAGGTGGGGCTGCTATAGCGGGTTGTTAAGATATAGTTTCCATGCATAGTTTTAATTGTAACTGGTTGCTCTATAGGAATATAAAACTCAACTTGTTTAGCCTTTTTGATTTCCATAAGATATTGTAATACAAGAGTATGATATTAAGGCTATTCTCTGAGTCTTTCTCTAAAACTTTAGAGGATCAAATCTTTGTTGAGTACAAATTCATTATAAACAATGGGTGAAAGTGCATCATTAATCCAATGTTGTGGAGCATGAGCATCAGTGTGTACATCATCACTGGTATTTTCATATTGCTTATTGTTTGAATCTTATAATTAAAATTAATGTAATCTAAATGTGTAAAATCTATAGCTAGAGTCAAAATTGGTTATTTATCCATAGTATATGGTCGAGTTGAAGGAATATAGCTGAATTTAGGAGGATTGCCACTAAGTCTTGTACTTCATCTTGAAGGAAGAGATTCAAGGAACTTAGGTGGCATAAGGAAAACAACATGGATAATAGTAGAAAAGATTAAATTTATATAATATAAACAAGGAACTAAAATATGCATAGAAAGGATAAAAAACTCCCAAACATGTAAGGTGATGCCTCAAGAAGAAAAATAGGAGCTATTATATGCAACTAGGGATTTTTCAAAAATATTTTTGCAAAATACTATGAATTTTTGAAATTGAATTTCTAAGATAAATATTCAAGAAAAAGTTCAAAAATTTATGGCAAAGTAATTGATTTAATGGGACTTAATAGATGAAACTAGGGTTTTGATAAAAATATATATTTTTAAATTACTATGAATTTTTGAAATTTGAAGTGGTTTTTAAAATTTTAATATGTAATGAAAAATTTAGAAAATGATTAGAAAATTACTAAAAGAAAGTTGATGTAACTAGGGTTTGAAATAAATTTATTTTAAAATTTACTACAAAATTTTAAAATTTGAAAGGAATTTTTGACTTTAATATTCAAGAAAAAATTTAGAAATTAATGGAAAAAATCAGCTAGGAATTTACCCTAGGGTTTTCAGGGTTTTTATGTGAAATTTGAAGTAAGTTAGGTTCACCAAATCATTTATTATCTTTAGGAAATTATATGTTTAATTCTTAAATAATAAATGGGTCTAAGTAGATAAAATTAGTAAATAATATACAATAATTAGGCTACTAATTTGTGAAATTTGACTGTAATTAGGGATTTTCTAAAAATAGTAGTGAGAGAGAAAATCAAACTTATCTTATTCTATATTGTTCTTACTAAGACAGGGTCTAGAAATCTATGTGAAAGCTTAGGAGACTATCACAAATAGGAATCTAGAGTTCATTTCTTGATTGGATAGGAGCACTAAAAATGGGACACCCTAGGTTATGATGTTGTAGTCTTATCTTGGTGTTATTTTCTTAGTGATCTAAGCTTTCTGGGTTTTATGTTCCAGGTCTATGTGACCCTACCTATGAAATATCAAATCTTGAAAGTCCACAGATCTCATTGTGTACCTAATTTAGTATTTAATACCCTATGTCCTCTTTATTATTGAACTTGAATGTAAAATTTGGAGAAAGGAGAGGTGGGGTTAGTGTGTAAAGGATATGCTAGATGCACTTCACACCCCATGTGTGGGAACACTACCTACATACCAATACTCTGAGGAGGGATGAATCTATATGTAGTTCTCCCATTAAAGTGGTTGGTGCAATAGTATTATGAAAATGTAAGTAAATGCAAAATTGTGTGTATTTGGAATGACTAAGGACTTGTGTAAAGGTTTAAATAAGCTTGAAATGTTATTGGATGGCTATATGTAGAGAATAGGGAAAAGTGTTTGAGTGGTCTTGCTTGTATTCTTGTTTCTCTCTTGTAAGTGAGTGCCAACCCTTCTAAATGGAATTTGAATGGCCTTTTATAGGGGATTTAGTAATCATGGGATAAATGAATTTGTGTTAGGTTTAGATGAATTAGGATAAGGTTTTAAAATAATATGACCATTAGAAGCCAAAATACACTTAGACAACAATGCCAAAAATAGGACACCTTAGGTTTTAGTGTTATAGTCCAAGTTTCGGCATTATTATCTAGGGTTGATGGGACATAAAGGGATGAATTAATCATGAAAAGAGAAATTTGGGTCTACAAGGGTTCATTCTGGGAGGATATGAATGATAGGAAATCAGTGAAAACATGCCTATGAGGGTCATGAGAGAAAGAAATATGGACTTATGGATTGGGTGTCATTAGCCACACTCAAGTTACCAATTTTTTCATTTTATATGACTACAATTCATTAGATATTTAAATGATAAGTTGAAGGCTATAGTAAAGAATAGAGTCTAATAATCAATAAACCATAAAACTCCTAAGGTTATAGCTATTCATAAGTTCATTCTCAAAAGAGATACTCATTTTACAAATTTATCTAAAGATAAACATCTTAAAAAGATAGAGAATCCTATATGCCCTCCTAATGTTTCCATTAATTAAGAAATTATTATTTTAATTATTTTGATATAATTGATCACATGAACAAGATTAAGGTTAAAATTTTACAAATTGAATACCTTAGATCAAATTTTAAGCAGTTGGAAAAATTGATCAATTTCATCAGAGGATAAAGTCCTAGTGCACCTCCTCATGGATCCCATATTAGATTGGTTGGTTTTTATTTGCAATAAAATGTCATTGTTTTTTCTCAAAGTAATGAAATTCTTGAGATTTTATATGTTACATTATTAATTTGTTGCTTCTGATTGAATAATTACATAATTGATTATGGAGATTTTGATAATGTCATGATGACCAAAACAACACATGATTTAAAGTTTACCTACACCAAAATGTTTAGTCGTTATTTTCATAAACACATAAACTTGACTGTTTAGTGTCAAAATTAACTTTGACATGATAACCCCTCCTCTTCCACAATTCAAATTCTAATTAACATCATTTCCATTGAAATGAATAATTGAGTAATTATTAAATTAATCAATTATACACACCTTTTTCTCCAAAATTAATTAATAATCTAGATTTTCCACCTTACCCAATCATCCTCCACATTAATCTCAACCATGTGTTGACTCATATTACCATCCTCCTCAACTTCCTAAACCACCTTATGCATTACCTTATAACATTTCAACCTCATTAACCTGTTCTTGATGACACTCAACTAAATCCCCTTCCTTATCCATATATGGAATGGTCATCATCCTCATGGATGAGGAATTATTGTCCACTATTAATTTTTTTTAATAAATCAACAAATTTAAATAATACTCAATCATCTAATTAACCTCTCATAAACCTATAAATTGATGTGTTTCCATCACTTTCATCATCCTCACTTATACTAACAAAGTGCTATAAATTTTTTAAGTGAATCTAAGCCATAAAAATTCCATGCGTATATCAAAATGTTTCTCAGTTCCCCCTTGTATTGGATAAGGATTGAACAACCACATTCAAAAATTAAGTCACTTTTAGTCACAATAGAGGAGGCTCATAGTGCTTTAGTTTTGTAAGCGTGAGTTGTTATATCTTTTATTTGTCACTCTATCTTGAGGTTGAATTGAATTTAGAATAGGTTCATTTATGTTTTGTCCATTATCTTAGTTGAATTCTAGATTTCCCCTCATATATTTATGGTACGCTTGGTGGGAATTTCCCTCATCTTCACACATTGTAGACATCATAGGTGCATTTAGGAGAATAACTCAGTTATTTTTTATTATTTTATTTATCCATATTCATTTAATATTGGTCTTATATATTTTTTCTTGTATCTGCATATCTATTTTATAACTTTTTTGATTTGTTGTATGTATACTTTTGTAACAAAAAAATCAGAGACATCATCAATGAATTCATTGAAACAAATAGAGAAATCATTTTTGGGCCTTTTTAGTTCTTATTTTTTAAATTTATCAACTATTTGATAGTTTTTATGTTTGTTTCTATTGATTAATCATATTCAATTTTATTTGTACTCTCCTTTTTAGATTTTATTTCTTGTTTTTAGTCATTTTGTAAAACAACTAAATTATAGTAGGCAACAACGAAATTGTAGCATGCAATCAAAAAATTGTAACATGCAGTATTAAAATTGTAGCATATATTAGTGATGTTATAACATGTATTGGTAAAATATTAGTATGAAATAATGAAATTTTAGCATATAGTGGTGTAATTGTAACAGTAGTGGTGAATTCATTTTCCACTTATAGTGGTCATCTTTTGGAGGCCATAACTTTTGATGCAGGTCTCTGTTTAAGGTCTCATTTCTGCCAAAATGAAGGTATCAAAGAGACACATGAAACCATAAAAAATATTGAAAGTTTAAATGCTTTAAGTATTTTATCAAAGTTCCTAACTTCAATAAACTTGTCATTATCATCAATGAAATCATTGTTATCATTAGTGAAATCATTATGTTTTTTTTATTTCTATTTTTTAATTTACTGATTACTAATAATTTCATTATTTTCTCTGACTGTGTAACAATTAAATGGTTCCATAGGCTTAGAGTTTTTGTGTTTTTTTATTTTACTAACTTTTATAGGTTGCCTTAATTTTCAGCCACAAACAAAACTTTTAATAGTACATTTGCAAGCCACAAGTCAAAGATAAACGTATATAAAAATCTATACAAATCAAATTTTATCTTATTTTTAACATTTAATTTATAAGTTTTCTAACAAAAATTTTCAATTTTAATTTTTCATTTTCAAATAGTAATTAGCAAACATTTTCATTTTGAGAGTTTGATTTAATATTTTTTTCAAGCAATTGATGTGTTTTAATCTTGTTGCATAGGATATTTTTCATGGAGTTACATTGGTGATGATATTTAGAAAATTAGAAATAAAAATTACATGTTTTGTTACCTAAGACCCACTTGTGTATATGATCTTCTCTTGATGTCATATTGGTGGTGATACTTGAGAATTAGAGGCAAGTGTTAGTATTTTTATTTTTTAAATTATTAAGGCCTATATCAACCATAGATTTAATCACCACAAAGTAGATAAACCCCATGTATCAGTGGGGTATAAAAATTGAGTTAGAGTTTTTTTTTTTTGGTTAAATGGTTGTGTTTTAAGCATGCCATCAAGTGAGGGTATTTTTTGCTCTAATACCTAGGCTTTAAATAACTTAACTCAAAGTTTAGCTTTTTTTATATCAACAAATTGAAATTTTATGGTCATATTGGGAAAATTAGGAATAGATCTAGTTGTGTACATTTATAAAACTAGGTTCTTCCATTATTTTGGACCTCATTTTACTGAGAGGTATATAGAATAATCCCCTAGATAAGCTTGTTTATGCCTTCAGCTTTAAAAATCCATTATTATTATTTAATTCATAGTGTATCAATTAGTAATTAGCATCAAGAAGCTACTTTCCTTACACCATTAAGACTGGCCTTACTAGGCCATGGGAATGATAAGATCTTCCATTTTTAATGGATTGAAATATTAGGCCACAAATAAAATAACAAAAAGTAAGCAACACAAAAAATCTTATGTGTTATTCAAGTCTCTTTACCTAGATTTTATCTTTTTTTGTGAAATTACATGTGTTTAGAATATAAATTATTTGTTTATTTACTTGTGATATACCACATGATAAAAATAATTATGATTGAAAACATAAATTTGAGTTTCAAAACCAAGTCAGAATCATATCAAAATGCTTAAAATAAAAGAATTAATTCAAAGTCAAAACTCGATATATTGTTATAAATCACTTTGATTTTAGTAATTTTGGTTATTCACTTTTTTTGAATCAATATATTTTGTTTGTTTGTAAGTTAAGCCTTTGTTTAAAATGTCTCCTATCACAAGGCACATGGATATGTTGAGAAATCCCTTGATCAATCAAGTCCCAAATCCAATTCTAAACAATCCTAGTCTTAACCTAGGGTTCAATCCAACCAATTTTGATTCAAATGCATATTTTAATCAATATAAAATCAATCATCCAAAAAATACAAATTAGAGTCTCAATGCCATTGCTATCTCACCAATCAATTACCAAATAATCTAAATATGAGTTTGAATGTGTTTTCAACCTCACCTATCACTCAGTCAAATCCAAAATTGAATAGTCCTTCAAGTTTACCAATTGACCAATCCAACCCAAACACCAATTAATAACATTAAATCTTGAATAATCATTCAAGTTTATAATTCAGAGCATAAATTGTTGATCAATTTCATTGCTTTATTATGAATTAGGTAATTGTTGGAAATTTGGCCTGTCAAGGCTGAATTCCAACCCTTGTAGTCAAAAACTTTCCACAATCATCATAGTGTCTCATTTATCATGTGAAGAGTGGGTTTGTTCATTGTCATGTTTATAGTGTCGAGCATCTTTTTAAGGTTTTGATATATTTTCAAGTGGTTCTAATCTGAAAGTGCTCTAAAGGAAGTGGTGAAAATAAGATAATTAGTGATGTGTCTGAAGTTTTATAGTATATTTTGATATAAAAAGGTATTAAATGATATATAAACCCAAAAATATGATCAAAATGTACTAAAATTTTCATTTCAAGCCTTTCAAAAGGCTATGGCATGCTTATTTGACATTAAGTGTTAGTTGTTCCTTGTAAACCTATGTAATTTTGCCAAAAAAAGGACAATTTTTGTCTTAAAATGTAAAATATGGTATTAAAAGTCCATTAAAATAGTCAAATTACCTTTGAAAACATTTTTATAAATGAATTTATGTTAGTCATAAAGTTCCATTTTTGAAAAAACTACTTAAAGTAAGTTTAAGTGTGAAAAAGGCTATTTTGGGGGTTCCACTTGCCAATTTTGGCTTTTAAAAGGTGTTTTTTTTTTAAAAAAAAAAAATTGTATTAACATGTAATTTTAATTTTGGATATTCTACCATCTTATAATTTTTGTGGTGGAGAGATTTGGAATAAAAGGGCAAAAAAGAGCTTATTTCATGTATTTTTTAAAGGAAGGTATATAATTATATGGCCATCCATATGGTGGAGGACATGAAAAGGTGAATAAGAGAATAAAAATGGTTATAGATAAGTTTCATGGCTGATGGAGGAAAAATAGGCCCAAAACTAGTTCATATCCTTTAATTGGCTTCATTGCACATACAAACATGCCTTCAAGTTTGTAGCTGGTATGGTTAGGAGAGAGAAGGTACATGTCTTAAATTTTTTATAGAGAAACTAGACTCAGGGAGCTTCATACTAAATTAGGTATTTCTCAAATTAGATATCTCTCCCTCATGAATCATCCATTTGAATTCAAGACATAATTCTATAATCTTGCATCTAAGAAGGCATTTGGTTTTCTTCAATTTCTCCTCACTAGGGCATCATTTCAAGAAAATTCAAGTTTTAAAGGATTATAAAGGACATTTTATTCATCTATATGGCATAAATTAGGTCCATTTCACATGTGTGAGGGTAAAAAAAATATTAAGAAGACAAGGAGTTTAAATCTACATTGTACAAGCATGTAAAGGATATTTGTACGGTTTATAAGAGAGAAAGAGCTTCAAAGATTTATTTATTTCATGTTTGTAAAGATATCCTTCATGTTTTCATATGTTATTCATGAAATTTTTCCATGATATTATTCAAAATATTCATATAAAATCCATCTTTTTATTCTTAAGCATCTCAAATTCCTTGTTTAGCAAAAACTAAGATTTCTTAGCATTGTTTAAGAACTTAGCATAGTCCTAGGTTTCAAATTTGCCTTCTTTTCCTCCTCAAATGTCCTCTAAAATGATACACTAGGTAGAGAATGGGATCATTATTCCATTTTAACTTTCAAGCTAGTATTTGCATGCTCTTATGGTCCTCTTATCATTCCATCTCACTCAACTTAACATACACTATCATACATAGCCATCTTTTCATTGTTTTCATACTCCTTTCCACTTTCCATTCATGGTTTTCACCTCCCTTTCTCAAAATTTCCCCTTCCATTCACCTCCATCACATAATACATCTCTAAGAGGGAAATAAAAAATAAGGGGTTGTTGTCATCTTTGAATATGGAAGGTATGTAGATCTTGAAACCATCAAGCTACAAATAGTAAATGATGATCTACAACTAAAACACCTATAATCAACACATGTTTCATGAAAATGTTTCATTAAGGGAACTAAGGGAATGGATCTGATATGAAGGATATTTAAATATTCTTTTAAGTTGTAGGAATGAAGGGACTAATTGCATATCAATGTTGGGTGACCTCCCCAAGGTCAAAACTTAGTCAAATTCTATATAATAAAGTCATAACACAATCATCATAAGAGAAATAAGGGCATGGTATTTGAAATTTATCATCATGATATAAGTGTGGGGTAAGGAGGAGAAGTCAATGAGAATTTATTATCCAATTAATACCCATATCATGGCATAAACCTTGACAAACCATGAAAATGGAGTCCAAGCACTCATAAATATACACCTATAGGCCTATACATTGGTAGCCTATAGTGGTTTAAGGTCTCAAATTCAACAAGAAGCCCATCAAGATGAAAATTAGACCAAAAAAATTAATGGATAAGCATTGAGATGAATAAAATCAAGATGATAGATAGGAAAAGACATGTCAAGCTTCAAATTAGGCTTAATAAGATGTGAAAATAGTAAGCTATAGTTAGCCCTAAGAACATCCAGAGCTAAGTTGATGGGACATGAAAAATGGAGAAATTTATGAAAGAGAACATTTAAAAGATTTTATTGAATTATTTTTGAGACAATTTGAAAATTTGAGTATTATTGTACCTATTTTCACCTTGTTCAATCTCCAACCATCATCAAGCCAAGACCCAGACTATACAAACAACTCCATGACCAATTGGTTGGCATGTGTTATACCTTCATTGTATGGAATAGGCCAAAAGAGTAAATTTTGACATAGAAATAAAATAAATAAGGGTTAATTTCACATTAAAAGGATTTTATAAGTAATTTGGGCTCTTAAACTCTCTCATGAACACTTCTACATCCATCATTAGAGGTCATATGGTACATTTCCAAGAGTAGATAGGTCAAAATAAATAGTTGTTTCTATGAAAGGTGAAGAATTATGGATTGATAAATCCATTTAATTAATATAAATAATAATATATAGGTCATTCATGTTGAACAATGTACATATGATCCTTTAAATTCATCATGCATTCAATATATTAAAGAAACTATGCAAATACCTATTCTTGTTCTTGATATCTCAAGACAAAGCCACTAGAAGGGGTAAGAAGGAGATAAATTAGGGTCATAAGGGAAATAAATAACATCATGATCATAATCATCAAGTCTTAGGGGATATGTATACCAATTTTTAGCCATAAAAAGGTAGTACAATTGATCATCTTGACCAAGGAATAATAGATAATGCTTGAAAAGCCTATTTTCCACCCTAAGATGAGATTACACATGATCACCCTATTTAATAAATTTTTAATTAGAATATGAGGACTTTGGGTGAGTTACATGGCCTAATACACTAATAGTTTTTAGAATTGGTTCAAAGTTTTACGGCCCAGGCTTAATGAATAATTGTTAAGAGCCCGTAACACTCTTAAACCCTTGCAAAACCCCACTAGTAGACCTATTTGTTGAGATATGAATAATTATGAAATAAAAATCATTTAAAACTCTTTAATATCAATTTTATCATGAATTTTAATCTCATATATTCATTAACATGTCCTTTAGTTGTATAGATTTGGCATAAAATAGGTTTTTGAGAGAAAAAACATAAAAGATGAGGTACAAGGTAGTTTACTTGAAATAAAATCAATGGAGATCAATTTTTTGTAACTTTTTATTCATCATAAAATCATAAATTTATCATAATTATTCCTTCAAGTGTCCTTGGGAGCTCATCCAAAACAACCACTTTATAGGAAATGAAGGAAAAACTAGCCTAGTCAACCCATTTGACTAATTTGCAAAGGTTTCAAGCTAAGGGGGAATATTTTAAGGATATGAGGAATTTTTTCATGTATTTAAATCATACCTTTTTCATTTTTTCAATATATTTTATAGGTTTTAATTTCCACCAAGCGTAAAAGTTAGGATACTAGGTCTATTTTGGCCTGGTAGGCCTATCTCATCAATCAAGTGGAGAGAATAATGGTGTATGAAGTTGGATATAAGATATAAATGGAGTTGTTTTATCTATAAATATATTACACATCATAAAAAATAATAATTTATGGCATATTTAATTTCAACTAGTCCTTTGGATGTGTTAACTGGTCTTCAATTAGTCAAATTGCATACATAACTCATCTTGAGTTCCAACTCATGAGCCACCTCACTTTACATAAGTTATAGAAATAAAGAATGGCATAAAATGTATGGAAAATGAGATTTGAAAATTAAAATTTTCCCACCACTTTATTTTCCAACACTAAATATCATGTAAGGTCCATGCAATCATCATGCAAAACACCAAACACAAGGAGAAGTCTTGTAAGCCTTTTGTTTGTAATTGTAAAAAGATATTGACTTGAGTTAATGTCTAATTGGCTTATCCTTCTCACCTATATGCCATTTTGGATAGATGTATTCCATTTTATTATTTATTTAGGATTTTAATCTATTTTTTCAATTCCCTTGAGCTGGTATAGAGAGACTATACATAAATTATAACTTGCACTAGAAATAAATAAACAGAGTTTATTTATAGATCAATTTATGGTTGTTGTCTATACTTTTGATTGTTGAATTGAATATAATTGTGATATATATCTCCTTTCATAGTTCCTTTCCTCACCTACTAATGTGATTTAATCATTTAAAGAACACTTGAAGAGTTAAGAACATAAATTATGTTGAAGATTGCTAAGTTTGCAATGTCTTTAGAGACCTTCATTCACTCACCTTCAATTTGAAAACCTTATTTCAAACATTCATTTTAAACATTGATGTTTAAGACTACTCTAAGAAGGTTATGTTGACAAATTATTCTATTTTTATTCATATTTGTGCCTAAGTTTCAAAGTTTACATAGGATCAATCACTATTCAGGTGCATCACCATCATAGCATAGTTTTCATTTCAATAGTCTTCTTTACTCTTTTCATCCCAACATAAAAGATGTTTATTAATTGATCCTAAATTCACATATTCATAGGATCTATCCTAAAAAATAGAGGTATGATCTAGATATAGGTATCCCAAAACTTTAGATCATTCCAATGTTAGTCTAGATATGAGTTAGATATGAGTAGTCTAATTTCAACTAGGTGCTATTTGGGTTGCCAACAGTTTTGGCACAACCATTGAGATAATTTATTCACATGAATTGAGGAATATATCTACATATTTGAGTATAATATGAAGTTCTAGTGTGTCATTTTTATATTTACATACATTTCAATGCCACCAAGAGTGGTTACAAGATCCTTTATAAAATAGAAAGAGACAAATGTCATTGGTTTATCTTTCCAATCAATAAAAAAAATCTTCGTAGTCCAATCTAAATCCTATACCTTATACTTCTCCTATTTCTTTCCAAATAATTCCTCCTATTTAGACAAATATTGTTTAGCCAAATATTGTTGAAAATCCCATACCGTAGATGGCTATTGCCAAAAGACAAGCCTTTATGCTTTTCAATGGTGGTAGCCCACTGAACATCAATCAATGGGTTGATATTCTATATATTATCTTAAAGTCTCTTCCTTATTTTACAAGAGAAAATCTAGTCACTCTTATAGAACATATTGTAGATATAAATAACCTTTGTTCAATGTACAATGTGACTTAATAAAATATAGCAATGAGGTTGTTATCAACTTAATTTAAGGGAAAAGTAATTCAGTGGTACAAAGGATTGACACCTGCATCAATAAATAGCTAAGATGAATTTGGAGAAGTCATGTGCAAGTACTTTAAGGAAAAAAGTGATCATCTTTCACTAGTGGATAAAATTACAACAATTGAGAGGTTTCTTCATAAATTCATGGTGGATTTCAATTATAGGTTTCAAAAAACCTAGAATATAATCCCTATAGTTATCAAGCCTACTCCTAGCTATGCATTTTTGTATTATTTGAAAGCTCTTAATTTAGATGTGGTTTCCCTGATCCAATCCATGGGAGGAAACACTTTACCAGAGGCTTATGAAGTATCCATAAAGGATTAAAATTACCTAATACAAGTAGATAAATTATCTCCAAGACCACCTATGCCTTTGTTTCCAAAGATTCATCCTCCTACTCCTACCATTTTTCCAATTCTAGATTTAGCTAATCTATATCAAATAAAGGGTAATCAGGTGGATATATTGGGAAAGATAGAGAGTATTTTCAAGGCTCAAAGTAACAATTTTGTGTCTCTAGAAAGGTAACAAGTTCCACCTTAAAGGCCTTACCAAGCTCCCAATCAAAATTATCAGTATAATAGGCCCCTTTACCAGCCCAACTAGCAAGAGCAATAACAAAATTCTCAATCAAGGCAATATAATTCAAATGCTCCAATAAAATATAAAGCCTTGGTTCTAAATTAGAACAATTATGTTTAAGAAGGCCAATGGACTAATCAATGGGAGAAATCAAGTAACATGCCAATGGCTCCAACTGGTGAGAATTCTCAATAATATTTCATGCTACAAGATTTAGCTCTTCCATCACATGATAATCAACCACCTTCTTAGCATAAGGAATTTTATCTAACACATGGAGACATTATTGATTTCACTTAAGTTGAGGTACCTGGTCAACAAGGAGAAGGTAAAATCAAGATACCTTTTGAAACTACTTTTGTTAAATTCTAAGAAGGTGAAAATCTCTTTGATTAGGTAGTAGACAATCAAGGTCAAAATGGGACTAATGTGGACAAATCAGTTGTAACCCATACAAGGTCTAGAAGGAGGGAAATTGGTGATGGTTTAAGACTTGAAAAGGCATCTCCTCTTTCTTCTCATCCTTTTCAAAAGACTACCACTCAAGATGTGCCTAAAAAACCACTAATTCAGTAATTATAAGATGATAGGGGATAGAATTTGTAGGGGAATTTCATTCCTTAATTCACACAACATTTAGGAAGAACTTCTACTTTTAAATTACAACCAAGGATGACCACTTATCCTTTAAGTATTTTAGATCAAATGAAAAAGACTTCTATTTATATTTTTATGTGGGATACATTACAAATCCTAAGATAAAAATATGTACTACAAAAATAACTTTCAAGGCTTCACATATCATATAAACAACCAAAAAGAGTAAGTGTTGTTCTAAATAATTATAATCAACCTCTTGATACTAAACATTAAAAGGTGATTAGGCCACCTTATTTCTATATTTTATTTGTCATAGAAGATTGTCTTGTTCATAATTTTATGATTGATAGTGGAACTAGTACTTCTATCATGCCTAAATCCATAGCTAACAAACTAGGACTCCAATATGAGCCTCATTAGAACGAAGTATTATAGTTGGATGGATCTCCCACTAATACTATGGGTATTCTCAAGGATCTTAAAATCCTAATTATTTTTTATCCTAATTTTACCATCTCACAAGATGTGGTTGTTTTTGATCTACCTCCTTACTTTACTCTATGCCTATCCAAAGATTTAAATGCTAAAACAGGGGATATCTTTATTCAAATTGGTCATAAATTCCTTTTAGAACCAAGTATAGAACTAAGGTCATTATAAGGTCTGAAAATATATCAATATTTTATTTAGAACCTTATATGCCTAACATGTCAAATGTGAATTGCACAATCTCAAAAGATGAAAATATTAGTGACCAAAAACCTTTTAAGTCACTTGAAGGCATACCAGATCTACTCCTTGATG
Organism: Torreya grandis; assembly: GCA_037957365.1. NCBI lineage: Eukaryota > Viridiplantae > Streptophyta > Pinopsida > Cupressales > Taxaceae > Torreya > Torreya grandis. The sequence goes on from JARHVA010001995.1 coordinate 1,512,755, forward strand.
AGTGGAATGATGAAAAACATGTATACGACCCATAAAAACTATTGAATAATTAGGTTTTGGTGTTTACTGTATGAATTAATAAGGTTACTTAGTGCCTAGTCACACTAACTCAATGCAGGATCAAGGTGTGTAGAATTTTTAATTTGATGGATCCATATCAAAGAATGGAAGTGGTGTTAGTTTAATGTTGGTTTCACATAAAAATAAAAGCTATTAATCTTATATTATATATTAATTTAGTTTTACATCAATTATTATAGAGTATGAAGCTCTTATTCACGACCTATAATGGGCTAGAAAGAGGGGTATATAAGCTTTTATAGGTAAAAGGTGATAGTGAGTTGGTAGTACAAGTTAGAGGTCTAAGTGAAACATCATATCCTATTTTAAAGGCCTAAAAACATAGAGTTTTGGATATCATGGAAGACTTATAGTCATTTGATATTCACTACAGTCCTAGAGGAGCCAATCTGCATGCAGATAGACTTGCTACCATAGGAACATAATATAACATTGTGGATAAAATCAAGGACACTAAGAATTAGAAACAAATAAAGGTTGTACGTTGGCCTTTAGTTCTAAATAATGATGTAATTTGGAGAGTTTTTGATAGTGACAAACAGATAACTTATTTCTTATAGAATGAGGTAGAATTTTGTTGGAATAATCAAGATAAGTTACAACACCAATATGAAGATCAAATTGTCCAATTAAGATCAAATAAGCTACCTAAAAGTTTTGTGACTTTAGAAATAATTATTAATAAGGAGTATCAGCTAATAAAAAATAAGGTAATCATATCTACCAAGAAAGAACATTATGAGTATATTGCCATAGTTGAAGGTAAATAACTTAAGTTAGGAAAAGTGAACACTAACAATGAGAGAGAAGATTTCATATCATTTTGAAAAGAGTTTATGGATTTATTTCCATGGTAATATCATGATTTGAAAGGTTTTGATCTTAGATTAACACAACATAAAATAGATCTTGAAAAGGATTCCAAACTAGTAAGGCAAAAGAAAAGGACAATCCATTAAGATTGTGGGTATTCTCAAAGATATTAAGATCCTACTTGTTTCTTGTCCTAATTTTATCATATCATAAGATGTGGTTGTTGTTGATATACCTCCCTACTTTGATCTATGCCTATTTATAAATTTCAATGCTAAGATAGGTGGATATCTTTTTTATGATTGGTCCTACATGGTTTTTAGAACCAATTATAGAACCAAGGTCACTATAAGGTCTGAACCTATATCAAGATTTTATTTATAACCTTATATGTCTAACATGTCAAATGTGAATTACATAATCTCAAAAGTAGATGAAAATATTAGTGATCAAGAACCTTCTAAGTCACTTGAAGGCATACCATATCTACTCTTTGATGAGTTGATTGCTAATAACTGTGGATATGACCCCTATAAAACTATTAAAAATTTAGGTTTTGGTGTTTACTATATGCATTAATAAGGTGACGTAATGCCTAGTCTCACTAGCTCAATGCAAGATCAAGGAGTGTGAAATTTTTAATTTGATGGATCCATATCAAATAATGGAAGTGGGGTTAGTGTAATTTTGTTTTAAACGCAAAATAAAATGTATTAATCTCTTATTATATTTTAGTTTAGTTGTACATCAAATACTATAGAGTATGAAGCTCTTATTCATGGCCTATAATGGGCTAGAAAGAGGGGCATTAAGCTTTTATAGGTAAAGGTGATAGTGATTTAGTAGTATATCAAGTTATAGGTCTAAGTCAACAACAAATCCTCTTTTAAAGGCCTAAAAAAATAGATTTTGTGACCTCATGGAATACTTCCAAGCATTTGATAGTCACTCCATTCCTACAAGGGCCAATCTGCATGCAGATAGACTTGCTACCATAGGAGCATAATATAACATTATAGATCAGCTCAAGCACTCTAAAAATTAGACATAAATCAAGGTTGTATGTAGGCCTTTAGTTCTAAATAATGATATAAGTTAGAAAGTTTATGACATTGACAAACAGATAGCTTGTTTCTTATAGAATGAGGCAAAACTTTGCTTGAATAATCAAGATAAGCTACAACACTCATATGAAGATCAGATTGTCTAATTACAATAAAATAAGCTATCTAAAGGTTTTGTGACTTTATGAATCATTTTTAATAAGGATGTTCATCTAATAAAAATAAGGTAAGCATCTCTACTAAGAAATAACATTATGAGTATATTGTCATAGTTGAAGGTAAACAACTTAAGTTAGGAAAAGTGAAAAATAACAATGAGAGAGAATATTTCATATCATTGTGAAAAGAGTTTATGGATTTATTTTCATGGTAATATCATGATTTGAAAGGTTTTTAATCCTATGTTAGCAAACATATAATAGAACTTGAAAAGGGTGTCAAACCAATGAGGTAAAATAAAAGGCCAAACAACCCCTAAGTTGAAATCCTCATGAGAAAGGAACTTACAAAGATGATTGAATCTAATATAATATTTACTATAAAAAAATTCAACATGGGTGGAAAACTATGAGAAATAAGAATTCATAGATAAGGCTATGTATATATTTCAAAGATCTAAATAGAGTGTCATTAAGATATAACTATCCTCTTCCCTTCATAGATGAAATTTTGAAAAAAGTATTAGGTTCACAGAGGTTCCCTCTACTACATGGGTACTAAAGTTACAATCAGATATTGGTGAATTATAAATATCAATACAAAAGGGACTTCACCACCAAATGGGGTACTTATGCATATAAAAAGATGCTCTTTGGACTCTCAAATATTGAAGCTACTTTTCAAAGGGAAATAGATGCTATTTTTCATGGTATTTTGAGTGATATGGTTTTAGTTTACCTTGATAATATTACTATGTTTTTAAAAGATCATAATGATAATTTACCACACTTGAGATTGATTTTTGATAGATGTAGACAATTTAAAGTTACCTTGAATTTAAAAAGTGTATCTTTGTAGTGCATGAGGGAAAACTTATTGGACATGTTGTATCCAAGGCTATAATTTCCATATATCTCAAAATAAAAGAGGAAATAATTTATCTATCATTTCCTAAACATAAGAAAGGATTAAAAATATTCTTGGGTAAGATCAATTTTATCAAGAGGTCCATTCTTGGATTTACAAAACTGATAAGGACATTAACTCATATGCTTAAAAAACATCAAGAGTAAAATGGATCAAATAAGGTAAAATAATTTTTGAGGCCATCAAACAGGTCATTTTTCAAGCTCCTACTTTTATTAATCTTGATTTTACTAAGGAATTCTTCATGTATGCCTTATTATTCACAACTAATACAATTTCAGCCATGCTTATGCAACATAATAGTGAGGTTTGGAACAACCCATTGATTTTTTTAGTCAAAAATTGGAGGGATATTAAGAGAGGTAATCATTTGTTTAAAATAATTTTATTGTTTTAATGAGATGCTTAAATTTTTTTAGACATTTGGTCTTCAATAATAATATCTTTTTGATGGTAGCTCATCCTAGTGTAAAGGAGTTTATTCTCACTAGGGACTTAAATGAAAAGAGGGATTGTTGTGTGACCAAGTGCATGTAATATGAAATTGAAGTGAATTTTAAAAATTTATTCATAGGAAATGGAATTTTTGAACATATTGAAATAGACGTTGGATAATAAAAAAACATGGTTTTGGCATCCCAAGTCACTCAACATGCAATTGCAACTATCTCTCCTTCCAATTGGACATAAGACAGCTAAATTCCTTCAAATAAGTGAGTCTATCATGGGATTAGAAAAATAAAAGAGAATACACTTTAGGCTAAAATATATACCATACATCTTGATTTATGGATTTATCTTCAAAAAGGACATTAGAGGTATGTTATTAAGGTGTGTTGAAACTAGTTAAATTGACAAGCTTTTAGATAAATTTCATGATAGTCATTTAGGAAGACACTTTGAAGGCAACACTACAGGAAAAAATCATTAGAGATGGTTATTTTTTTCCTTATTTGTTAAAAGATACATATACATGAGTTAGGAGATGTACCAAGTGTGCAATGTTTACAAGAAGACAAAGACTAGTTGGTATGCCTTTGAAGCATATTCAAGTTAAGCAACCCTTAATTCAATGGGGTTTAGAATTATTATAATGATTCATCCTATATAAGTTACTATTAATAAGTGGGTTCTTACATACATAAATTAATTTATCAGTTGGGTAGAGGTGGTTACACTCAAGGAAGCAAATGAGAACTCAGGTTTAGAGTTTTATGACAACCTAGTGACTTGTTTTGGAATCCCTTCCACCATCATATTAGATAATGATTTCACATTAAAAAGTAAAAATGTATGTAAATGTGATATTGATCATGGTATTTATCTAAAATATTCATCAAATTATTATCCATAGGGTAATGAACTAGTAAAGTCTACTAACAAGAACTTGATTCAGATCATCAAGAGAACAATGGAAGATAATCAAAGATCATGGCATATAAATTTGAAGATTGCCTTATGGGAAAATATAATCACTCCTAATAATTAAATTGGTAATTAACCTTTATTTTAGTTTATGAAAGAGAAACAAGGATACCTATTTCATTGAAACTTCTAACTTTGGATCTTGCACATCAGCTAGAACTTATGGAAAATGATGCAATGGAGGTAAGGGTGAATGAACTAAGAGAACTGGAGGAAACGTGAGATGATGCCATGCATACCATGTAATAGAAAAAATATAAATTCAATAAATACTTTGAAAAAAATATTCATCTAAGACATTTCATAAAAAATACATAGTATTCAAATGGGATGAAAAGCATGCTAAACTTGGTAAACACTTCAAATTTGATAGCCTTTAGAGTGGCTCATATGTTTTTACTAATTATAAGGAAAATAGTGCTTTCAAATTATCCAAACTAAGTGGAGATAAATTTTATATTCTTGTGAATTGGATGTTCCTCAAATAATACTATTAGGAGAGTCACTCCTTTGCACATAGTCATAGTGTCATTCGTCTAAGTGCACAAGTTGCACATGCTTTGTTAGTTGTTGTTTTGCTTCAATGGTCAGTTGTTTATTTTGTTTTGTGTATGTTTTAATGTATGAAAGATTTTAATAGTTTTTGATCATACTCCAAGGTTTGATATAACACAGAGATTCTATTTTTTCTTAACCAAAAGGTTGGTCAAACCCTATGAGTCACTAGAATTGTTGGCAATTTGGCCTGTTAAGGCCAAATTCCAACCCTTGTAGTCAAAACAATTCCATAATTATCATAGTGTCTCATTTATTCATATGAAGAGTGGGTTTTTTTAGTGTCATTTTCATAGTGTCAAGCTTATTTCTAAGGTTCTGATAGAGTTTCAAGTGAGTATGTAGTCTAAAAGTGCTCTAAAGGAGGTGGAGAAAAGAAGATAATTGGTAACATGTCATGAAGTTTTACATTATATTTCAGTCTAAAAAAGGTATGAAATGAGATATAAACCCAAAAAATGATTAAAATGTATTGAAAAATTCATTTTATCCTTTCACAAGGCTATGACATTATTATTTGACATTTAGTGTCAATTGTTCTTTGTAAGACTATGTCATTTTGCTAGAAAAGATTAATTTTTGGTCTTAAAATGTAAAATATGGTATTAGAAGGCCAATAAAATAGTAAAATTACATTTTAAAATGTTTTTATATATGATGTTAGTCATAAAGTTCCATTTTTTGAGAAACGTCACTTAAAGGAAGTTTAAGTGTGAAAATGACTATTTTGGGGTTCCCACATGCTAATTTTGGCTTTTAAGATGTGAAAAAAGACAACAACAACAACAAAAAAAAAAAAACCTTGAATTAACATGTAATTTTACTCTTGGATATTCTCCCATCTTATAATTTTGGCATTGGAGAGCTTAAGTTGGAAAAAGGGCCAAAAAGAGCTTATTTCATGTTTTTGAAAGGAAGGTATGGAATTGTATGACCAACTATACAACGGAGGCCATAAACGGGTACACAAGAGAATAACAAGGGTTCCAAAAAAATTTCATTGTTGAAGGAGGAAAAATAGGCTCAAAACTAGTTCATATCCTTCAATTGGTTTCTTTGCAGATGAAGATAGGCCTTCAAGTTTACAATTGGTACGGTTAGGAGAGAGAAGGTACAAGTCTAAATTTTTTTATAGAAAAAATAGACTTAGCGAGATTATTTTTGGAGCAAGTGGTTTTCAAATTAGATATATCTCCCTCATGAATCATCCATTTGAAGTCAAGGCATAATTATACATTCTTGCATCCATGAAGGTAGTCATTTTTCTTCAATTTCTCCTCACCAGGGCATCATTTAAAGAAAATTCAAAATTTTAGGGAATCTCAGGGACATGTTCCTCATCTCCATGGAAACCATCAAGTCCATTCCACATGTTTAAGGGTAAAAAAATCTCAATAAGATAAAGAGTAAAAATCTTAATTGTACAAGCATGTAAAAGAGATTTGTACAATTTATGACAAAGAAAGAGATTTAAAGGTTTCTTGGTTTCATATTTTCAAGGATCTCCTTCATATTTTCATATGTTATTCATGCAAATTTTCCATGATATTCTTCAAAATACTCATAATTAATCCATCTTTGTGTTCTTCAGTATCTCAAATTCCCTATTTAGCAAAAACTAAAGTTTCTTATCATTGCTTAAGGAACTTAGAATAGTCCTAGGTTTCAAATTTGCCTTCTTGTCCTCCTCCAATGGCCTCCAAACTGATACACCATGTAGAGAATGGGATAATGCTTCTACTTGAACTTTCAATCTAGTCTTGTCATGATATTATGGTCCACTTATCATTTCATCTCACTCACCTTAACATACACTATCATACACAACCATCTTTTCATTTTTTTCATGTTCCTTTCCACCTTTCGTTCATGGTTTTCATCTCTCTTTATCATCATTTCCCCTTCCATTCACCTTCATCCCATCATCCATATATATGAGGGAGAGGAAAAATAAGGGATTATCATGGTATTTGAATAAGTAAGGTATGTAGACCTTAAAACCATTAAACTATAGTCAAGAAATGATGACCTACAACCAAAAAACCTATAATCAACATATGTTTCATGAAAATGTTGCCTTGAGAGCACAAGGGCATGGATCTCATATGAAGGATATTGGAATTTTATATTAAGTTTAATGAATGGACTAATGGAAAATAAATTTTGGGTGATATCCTTAAGGTCAAAACTTAGTCAATATCCATTTAATACAATCATAATAAAGTCATCATAGGATAAATAAGGGCATGGTTTTTGAAATTTCTCATCATGAGATGAGTGTCAAGTAAGGAGGAGAAGTCAATTTAAGGTTATTATCTAATTAAGACCAATTTCATGTCATAATCCCTTTATAAACCATGAAAATTAAATCTAAGCACTCATAAATCTATGCTTACAGGGTTGTATATTGGTAGCTTATAGTTGTTTAAGCTTTCAACTTCAACAAGAAGCGCATCAAGATAGAAAGTAGACTAAAAAATTAAATGGATAAGAATTGAGATGAAAAAAATAAATAGAATAGATAGGAAAATACATGTCAAAATTAAAATTGAGCTTAATAAGAGGTGAAAATAGTGAGCTACATCTAGCCCTAAGAACATCCACAACTAAGTTGATGGAACATGCCAAATGGAGACTTTTGTGAAAGAGAACATTTCAAGAAGTTTATTGAAGTTGTTTTGAGACCCTTTAACAAGTTGGGAATGTTAATACCTATTTTAAATTTTTTAAATATCCAAACATCATCAAGGCAAGAATCAATCTGTATGAGCACCTCCATGATCAATTGGTTGGCATGTGTTGTACCTTCATTGTATGGACTAGGCCAAAAGAGTCAAATTTGAGCTATAAATCAAATAAATAAAGGGTAATTGCACATTAAAAGATAATTTCACATTAAAATTATTTTATAATTAAGGTGGGATCTTAAAATCTCTCATGAACACCTCTACATCCATCATCTAGAGGTCATTTGGTATATTTCCAAGAGCAGATAGGTTAGCAGGTCAAAACAAGCAGCTATTTCTATGCATGGTAAAGAGGAATGGATTGATAAATCCTATTTAATGAATCCAAATAATCATACATAGGTAATTAATTTTTATCACATTACGTATGATCCTCTAAACTCATCATGAATTCAATATATTGAAGAAACTATGTAGATACCTATGCTTGTTCTTGACATCTCAAGACAAGGCCACCATAAGGGGGTAGAAGGAGCTAAATCAGGGTCATAATGGATATATAAAACATCATGAAAATCATAATTAGGACTTTAGATACATTTATTCTAAGTTTGAGTCATATGGAAAATGTATAATTAATCAACTTGGCCAAGGAGTACTAGACAATGCTTGAAAAACTTGTTTTCCACCTTGAGATGAGATTTCACATGTTCACCCTATTTCATAAAATTTTCATGGGAATATAAGGAATTTGGGGGAGTTAAATGGACTAATAAAATATAATTTTTTGGTATGTGTTCAGATTTTTAGGGCCTAGGCTTTATGATTAACCATTAAGATCCCAAAGCACTCTTAAACCCTTGCAAAACCCCACTAGTCGACCTATTTATTGAGATATGAAGAATTATGAAATAAAACACATTTAAAACTCCTTAATATAACTTTTATCATGCATTATACTATAATATATTCATGACCATGACCATTGTTTGTACAAATGTTATATATATTTGGTAAAACATAGGTTTTTGAGAGAAAAAACACAAAATATGAGGTACAAGGTAGTTTACATGAAATAAAATTCATAGAGATCAAGTTTTTTAAAATTTTATTCATCCTAAAATCATTATTTGGTCATAAATATGCCTGAAAATATTCTTAAGAACTCATCCAAAATAGCCACTCTAGAGGAAATGAAGGAAAAAACTAGCCTAGTCAACCTATTTGAATAATTTGTAGATGTTTCAAGACAGAGGACTATTTAATGATATGAGACATTTTTTTATGTCTTAAAATAATCCCTTTTTTATTTTTTCAATATTTTTTAAAGTTATAATGGCCACCAATCATAAAAAATTAGGATAGTAGGTCTATTTTGGCCTGGTAGGCCTATTTAATCAATCAAGTGGAAAGGATAATGGCGTAATAAGTTGGATATAAGAGATAAATGGAGTTGACTTATCTCTCAATATATTACACATCATGAAAAATCATCCTTGATGGCATATTCAATTTCAACTAGTCCTTTCGATGAGTTAACTAGTCTTTAGTTGGTCCAATTGCATGCACAACTCATCTTGAGTTTCAACTCATGAGCCACCTCACTTCACATCAGATTTATAAATAAAGAATAGCATATAATTTTTATAAAAGGAGATTTGAAAATTCAAATGGGCCCACCAATTTTTTTTTCTAATGCCAAATATCATGCAATTATCATGCAAAACACCAAACACAAGGAGAAGTCTTGAAAGTTGTTTGTTTGTAATTGTAAAAGGATATTGACTTGAGTTAATGTCTAATTGACTTATCCTTCTCACCTATATGACACATTCTCTAGAGTTATTCCATTTTTTTATTTATTGAGGTTTTCAAGCCATTCTTTTAGATCCCTTAGGCTGGTATAGAGAGACTACACAAAAAATTATAACTTGCACCAGAAATTAAAAAAGAGAGTTTGTTTTCAAATCAATTTATGGTTGTAGTGTGTACTTTTGATTGTTGATTTGAAAATAAGTGTGATATATATCTTATTTTTCAGGTCCTTTCCTCACCTTCTACTATGATTTCATCTGTTATAGGTCACTTGAATAGTTAAGAACATATATTGTGTTGAAGATTGTTAAGTTTGTAGTGTCTTTAGAGACCCTCATTCACACACCTTAAATTTACAAACCTTATTTCAAACCTTAATTTTAAACACTAATGTTTAGGACTAGTTTAAGAAATTTTTGTTGACAATTTGTTCCATTTTGATTCATATGTGTACCTAAGTTTCAAAGTTTACAGAAGATGAATCAATTTTTAAGTGCATCACCATCATAACATAGTTCTCATTTCAGTAATATTCCTTACTCCTTCAATCCAAACATTAAATAGGTTTAGTAATTAATCCTAAATTCACATATTTAGATATTCTAGCCTCACAACTAGAGGTTTGATCTAGATACAAGTATCCCACAACCTTAGATCACTCCAATGTTAGTCTAGATATGAGTTAGATCTGAGTAGTCTGATGCCAACTAGGTGCTATATGGGTTGATAATACTCATTACATATATAGTGCAATGAAATCTTAAAAACTAGGAGTTATCACATATCTCTCTTATGAATATTCTAAAACTCCTATCTTCTAGAGTTTCATATGAACAACTCATTTACTACAACTTTACTTATTACTATAACAACTTATTTATTTTATTTTAAGACACACACAAAACACTAATACTTATTATTCCCTCCCTTAGTGCTTAAATAGGATGAGGACTAATATTGATAAAGATAGTCTTCATCACTCTTATGATCCACTTCTTCATTTTCTGAGGAAGGACTACTTTCTCCTTAATCATTTTCCATTGTTTCTATTGTTATTGCTTTGTCATTAACTTTTCCATCTAGAATATCATGTGTTCTTTTTTTGTAGTTCAAAACAACACGGCTTGGTTCATTATAATAAAAACATGTATATTTATCTTTTCTAATCACATGTTTATACTTGTTTGGAGGAAGTGTTGGACTTTCTTAGAGATATCATTACTTCTTTTTTTGAAGCTTTGCTTCGTTTAAAAAGAAATGTAGAAATGACATTTTATAAATTTAGATTTAGTTTGATTAAGATGAACACATGTGACATATTTCTGGGCATATTGTTTATTAATATTACTTTTGCATCATTTTATTTTATGTATTCTTACTTTCCTACTAACTGGTTTATTAGTGAATGAAATTTAATGATGTGGGCTACTATATCATCTCTTTATTTCATTTCTAGACCATATAATTTTTGCTTCATGGTTATGTCTACACTATACAATTTTAAAACAAATAAAGTATTTAGTTATTCCCATACTTATTTGGAAGAATTTTTAAAGTCCACATGATGTACGTATGGTTTTGACAGACCAAGGCCAATAGTGGCCAAAGTCTTTTTATCTTTGATTTTCCACTTTTGAAATGCATCCACATCTATTGGTTTAGTAATAGTGTCATCTACGATATCCCAAATATATTTCTCTATCAATAGCAACTATATTTGGATTTGTCATGTATGGAAATCCCGATCATCAAATTTCTCAATCTAACTTGATTTTTCCATATTACCTTCCCTTACTTTTGACTTACTAGACTAGATGTTAGTTGTAACTAATAATGCATCTTTACAATGACAATGACACTTTTTATTTTTGGTAATAATACTAAAATGACTTGACACTTTTGATAAGACTATTTTTTATTTTTGACATTACTTGTCACTTTTGAGTAAAATAACCATGACTCAATAAAACTATATAAAAAATGTGAATCTGAATGAATATTAAAAATCCAATTAAATATTATATTTATTAAATTTTAAATTACCACTAGTAAAAAATAACAAATATTATAAATAAAAAATTTAGAACTACATAAAAACATGAATACCTAATTCCATGAATTGGTCTAAATACCTAAAACTACTAATCCTTTTATAAAACCACCAATATTTTTAGAAATTCATGGACATGTATCTATATAAAAAATATCAGTTGTGAAAATTATAGGTGCATGATAGGGTATGACAAAGAGTAGTAGGATTGTGTGAATGAGAGAGTGCTAGCTAGGAACTAGTCCATGCTCACACCGAGTTACATGGTTAAGGCATCTAGTGGTGTTTTAGGTGTTGTTCAAATGGGAATATAAAAAACACTATTAAAGCAAAAAAATGAGATCAGAGTTTGAATCAAGAAGATTGTGGCATGTAGAGATGATATATCATTAAATTTGGAAGGTGATTTAGAGAGGTACATTCTAAGAGGAGTCAATTTGGATTGATTATTGAAATCTGAGTGGGATTGATATCTACACAGACATGTGAAGACTGAGTCATGATAAAATTCTAGATGATTTGAATTGATTAAAAAGGAGCTTACAGTCCACAAGAAAAGTGATTGACGATGATAGCAGATCTAAAATAATGCAAAGATTGAATAAAAATTCAATCATTGGTTGGTGTTGAATGGACAGTCTTCAATGTATTAATCTAATGAAATAAATTCAAATATGTAATGTAATCAAATTTATTACAAATCAATACTACCAAATAATAATTTGATGCTCTCTTCTTATGAGAAAGACCAAATTTGTAGAGAGGTCCCTGAGGAAGAACCACTATAATACCAGATAATTTAGAGCATAAATTGTTGATCAAATTTAATAATTTATTATTAATTTGGTAATTACATATATAATGTTATAAACTCCTAAAAACTAGGAATTATCACATATCTCTCCTAAATATTCTAAAACTCCTATCTTCTAGAGTTTCATATGAACAACTAATTTACTATAACTTGACTTGTTGACATAACAACTTATTTATTTTATTTTAAGACACAAATGAAGCACTAATCCTTATTAGTTTAACTATAAATAAATATCCAAATTTTACTTTAGGGTCTACATCAATAGTTTTGAGGATTTGCAATTCAAAATTCTTTGAATTCTTTTACAAGTTCTACTCCATCCATAAATCGAAAGTCACCAATCACAAATCAAAAAGCATTCATCAATCCATCTATTTCTAAACATAGCATCAATATAAATCAAACCTTTAGTTAACCTTCATGAACACTTTAAAATCTATAATAAAACCAAAACCCATTCATAAATCAAACCCTAATTTAATCAAGTCCAAATATTTGCCATCCAAATCAACCTTTCAACTCATACACTTATCAAAACCAAGATTTTCACATTCATCAAAATATAGAATTTAGTTTTACATCCAAACCATCCTAAAACTTGAACCAAACTATATCAAATTCAAATTTATTCACAAACCCAAAAAGTTCAAATGTGATTAAACTCACAAATCTAAATACTTTCACCTTTAATACAAATGCAAAAAATACACCCTTTCACATAAATCAATTCATCAACACTTCACCCCATATTACACATTGCCAAATCATTAAATACATCATAGATAAAAAAAAATGAGGTCTTGATATAAGATTTAAGTCTAGGATCCATGTTTCCTCTTATTTTTGAAACCCAAACCATTCCATATCACTCTATCACTAGTACCCTATTTTCTACAGCCAATGAAGTCTTGCATCCACTAGTTATAGCATTAATTCCAACATCCCTTATCACACTAAAAAAGGGAAACTATTTCTATCACCCCAACCATATAGTATCACTTCATCACTAGAGCCACACCAAATCCCAAGCACCCAACCTCCTAACAACATTACCATGCCTAGTGGTCAACCTAATTAAGAAAACTAAAATGCAAGTTCACTCTTTTGGGAGAACCTTATGATGTTGTCTTTCAAAATTTGGTCACTACAAACATGGTAATATTACCTAACACTAAAAAAATTGAGAAAAATGTCCCAAAACATGAGTGGTATAGACCTAATGAATATTGTGATTATCATAAAACTGAAGGTCATTATACCAACCATTGTGCAAGATTAAAGCATTTTATCTACAATGTTATTGACAAAGGGTATACTAAGGTAAGGATAAGTGTATATATGTTTGAAAATAATAGCTTAGGGGTATTCTAAAATCTCTTTCCTAATACTAATAAAGCTACTCCACTTCAAAATAAAGATCATAACCTTCCATCCATTTCTCATGAACCTCTTTTTCACACATCCATTTTCAACCAATCCATAGTTGATCAACCCATATTAAAAACCATGGTTTATATTCTATTTTTGATGAGCCTATCTTTGATAAATAGCTTATCCTTGACCAATATCTTATCTTTGATCAAGATACCATCTTGGAACAATCCTTATCAAAATAACACAACCTATTATGCATAGGAAAATCACCCAACTTCTTATCACACACTAAAGCTTCCATCACCCCACATCAGACACCCCAATTGATAGAGGTACTTGTAGGTAATGAAATCCATAATCAATGAATTATAAAACCCATCCATTTTGGAGCAAAAAATGGGCCTCAAGGCATCAGATATAAACCATTTTAAAAAAATGTAAATATATTAGTGAAATTTTTATAGTTTCTAAGGAAACTTCATCCATTCTCAAAACAAGGTCCTTTCATAATCTCTATGAGGATTATGCTTCCACCACTTTTTTCATCAACATAACCAATACTAACCTCCATATTTAAGTTTCATAACCCACACCCATTTATTGGGACTAAACTTTTTACCTACCATTAGTTTCCTTCCATGATAATCAAATAATCATATATTTGTTAACTGGGTTCTAGTTAGAAGAGCATCAAGAAACATCTGCATATGCTAAGAACAATAAGTGTTACTCAATTAAAATGAATCCTATGATCAAAATCCAAAATCATTGTCCCATAGTGAAAAACTATTTGAGGTACTATGAGATAATCAACATCATAATTACAATCCCAATCCAAATCAAAATATAAAAAATCCAAAATATGATTCCCTTATTAGAACCCTCTTTGAGGCATTATTAGACAATCCAAATATGCGCATCCCAATCAAAATAATAAATAAGAATACCTTGGTGAAAAAAATTATAAGGTACAAATTGATGAAAAAATTAATCTACCCTACATCAACATAATAACGAGATGGATCCTCATCATATATTGAAGACACCATTGATCCAAAAGTGAATCACCAAATCATACAACTTGTAGTTGCTCCCAATCTCATTGAATGTGAGATTTTTGGTCCCAATAACCCTTCACATCATGACACCTATACTTATCCCCATTATCATTCCATCCCTAAAAAACTTTGATGCACTCAAAATACATCCTTCATCGAACATACCTTCCACTTCACCCCATTTCATATCACTATTTATCATAGGGGTTATGATAATATCCTATTAATTTTGGAGGAAGCCAACTTATATATCAATGCAGTTACTAAAGACATAAATATATAAAATAATTTAAAGATAAAAATGGGTAAACATCATGTATAATGAACTCTTTTATAATTGAGATGCCAAAAATAAAAAATAAAAATAAATAAAAAAAGAGAAATAAATTTGTCTAAAGGTGAAAATCATCTTTGTGGCACCTTGGGAAAGTACCATGATGAAAATTGGTTTTTGTAATCATTTATAAAATAATCAATTATCTATAATTACCTTATACTTAGGGACAACCCCGTTTGATTTTAATCCTCTATATGTTTAGACACTATTTGATGGATTATATAACACCTCAATCTTGTACTCTTGACAAACTCAAATCTTGGTTTTTCTTCTCAGTTATAGACCTTTTTCACTTTATGAAGTATTTTATCTACTCTATCTTGTGCCCCTTGGTATATCTCTTAGTTATAACAATATTATGTTGATGATCTAGACCTTCTATCTTGTCTAGAATGCTTAAAGCATGCTTATCTTCCACCTCTGCAAGTTTTGAGTATATACCTATTTTATTACTCCCTAAACACTAACATCTAGGATAGACACCTACATCGATGCTAGTGTACTAATCTAACACAAGTGTTTGGTTCCCTAAAGTTATATAATTTTTAAATGAAACATATTTGAATGGTTATCCTAATTGATTTAAGATAAATTATTTATCCAAAGGGATGTATATAAATAAAGGTTCAACCCTCATTCATTCCTCACCTACAAAACCTATAAGCTTATTACCTACTCACTAGGAAACTTACAAAATACATTTAATCAAACACTAAAGTCATAAAAGATTCCCTATTTTATCTTATTTCTATATCAGTCATAGGGAAAACACATACACATGTGTGAAGTACTAAAGGGGACGTCCAAGTGCTATATTTTCTAAGTTACAAGCTAGGTCATTGTTGTACTTTCTTTGTATATATTACATGATTCACACACAATCCAACATGTAGGGGATAAGTACATTAGTCTAAGCCCATCTTTAGATTATTAGCTATGTAGGTGGTTTTCATTGGCATAGGGATCTTTGGGGTCATCTTGACACCATGTGACCACTAACCCATTTTACCTAAGGTCACTATGAAGATGAAGAACTAAGGTTTTAGAAATTTATGAGGAGAAATAGTCCATGAACCAAATATGAATGCACCAAAGTGAAGGATAAGACCAAATCAGAATCATCCAGGTGGTCACATTATTTTCCACCATGGATTTTATATAGTACACTTACATTGATTTTAGATAGTAGTGTCAATGTAAATATACCAAACTAACATTAGTGTCCACAACTCCAAAAGAGTCTAAATTATAATTTGATGACTATTCATGAATCCTCTTCCAGTCTATTTCTTACATGTTATAGGTTTAAAACTATATTAGCATCAAAATAAGCTAAGTAAATTACTCCTTTGTGATTTCTATATCTATCATAGTTGTATTTAATATTTTTAGCTTATCTCATTTAAGAAATTTATTACATGTTTATATATGAGTTTAGCACCCAATTGGCTTGTTGTAGATATGATTATCACCCTTATGCATTTTTATTTTTATATTATTAACCCTATCTACCCAAGTAAAAGGATTCCTTAATCTAATTTGGGGTTAAATATTTGGTAAACTCATATTTGAACATCAAACCCTAAGAAAATTAGGGTTTTTATTTTTCCTCATTATTTTACTTTATTACAGATTTTAAAATTTTCATTTGTGAAGCAAAGTAAAATGTTAATGAAAAAACTTGATTCCAAATGAAAGATAATAACAAAAGCCTAATGGATGTATTTATGCATGTAATAAGACATGAAATAAGTAAATATGAAAAAACTAAGAATTCTTCACCTAGTGATGGTGAGTCCTTATAAGGTACTACAATTGATTCCATACCAATCAATCCACCTACATATAGTGGAGGAACATATTATATCTTCCAACCTTTGTTTCTTGAAAACTAAAACACTATTACTACATATACCATGGAATTGCCTATCATTTCAACTCAAACACTAGTTTAATGTGTATTACTTCTCAAACCATGTTTACATATCCTTTGGTGACTATTAATCTTGCTAATATAACTCCAAATGGGTCCATAGTTCAAACACTCCAAGTTATAAAAACCTTGGAGGACAAGGTTACAAACATTGAAAAAAAATATTCGAAGTCTCTTCATGCCCTTGATTCAAGAGTTATGTTACATATCCCTCTTGTACTTAAGATATATTTGCATCCTTTGACAAATATTTTTGTTGCACCTAAGTTCACATTTTATGATGGCAAGGGTGATCCTTAATATTATAGTCAAACATTTTATGTGGCATACCTTGACTATGCCTCCAATGATAAACTTTTGACCAAATTATTTTTAAGAAGCCTTAAGGACTATTCTTTGAGGTAGTTCTATGACTTACCTTTCCAATCAATAAAATCATTCAAACCTATTACAAATCATTTTTTAACACACTTTACATTATTATTTATAAAAAGGTTTTTTATTCTTAAATTGTCAAAATAAAACAAGGAACAAATGAACCTATCAATGAATATCTCTTGAGGTACAAGACAATGCTAACTAAAATAACCAATCATATGATAAATAAGGATTTATAAGACATATTCAAGAAAAAATTGCTTTCTCATTTATATGAGTCTATTATTTAAAAAAATATATATATCTATTGATGACCTATGCCATGTTTTGTGGGATCATGAAATGAAGCTTATTTCATTGAATAATCTTACGTATGTAGCAAACACACTAGCTGCATCTACATCTAGTACCAAATTTACAATCAAACCAAGTTATAAGGTAAAACCTATATCATATTATTAAAAAGAAGATGTTAGTTTCTATGATTAGTGAAATAAACAACAAATAACTCAATGAAACTAACATTCCAAGCCTAATAACTAAGGTGATAAATAAAATAATATAAAAAGGCAATAAGAGACAAAATGACACTTTTACCTTCCTTGATGATTTTAATGGATTATTAGCCTGAGATTTGGCTTGTGATTGGTATGGTGTACAAATGGTATTTTTGGATTCTTGATAATTTATGGGAATTACCTCCTCTTGTCCCCTTGGAAGTTGGCTCTTGGATTGGTGTTAGCAATGAAGCTTGTCTCACAAATTCTACATAGTAAGTGTGCATAAAAAAAATTGTTTAAGAATGTTCATGGAACTTGTATTTATAGTTTTTAAGCTAAATATAACCCATATGTAGTTAGGTTAGGGTTAATATTGGATCTCCAAATGAAATAAATGATATCCTTAATTATTCATTTATAGAGGCATGGCTCAACATTTCTAATTTTTATGGTATTTATGTTGATATTTTATAATTCTTGACTTTAAGGATGATGAAAACATCAGGACCTCATATTTTATAGAAAAATATTTTTTATAGATTACATATTCACTAATTAAATATGAAATTTTTACTTTAGCATTTAATTTGATTTGTTTGGTTAATTATTTCCACTTAGTCTTTTGGTCATTTCAAAAATTGGGTTAAGCACCCCACTTAATTGGTTAAAAATGTTAGTTTTCTAGGTCCCAAGATGACTGGCGATGAATTCATATGATTACGTCAAAGGTCTATCCCAATTGATGACAAAATTTTTGGGAGCCATAACTTTTGCACCGTAGCTCCAATTGACTCACCATTTGAACCATTGGAAAGCTAAGAACAAGGAGAAAACCATGAGATGGCATCAATATTTTATCAATGAATTTTGACCCTATAAAATCCAATGAAATTTCCCTAAATTTCAATTTTAGTAGTGCAGTCTAAAAATAGTAAGTTTCTAAAAATTAGTAATTCCTCAAATTCTGTATTGTTTTAAATTGTGGAAGTCAAACCAATTCATCTCCCTAGAGATTGGTGACCTTCCAAATCCTCCCACCCACCTTCAAAACATATATAAATGAAGATGTAACCTGAAATAGAAATCAAACATCTCTTCTCAGAGATAAGCATATGTTTGGGTCTGTAAATTTGATCAATAAAACATCTCTTCTCAGAGATAGCATTATTTGAATTGTCTTGTTCTTATTTCTTGAATTATATTTCAACCAAATATTTTGAGTTTTGTATCAGTGGTATCAGAGTGGTTTGTCTTTAGAGTGTATGATCTTGAAGATGAGCTTATATTATAAGAAGCTTTGATGGAAAATAGAACCAACAAAATATCCACCTATTCACTCCAAATGACTTCAAATGGTGAACAACAATGAGACATCTGATCCTTTCAATGAAATGGTGAATGAATCCCTCCAATAGTAGTAGGCATAGATGCTACAACAATTCACTAAAATTCTCTAACAAATCCAATGGGAAATTCTAGCTCCTCATTTGTAACCCCACATCTTTTTAGTGCCCCAACACCCTTCAAGGTTTAGGTGAATTTTGATATCCCTACATTTAAAGGCAAAATAAATGTTGATGTAGTAGAAAATTGGTTGGATCAATTGTCATCTTATTTTTCTATAAATAAATTCACCGATAAAGAGAAGATCACTTTTTCTCTTTTGAAAGCATCATTGCCTATCAAAAATTGGTGGGAAGTGTACAAAAAGAGATTCAGTGTAGATGATATTGGTCTTGAGGTGGAACCTACCTAAAATGATTTCATAGAAGTTGTAAAAGAAGAATACTAACCAATTGGAGCATATGATGATCTGTATATAGAGTGGAAACAAATTTAGCAAGGTAAGGAACAATCTATTCAAGATTACACTGACATTTTTCATTCTCTATCTGTGAGATTAGAAATTCAAGAAAGTGAGAAACACAAGGTTCTAAAATATCATGGTAGACTACAATGGTAAATATGGGGAGAAATAGAACTCTTCAATTTGGAAATCCTTAGAGAGGCATACAAGTTCTCAGTGAAGATTGAGTAGAAGCATGGAAGAATGAATAAAAAGAGTTAGCCTTAAAAATGGAAAAGTGATAAAGAAGGTCAAACATGAGGCCAAAATTGGAAGCAAAAGGAAGAAAAGACTGGGAAGTGGTGTGATTATCAAAAATCTATAACTCACTCCAAAGAAGAATGTTGAGCCATCAAGTCCCTACTTTCTACGTCACAATCCTCAACATCCACTACTTTACCTCATATAAACCCTATAATTGAAGAGGTTGAAGAAAAGATTATAGATGATGAGCCTGAATCCATTGTTGCTTCATCGCAGACCCGTAAGGAGAGCCTAAACAACAAGGAAAGGTTGTTTCACTCTAAGTTATGGGTGAAATGTAAGCCTCTAAATTTAATTCTTGATAGTGGAAGTCAAAGAAATTTAATCTCTACTAATGTTGTGAAAATCCTAAATCTATCCATAAAGCCTCACCCAAATCCATATAGTATTGGATGGTTGAGTCTAGGGAGAAACCTTTGTGTCACCTACCAATGTCTTCTCTCATATGCAATAAAACCTTTCCAAAATGAGGTATTATGTGATGTGGTTAGTCTAGATGTTTGTGATGTAATTTTTTGTCAACCATTCATGTATTATTGACATGGCATCTATGAATCAAGAACTCAAAGGATCACTCTCACTCTTAAAACATGATGATATAGGGTACAAGAGGTACCACCTTCTACATCTGTCTCTCTGATTAGTTCCAAGAAATTTATTCTCATGGTTGTCAAGACACAAGAATCTAAAAGGGATAACTTTGTAGCCATGACTACACAAACAACATAAAAATAGAAGCAAATAGATACCAAAATGAAGAAGTTCATGGCCTTCCATCCACAGACTAATGGTCAAACAAAAATGGTGAACAATCAAGCCTTGCATAGTTCCATAATGTGCAGTCCATTCCAAGTTTGCATCAGGAATCAAATCAAAGTAAAACTACCACATTTGAGGAAAAATATTGATGCAATGAGGACCATTGCTTCTCAAGGAGAGAGGAATGATTTGAGCAACAATTCAGGCAACAATTCAGGTGACAGGTCTACACCAATTGATGACAGATCTTTTGGGAGCGATAACTTTTGCACCACTGCTCCAATTAACTCACCGTTTAAACCATTAGAAAGCTAAGAAAAAGGAGAACATTATGAGATGCATCAATATATAATATATGATGTTTTAACCTCAAAAACACAATGGAAGTGCCCCAAATTTCAATTTTAGTAGTGTAGTCTAAAAATAGTAAGTTTATAAAAAATAGTAATTCCTCAAATTTTGTACTATTTTAAATCATGGAAGTCAAACTAATTCATCTCCATTGAGATTGGTGACCTTCCACATCCTCCCCCTACCTTCAAAACATGTATAAATGAAGATGTAACCTAAAATAGAAATCATACATCTCATCTCAGAGATAAGCATATGTTTGGGTCTGTAAATTTGATCAATAAAATATCTCTTCTCAGAGATATCATTATTTGAATTGTCTTTTTCTTATTTCTTGAAATATCTTTCAACCAAAGATTTTGAGTTCTAGCTCAGTGGCAGTAGAGTGGTTTGTATTTAGAGTGTATGATCCCAAGGATGAGGTCATATTATAAGAAGCTTTGGTGGAAAATAGAACCCATAGAATATCCACCTATTCACTTCAAACGACTTCAAATGGTGGATAACACCGAGACATCTGATACTTTCAAAAAAATGGTGAATGAAGCCCTCCAATAGTAGCAAGTGTAGATGCTACAATAATTCATTCATATTCTCCAACAAATCTCAATGGGAAATTTTGGCTCCTCATTTGTAACCCCACATCCTTTCAGTGGCCCAACACCCTTCAAGGTTTAGGTGAATTTTGATATCCCTATATTTGAAGGAAAAATCAATGATGATATAGTAGAAAATTGGTTGGATCAATTTTCATCTTATTTTTCTATAAATAAATTCATTGATAAAGAGAAGATCACCTTTTCTCTTTTGAAAGCATCATTGCCTATCAAAAATTGGTGGGAAGTGTACAATAAGAGATTCAATGCAGATGATATTGGACTTGAGGTGGAACCTACCAGGAATGATTTTATATAAGTTGTAAAGGAAGAATACTAGCCCATTAGAGCATATGATGATCTGTATATAGAGTGGCAACAACTTTGCCAAGGTAAGGAACAATCTGTTTAAGATTACACTAACATTTTTCATTCTCTATCTATGAGATTGGGCATCTAATAAAGTGAGAAACACAAGGTTCTCAAATATCATGGCAGACTATAATGGTACATATGGGGAGAAATGGAACTCTTCAATTTGAAAACCCTCAGAGAGGTGTACAAGTTTGTAGTGAAGATTAAGAAGCATGGAAAAATGAATATGAAGAGTCAACCTTCAAAATGGAAAAGTGATAAAGAAGGTCAAACATGAGGCCAAAATTGGAAGTAAAAGGAAAGAAAGACTAGGAAGTGGTGTGATTATCACAAATTTAGAACTCACTCTAAAGAAGAATGTTGAGCCATAAAGTCCCTACTTTTTGAGTCACAATCCTCAACATCCACTACTCTACCTCATACAAACCCTACAATTGAAGAGGTTTAAGAAGAGATTATAAATTCTGAGCTTAAAAACATTGTTGCTTCATCACAGACCCATGAGGAGAGGAGAGATGACAAGGAAAGGTTGTTTCACTCTAAGTAATGGGTGAAAGGTAAGACTCTAAATTTCATTCTTGATAGTGGAATTCAAAAGAATTTAATCTCTGCTAATGTTGTGAAAAACCTAAATCTATCCATAAAGCCTCACCCAAATCTATACAGTATTGGATGGTTGAGTCTAGAGAGAAACCTCTATGTCACCCACCAATGTTTTCTCACATATGCAATAAAACCTTTCCAAGATGAGGTATTATGTGATGTGGTCAATCTAGATGTTTTTGATGTAATCTTTAGTTAGGTATTCATGTATAATCGACATGGAATCTATGAATCAAGAACTCAAAGGATCACTCTCACTCTTAGAGAACGGTGCTACAGGGTACCATTGGTACCAACTTTTACATCTACCTCTCTGATTAGTGTCAATAAATTTGTTCTCATGGTGGACAAGCCACAAGAATATGAAAGCGCTGACATTACAGCCCTAACTACACAAACAACACAACAACAAAAGCAAATAGATACCAAGTTGAAGAAGTTCATGGCCTTCCATCCATAGACTAATGGCTAGATAGAAATGGTGAACAATTGAGCCTTACACAGTTCCATAAATCACAGTCCATTCTAAGTTTGCATCGGGAATCAAATCAAAGTAAAAATACCACACTTGATGAAAAATATTGATGCAATGGGGACCATTGCATCTCAAGGAGGGAGGAATGATTTAGGCAATAATTTAGGTGATAATTTAGATGACAGGTCTACCCCAATTGATGATGAAACTTCTAGGAGCCATAACTTTTGCACTGTAACTCTAATTGACTCATTGTTTAAACCATTGGAAAGATAAGAATAGGGAGAAAATTGTGAGATGGAATCAAGCTTTGATTTATGAAGTTTTACCCCCAAAAATACAATAGATGTGCCTCAAATTTCAATTTTAGTAGTGCAATCTAAAAATATTAAGTTTCTAAAAAATAGTAATTCCTCAAATTCTGTATTGTTTTAAATTGTGGAAGTCAAACTAATTCATCTCCCTCAATATTGGTGACCTTAAACATCCTCCCCCTACCTTAAAAATATATAAATGAAGATTTAACTTGAAATTGAAATCAAACATCTCTTCTTAGAGATAAGCATATGTTTGGGTCTACAAATTTGATCAACAAAGCGTCTCTTCTCAGAGATAACATTATTTGAATTATCTTGTTCTTGTTTATTAAATTATCTTTCAACCAAATATTTTGAGTTTTGGATTAGTAGTATTAGAGTGGTTTGTCTTTAGAGTGTATGATCTTAAGGATGAGGTCAGATTACAAAAAGCTTCAATGGAAAATAAAACCAATAGAATATCCACCTATTTGCTATAAACAACTTCAAATGGTGGACAACATCGAGACATCTGATCCTTTCAAGGGAATGGTGAATGAAGCCCTCCAATAGTAGTAATCATAGACGCTACAAAAATTCACTCAAGTTATCCAACAAATCTCAATGGAAAATTTTGGCTCCTCATCTAGAACCCCACATCCTTTTAGTGCCTCAATACCCTTCAAGGTTCAGGGAAATTTTGATATCCCTACATTTAAAGGTAAAATAAATGCTGATGTAGTAGAAAATTGGTTGGATCAATTGTCATCTTATTTTTCTATAAATAAATTCACTGATAAAGAGAAGATCACCTTTTCTCTTTTGAAAGCATCATTGCCTATCAAAAATTGGTGGGAAGTGTAAAAAAAGAGATTCAGTGTAGATGATATTGGCCTTGAGGTGGAACCTACCTAGAATGAATTCATAGAAGCTATAAAGGAAGAATACTACCCCATTGAAGCATATGATGATCTGTATATAGAATGGCAACAACTTTACCAAGGTAAGGAATAATTTGTTCAAGATTACATTGAATTTTTTAATTCTCTATCTGTGAGATTGGCGTCGAAGAAAGTGAGAAACATAAGGTTCAAAAATATCATGGTGGAGAAAAATGGTACATATGGGGAGAAATGGAACTCTTCAATTTTAAAACCCTTAGAGAGGCATACAAGTTCATAGTGAAGATTGAGTAGAAGCATGGTAGAATGAATACAAAGAGTTAGCCTTCAAAATGGCAAAGTGACAAAGAAGGTCAAACACGAGGCCAAAATTGGAAGCAAAGGGAAGGAAAGATTGGGAAGTGGTGTGATTATCACAAATCTAAAACTCACTTCAAAGAAGAATGCCAAGCCATTAAGTCTCTACTTTCTAAGTCACAATCCTCAACATCCACTGCTCCACCTCATACAGACCCTAAAATTGAAGAGGTTGAAGAAGAGATTATAGATGCTAAGCCCAAAGCCATTGTTGCTTCATCATAGACCCACGAGGAGAGGCTAGATGGCAAGGAAAGGTTGTTTCACTCTAAGTTATGGGTGAAAGGTAAGCCTCTAAATTTCATTCTTGATAGTGGAAGTAAAAAGAATTTAATCTATGTTAATGTTGTGAAGAGCCTAAATCTATCCTTAAATCTTAACCTAAAGCCATACAGTATTGGATGGTTGAGTCCAAGGAGAAAACTTTGTGTCACCCATGAATGTCTTCTCTCGTATGCAATAAAACATTTTCAAGATGAGGTATTATGTGATGTGGCCAATTTAGATGTTTGTGATGCAATCTTTGGTTAGCTATTAAAGTATGATAAACATGGCATCTATGAATCAAGAACTCAAAGGATCACTCTCACTCTTGGATCATGGTGCTATAGGGTACCAGAGGTACCACCTTCTACATATATCTCTCTGATTAGTGCCAAGAAATTTATTGTCATGGCGGTCAAGCTACAAGAATCCAAAAGGGTTGATATTACAACCCTGACTACACAAACAACACAATAATAGAAGCAAATAGATACCAAGCTAAATAATTTCATGGCCTTCCATCCATAGACTAATGGTTAGATAGAAATGGTGAATATTCAAGCCCTACACCATTTTATAAATCACAGTCCATTCAAAGTTTACATTGGGAGTCAAATCAAAGTATAAATACCACATTTGATGAATTTTTTTGATGTAATGGGCACCATTGCTTCTCAAGGAGGGAGGAATGATATGATCAACAATTCAGGTGATAATTTAGGAGATGGGTCTACCCTAATTGATGATAGAACTTTTGAGAGCCATAACTTTTGCACTGTAGCTCCAATTGACTCACCCTTTGAACCATTGGAAAGCTAAGAACAAGGACAACACAATGAGATGGCATTGAGATATGCACAATGAAGTTTGACTCTTAAAAACCCAATATAAGTGCTCAAAATTTCAATTTTAATAATGTAATATAAAAATAGCAAGTTTTTAAAAAATAGTAATTCCTTGAATTCTATATTATTTTAAATCATGGAAGTCAAACCAATTCATATCCCTCGAGATTGGTGAAATTCCACATCCTCCACTCACCTTCAAAACATGTATAAATGAAGATTTAACTCAAAATGGAAATCAAACATCTCTTCTCAAAGATAAGCATATGTTTGGGCCTACAAATTTGATCAATAAAACATCTCTTCTCAGAGATAACATTATTTGAATTGTCTTATTGCTCTTTCTTGAATTATCTTTCAACTAAAGCTTTTGAGTTTTGGATTAGTGGTATTAGAGTGGTTTGTATTTAGAGTGTATGATCTTTACGATGAGCTTAGATTACATACGGCTTTGGTGGAAAATAGAACTAGTAGAATATCCACCTATTCACTCCAAATGACTTTAAATGGTGGACAACACCGAGACATCTGATCCTTTCAAGAAATGGTGAATGAAGTGCTCCAATACAAGTAAGGCCAAATGCTAAAACAATTCATTCAAATTCTCCAACAAATATCAATGAGAAATTTTGGCTCCTCATCTATAACCCCACATCCTTTTAGTGCCCCAACACCCTTCAAGGTTCACTTGAATTTTGATATCCCTACATTTGAAGGCAAATTCAATGCTAATGTAGTATAAAATTGGTTGAATCAATTATCATCTTATTTTTCTATAAATAAATTCACTGATAAAAAGAAGATCACCTTTTCTCTTTTAAAAGCACCATTGCCTATCAAAAATTGGTGGGAAGTGTATAAAAAGAGATTCAGTGTAGATGATATTAGCCTTGAGGTGGAACCTACCTAGAATGATTTCATAGAAGTTGTAAAGGAAGAATACTACCCCGTTGGAGCATATGATGATCTATATATAGAGTGGCAACAACTTTTCCAAGGTAAAGATCAATCTGTTCAAGATTACACTAACATTTTTCATTCTCTATCTATGAGATTAGGTATCCAAAAAAGTGAGAAACATAAGGATCTCAAATATTGTGGCAGACTACAATGGTACATATGGGAAGAAATAGAACTCTTCAATTTGGAAACCCTCAGAGAAGCGTACAAGTTCGTAATAAAAAATGAGCATAAGTATGGAAGAATGAATACAAAGAGTCAGCCTTCAAAATGGAAAAGTGACAAAGAAGGTCAAACATGAGGCCAAAATTGGAAGTAAAAGGAAGGAAATACTGGGAAGTGGTGTGATTATCATAATTCTATAACTCACTCCAAAGAAGAATGTTGAGCCATCAAGTCCCTAGTTTCTGAGTCACAATCCTCAACATCCACTACTCTACCTCATATAGACCCTGTAATTGAAAAGGTTAAAGAATAGATTATAGATGCTAAGCCCAAAGCCATTGCTGCTTCATCACAGACCCATGAGTAAAGGCTAGATGACAAGAAAAGGTTATTTTACTCTAAGTTATGGGTGAAATGTAAGCCTCTGAATTTCATTCTTGATAGTGAAAGTTAAAAGAATTTAACCTTTGATAATGTTATGAAAAGCATAAATCTATCTAAAAATCCTCATCTACAGCCATTTAGTATTGGATGGTTGACTCCAAGGAGAAACCTCTGTGTCACCCACCAATGTCTTCTCTCATATGCAATAAAACCTTTCCAAGATAAGGCATTATGTGATGTTGTCAATCTAGATGTTTGTGATGTAATCTTTGGTCTGCCATTCATGTATGATTGACAAGGCATCTATGAATCAAGAATTCAAAGGCTTGCTCTCAATCTTGGATCATGGTGCTACAGGGTACCAAAGGTACCACCTTGTACATCTATCTCTTTGATTAGTGCCAAGAAATTTGTTCTCATGGTGGTCAAGCTACAAGAATCCAAAAGGGCTGACATTGTAGCCCTGACTACTCAAACAGCACAACAATAGAAAAAAATATATACCAAGCTAAAGAAGTTTATGGCCTTCCATCCACAGACTAATGATCAGGTACAAATGGTGAAGAATCAAGCCCTACATAGTTCTATAGATCACAGTCCATTCCAAGTTTGCATCAGTAATCAAATCAAAGTACAACTACCACACTTGATAAAAAAATTAATGCAATGGATAACATTACTTCTCAAGGAGAGAAGAATGATCTAGGCAATAATTCAAGTGACAATTCAGGTGATGGGTCAACCCCAATTGATGATGGAACTTCTGGGAGCCATAACTTTTGCACTGTAGCTCTAATTAACTCACCATGTGAATCATAGGAAAGCTAAGAACAAGGAGAAAATTGTGAGATGGCATTGAGCTCTAATTGATGAAGTTTGACCCCCAAAAAACCAATATAAGTGCCCCAAATTTTAATTTTAGTAGTGCAATCTAAAAATATTAAGTTTCTAATAAATAGTAATTCCTTAAATTCTATATTGTTTTAAATCATGGAAGTCAAACCAATTCATATTCCTCGAGATTGGTGACCTTACACATCCTCCCCTCATATTAAAAACATGTATAAATGAAGATGTAACCTAAAATATAAATCAGACATCTCTTCTTAGAGATAGGCATATGTTTGGGTTTACAAATTTGATCAATAAAACATCTCTTCTTAGAGATAGCATTATTTGAATTGTCTTGTTCTTGTTTCTTGAATTATATTTCAACCAAAGCTTTTGAGTTTTGGATTATTAGTATTAGAGTGGTTTGTCTTTAGAGTGTATGATCTTGAGGATGAGGTCAGATTACAAGAAGGTTTGATGGAAAATAGAACCAGTAGAATATCCTCCTATTCACTCCAAATGACTTCAAATGGTGGACAACACCGAGACATCTGATCCTTTCAAGGAAATGGTGAATGAATCCCTCCAACATTAACAAGCATAGATTCTACAATAATTCACTCAAATTTTCCAACAAATCTCAATGGAAAATTCTAGCTCCTCATCTATAACCCCACATCCTTTCAGTTCTTTAACACCCTTCAAGGTTCAGGGGAATTTTGATATCCCTACATTTGAAGGAAAAATCAATGTTGATGCATTAGAAAATTTGTTGGATCAATTATCATCTTATTTTTTTGTAAACAAATTCATCGATAAAGAGAAGATCACCTTTTCTCTTTTGAAAGCACCATTACCTATCAAAAATTGGTGGAAAGTGTACAACAAGAGATTCTGTGCAGATGATATTGGCCTTGAGGTGGAACCTACCTAGAATGAATTCATTGAAGTTGTAAAGGAAGAATACTACCCCATTGAAGCATATGACAATCTATATATAGAATGGCAACAACTTCACCAAGGTAAGGAACAATTTGATCAAGATTACACTGACATTTTTTATTCTCTATCTGTGAGATTGGGCATCAAAGAAAGTGAGAAACACAAGGTTCTCAAATATCATGGTGGACAATAATGGTAAATATGAGGAGAAATAGAACTCTTCAATTTGGAAACCCTCAGAGAGGCATACATGTTCATAGTGAAGACTGCATAGAAGCATGGATGAATGAATATGAAGAGTTAGCCTTCAAAATGGAAAAGTGACAAAGAAGGTCAATCATGAGGCCAAAACTAGAAGAAAAAGAAAGGAAAGACTGGGAAGTGGTGTGATTATAAAAAATTTGGAACTCACTCCAAAGAAGAATGTTGAGCCATCAAGTCCCTACTTTTTGAGTCACAATTGTCAACATCCACTACTCTACCTCATACAGACCCTACAATTGAAAAGGTTTAAGAAGAGATTATAGATGCTGAGCCTAAAGCCATTGTTACTTCATCATAGACCCACAAGGAGAGGCTAGACAACAAGGAAAGGTTGTTTCACTCCAAGTTATGGGTGAATGGTAAGCCTCTAAATTTCATTCTTGATAATGGAAGTTAAAAGAATTTAATCTCTATTAATATTGTGAAAATATTAAATCTATCCTTAAAGCCTTACCCAAAGTCATACTGTATTTAATGGTTGAGTCTAAGGAGAAACCTCTATGTCACCCACCAATGTCTTCTCTCATATGCAATAAAACCTTTCCAAAATGAGGTATTATGTGATGTTATCAATCTAGATGTTTGTGATTTAATCTTTGGTTAGCCATTCATGTATAATCGACATGGCATCTATGAATCAAGAACTTGAAGGATCACTCTCACTTTTGGAACACTATTCTATAGGGTACTAGAGGTACCACCTTCTACATCTATCTCTCTGATTAGTGCTAAGAAATTTTTTCTCATGGTGATCAAGCCACCAGAATCTAAAAGGGATGATGTTTCAACCTTGACTACATAAACAACACAACAATAAAATCAAATAGATACCAAGATAAAGAAGTTCATGGCCTTCCATCCATAGACTAATGGTCAGATAGAAATGGTGAATAATCGAGCCCTACATAATTCCAAAAATCACAGTCCATTCCAAGTTTGCATCAGGAATCAAATCAAAGTACAACTACCACACTTGATGAAAAATCTTGATGCAATGGGGACCATTAGTTCTCAAGGAGGGAGGAGTGATCTAGGCAAAGATTCAAGTGATAATTTAGATGATGGGTTTACCCTAATTGATGACAGAAATTTTGGGAGCCATAACTTTTGCAGCATAGCCCCAATTGACTCCCTATTGAACCATTAGAAAGATGATAATAAGGAGAACACCGTGAGATGTAATAAAGATTTGCTAGATGAAGTTTGACCCTAGAAAACTCAATGTAAGTACCCCAAATTTTAATTTATAATCTAAAAATAGTAAGTTTCTAAAAAATAGTAATTCCTTGAATTCTATATTGTTTTAAATATTAGAAGTCAAACCAATTCATCTCTCTCGATATTG
Organism: Torreya grandis; assembly: GCA_037957365.1. Taxonomy (NCBI): domain Eukaryota; kingdom Viridiplantae; phylum Streptophyta; class Pinopsida; order Cupressales; family Taxaceae; genus Torreya; species Torreya grandis. Next base: position 1,543,552 of record JARHVA010001995.1, read on the forward strand.
GTGACCTTTCACATCCTCCCCTAACCTTCAAAACATTTATAAATGAAGATGTAACCTAAAATGGATATTATACATCTCTTCTCAGAGATAAGCATATGTTTGGGTCTACTAATTTGATCAATAAAACATCTCTTCTCAGAGATAACATTATTTGAATTGTCTTGTTCTTGTTTCCTGAATTATCTTTCAACCAAAGCTTTTGAGTTTTGGATCAGTGGTATCAGAGATGTTTGTCTTTAGAATGTATGATCTTGAGGACAAGCTCAGATTATAAGAAGCTTTGGTGAAAATAGAACCAACAAAATATCCACCTATTCAAACTAAATGACTTCAAATGGTGGACAACACTGAGACATCTAATTCTTTCAAAGAAATGGTGAATGAAGCCCTCCAATAGTAGTACGCATAGATGCTACAACAATTATCTCAAATTCTCTAACAAATCTCAATGAGAAATTATGGCTCCTCATCAGCAATCCCACATCTTTTGAGTGCCCCAACAACCTTCAAGTGTTAGGTGAATTTTGATATCCCTACATTTGATGGCAAAATCAATGCTGATGTAGTATAAAATTAGTTGGATAAAATGTCATATTATTTTTCTATAAATAAATTCACCATTAAAGAAGATCACCTTTTCTCTTTTGAAAGCATCATTGCCTGTCAAAACTTGGTGCAAAGTGTATAAAAAGAGATTTAGTGCAGATGATATTGGCCTTGAGGTGGAACCTACCTAGAATGATTTCATAGAAGTTGTAAAGGAAGAATACTACCCCAATGGAGCATGTGATGATCTATATATAGAGTGGAAAGAACATTACCAAGGTAAGGAAAAATATGTTTAAGATTACATTCATATTTTTCATTCTCTATCTGTGAGATTGGATATTCAAGAAAGTGAGAACCACAAGGTTCTCAAATATCATGGTGGACTATAATGGTACATATGGGGAGAAATATAACTCTTGAATTTGGAAACCCTTAAAGAGGCATAAAAGTTCATAGTGAAGATTGAGTAGAAGCATGGAAGAATGAATACAAAGATTCAGCCTTCAATATAGAAAAGTGACAAAGAAGGTCAAATGGGAGGCCAAAATTGGAAGAAAAAGGAAGAAAAGACTGGGAAGTGGTGTGATTATCACAAATCTAGAACTCACTCCAAAGAATAATGTCAAGTCACCAAGTCCCTACTTTCTGAGTCATAATCTTTAACATCTAATGCTCTAACTCATATAGACCATTCAATTGAATAGGTTGAAGAAGAGATTATAGATGCTAAGCTTGAAGCCATTGTTGTTTCATTACAGACCCATGAGGAGAGGCTAGACAACAAGGAAAATTTATTTCACTCTAAGTTATGGGTGAAAGGTAAGCCTTTGAATTTCATTCTTGATAGTGGAAGTCAAAAGAATTTAATCTCTAATAATATTTTGAAAAGCTTAAATCTTTCCATAAAGCCTCACCTAAATCCATACAGTATTGGATGGTTGAGTCCAAGTAGAAACCTTTGTGTCACCTACCAATGTCTTCTCTCATATGCAATAAAACCTTTCTAAGATGAGGTATTATGTGATGTGGTCAATCTATATGTTTGTGATGTAATCTTTGGTCAGCCATTCATGTATGATCAGCATGGAATCTATTAATTAAGAACTCAAAGGATCACTCTCACTCTTAGAACATGGTGCTACAAGGTACTGGAGGTACCGCCTTGTATATCTATCTCTCTGATTAGTGCTAAGAAATTTGTTTTGATGGTGGTCAAGCCAAAAGAATCCAAAAAGGCTAATTTTACAACCCTGACTACACAAAAAACACAACAATAAAAGCAAATAGATACCAAGCTAAAGTAGTTCATGACCTTCCATCCATAGACTGATGGTCAGACAAAAATGGTGAACAATTGAGCCCTACAAAATTCCATAAATCACAGTTCATTCTAATTTTGCATCGGGAACTAAATCAAAGTAAAACTACCACACTTGATGAAAAATATTGATACAATGGGGACCATTTCTTCTTAAGGAGGGAGGAATGATCCAAGCAATAATTTAGGTGACAATTCAGGTCACGGGTCTACCCCAATTGATGACAAAACTTTTGGCAGCCATAAATTTTGCATCGTAGCTCTAATTGACTCACTGTTTGAACCATTGGAAAGCTAAGAACAAGGAGAAAAATGTGAGGTGGCATTGAGATTCACTTGATGAAATTTGAATCTCTAAAATATAATATAAGATCCCCAAATTTTAATTTTAGTAGTGTAGTTTAAAAATAGTAATTCCTCAAATTTTGTATTATTTTAAATCATGGAAGTCAAACCAATTCATCTCCCTTAAGATTGGTGACCTTCCACATCCTCCCACAACCTTAAAAATATGTATAAATAAACATGTAACTTGAAATGGAAATAAGACATCTCTTCTCAGAGATAAGCATATGTTTGGGTCTACAAATTTGATCAATTAAATATCTCTTCTTAGAGATAACATTATTTGAATTGTCTTGTTCTTGATTTTTGAATTATATTTCAACCAAATATTTTGAGTTTTTTATTAGTGGTATCAGAGTGGTTTGTCTTTAGAGTGTATGATCTTGAGGATGAGGTCAGATTATAGGAAGCTTGGGTGGAAAATAGAACTAGCATAATATCCACCTATTCACCCTAAATGAGTTCAAATGGTGGACAACATCAAGACATCTGATCCTTTAAATGAAATGGTGAATGAAGCCCTCCAATAGAAGAAAGCATAGATTCTAAAACAATTCACTCAAATTTTCCAACAAATCTCAATGGGAAATTTTAGCTCTTCATCTGCAACCCCAGATCCTTTTAGTGCCCCAACATCCTTCAAGGTTTAGGTGAATTTTGATATCCATACATTTGAAAGCAAAATCAATGCTGATATAGTATAAAATTGGTTGGATCAATCATCTTATTTTTGTATAAATAAATTCACTGATAAAGAGAAGATCATATTTTCTCTTTTGAAAGCATCATTACCTATCAAAAATTGGTGGGAAGTGTACAAAAAGAGATTCAGTGTAGATGATATTGGCCTAGAGGTTGAACTTACCTAGAATGATTTCATAGAAGCTATAAAGGAAGAATACTACCCCATTGGAGTATATGATGATCTATATATAGTGTGGCAACAACTTCACCAAGCTAAGGAACAATCTATTCAAGATTACACTGACACTTTTTATTCTCTATCTATGAGATTGGACATTCAAGAAAGTGAGAAACATAAGGTTCTCAAATATTATGGCAAACTACAATGGTACATATGGGGAGAAATAGAACTCTTCAATTTGGAAACCCTTAGAGAGGCATAGAAGTTCATAGTGAAGATTGAGTAGAAGCATGGAAGAATGAATATAAAGAATCATCCTTAAAAATGGAAAAGTGACAAAGAAGGTCAAACACAAGGCCAAAATTGGAAGCAAAAGGAAGGAAAGACTAAGAAGTGGTGTGATTATCACAAATCTAGAACTCACTCCAAAGAAGAATGTTGAGCCATTAAGTCCCTACTTTCTGAGTCACAATCCTCAACATCCACTGATCTGCCTTAAATAGACCTTGAAATTGAAGAGGTTAAAGAAGATATTATAGATGCTAAGCTTGAAGCCATTGTTGCTTCATCATAGACCCATGAGGAGAGGCTAGATGACAAGAAAAGGTTGTTTCACTCAAAGTTATGGGTGAAAGGTAAGCCTCTGAATTTCATTCTTGATAGTGGAAGTCAAAAGAATTTAATCTCTACTAATTTTGTGAAAAGCCTAAATCTATCCATAAAACCTCACCCAAAGCCATACAGTAGTGGATGGTTGAGTCTAGAGAGAAACCTCCATGTCACCCACCAATGTCTTCTCTCATATGCAATAAAACCTTTCCAAGATGAGGTATTATGTGATGTGGTCAATCTAGATGTTGGTAATGTATTCTTTGGTCAACCACTAATGTATGATCAACATGGCATCTATGAACCAAGAACTCAAAGGTTCACTCTCACTCTTAGAACACGGTGATATAGGGTACCAGAGGTACCACCTTCTACATATGTCTCTCTTATTAGTGCCAAGAAATTTGTTCTCATGTTGGTCAAGCCATAAAAATCCAAATGGGCTGATGTTGGAGCCCTAAATATGAAAATAACACAAAAATTGAAGAAAATAGATACCAAGTTAAATAATTTCATGGCCTTCCATCCACACATTGATGGTCAGCCTAAAATGGTGAATAGTCGAGCCCTACACAGTTCCATAAAGCATAGTCTATTCTAAGTTTTCATTATGAATAAAATTAAAGTACAACTACCACACTTGATGAAATATATTGATGCAATGGGGACTATTTCTTTTCAAGGAGGGAGGAATGATCTGGGCAACAATTTAGGTGATGGGTCTACCTCAATTGATGATGGAATTTCTAGGAGCCATAAATTTTGCACTGTAGCTCTAATTGACTCACCATTTGAACCATTGGAAAGCTAAGAACAAGGAGAAAGCCATGAGATGGAATTGAAATTCACTTAATAAATTTTGACCCTCACAAATCCATTGGAAGTACATCAAATTTTATATTTTTTTGGATCATAGAAGTCCAACCAATTCATCTCCCTCGAGATTGGTGGCATTATACATCCTCCCCCCACCTTCAAAATATGTATAAATGAAGATGTAACCTAAAATAGAAATTAGACATCTCTTCTTAGAGATAATCATATGTTTGGGTCTATAAATTACATCAATAAAACATCTCTTCTCAAAGATAGCAGTATTTGAATTGTCTTGTTCTTGTTTCTTGAATTATATTTCAACCAAAGCTTTTAAGTTTTAGATTAGTGGTATCAAAGTGGTTTGTATTTATAGTGTATGATCCTGATGATGAACTAAGATTATAGGAAGCTTCGGTGGAAAATAGAACTAGCAAAATATCCACCTATCTCAATGGGAAATTCAAGCTCCTCATCTGCAACCCCACATTCCTTCAGTGCCCCAACACCCTTCAAGGTTCAAGTGAATTTTGATATCCTTACATTTGATGGAAAAATCAATTATGATATAGGAGAAAATTATTTGGATCAATTTTCATCTTATTTTTTTGTAAATAAATTCACTGATAAAGAGAAGATCACCTTTTCTCTTTTGAAAGCATCATTACCTATAAAAATTGGTGGGAACTGTACAAAAAGAGATTTAGTGAAAATGATATTGGCCTTAAGGTGGAAACTACCTGAAATGATTTCATAGAAGTTGTAAAAGAAGAATACTACCCCATTAGAGCATATTACGATATGTATATAGAGTGGCAACAACATTGCCAAGGTAAGGAAAAATCTGTTCAAGATTACACTGACATTTTTCATTCTCTATTTGTGAGATTGGGCATCCAAGAAATTGAGAAACACAAGCTTCTCAAATATTGTGGTAGAATACATTGGTACATATGGGGAGAAATGAAACTCTTCAATTTGGAAACCCTTGGAGAGGCATATAAGTTTGTAGTGAAGATTGAGCAAAAGCATGGAAGAATGAATATGAAGATTCAACCTTCAAAATGGAAAAGTTACAAAGAAGGTCAAATATGAGGCAAAAATTGGAAGCAAAAGGAAGGAAATATAGGGAATTGGTGTGATTATCACAAATCTAGAACTCACTCCAAAAAGGAATTTCAAGCCATCAAGTCCCTACTTTTGAGTCACAATCCTTAACATCTACTGCTCTACCTCAGACAGACCCTGCAATTGAAGAGGTTGAAGAAGAGATTATAGATGCTGATCTTGAATCCATTGTTACTTCATCACAAACCCATGAGGAGAGGCTAGAGGACAAGGAAAGGTTGTTTCACTCTAAGTTATTGGTGAAAGGTAAGCCTCTAAATTTCATTTTTGATAGTGGAAGTTAAAAGAATTTAATCTCTGCTAATGTTGTGAAAAGCCTAAATCTATCTATAAAGCCTCACCCAAAGCCATACAGTATTGGATGGTTGAATCTAGGAAGAAAAATATGTGTCACCCACCAATATCTTCTCTCATATGCAATTAAACCTTTCCAAATGAGGTATTATGTGATGTGGTCAATCTAGATGTTTATGATGTAATCTTTGGTTAGCCATTCATGTATGATCAACATAAAATCTATGAATCAAGAACTCGAAGGATCAATCTCACTCTTGGAACATAGTGCTACAAGGTACCAGATGTATTACCTTCTATATCTGTCTCTCTAATTAGTGCCAAGAAATTTGTTCTCATGTTGGTGAAGCCATAAGAATCCAAAAGGGTTGATGTTGCATCCCTGACTACACAAACAACACAACAACAAAATAAAATAGAAACCAAGATAAAGAAGTTCACAACCTTCCATCCACAGACTGATGGCCAAATAGAAATGGTGAATAGTCGAGCCCTGCACAGTTCCATAAATCACAGTCCATTCCAAGTTTGCATCAAGAATCAAATCAAAGTACAACTACCACACTTGATGAAAAATCTTGATGCAATGGGGACCATTACTTCTCAATGAGGGAGGAATGATCCAAGAAATAATTTAGGAAATAATTTAGGTGACAGGTCTACTCCAATTGATGATAAAACTTTTGGGAGCCATAACTTTTGTATCGTAGCTCCAATTGACTCATCGTTTGAACCATAGGAAAGCTAAGAACAAGGAAAACACTATGAGATGGCATTGATATATAATTGATGAAGTTTGACCCCCAAAAAATCTAATGGAAGTGCCCCAAATTTCAATTTTAGTAGTGCAATCTAAAAATAGTAAGTTTCTAAAAAATAGTAATTCCTCAAATTCTGTATTGTTTTAAATCGTGGAAGTCAAACCAATTCATCTCCCTCAAGATTGGTGACTTTCCAAATCTATGCCCCACCTTCAAAACATGTATAAATGAAGATGTAACCTGAAATGGAAATTAGACATCTCTTTTCAGAGATAAGCATATGTTTGGGTCTACAAATTTGATCAATAAAACATCTCTTCTCAGAGATAACATTATTTGAATTGTCTTGTTCTTGTTTCTTGAATTATCTTTCAACCAAATATTTTGATTTTTGGATTAGTGATATCAGAGTGGTTTGTCTTTAGAGTGTATGATCTCAAGGATGAGCTTAGATTATAAGAAGCTTTAATAGAAAATAGAACTAGCAGAATATCTACTTATTCACTCTAAATGACTTCAAATGGAAGAAAACACTAAGACATCCAATCCTTTCAAGGAAATGATGAATGAAGCCCTCCAATAGTAGTAAGTGTATATGCTACAAAAATTCACTCAAATTCCCCAACAAATCTCAATGGGAAATTCTAGCTCCTCATCTGCAACCCCACATCCTTTTAGTGCCCCAATACTCTTTAAGGTTTAAGTGAATTTTGATATCCCTACATTTGAAAGCAAAAGTAATGTTGATGCAGTAGAAAATTGGTTGGATAAATTATCACCTTATTTTTTTGTAAATAAATTAATTAATAAAGAGAAGATCACCTTTTCTCTTTTGAAAGCATCATTGCCTATCAAAAATTTGTTGGAAGTGTACAAAAAGAGATTTAGTGTAGATGATATTGGCCTTGAGGTGAAACCTACCTATAATTATTTAATAAAAGTTATAAAGGAAGAATACTACCCCATTGGAGCATATGATGATTTGTATATAGGGTGACAATAACTTCACCAAGGTAAGGGGAATTATGTTCAAGATTACACTGACAATTTTCATTCTCTATCTATGAGATTAGGCATCTAAGAAAGTGAGAAACATAAGGTTCTCAAATATCATGGTAGAATACAATGGTAAATATGGGAAGAAATGGAACTCTTCAATTTGGAAACCCTCAGAGAGGCATACAAGTTTGCAGTGAAGATTGAGCTGAAGCATGGAAGAATGAATAGGAAGAGTCAACCTTCAAAATGGAAAAGTGACAAAGAAGGTCAAACATGAGGTCAAAATTGGAAGAAAAAGGAAGTTAATACTAGGAAGTGGTGTGATTATCACAAATCTAGAACTCACTTCAAAGAAGAATGTTGAGCCATCAAGTCCCTACTTTCTGAGTCATAATCCTCAAAATCCACTACTCTACCTCATATAGACCCCACAATTGAAGAGGTTGAAGAAGAGATTATAGATGCTAAGCCTGAAGCCACTACTACTTCATCATAGACCCATGAGGAGAGGCTAAACAACAAGGAAAGGTTGTTTCACTCTAAGTTATGGGTGAAAGGTAAGCCTCTAAATTTCATTCTTGACAGTGGAAGTCAAAATAATTTAATCTATGCTAATGTTGTGAAAATACTAAATCTATCTATAAAGCCTCACCTAAATCTATACAAGATTGGATGGTTGAGTCCAAGGAGAAACCTTCGTGTTACCAACCAATATCTTCTCTCCTATGTAATAAAACCTTTCCAAGATGAGGTATCATGTGATGTGGTCAATCTATATTTTTATGATGTAATCTTTGGTCAGCCATTCATGTATGATCGACATGGTATCTATGAATCAAGCACTTGAAGTATCACTCTCACTCTTAGAACATGGTGCTATAGGGTACTAGAGGTACCACCTTCTATATTTGTCTCTCTGATTAGTGCCAAGAAATTTGTTCTCATGGTGGTCAAGCCACAAGAATCCAAAAGGGCTGACATTGAAGCCCTAACTACAAAAACAACACAACAACAAACGTAAATAGATACCAAGCTGAAGAAGTTCATAGCCTTCCATCCACAAACTAATGGTCAGACAGAAATGGTGAATAATCAAGGCCTGCATAGTTCCATAAATTACAATCTATTCCAAGTTTTCATCAAGAATCAAATTGAATTACAACTATCAATTTTGATAACAAATCTTGATGCAATGGGAACCATTGTTTCTCAAGGAGGGAGGAATGATCCAACAATAATTCAAGTGATGGGTCTACCCTAATTGATGATAGATCTTCTAGGAGCCATAACTTTTGCACTGTAGCTCTAATTGACTCACCATTTGAACCGTTGGAAGGATAATAACAAGGAGAAAACTGTGAGATGGAATTAAGATTTGCTCAATGAATTTTACCACAAAAAACCCAATGAAAGTGCCCCAAATTTAAATTTTAGTAGAGCAATCTAAAAATAGTAAGTTTCTAGAAAAATAGTAATTCCTCAAATTTTGTATTGTTTTAAATTGTGGAAGTCAAACCAATTCATCTCCCTCAAGATTGGTGACCTTCCAAATCCTTCTCCCACCTTAAAAGAATGTATAAATGAAGATGTAACCCAAAATAGAAATCAGACATCTCTTCTCAGAGATAACCATATGTTTAGGTTTGCAAATTTGATCAATAAAACATCTCTTCTCAAAGATAGCATTATTTGAATTATCTTGTTCTTGTTTCTTGAATTATCTTTCAACCAAAGCTTTTGAGTTTTGTATCAGTGGTATCAAATCAATTTGTCTTTATATTTTATGATCTCAAGGACAAGGTCAGATTATAAGAAGCTTGGGTGGAAAATGGAACCAATAGAATATCCACCTATTCACTCCAAATGACTTCAAATGGTGGACAACACCGAGACATCTGATCCTTTCAAGGAAATGGTGAAGGAATCCATTTAATAGTAAAAATCAAATATGTTATAGTAATTTAATCAAATTCTCCAAAAAATTTCAATGGGAAATTCTAGCTCCTCATTTGAAACCCAACATCTTTTTAGTGCCCCAACACCCTTCAAGGTTCAGGTGAATTTTGATATCCCTACATTTGAAGGCAAAATCAATGTTGATGAATAAGAAAATTGGATGGATCAATTGTCATCTTATTTTTTTATAAATAAATTCATTGATAAAGAGAAGATCACCTTTTCTCTTTTGAAAGCATCATTTCCTATCAAAAATTGGTGTGAAGTGTACAAAAAGAGATTTAATGCATATGATATTGGCCTTGAGGTGGAACCTACCTAGAATTATTTCATAAAAGCTATAAAAGAAGAATACTACCATATTAGAGCATATGACAATCTGTATATAGAATGGTAACAACTTTGCCAAGGTAAGGAACAATCTATTCAAGATTACACTGACATTTTTTATTCTCTATCTATGAGATTCAGCATCCAAGAAAATGAGAAACACAAGGTTCTAAAATATCATGGTGGACTACAATGGTACATACGGGGAGAAATGGAACTCTTCAATTTGGAAACCCTCAGAGAGGTGTACAAGTTCATAGTGAAGATTGAGGAGAAGCATGGAAGAATGAATATGAAGAGTCAGCCTTCAAATGGAAAAGTGATAAAGAAGGTCAAATATGAGGCCAAAATTGGAAGCAAAAAGAAAGAAAGACTAGGAAGTGGTCTGATTATCACAAATATAGAACTCACTCCAAAGAAGAATGTTTAGCCATAAAGTCCCTACTTTTTGATTCACAATCCTCAACATCCACTACTCTACCTCATACAGACCCTACAATTGAAGAGTTTGAACAAGAAATTATAGATGCTGAGCCTGAAGCCATTGTTTCTTTATCATAGATGCACAAGGAGAGGCTAGATGATAAGGAAAGGTTATTTCACTCTAAGTTATGGGTGAAAGGTAAGCCTTAGAATTTAATTATTGATAATGGAAATCAAAAGAATTTAATTTATGCTAATGTTGTGAAAAGCCTAAATCTATCCATAAAGCCTCACCTAAAGCCATATAGTATTAGATGGTTGAGACCAGGGAGAATCCTCCATGTCACCCACTAATATCTTCTCTCATATGAAATAAAACCTTTCCAAGATGAGGTATTATGTTATGTGGTTAATCTAGATGTTTGTGATGTAGTGTTTGGTCAGCCATTCATGTATGATCGACATGCCATCTATGAATCAAGAACTTGAAGGATCACTCTCACTCTTGGAATATGGTGCTATAAAGTACCATAGGTACCACCTTCTACATCTATCTCTCTGATTAGTGTCAAAAAAATTATTCTCATGGTAGTCAAACCACAATAATCCAAAATGGATAACATTGCAACCCTGTCTACATAAACAAACAACAATAGAAGTAAACAGATACCAAGCTAAAGAATAGGTACAATCACAATCCATTCTAAGTTTGAATTGGGAATAAAATCAAATTATAGCTACCACACTTGATGAAAAATCTTGATGTAATGGGAACCATTACTTCTCAAGGAGGGAGGAATTATCTGGGCAACAATTTAGGTGACAATTCAAGTGACGGGTCTACCCCAATTGATGACAGAACTTTTAGGAGCCATAACTTTTACACCGTAGCTCCAATTGACTCACCATTTGAACCATTGGAAAGATAAGAACAAGGATAAAACTATGATATGGCATATATATTTTCTTGATGATGTTTTACCCTTGAAAACCTAATGTAAGTGCCCCAAATTTCAATTTTAGTAGTGCAGTCTAAAAATAGTAAGTTTTTAAAAAATAGTACTTCCTCAAATTTTGTATTGTTTTAAATCATGGAAGTCAAACAATTTCATCTCCCTTGATATTTGTGACCTTATAAATCCTCCCCCCTCCTTCAAAATATGTATAAATTAAGATGTAACGTAAAATAGAAATTAGACATCTCTTCTCAGGGATAAGCATATGTTTGGGTCTACAAATTTAATCAATAAAACATCTCTTCTTAGAGATAACATTATTTGAATTGTCTTGTTCTTGTTTCTTGAATTATATTTCAACTAAAGCTTTTGAGTTTTAGATCAGTGGTATCAGAGTAATTTGTCTTTAGAGTGTATGATCTCGAGGATGAGTCCAGATTATAAGAAGCTTTGGTGGAAAATAGTACCAGTAGAATATCCACCTATTCACTCTAAATGACTTCACATGGTAGACAAAACTGAGACATCCAATCCTTTCAAGGAAATGGTAAATGAATCCCTTCAACAGTAGCAAGCATAGATGCTACAATAATTCACTCAAATTCTCCAATAAATCTCAATGGGAAATTATAGCTCCTCATTTGTAACCCCACATCCTTTAGTGCCCCGACACCCTTCAAGGTTCAGGTGAATTTTGACATCCCTACATTTGAAGGCAAAATAAATGATGTATTAGAAAATTGGTTGGATCAATTGTAATCTTATTTTTCTATAAATAGATTCACTGATAAAGAGAAGATCACCTTTTCTCTTTTGAAAGCATCACACCTTGTCAAAAATTGGTAGGAAGTGTACAAAAAGAGAATTAGTGTAGATGATATTGGGCTTGAGGTGGAACCTACCTGGAATGATTTCATAGAAGCTGTATAGGAAGAATAGTACCCCATTGAAGCATATGATGATCTATATATGGAGTGGCAACAACTTTGCCAAGGTAAGGAACAATTTGTTCAAGATTATTCTGACATTTTTCATTCTCTATCTACGAGATTGGGTATCCAAGAAAGTGAGAAACACAAGGTTCTTAAATATCATGGTAGACTATAGTGGTACATATGAGGAGAAATGGAACTCTTTAATTTGGAAACCCTTAAAGAGGTGTACAAGTTCACAATGAAGATTGAGTAGAAGCATAAAAGAATGAATATCAAGAGTTAACCTTTAAAATTGAAAAGTGAAAAAGAAGGTCAAACACGAGGCCAAAATTGGAAGCAAAAGGAAGGAAAGACTGGGGAGCGATGTGATTATCACAAATCTAGAACTCACTCCAAAGAAGAATGTCGAGCCATCAAGTCCCTAATTTCTGAGTCACAATCCTCAACATCCACTGCTATGCCTCATACAAACCCTGTAATTGAAGAGGTTGAAGAAGAGATTATAGATGCTGATCTCAAAGCTATTGTTGCTTCATCATAGACCCATGAGGAGAGGCTAGATGACAAGAAAAGGTTGTTTCACTTTATGTTATTAGTGAAATGTAAGCCTCTAAATTTCATTCTTGATAGTAGAAGTCAAAAGAATTTAATCTCTCCTAATGTTGTGAAAAGATTAAATATGTCCATAAAGCCTCACCTAAAGCCATATAGTATTGGATGGTTGAGTCCAAGAAGAAACCTATATGTCACTCACCAATGTATTCTCTCGTATGTAATAGAACCTTTCCAAGTTGAGGTATTATGTGATGTGGTCAATCTAGATGTTTGTGATGTAATCTTTGGTTAGCTATTAATGTATGATTGACATGGAATCTATGAATAAAAAACTTGAAGGATCACTCTCACTCTTGGAACATGGTGCTATAGGCTACCATAGGTACCACCTTTTACATCTATCTCTATGATTAGTGCCAAGAAATTTGTTCTCATGTTGGTCAAGACACAAGAATCTAAAAGGGATAACATTGCAGCCCTAACTACACAAACAACACAACAATAGAAGCAAATAAATACCAGCTGAAGAAGTTCATGGCCTTCCATGCACAGACTGATGATTAGATAGAAATGGTTAATAATCAAGCTGTGCACAGTTCCATAAATCACAATCCATTCCAAGTTTGCATCGAGAATCAAATCAAAGTAAAAATAACACACTTGTTGAAAAATCTTGATCCAATGGGGACCATTGCTTCTCAAGGAGGAAGGAATGAACTGGACAATAATTTAGGTGACAATTTAGGTGACGGGTCTACTTCAATTGATGATGAAACTTCTGAGAGCCATATCTTTTGCACCGTAGCTCCAATTGAATCACCGTTTGAACCATTGGAAAGATAATAACAAGGAGAAAAATGTGGGATCAAATCAAGCTTTACTCAATGAATTTTGACACCTAAAAACCCAATAGAAGTGCCCCAAATTTCAATTTTAATGGTGCAGTCTAAAAATATTAAGTTTCAAAAAAATAGTAATTTTTAGAATTCTACATTGTTTTAAATCATGGAAGTCAAAAAAATTAATCTTCATAGAGATTGGTGACCTTCCAAATCCTCCCCCTACCTTTAAAACATGTATAAAAGAAGATGTAACCTGAAATGGAAATTAGACATCTCTTCTCAGAGATAAGCATATGTTTGGGTCTAAAAATTTAATCAATAAAACATCTCTTCTCAAAGATAGTATTATTTGAATTGTCTTGTTCTTATTTATTGAATTATCTTTCAACCAAAGCTTTTGAGTTTTGGATTAGTGGTATCAGAGTAGTTTTTTTTTAGAGTGTATGATCTTGAGGATGAGGTTAGATTATAGGAAGCTTTGATGGAAAATAGAACTAGTAGAATATCCACCTATTCACTCCAAATGACTTCAAATGTTAGACAACACTGAGACATCCAATCCTTTCAAGGAAATGGTGAATGAATCCCTCTAATAGTAGTAAGCACAGATGCTATAAAAATTCAATCAAATTCTCCAAAAAATCTCAATGGAAAATTCTGGCTCCTCATCTATAACCCCACATCCTTTTAGTGCCCCAACACCCTTCATGATTTAGGTGAATTTTGATATCCCTACATTTGAAGGCAAAATCAATGTTGATGTAGTAGAAAATTGGTTGGATCAATTGTCATCTTATTTTTATGTAAGTAAATTCATCGATAAAGAGAAGACTACCTTTTCTCTTTTGAAAGCATCATTGCCTGTCAAAAATTTGTGGGATGTGTACAAAAAGAGATTTAATGCAGATGATAATTGCCTTGAGGAGGAACCTACATAGAATGATTTCATAGAAGTTATATAGGAAGAATAATACCCCAATAAAGCATACGATGATCTATATATAGAGTGGCAACAACTTTGCCAAGGTAAGGAACAATTTGTTCAAGATTATACTGACATTTTTCATTCTCTATCTATGATATTGGGCATCCAAGAAAGTGAGAAACACAAGGTTCTTAAATATAGTGGTGGACTACAGTGGTACATATGGGGAGAAATGGAACTCTTCAATTTGGAAACCCTCAAAGAGGCATACAAGTTCACAGTGAAGATTGAGCTGAAGCATGGAAGAATGAATAGGAAGAGTCAGCCTTCAAAATGGAAAAGTGACAAAGAAGGTCAAACATGAGGCCAAAATTGGAATAAAAAGGAAGTTAATACTAGGAAGTGGTGTGATTATCACAAATCTAGAACTCTCTTCAAATAAGAATGTTGAGCCATCAAGTCCCTACTTTTTGAGTCATAATCCTCAAAATCCACTACTCTACCTCATACAGACCCCACAATTGAAGAGGTTGAAGAAGAGATTATAGATGTTGAGCCCGAAGCCATTATTACTTCATCACAGACCCATGAGGAGAGGCTAAACAACAAGGAAAGTTTGTTTCACTCGAAGTTATGGGTGAAAGGTAAGCCTTTAAATTTCATTCTTGACAGTGGAAGTCAAAATAATTTAATCTATGCTAATGTTGTGAAAATACTAAATCTATCTATAAATCCTCACCCAAAGCTATACAAGATTGGATGGTTGAGTCCAAAGAGAAACCTCTGTGTCACCCACCAATCTCTTCTCTCATATGCAATAAAACCTTTTCAAGATGAGGTATTATGTGATGTGGTCAATCTAGATGTTTATGATGTAATCTTTGGTCAGCCATTCATGTATGATTGACATGGTATCTATGAATAAAGAACTGGAAGGATCACTCTCACTCTTGGAACATGGTGTAATAGGGTACCATAGGTAGCACCTTCTACATCTATCTCTCTGATTAGTGTCAAGAAATTTGTTCCCATGGTGGTCAAGCCACAAGAATCGAAAAGGGTTGATGTTGCAGGCCTAACTAAAAAAACAAAAAAACAACGAAAGCAAATAGATACCAAGCAGAAGAAGTTCACAGCCTTTCATCCATAGACTGATGGTCATCTAGAAATGGTGAACAATCGAGCCCTACATAATTCCATAAATGGCAGTCCATTCTAAGTTTGCATCAGGAATCAAATCAAAGTACAACTAAAAAACTTGATAAAAAATCTTGATGTAATGGGTACCATTTATTTTCAAGGAGGGAGGAATGATCTGAGCAACAATTTAGGTGATGGGTCTACTCCAAATGATGATGAAACTTTTGGGAGCCATAACTTTTACACCATAGCTCCAATTAAGTCACCGTTTGAATCATTGGAAAAATAAGAACAAGGAGAATACCATGAGATGGCATCAATATTTGCTCGATGAATATTTACACCCAAAAATCCAATGGAAGTGACCCAAATTTCAATTTTAGTAGTACAGTCTAAAAATAGTAAGTTTTTAAAAAATAGTAATTCCTCAAAATATGTATTGAAATCATGGAAGTCAAACCAATTCATCTACCTCAAGATTGGTAACTTTCCACATCCTCCCCATACCTTCAAAATATGTATAAATGAAGATGTAACTTGAAATGGAAATCAAAAATATCTTCTTAGAGATAACATTATTTGAATTGTCTTGTTCTTGTTTCTTGAATTATCTCTCAACCAAAGCTTTTGAGTTTTGGATCAATGGTATCAGAGTAGTTTTTTTTTAGAGTGTATGATATTGAGGATGAGGTCATATTATAAGAAACTTTAGTGGAAAATAGAACTAGTAGAATATCCACCTATTCGGTTGAAATGACTTCAAATGGTGGATAACACTGAGACATCTGATCCTTTCAAGGAAATGGTGAATGAATCCCTCCAATAGTAAAAAGCATAGATTCTACAACAATTCATTCAAATTCTCCAACAAATCTCAATGGAAAATTCTAGTTCCTCATCTGTAACCCCACATCCTTTCATTTCCCCAACACCATTCAGGGTTCAGGTGAATTTTGATATCCTTATATTTGAATGCAAAATCAATGTTGATGCAGTATAAAATTAGTTGGATCAATTTTTATCTTATTTTTATATAAATGAATTCACCAATAAAGAGATCACCTTTTCTATTTTGAAAGCATCATTGCCTATCAAAAATTGGTGGGAAGTGTACAAAAAGAGATTCAGTGTAGATGATATTGGCCTTAAGGTGGAACCTACCTAGAATGATTTCATAGAAGCTATAAAGGAAGAATACTACCCCATTAGAGCATATGAAGATCTGTATATAGAGTGGCAACAAGTTTTCCAAGGTAAGGAACAATCTATTTAGGATTACACTGATATTTTTCGTTCTCTATCTGCAAGATTGGGCATCTAAGAAAGTGAGAAACATAAGGTTCTCAAATGTCATGGTGGACTATAATGGTACATACAGGGAGAAATGGAACTCTTTAATTTGGAAAACCTCGAAGAGGTATACATGTTCATAGTGAATATTGAACAAAAGCATGGAAGAATGAATACAAAGAGTTATCTTTCAAAATGGAAAAGTGACAAAGGAGGTCAAACACAAGGCCAAAATTGGAAGTAACAAGAAGGAAAGACTGAGAAGTGGTGTGATTATCACAAATCTAGAACTCACTCCAAAGAAGAATGTCAAGCCATCAAGTCCCTAATTTTTGAGTCACAGTCCTTAAAATCCACTGCTCTAGCTCATATAATCCCTACAATTGATGAGGTTGAAGAAGAGATTATAGATGTTGAGCCTGAAGCCATTATTGCTTCATCATAGACCTATGAGGAGAGGCTAGACAACAAGGAAAGGTTGTTTCACTCTAAGTTATGGGTAAAAGGTAAGCCTCTAAATTTCATTCTTGATAGTGGAAGTCAAAAGAATTTAATCTCTACTAATGTTGTGAAAATCCTAAATCTTTACATAAAGCCTCACCCAAAGCCATACAATAATTGGATGGTTGAGTCCAGGGAGAAACCTCTTTGACACCCATCAATGTCTTCTCTCATATGCAATAAAACCTTTCTAAGATGAGGTATTATGTGATGTGGTCAATCTAGATATTTGTGATGTAGTCATTAGTTAGCGATTCATGTATGATCAACATGGAATCTATGAATCAAGAATTCAAAGGATCACTCTCACTCTTAGAACATGGTGTTATAGGGTACCAGAGGTACCACCTTCTACATTTATCTCTCTGATTAGTGCCAAGAAATTTGTTCTCATGGTGGTCAAGCCACAATAATGAATATGAAGACTAAGTAGAAGCATGGATGAATGAATATGAAGAGTTAGCCTTCAAAATGGAAAAGTGACAAAGAAGGTCAATCATGAGGCCAAAATTGGAAGTAAAAGGAAGGAAAGACTGGGAAGTGGTGTGATTATCAAAAATATAGAACTCACTCTAAAGAAGAATGTTGAGCCATCAAGTCCCTACTTTTTGAGTCACAATCCACAAAATCCACTGCTCTACCTCATATAGACCCTAAAATTGAAGAGGTTTAAGAAGAAATTATAGATTCTGAGCCTGAATCCATTTTTACTTTATCACAAACCCATGAGGAGAGGCTAGACAACAAGGAAAGGTTGTTTCACTCCAAGTTATGGGTGAATGGTAAGCCTCTAAATTGAATTCTTGATAATGGAAGTTAAAAGAATTTAATCTCTATTAATATTGTAAAAATCTTAAGTCTATCCTTAAAGCCTCACCCAAAGTCATACTATATTGGATGGTTGAGCCCAGGGAGAAACCTCTGTGTCACCCACCAATGTCTTCTCTCAGATGCAATAAAACCTTTCCAAGATGAGGTATTATGTGATTTGGTCAATCTAGATGTTTGTGATGTAATCTTTGGTTAGCCATTCATGTATAATCAACATGGAATATATGAATCAAGAACTTGAAACATCACTCTCACTCTTGGAACATGGTTCTATAGGGTACTAGAGGTACCACCTTCTACATCTATCTCTCTTATTAGTGCCAAGAAATTTGTTCTCATGGTGGTCAAGCCACAATAATCTAAAAGGGATGATGTTTCAACCCTAAATACATAAACAACACAATAATAGAAGAAAATAGATACGAAGCTAAAGATGTTCATGGCCTTCCATCCATAGGCTGATGGTCAGATAGACATGGTGAACAATCAAGCCCTGCACAGTTCCATAAATCATAGTCAATTCCAAGTTTGCATTAGGAATAAAATCAAAGTAAAACTATGACACTTGATGAAAAATCTTGACGCAATGTGGAACATTGCTTCTCAAGGAGGGAGCAATGATCTAGGCAACAATTTAGGTGATGGGTCTACCCTAATTGAAGACAAAACTTTTGGGAGCTGTAACTTTTGCATCGTAGCTCTAATTGACTCACTATTTGAACCATTGGAAAGATAAGAACAAGGAGAAAACTATGATATGGAATTAATCTTTTATCAATGAATTTTGAACCCCAAAAACCTAATGGAAGTGCCCTAAATTTGAATTTTAGTAGTGCAGTCTAAAAATAGTAAGTTTCTAAAAAAATAGTAATTCCTCAAATTTGCATTCTTTTAAATCATGAAAGTCTAACCAATTCATCTCCCTTAAGATTGGTGACCTTCCAAATCCTCCCCCCACCTTCAAAAGATGTATAAATAAATATGTAATCCAAAATGGAAATTAGACATCTCTTCTTAGAGATAAGCATATGTTTGGGTCTGCAAATTTGATCAATAAAACATCTCTTCTTAGAGATAGCATTATTTGAATTGTCTTGTTCATGTTTCTTGAATTATCTTTCAACCAAATATTTTAAGTTTTAGATCATTGGTATCAAAGTGGTTTGTATTTAGAGTGTATGATCTTGAGGATGAGGTCAGATTATATTAAGCTTTAGTGGAAAATAGAACCAGCAAAATATCCACCTATTCACTCCAAATGACATCAAATGGTGGACAATACTGAGACATCTAATCCTTTCAAGGAAACGGTGAATGAATCCCTCTAATATCAGAAAGTACAGATGCTATAAAAATTCACTCAAATTCTCTAACAAATCTTAATGGGAAGTTTTGGCTCCTCATCTGCAACCCCAAATCCTTTCAGTGCCCCAACACCCTTCAAGGTTCAGGTGAATTTTCATATCCCTACATTTGAAGGAAAAATCAATGCTAATGTAGTAGAAAATTGGTTGGATCAATTGTCATCTTATTTTTCTATAAATAAATTCACTGATAAAGAGATCACCTTTTCTCTTTTGAAAGCATCATTGCTTGTCAAAAATTGGTGGGAAGTGTACAAAAAGAGATTCAGTGCAGATGCTATTGGCTTTGAGGTGGAACCTACCTGGAATGATTTTAGTGAAGCTATAAAGGAAGAATACTACCCCATTGAAGCATATGATGATCTGTATATAGAGTGGTAACAACTTTGCCAAGGTAAGGAATAATTTGTTCAAGATTACACTGACATTTTTTATTCTCTATCTACGAGATTGGGCATCTAAGAAAGTGAGAAACACAGGGTTCTCAAATATCATAGTGAACTACAATGGTACATATGGGAAGAAATGGAACTCTTCAATTTGGAAACCCTTGGAGAGGCATACAAGTTCATAGTGAAGATTGAGTAGAAGCATGGAAAAATGAATACAAAGAGTCAGCCTTCAAAATGGAAAAGTGACAAATAAGGTCAAACATGAGGCCAAAATTGGAAGCAAAAGGAAGGAAATATTGGGAAGTGGTGTGATTATCACAAATCTAGAACTCACCCTAAAGAAGAGTATTGAGCTATCAAGTCCCTACTTTTTGAGTCATAAACCTCAACATCTACTACTCTACCTCATATAGATCATGAGATTGAAAAGGTTGAAGAAGAGACTATAGCTGCTAAATCCAAATCCATTGTTGCTTCATCATAGACCCACAAGGAGAGGTTAGATGACAAGGATAGGTTGTTTCACTCTAGTTTATGGCTAAAAGGTAAGCCTCTAAATTTCATTCTTGATAGTGAAAGTCAAGAGAATTTAATCTCTGCTAATGTTTTGAAAAGCCTAAATCTATCCATAAAGCCTCACCCAAAGCCATACAATATTGGATGGTCGAGTCCATGGAGAAACCTCCATGTCAACCACCAATGTCTTCTCTCATATGCAATAAAACCTTTCCAAGATGAGGTATTATGTGATATGGTCAATTTAGATGTTTGTGATGTAATCTTTGGTCAGCCATTCATGTATGATCAACATGGAACCTATGAATCAAGAACTCAAAGGATCACTCTTACTCTTGGAACACAATGCTACAAGGTACCAAAGGTACCACCTTCTACATCTGTCTCTCTGATTAGTGCCAAGAAATTTGTTCTCATTGTGGTCAAGCCACAAGAATCCAAAAGGAATGATGTTATATCCCTAACTATACAAACAACACAACAATAGAAGCAAATAGATACAAATCTAAAGAAGTTCATGGCCTTCCATCCATAGATTGATGGTCAGATAGGAATAATCGAACCCTGCACAGTTCTATAAATCACAGTCCAGTCCAAGTTTGCATCAAGAATCAAATCAAAGTAAAACTACCACACTTGATGAAAAATATTGATGTAGTTGGGACCATTGATTCTCAAGGAGGAAGGAATGATCTGGGCAACAATTCAGGTGACAATTTAGGTGATGAGTCTACCCCAATTGATGACGAATCTTTCAGGAGCCATAACTTTTGCACCGTAGCTCTGATTGACTCACCGTTTGAACTGTTGGAAAGCTAATAAAAAGGATAAAACCATGAGATGGAATCAAGCTCTACTAGATTAATTTTTTTTGAAAAAACCCAATGAAAGTTCCCCAAATTTCAATTTTAGTAGTGTAGTCTAAAAATAGTAAGTTTCTAAAAAATAGTAATTCCTTGAATTTTGTATTATTTTAAATCATGGAAGTTGAACCAATTCATCTCCCTAGAGATTGGTGACCTTATACAGCCTCCCCCAAATTTAAAAACATTTATAAATGAGGATATAACCCAAAATGGAAATTAGACATCTCTTCTCAGAGATAATCATATGTTTGGGTTTGCAAATTTGATCAATAAAACATCTCTTCTCAGAGATAACATTATTTGAATTGTCTTTTTCTTATTTCTTGAATTATCTTTCAACAAAATATTTTGAGTTTTGGATTAGTGGTATCATAATGGTTTGTATTTAAAGTGTATGATCTAGACGATGAGGTTAGATTATAGGAAGCTTGGGGGGAAAATAGAACCAGTAGAATATCAACTTATTCACTCCAAACAACTTCAAATGGTGGACAATACCGAGACATCTGATCCTTTCAAAGAAATGGTGAATGAAGCCTTTTAATAGCAACAAGCATAGATGATACAACAATTCACTCAAATTCTCTAACAAATCTCAATGGAAAATTTTGGCTCCTCATCTGTAACCCCACATCCTTTCAGTGCCCCAACACCCTTCAAGATTCAAGCGAATTTTGATATCTCTACATTTGAAGGAAAAATCAATTTTGATGGATTAGAAAATTGGTTGGATCAATTGTCATCTTATTTTTCTATAAATAAATTCCCCAATAAAGAGAAGATCACCTTTTCTTTTTTGAAAGCATAATATCCTATCAAAAATTGGTGGGAAGTGTACAAAAAGAAATTCAATGCAGATGATATTGGCCTTGAGGTTGAACCTACCTAGAATAATTTTATAAAAGCTATAAATGAAGAATACTACCCCTTTAGAGCATGTGACGATCTGTATATAGAGTGGAAACAAGTTTACCAAGGTAAGGAACAATCTATTCAAGATCACACTAACATTTTTCATTCTCTATTTGTGAGATTAGGTATCCAAGAAAGTGAGAAACACAAGGTTCTCAAATATCATGGAAAAAATGTAATCTTTGGTTATCCATTCATGTATTATCAACATGTAATGTATGAATCAAAAACTTAAAGGATCACTCTCACTCTTAGAACACGATGCTACAGGGTACCAGAGGTAGCACCATCTACATCTGTCTCTCTGATTAGTGCCAAGAAATTTGTTCTTGTGGTGGTCTAGCCACAAAAATCCAAAAGGGCTGATGTTTCAACCATGACTACATAAACAACAAAAAAATAGAAGAAATTAGATACCAAGCTTAAAAAGTTCACATCCTTTCATCCATAAACTGATGGTCAGACATAAATGGTGAAAAATTGAGTACTGCATAGTTCCATAAATCACAGTCCATTCTAAGTTTGCATCGAGAATAAAATAAAAGTACAACTACCACACTTGATGAAAAATATGGATACAATGGGGACCATTACTTCTCAAGGAGGGAGGAATGATCTAGGCAAAAATTCAAGCAACAATTCAGGTGACGGGTCTACCCCAATTTATGATGGAACTTCTGGGAGCCATAAATTTTACACCATATCTCTAATTGACTCACCATTTGAACTGTTGGAAAGCTAAGAACAAGGAGAACACCATGAGATGGAATCAAGATTTTCTCAGTGAAGTTTGACCCTTGAAAACCCAATGGAAGTACCCCAAATTTCAATTTTAGTACTGTAGTCTAAAAATAGGAAGTTTCTAAAAAAAAGTAATTCCTCAAATTCTATATTGTTTTAAATCGTGGAAGTTGAACCAATTCATCTCCCTCAAGATTGGTGACCTTCCACATCCTCCCCCCCACCTTAAAAACATGTATAAATGAATATGTAACTTGAAATGGAAATCAGACATCTCTTCTTAGAGATAAACATATGTTTGGGTCTGGAAATTTGATCAATAAAACATCTCTTCTCAGAGATAACATTATTTGAATTATCTTGTTCTTGTTTCCTGAATTATCTTTCAACCAAAGCTTTTGAGTTTTGGATCATCATGAGAGGTTATCTATGCATACAGGGTAATACCCTAAATTAAGATTCTTTGATGTAATTTTAGGCACCTACATCTAATGTGCAGATGAATTTAGGATGTTTAATGATTTTTAGGCTTAATTTGAATAGTTTGGTAGAAATTAATTTTATGTTCCTTTAGATATAGACATGGTTAAAAAGGAGTGTCTACATTTATAACCTATTTGTGTAGGAATTACAAGACACAAGTATAGTAATGTATTCTCAATGAAGGAAATAAAATTATGTTAAAAAATTAATGTTTGAAAAGTGATGTGTTGATAACTATAAGTTGTTAAGAGCCAAAAGTCACACATTGATGCCCCAGAGGGTGATTGATGAACCCTAGATGCCCCTTCAAGGGATCGGGTGTAAAATTGTGTCATTGAATGGGACCTTGAAAATAGAAAAATGACATTATCTATTATTAATTAAGGTCAAAATAATTATTTTCCCAAAAGTAGGTATAATCATTGACATAGTGAAGGTTACCTAGTAGGGTGGATGTAAGCATGATAAAATTCTACTTTGCCCTATTAGGGTAGATTCAATGAATGATTGGCATAAATAATTTGTCTCATTATGGAAAATTTGTCAAGGGATCTCATGTAATGAACTTGTAGAGAAAAATACTCTGTTTTTTGTTTTAAGTTTCAGTTGTGCACTCCATTTTTTGACCCTACGTGTTTTAGATTTGAGGCAGTGAGGGTTTTGACACAAAGTGCAGGTGTAGGTTTTCATTTTGTCTAAGTTTTGTCTAAGTCTCAAAGTTGTGTTAAACATGCCAAGTGTCATTAGTCAAGACACATTATAATTTCTATAAGTTGCATGGAACATGCCTAATGTCTTGTTATATACTCAGGGAGCTCGACAAGTGTCAGCATCCGCATTTCAATTTATTATAAGTTTCAAAATCTTCTTTCAATAATCTTCTCTCAGAGTCCCACAGAGGGCACCAAGTGGCAACTGTAGAAGGTTTTAATATGTTTCTCTAAATGTAGTAGAAAGTGATACGTATCCCTTGTTAAAGCTTAGTGGTGATTTCCAAGTGTCAACATCCATAGTTTCTTCCTTTTGTTTTGTTATTGAGTAAGCATTGTGGTGGGCCCTAGGTGAGTTGCTAAATTAAGTGGAACACACCAAGTGTCATCATCTATGTGAATCTAAATGAGTCCCAAGTGTTTCTATAGTGTTTTTAAAGCTCAATGGAAGCTGCCATGTGTCATCTTCTGCAAGGCTCTCAAAACGTATCTAAAGCTTCTATAGACAAGTAGATGTTGCCAAGTGTCCTCGCCTATTTCAAAGTGGAAAGTGCCATGTGTTTCTATTTCAGCCAACAAACTTGCAGGAAGCTAACCATTTTAGATCTAAAAGATATCTTCTGTTAGACACTTCCAGTTAAGTTTTAATTTAGTTAGACCATTGATATTTGATCATTCAGATGATCTTAAGCTAGTCTTATGCTATAAATATGGGTTGAGATCACAAAGCAAAAAGGAGAAAAGAAAAAGAGAGGAAAGGGAGAGAATTTTTTGTAGATAGATTATTGTCAGAGATTTATAAGAAATTTAGGGGACTTTCTTGTGGCCAGTAATATCATTTGCCTTTTTTATGTTTTCTTAATTCAAAAAGTTTGCATAACTGTGCATGTATCAGTGCCTTTTATATGACTGTAAAATTAATAAGAAGACCGAGTTCTGTGCCTTTGCTAATAATTTTTGTGTTATTGCAAAATCATCTAAGTTGTGAGCCTTTCATTCTATTTGTTTTCATCTTTTACATTGATCATGCATTATTTGCTCTTTAATGTAATTGAATCCAAAAGATAGCTTCACTGTGATTAGTATTAAGGAATGAATCATACTCAGGCACATCGCCATAGTTGAATTTTCTTTCATTGCATTGGTGATTCCTTTTAATTTTTATCCCTTTTTCCCATAATACATTTGAGATAAAGAAGAGCCAGCTTCTTTAAAATTTGGAGGTCATTTCAGGTTGCAAATCCCACATTCTTGAAACTTCCCATTGTTGGTGTTGGAAATAGCATAATTTTAAGCATCAACAGTTTTTGGCATGCCCAGTGGGACAATAACTTGAAGTTTCTTTCAAGACTGTATGAACCAGAGAGCTATAAGGAGTTAGAGCTATGGACCAGTAACAAGAGCTCAATCTACTATGAACCCAAGTATTATTTTACCACCATTGATAACTAATTCAAGAATAACTGTCAATCAATTTACACCAAGTGCAAACATGGGAGCACCTATAGCCCTAAGGAATTATGTAAATTAGAACACTGGCAATGCTCTGATTCTCCCACTACCACTAGCCACTTGGGATCCTATTCTAGTAAATGCCCTAAAAGCTCTACCCAAATTTAGTGGGGAAGATTTTAAAACATGTGAAGAACATCTACATGATGTGTCTGATGTCTATGCAATACATGTGATCACACAATAGAAAGTTGCTATAAGATTGTTAGTATCTTCTTTTAAGGGGAAGGCTCTAGACTGGTACAAATATTTGACCC
Source organism: Torreya grandis (assembly GCA_037957365.1). Classification (NCBI taxonomy): domain Eukaryota; kingdom Viridiplantae; phylum Streptophyta; class Pinopsida; order Cupressales; family Taxaceae; genus Torreya; species Torreya grandis. Next base: position 1,569,670 of record JARHVA010001995.1, read on the forward strand.
CAAATACAATATCTACATGGGATTAGATTGGAGATGCTTTCTTTACAAGATTTGAAGAAAAGGGTGATAAATGTTTGTTGTTGCAACAATTGATTACTATCAAAAAGGCACCACAAGAATCAATGACTGATTTCAATTCAAGATTTCAAAAGACTTACGAAAAAACTCTTACCACAACAAGACCATTACTAGGTATGGCTATATTATTTTATCTTAAAGCCTTAAATTCAGATATATCAGTAATGATTCAGTCACTTGGAGGTTAGACTCTACCAAAAGCCTATGACTATGCAATCAGAGCTAAAAATAACTTAATAGATGCTAGAAAGTTGCCCCCAAGGCCTCCCATGCCCATGTTTCTAGAGATTACCTTACCTTTGCCTCAAGAAGCCCCTAATCCCATAGCCCCACCTGTGTCTATGTATACATTTCCTCAACAACCTGCTAAATTAGCTATTCCTGTCCAGTCATTTGAGATGAATGATGTCAAGAACATCTTAAGGACATTTTCTAATGAGATAATTAACCTAAAAAGATAGTATAATCCTTATCATAGACCCCAATATCAAGGCTACCAAGGAAATAGATCTCCACCACAACCAAATCAGTATCAGGGTCCTCAAAGGCAAACTAACCCTCAACCATTGAACTAATTAGTTACAGTCCCTACACCCTCACAAACTGTTCCCCCTAATCCAAATAGGGAGATTATTCTAGGGTAGAATAATTATGCAAATGGCACCAATGCCTGGTGTTTCCCTTGTAATAATGCTTATATGCCTAGAGATTGTCCCAAGGATAATCTACAACAAAAGATAAAAGAGAAAAGAAGAAGGGATGGACAATTTGCAAATCTTTCTAAAACTCAACCCTACCAATCCCTTGGTATGCAAAATTTAGTCTTGGTGGCTTAGATGCAAGGGATGTACTTATAACAAGAATAAGAATTAGCCCCTGAACATTTTTTATTTTCATGGGTTGAAGATTAAGAGTCGGTATTCTTAAATGAAGCTTCTACTTCCAAGAATCTATTGGTACAATCAAATTACTCACCAGAGCCAAGAGAAGGATGATGGAATAGCTTGAAGTTGCAAATAATGAAATTATGGGGATTCCTCCATTTCAAGGTCATCAAAACATAGCTGCTAGAAAAGAAATACCTCAGCCACTACAAAACCAAGTAATTTTTGGACAAGTTCAAGAAAAATCAAGATACCCTTATTATCCAAGAACCCAAACACTAGGACCATTGAATGTGGTGGATCAGCTGAAGAGGACCCCAACACATGTGTCAATATGGGACATGTTAGCTATTCTTGAGCAAAATACACTGTTGTGAGAAGCTCTATAGGGCCAAGTAGTGCCTAAACATACTGGTACCAAAGGAGGACCTGTTGATAAGGAAAAGCTCAAAGACACAGTTCTTCTGCAAACAATAGCCATTTTAAACAATGCACCAGAGGTAAGCAAATCCAAACCAGAGCCCTTCTATTTGACTTTGATAGTTGGAAAGAAACTAATACATAATGCAATGATAGACTCAGGGGCTAGTACTACAATAATTTCTAAACAAATAGTAGATGCTTTACAAATAAAGTATGAGCTACTTACTAGAGGAGTTATGCAGCTGGATGGGAAATCGGTGCAAATAATAAGGAAAATTAAACAACTCCCATTGAAATTATATACTTTCCCTAATATAATTGTTAATCAAGATGTGGTAGTCATAGATATACCCCTTGTATTTGGCCTATGTTTATCCTAAGATTTCATAGCCAAGATAGGAGGTTATGTGTCACTTGATTGGTCTCACCTCATCCTAAGAACCGAATATGGTACAAAAATGAAAATACTATCTGAGTCTCTATTTAAGAATCACATCACCAATAAACCAACCCCAAAATTAGAGGCAACTCATGCTATGCTGAATAAGGAAGAAAGGGTCTTTGTTGAAGAGTTAGGTGACTGGACTAAACATGACCAAGAGGATGAAAATATCCAATTATTAACTATGATGCAAAGTGACCCATATGGGAATTATGACTCTACTAGTCTGGGCACTTATGTCATATTTGATGAAGACCATGAAATCCTAAATGTTTTAAGGTAAGAAATGCCAAATACTCAAGAATCTAAAAAAGACTTAGAAATTTGGACCTTAAATTTTGATGGGGCTAGAAGTAAAAATGGTGCTGGAGTAGGAATTTGTCTTGTTGCTCCAAATGATGAAATTTTTTTAAGAGCTATAAATTTCCAATTTAAATTTACTAATAATGATACTGAATATGAATCCTTAGAACATTGGCTCATGTTAGCCAAGAAAAAGGGAGTAAAGAATATGATAATAAAAGGAGATTTAGAACTAGTGGTGAAACAAATTAGAGAAAAGGCAATAGCCAAAAATGTAAGGATGAGATCCTATAGACATAGAATTTGGGACTTAATAGATGATTTTGAAGCTTTCAATATTGAAGTAGTTCCTAGAACCCAAAATTATGAAATAGATAGGATGGCATAGATTGGCTCATAGTTTGACCCAGCAACTGATCTATTAGTCAACAATGAGTTAGTCAAAGTTATAGTAAGGCCAACTATCTTAGACAATGATGAAAATTGGCAAGTCTTTGAAAATGATTTTTAGGTACTCTCATTTTTTCAACAGTCAGGGGAATTTGCTGATCAATTGCAACCCAAAATTGAAGAAGCATATGGAGACCAAATTATTCAATTAAAGACCAATAAGCTTCCCAATGGCTTGATTACTTTAGAAAACCTATTTAATCCAGAAGATGTAAGCCTAGAGAAGAAAATGTTTCAAGAAAATAAAATAAATTATTCTGAGATATAAGTGAGTGAAGGGAGAAAACTAAAGATTGGAAATTCCACAACCCAAGAGGAAAGGGAAAGACTAATTGACTTGTGTGAAAGATATGACAGAGTAATAGCATGGACCTATGAAGACCTTCATGGCTATAACAAAGACATCATTCAACACACCATAGAACTGATTGAAGGATCTAAGCAAGTCAGACAGAAGTAGAGGCCAGTGAATCTAATGATTGAACCTCTAATGGTGGATGAGTTACAGAAACTCTTAGAATCTAAAACAATTTTTCCAATCAAACACTCAACTTGGGTATCCAATCTAGTACCAATAAAAAAAAAGAATGGTGACATAAGGCTCTATGTGGATTTCAAAGACCTAAATAGAGCATCTCTAAAAGATCACTATCCCTAGCCCTCTATGGAACAAATTTTACAGACTGTGGCTAGATCAGAGAGATTTTCCTTGCTAGATGGTTTCTCTTGATACAATCAGATTTGGTTGGCTGATGAAGATCAACATAAGATTGCATTTACTACCAAATGGGGAACATTTGCATATGCCATTTTGCCTATCATATGGTGGATCCACTTTTTAAAGAGCAATGGATGTAGCATTTGGAGAACTCATAAATAAAATCATTTTGATTTATCTTGATGATCTCACTATTTTTTCAAGGAATGTTGTTGATCATTTTGATCATCTAGAATCTATTTTTAAGAAGTGTTAAGAGTTTGGAATATCCCTGAATCCCAAGAAGTGTATCTTTGTAGTACCTCAAGGAAAATTACTAGGACATATAGTATCCAAAGAAGGAGTCTCTATAGATCCAGAGAGAGTCACAACCATAATGAACTTGTCCCTGCCAGTAAATAAGAAAGTAGTTCAATCCTTTTTGGGAAATATTAATTTTGTCAGTCAGTTCATATCAGACTTTGTATGCCTAATGAGACTAGTGACACTCTTGTTGAAGAAAGATCTAGTGTTTAAGTGGACTATACAAGGAAGACAAGATTTTGAGGAGGTCAAGAAAGCAATTTCAATAGACCCAATACTTAGTAACCCAGACTTCTCTAAGTCTTTTATAATGTATGTTTATGGAGGAGAGTTCAGTGTTACTGCTATCCTAACATAGAAAGATGATCAATAAGAGAGAGAACATGCAATAGCATTTTTCTCAAGGACTCTTAGGGAGTATGAATCTAGATACAACTTTGTGGAGAAACATGCATATGCTATGGTAAAATCCCTTAATAAATTTAGGCATATGGTATCAGGAAATAAGATTTTGATACTTGTGGCTCATCCTAGTGTTAGAGAATACATTATGGAAGGTGAAATTACTAAAAAAAGAGCAAACTAGATAACAAAGATCATTGAGTATGATGTAGAGGTCAGACTCACTAAGCTAGTCAGAGGTAGGGGGTTGTGCCAATACATGGCTCAAGATATGGAAAAGATGATAACTAAAGAAATAGGAAAGGAAAATGTATTGAGGATACAAGAAATTGATTAGAACTCCTGGGTCACAAATATAATCCATTTTATGAAACATAGGATTTTCCTAAAAGATCTCTCTCAGGAAAAGAGGAGATACTTTAGGCAGCAAGGGGTTGATTTTTTTAATTGACCAAGTTATTTTCAGAAGAAATACTAATGGCATACTTTTAAGATGCATAGAGAAAGATGAGGCTCAAAAAATACTACATGAAATGCACCATAGAGTCTTAGGTGGACATTTTTAAACAAGAACCACCTCTATAAAGATAAGTTAGGTAGGCTATTTCTAGCCCACTTTATTTACAGACTATTATCAACTGGTCAAAAAGTGCCAATCTTGTTAGTATTATGTAGGGAAGAGAAGGAATGCAACAATGCCCCTTAGTCCTATAATTGTTGATGAACCCTTTGCTCAATGGGGTCTTGACTTCATTGGAATGATCAATCTAGTGTTGAGTATGGGACACAAATAGATTCTAACTACCACAAATTATTTTACTAGATGGAGTGAGGTAGTGCCACTCAAAGAAGCAATAGAAAAGGTGATCCTAGACTTTCTGGGGGATATCACTACTTGCTTTGGGCCTCCTCATACCATAATTTTAGATAATGCTAAGGCATTTTTAGGGGAAAAAATATCTAACTTTATACTAAAGTATGGAATATATATAAAACTTCCTCAAATTATTACCCTTAGGGTAATGGTTTGGCAGAATCAGCCAAGAACCTGATTAAACTTATTAAGAGAATAGGGGCTGATCATCACAAAGAGTGGCATACAATGCTTAATATGGCACTTTGGGATGATAGAATTATGCCTAAACAAGTGATAAAGATATCCCCATATGAATTGGTCTATGGTAAGCCTATTGTGATGCCCTTGAGCTTAGAGATTCTTGCTCTCCAGTTATTAAAACAAATTGAAATTGAGGAGAATGGCCCCATGCAGGTCAGACTTGCTGAGCTGCTAGAAGTTCAAGAAAAGAGGGATAAAACACATGAATCATTAATGAAACATTAGAAAATAATCAAAGACTACTTTGATAAGAAGACTTCAAACTCCCATTTTGAAGTAGGCTCAGTTGTTTTGAAATGGGATTCGAGAGCTGCCAAGCTGGGTTGACACAATAAATTTAAGGCATTGTGGACTGGCCCCTATAAGATTCATACATGTAAACAACAAAATTAATTTGAGCTTGAAATGATGGAGGGTGGACCTGAAGAGATTCTTATGAATGAGATCTACCTAAACCATTTCATTTAAGCAGTATCTCCCATGTATTATAGTTAGATAGTTTCCCTTTTTTTGTTGCTCTATTTTCCCATGTTTTTTTATTTTCCCACTCTTTCTTTTAATAAGTGTTCTATGAACATGTGGTCGTGGCTCAAAGTCTTTTCAATTTTTTTAAAACTCTCACATTCACTAAATCTCTCTCAAATCCCCAAAATTACCCAAGGTGGAGACTTCAGTCTAGTCCACTCTGTCCACTGTCTCTTTGAGAGTGTCTGATTCTCAAATGCTGTTGAAAAAGCTATATGGCACAATTGATGAAATGTTGTCAGTAGCATGGATTAGTGATAGAATGATTGCAGAAAAAAGGGTGAACAAAGTTCTTAGTTGTAACTCCACAGCAATTAATTACAAAGAGCTCCTAGATGTGGTAAAAGAGGGAGTAAAAGACATGAAGAAGGATATTAAAGATCTGGTGTAATTGGGTCTTCCCTCCCCTTTTCTTGATATCAGCAATGTGTTAATGGTTGATGAGATTAAGCCTTTATTGTTAGATAAACAAAATGATCAGTTAGTTTTCTAGGGTTTAATAGATGCTTCATCAGTGCTAGAAGTGGAAGCTATCTTGATCCCTATGGCCCAACTTGATTTCCAATTGAAGACTATAGTTCATGTTTTATAGAGTTTTTCACACAAGGACATCATCAACCTTGATTTAGCCTTCTAGGATTTGCAAAAAAAAATAGGGACCATCTGATGCTGAATGGTCTATTTATCAGATGACATTACAAAATTTGTGATTTTCACCACATTTTTTATATATTCTATGGATTCTTTTTGAGTAGGCTCAAAAGTCCTTAGGTTGCCAAGAACTGTAGAGTAAAATACTCTACATTTTGTTTTAAGTTTCAGTTGTGTGCTCTAGTTTTTGACCCTACATGTTTTAGTTTCGAGGTAGTGAGGGTTTTGACACATAGCACAGGCACAGGTTTTAATTTTGCCGAAGTTTTGTCTAAGTCTCAAAGTCATGCAGAACATGCCAAATGTCATCAGCTAAGACATATTATAATTTCTATAAGTTACACAAAACATGCCACGTGTCTTGTTATATACTTGAAGAGCTCGATAATTATTGGCATTCATATTTCAATTTCTTATAAGTTTTAAAATCTTCTTTTAATAATCTTCTCTCAGAGTCTCGTGGAGGGAGCCAAGTGGAAACTAGAGAAGGTTTTAATATATTTATCTAAATGCAGTGGAAAGTGCCACATGTCCCTTGTTAAAGCTTAGTGGAGGCTGCCAAGTGTCAACATCTATAGTTTCTTCCTTTTGTTTCATTATTGAGTGAGGACTATGGTGGGCCTTGGGTGAGTTACTAAAGTAAGCAGAGTGTACCAAGTGTCATCATTCATGTGAATCTAAATGAGTCCCAAATGTTTCTATAGTGTTTCTAAAGCTTAGCAGAAGCCACCATGTGTCATCTTCTATAGGAATCTCAAAAAGTATCTAAAGCTTCTATAGACAAGTAGATGCTAATAAGTTTCCTCACCTGTTTCACAACAAAAAGTGCCACGTGTATCTATTTTAGCCAACAAACTTGCAGGAAGTTAACAATTTTAGATCTAAAAGATATCTTCTATCATACACTTTTAGTTAAGTTTTAATTCAGTTAGACCATTGAGATTTGATCGTTCATATGATCTTAAGCCAGTCCTATGCTATAACTATGGGTTGAGATCACAAAGAAAAAAGGATTAAAGAAAAGGAGAGGAAAGGGAGAGAATTTTCTATAGATAGATTATTATCAAAGATTTATAAGAAGTTTAGGAGACTTTCTTATTATGGCTAGTAATATCATTTGCTTTGTTCTATTTTCTTAATTCAAAAAGTTTGTATAACTATGCATGTATCAGTGACTTTTATGTGATTGGAAAATTAATAAGAAGACTGAGTTTTGTGCCTTTGCTATTTTTTTGTGTTATTGCAAAATCATCTAAGTTGTGAGCCTTTGATTCTATTTATTTTCATCTTTTACATTAATCATGCATTGTTTGCTCTTTAATGTAATTGAATCCTAAAGATAAGTTCACTATGCTTAGTATTAAGGAATGAATCATACTCAAGTGCATCACCATAGTTAAATTTTATTTCATTGCATTGGAGATTCCTTTTAATTCTTATCCCTTTTTCCCAAAATACATTTGAGATAAAGCAGAGCTAGCTTCTTTAAAATCTAGAGGTCATTTCAAGTCGCAAGTCCCACATTCTTGAAACTTCCCATTGCTGGTGTTGGAAATAGCACAATTTTAAGCATCAACAATGCTTAAATTTGCAATATTTCCAACACCAACATGTGAAGTCTTAGGAATGTGGGACTTGTGACCTAAAATGACCTCTAGATTTTAAAGAAGCTGGCTCTTCTTTATGTCAAATGTATTATGGGAAAAGGGGATAAAAATTAAATAGAATCACCAATGAAATGATATAAAATTTAAATATGGCAATGCACCTGAGTATGATTCATTCCTTAATACTAAGCACAGTGAAGCTATCTTTATGATTCAATTACATTAAAGAGAAAACAATGTATGATCAATGTAAAAGATGAAAAAAAATAGAATCAAAGGCTCACAACTTAGATGATTTTGCAATAACATAGAAAATATCAATGAAGGCATAGAACTCAATATTATAAATTTTCTAGTCACATAAAAGGCACTGATACATGCACAGTTATACAAACTTTCTGAATTAAGAAAATAGAACAAAGGCAAATGATACTCTTGGCCACAGCAAGAAAGTCTCAAAAACTTTTTGTAAATCTTTGATAACAAACTATATGTATAAAATTCTCTCCCTCTCCTTTTTCCCCCTTCTTCTTTGTGATCTCAACCCATATTTATAGCATGAGACTAGCTTAAGATCATCCAAACGATCAAATCTCAACAGTCTAACTGAATTAAAACTTAACTGGAAGTGTCTAATAGAAGATATCTTTTAGATCTAAAATGGTTAGCTTCCTGCAAGTTTGTTGGATGAAATAGATACACATGGCACTTTTTTCTATGAAACAAGTGAGCACACTTGGTAGCATCTGCTTGTCTATAGAAGCTTTAGATACTTTTTGAGAGTCCTGTAAAAGATGACATGTGGCAGTCTCTATTGAGCTTTAGCTACACTATTAGAAACATTTGGGACTCATTTTAGATTCACACAAATGATGAAACTTGGCATGCTCTGCTTACTTTAGAAACTCACCCAAGGCCCACCACAGTCCTTACTCAATAATGAAACAAAAGGATGAAACTGTAGATGTTGACACTTGGCAGTCTCTGCCGAGCTTTAACAAGGGACATGTAGCACTTTCTACTACATTTAGAGAAACATATTAAATCCTTCCACAATTGCCACTTGGTGCCCTCTGTAGGACTCTAAGAGAATCTTATTGAAATAATCTTTTGAAACTTATAAGAAACTAAAACATGGATGCTAACACTTGTCGAGCTCCCCAGGTATATAACAGAACATGTGGCATGTTTCGTGCAACTTATAGAAATTATAATGTGTCTCAACTAATGACACTTGGCATGTTCCATGTGACTTAAAGACTTAGACAAAACTTAGGCAAAATAAAAACCTACACCCATGCTCTGTGTTAAAACCCTCACTGCCTCGAAACTGAAATGTGTAGGGTTAAAAATTGGAGTGCACAACTAAAACTTAAAACAAAATGTAGAGTATTTCATTCTACAGTTCTTGGCAACCCCTAGGGCTTTTGAGCTTGCTCAAAAAGAAACCACAGAATATATTAAAAAATGTGGTGAAAATCACAAATTCTATAAGGCCATCTGATAAATAGACCATTCAGCATCATATAGTCCCTATTTATTTTGCAAATCCTAGAATGCTAAATCAAGGTTGATGATGTCCTTGTGCAAAAAAATCTGCAAAACATGAACTATAGTCTTCAATTAGAAATCAAGCTAGGCCCTAGGGATCAAGACAACTTCCACTTCTGGCACTGATGAAGCATCTATTAAACCCTAGAAAACTAACTGATCATTTTGTCTGGCTAACAACAAAGGCTTGGTCTCATCAAAGGAAGACCCAATTACACTAGATCTTCAATATGATTCTTCGTGTCTTTTACTCCCTCTTTTACCACATCTAGGACCTCTTTGCAATTAATTGCTATGGAGTTACAACTGATAACTTTGTTCACCCTTTTTGCAACAATCATTCTGTCACTAATCCCTGCTGCTGATAATGTTTCATCTGTTTTGTCATATAGCTTTTTCAGCTGCATTTGAGAATCAAACATTCTCAAAGAGATAGTGGACAGAGTGGCCTAGACTGAAGTCTCCACCTTTTTGCACAATTTCTTTGCATTTAGTAGGAAAGTTAGAGATGGTCTTAGCTATTTAATCTCCTTAGAGAAGGGATCAGGTGTAGAATAGTGTCATTTAGTTGGACCTTGAGAATAGAAAAATGACATTATCTATTATTAATTAAGGTCAAAATAATTATTTTCCCAAAAGCAATTATAATCATTGACATAGTGAAGGTTACCTAGTAGGGTGGATGTAAGCATGATAAAATTATACTTTGCCCTATTAGGGTAGATTCAATGAATGATTGGCATAAATAATTTTTCTCATTATGGATATCATGTAATGAACCCATAAACATGGATTCATGGTGAGTTGACACATAGGATAGGTATGAATTTGGGATACCTACTAGTACAAAGATACACATCCTAACTAGTAGTGATTACTATTCATTTATGATTTTGTTACTATGTTTGGGTAGTTCTATTGGGAAAAAGAGGAAAAACCACTAGAACCATTGCTTAATAGATCATTTGGACTGATCTTTTCTATAACATGTGACATTAGGCATCATAGTTATAAACAAACCATAATAAAAATGTGTGTCATATTTATGAAAAAACTTAATTTAAATTCAAATATAATCAGCTTAGGCATAATATATGATCAATAAAATCCCAAGTGAAAAGATAATGTGATAGACTAAATTTAAGATTAAATACAAATAGTCACAACTTAAGTACAAGATAGAACAAATCAAGACTCAAGTGTAAACATAATGTAATAAACCTATGATAATTGAGGGGAGGGGAGGCATAAAAAAACAATATTAATTCAAAAAGTAAATAACTCAGCCCAAGTTATAATAAAGGCTCAAGTGTAAACTAATTATCATTAGGCATATAACACTTAAAATGAATAAACAAGTTGATCTAAGGAACTTGAAACAAATAACTACTCTACGATAAAAGAAACAAAAAATAATACATAAAAGCATTGAAATAAATACTTATTGACACCATTCATTAATGTGTAATAGAAGTGTTATGCTTAGTAAAAGGTTTCTCCTAGGTTTTAGGGAACAAAAACATAGGTATGATGGAATGAGAAGGGGGAGTGGAAGAATAAAAAAGGGGTGGTTGAGTTGACTCCAAATGCACTAGGAAAGTGGATGTTGCCTACATAGTCCCATGTACACGATTTCTAACATGGAATTTAGTCCAAATGTAGTTCTTCTAGGAATTGAGAAGAGAAGAAACTTGATGACAAGTAAAAGAGATTTATTATAGAGGAAAGTAGGAATATGCCCACAAAATGGTGAGAGTGTGAAACAAATGGTTGACACTCATGATTGTGATAACATTAGGCATAAAATTTCTGAAATTACAAGATCATGATTTAGGATAAAACCACACTTAAAAGGCAAAGTTGAGTGTTCATAAATTAAATATGTTAATAATTTGTAGTGTTCACTCTATCTAAAGCTTAAAACAAGAATAAGCTTGAAAAATGGTGAGAGTGTAAGATAATATGACTCATAAAATGGTGAGAGTTTTTTGAGACAAACCTATAAGAAGAATGATCCATAAAACCGGTAAATGAAATCAATTATTAAGATTGGATGAGCTGACTCAGAATGCCCTATACATTTAAGCATTGCCTGCATAATCTATATGGGCCTCAAGATAATGTAGTTATCCCAAAATTAGAAGGGCACATGGTCAAAAAATGGAATTGTCAAATAGAAATGGTCATGATGTGACCCATGTGAAAGCCTTAGTCATATTTGGTGACTATGAGATGCACATCTAAAGTAGCATGGATACAAGATGAATGGCCTAATGTTAGAGGCTTATGAAGGATTTTTTTAATCATATTTCCATATTTTTTGGATTTTTAGGCATCTCAACTCGATGGATAATTATGAGATACATAATGTGTTGACTCAAAAAATGGTGAGAGTGTTTCTTAAGAATGATTGTAAAATGGTGAGAATGTGGTTTAAATTTATTGTAAAATAATGAGAGGGTGGCTTAAATTGTTCACAAAATGGTGAGAGCATTGATAAAGTTACTCATAAAATGGCGAGAGTGTGGCTTATATTGATCATAAAATAATGATAGCATGGATTAGATTACTCATAAATTAATGAGATTGTGGCTTAGATTACTCATAAAATGGTGAGTGTGTGGCTTAAATTACTCGTAAAATGGAGAGAGCATTGCTTAGGTTGAAAAAAATGGTGAGAATGTACCTTAAATTTCTCTTAAATTGGATATATCATGGATTAGATTACTCATAAAATGGAGAAAGTGTGTCTTAGATTGCTCATAAAAAAGTGAAAGTGTGACTTAAATTACTCACAAAATGGTGAGAGCATTGTTTAGGTTGTTCATAAAATGGTGAGAGCATGGTTTAGATTTATTTTAAAATATAAAGAGCCTAAATTGTATTGTTTATAAAATGATGAGAGCATGGCTTATATTTCTCAAAATGGTGAGAGCGTGGGGATAAAGATGGTCGAGATAACCTCTGACAACATTGATCACTACATATATAGTCCAAATAGACCTCTACCCACTATATTTCACCCTAAACAAGGAATATGAATAATTAACAAGTTCATGAATAGGAAAATGGCATAATGTTGTAATGGTATAGCAAGGTATAATGATATAGGATTGGTAAAAGTTAAGGATGCAATTTCCAAGCCCATTGTCATAATGCTAAAAAAGATGATCACTTTAAAGAATGCAATCAATAGTCTCTAACCTAAATCACCTAGTGATAACTACATCTAAATCTAACCACTAATGTTGTTTGAAGTATGAAAAGAGTGTAACCATGCTCAAAAGAGGAATGAGAGACTAAAATGAAAATAGGAAAGGAACATGGTATGATATAGTATCAAATTGAATGGTCATGACATAAAGGAAGTTATCCTCTTAAACAATACTTTAGGTCACTCAAGTTAAAAAGTGCTTGAGGTATATTATGGTCATTGGTTTTTAAAGTTCATATCCTTTTAGCATAGCCAACTTGTATGCCCTAGATATATAGTTAATGATAATTAATTAAGGTCCTCTAGTTAGGCTTAAACTTGCCTTTTTTATTGCATTCAACATTGGTGTTTTTTTAGTTTTTTTAGGTATAAGATTTCCATATTTTAATTCTATATGCTAGACTTTCTTGTTATATTGACCACATAGTCGGTTTTGGTATGGTTGAAAGCTAGTCAAGGTTTCCTTGTAATTTTCATCTAGTAATTATAAATCTTTCAAGAGAACTACTCTATAATCCTCATATTCAAAGATGTTATTCATTAAAATGTGTAGAGAAGTAAACTTGACTTAGACAAGAATAATGGCCTCAATAGCATTAATTAATGAAGAAGGTGTGTCTCCTATCGGAGTGCATAAATTGGTTTAAAAATCATAGATGGCACATAAGAGTTGCAAGTTCCAATCGTGACCAACATCATTGACACTATTCTTGAGGATTTTGATAGTGGTTTTGTTATATGCCTTTGTTTAGCCATTGTCATACATGTAATATTATGTGGAAAAGTGTTGGGTAATATTACATTCAACACAAAGGGATTTTCCATCCTTATTATTTAATGAACCACCATTATTAGATATAATGTCAGAGGGGATACCATAATGTAAAATGAAGTGATTGAAAATGAAAATGAAAATTTGTTTACTTATCACATAAGTTAGAGAAATGTCTTAGACCTACTTAGTGAAGTATTTGGTGGTAGTAAGGATATGTTTTTTGCCATATGAGGAGGTAGAGATGATATTTTTGATGAGGTCAAGTCCTCACATTAAAAATGGCCAAGGCATGATTAGTGGTTTGAGTGTTTGAGTTGGAGCATGTATCAAATTGGCATGCTTATGACATTGTTTACACATTTTACCATAAGTAATTGCATTTTATTCAAAGCTTATCCAATAATAACCCATACATAGTAAAATTTTGGCAAGGATGGACCCACTATTATGGGTCCCACAAACCCATTCATGAACTTCCCTCAATGCTAGTCCATAATATATCAAGGCTAAATAATGAAGCATAGTTCCATCAAAGATTTTATGAAAGAGTGTAGGTCTAAGTAAGGTATAATAAGAGGCTTGGTGAATGAAGGATTTTTTTAAGAGATAGGTTAGGTGGAATGATTTGGTCATGAAGGTAACTACATAGTTTAGTATACCAAGTGGACTAAAAATAGGACAAATCATCTTGACAATCAAAGGTTTATGGGTTAGTGCAATAATATATTCAACAAGGAACCAGTAATCTCTAGCCTTGTCTATAATTTAGATCATATAACCAATCATGGCCATGCCATCTATTATTCAATTTTTGACCTTAGGTACTTAATCAAACTAAAGATGAGTGATTTATTGTTTGAGGGTGTTCACCATGTATTTGTATGGTATGCTCTTCTCATCCTTGGTTTAGAATTGTTCTATAACCTAATTGATGATAAACTAAGAATCTCCATAAACCAAAAAATGTTGAATATTTCACTATACTATTATATGAAGCCCTACAATGAGTGATCCATATTCATTCATGTTATTGGTACAGGAAAAATTGATGCATACAGACTTGGGGATAAGATTACCTTGAGGTATGATTAAAAAACTTCCTACCCCTGATCCATGAATATGAAGGAACCATCAAAATAAATTTTCCACTACTACTCTTCAGGAGTTTCTTCTATTACAGTCATGATGGACTCATCTAAAAACCCAAATGTGAGTAGTTGAGTGTCATAAAGTGGATCTTCTACAAGTTGGTTGGTAATTACCTATCCCTTGATGTAATTGTAATTAACACATTCAATCTCAAACTAGCTTATAAACATTATACATTTATCAATGTGGCCATGTAAAGTTGTTTTTGAAATTATATACTTTAGCGAATCTAATTTGACAATGATGATGGTTTTATTGTTAAGCATGTCATGCCATAACTTATAGGTTGTGAACACCATGTCTAAACAATATTTATCTATTGATGTATAATTTTCCTCATATGTGACCAATGTATGATTCAATTAGTATACAATATGTTATTTTCCCTTCTCATCATGCTGGGCCAAAATTTCCACCAAGACATTTTTAGTTACAAAGAGATATAGTAGTAATGGCTTGTCTAACATAGGTGGTAATAGAGAAGGTGATGGGTCAAGAATTATTTCAAATGATCAAATGTCTTATAATATTCAAAATTCCATGAAAAATTATTGCCATTCTTTAATAAATGGGTAAATGGATGGAACTTATTAGCTAGATGAGAAATGAAGTGCTTGATGGAATGTGTCTTGCCTTACAAACTGTAGAGATGTTTCAAAGTAAATGGTGGTGACATATTGATAATGGAATTAAACTTGGATGGATCAACTTCAATTACAGTATGAGAGGTAATGAAGCCTATTAATTTTCTTAAAGTGATGCCAAAGATTTACTTTTAGGGTTAAGCCTTGCTTTGTACTCATAGAGGCATTCAAATATTTTGCACAACACCTTAGATGGGCTACTCTAGTCTTATATTTTACCAAGATATCATAAAAATAATATTCAATAATATCATGAATCATGTCATGAAAAATAATAGTTCTTTCATTTTGGTATGTGGCACTAGCATTTTTGAGGCTGAAATACATGACCTACTAACAAAATGTTCCTCGAGGAGTGCTGAAAGTTATCTTGTGTTGGTATTATGGTGTGATCTTGATATCATTATATCCTAAAAAACCATCCATAAAAGAGGGTATCTCATACCCAAATATATATTTGAGAATCATGCCAATATTTGGTAGAGGAAATTCATCATTTTGACATGTTTTGTTGATGTCTCAAAAATTAGTACACATTTTGATGCCCTTTGGCTTCTTGATAACTAACACAATAATTGAAATTCACTCTAAATAGACAATGGGAAAAATTAATCCTACCTCTAAGATTTTTTATAGTTCCTTATTGACTAATACAATAATACAAGGATGTATTTTCCTTAGTATTTACTTGACTATTTTGGCATCAAGATGTAAAACAAGATGATATAAAACCAATAAAGGGTGAAATCCTATCATATCAAAATAGGTCCATGAAAAAATATCAAATAACTCCTTAAGGAGAGTATTAATCACTTCATGTTCCTCCTTAGTGAGAGACATTCCTAGTTTGATCCACTTTAGATCGACCAATGTTCCAATGTTAACTTAAGAAGTGACCTCTACAAGGATTATAGAACTATATTCTAGGAGAGTCAAAAAAGATGTAAATTGGTTGACAAAATAAAATTCCTATGTTCAGACTGTTTCATCTAGTTATCTAAAACATGATGAAATCAAATCACCTAATAGTGTCAAGGGCCATGTAATAAATACTTATGGACATTTTTGGATAATATATTAAAAGGCCCATTGCCATTTTTCACTAAATTTAGACCCAAATATGATTATGGAATTGGTGTCATCCTAAGTTTTACCCAAATAAGGGTGAAAATCCTAATATAATGGCACCTAAAACATGTTTTCATCAAAAGGCTAGCCTTTTTATTTACTTTTGCCCTAGTCTGAAAGTGCCTCAAAGAGGTTTTCACTTCAAGACCTCAATGTTTGGTTTTGTTTATATTTTGGTAAAGGAAGTTAACCTACTCTAAAAAATAGGTAATAGGATCCAATGTGATAGATAAACATTGATTATGATCTCTGAGAGAAATATGGTCTCTTAAGCTTAAGAAGTCATAACTGGCCTCATCATTTTCAAACTCATCAAATGACACTATGGATTCTTGTTGGTCCTAGATGATTAGTTATGGATGATGAAGGAAAAGTGGGGAAGGATAAATGATAGGTTTAATGGTATATATGGAAAAATAGGTTGGTATTGGATAAGTCCTCATATATATTGTAGTCAGACTCTACATCACTATTGACATTGTCATAGCTAGTCATTGGTGTCGGAACATAGATAAGATATGCAGAGTCACCCCTAAGTGGTTTAAATCCAACACCATAAGTTAATTAGTGTTTGGTAATAGATATAGGCTCAAGAGTTCCTTGTTTATTTATCCTCAATCCTTTACCTTCATAAGCTTGATTATCCATGATCTGGTTAGGGATGAGATACTTTTTACTTTGGTAACAATTAGCTGGATCATCATTATAAAGCCATGATGCATCTTCATCTAGTTTGTCTTGTTCTTGGCTAGTTGTTAATGTGAAAATAATAGGAATTTGGGCATTAATATTTACAAACTATCAACTTTCCATTTTAACATTTTTGGCTTTGGGTCTTTCAAAATATTAAGGGTCATGTGTAAGTTTGGCTATGTGGAAGGCATTATGTATGAGGTATTCTCCTGGACCTTTGTTAAAGATAGTAAAATGATTATATGTCTCAAGATGGGGTGAAGATGAAGTAGAGGCAAGGATATCTAGGTAAATATAATTTGAATTTATAAATTCAACAAGTACATCGTTATCCTTCTTTGGCACAAGGTCTAGGTCAAAATGACAACTGTAACTTTTATACTCAGCTTTTAAATAATTGTAGAACTGATATAGTTTTAAGTCTAAAAAAATAATAACCTCCATCCTAGAATGGGGGAACTTGATGCAATGGTGTAATGTGGAAGGTATGGCCCAAATTTCATGTATCCACAATCAACCTAGAAGTAAGTTGTATGATAAATCGGGGTCTAGAGCATGGAAAAGCATTTCATGGGTCTAGGGCCCAACAAAAACTAGCAGAAAATTATTCCTTATGATTCAATTTATTCATGATCATAGGCCTTAATGGTAATGGTATTTGGCTAAAGGTTAGCTTTTGTGTATCCAAGATGTTTGACTAACCTTAGAGACATAATATTGAGGCTTGACCCATTTTTTATGAAGAAATTTTTAACCTTGTGTCAGGTTATGATAAATTCAATGTATAATGGGTTATTATGAAGAGGAAAAAGGTATGACATATCACTTTGATCAAAGGTCAATTTTTGGTGAAGAGCTAAGTGTCTAACCATAGCTTGGAATTTATCGAGTGTAATGTCATTTATCACATGGGATTGGCTTAGGAGTTATATAAAGATGTTATTGTGGATAGTAGAGGTACATAATAAAAATAAAATAGACATTTAGGTGGGCATATTTTTTAATTGATCCATAATATCATACTTATTCTCCTTGGAATAGGTAATTGGCTTGTTTTTAATTGAAATGGGTGTTTTAATAGGCTTGTTAGTAGAAAGAGGTTTGGGTTGTAGAATGGCAACTTTCATCAATTGAGTTTTGATTGTGCAATCTAGATGGACTAATGGACCATTGTAACTAGAAGATGATATTGAGATGGTAATTCTTGGGTACTAATGAGCTTGGATGGCCATGTGGATGACATGAGTATTACCATCATAATGAGGTATTTGGGCATTGTTTAGTATTGATCATTGGTGATTGGGTATTGGTCTTGGGTTAATTATAATATTGGATATATGACCACCCATGATATGTCATAAAACCTTGTTTTAGTCATGTGGGATGACATGAGAGGCCCCTTGGTTATCATTAGAACCTTGATTCCACATAGTCTATAGTTGTAGTTACCATCTTTATTTTTTTACTATTGTTATTGTTATTGTTTCATCTATGATGGTGGTCTATGCTATTGTTGAATCTGTGATTGATTGTATTTTTTAGAATTATGTTATGGAAATGGGTTTTGATAAATGTCCATGTTTTGATTATAAGTAGGGGTATTGTTATCCAATTATATTTCTCCATTTTATAGCATGTTCTGAATGAGATGTTCTAATCTCACAAATCTAAGTATGGAATGGAATTTGAATTGATGATAGTCATAAAATTCATGATCTTTACACCAATCGGGGAAAGGAACACCCTTAGGAAATGGTTTGGGAAGGGGCCAAATAATTTGATTGGCATTATCTATTTTTTCAAGAATTAATTAAATGGGCTCTCCTAGGTCATTAAAAATTATCTTTATATTTGGCCTTGATCTTGGTTGAGACATTTATAAAGGAGGAGGTAGGAGTGCCTACTTTTGTGGCATTAGTTTCATATGTGGAGTTGGTTGAGTAGATAGTGTTTGAACTATTTGGATGTAACATGACTTAGTAAATCCATTAACAATAATGTTCTTGTTAAAATGATGGGCTTTGGGATTTTCAAAAGTATTTTCCTAGGCTAGCACATGAGCTTGCATTTGAATTATAATTTTGTTCTAATTTTGTCATTGAGTATAGTTTTGAATCTCAATTTTGGCCTTGGTACTAATTCTATCTTTGATTAGGTGTGTATAATTTGATTAGTCCTTTATTGATAAGATATTTCTCAATTTGTAAGCCCTTGTCAATTATGTCCTCAAAAGTGTGGGCATAGTGTAATTCATGATGATAGGATATATTAATTTGCAAATTATAGGTAAACATTGCAGCTAACTATTTATCTGGTAAATTATGCATGAAGTGGTTTGTAAGTGTCCTTCATCACTATAAATAACTCAAGATGATCTCACTAGATCTCTATTTTTCTTAGCCTAGATACACCATATTAATCTCACACTCAAGATTATAAGATATGTGTTACAAAAAATTATTTGAGAGGTCATCAAAGTATAGCACATAGTTATTCAGAAGTTGGATTAACCACTCTAGGCTATATACTGCTATACTACATGGAAAAAGAAGAATTAGGTAGATATAATTAAATGACACTAGGTAAAAAGTAAAACAAAACTTCTTAAAATGCTCCTTTAGGTCACATTTGACTTTGTATTAGTTAAAATTTAATGGATCAAAACCTAGAGGAAATGGTATTTGAAGATAGTCCATGTTGAAAGGGTACGAGCATATCTCATTCAATTTAACCTTCTTTGTTTGCTTCCTAGTCTGAACAACTATAATCACATCCTTCATTTATTTTAGTTCTTGGCCTAAAAACATGGATGGTACAGATGGTATTTATGGTTGTATTTGGGTGGTCTAAAGGGAATTACTTGACTATGGTATAATGGAAGAGTGGAGGATTGAGGGATGTTTACTTGGTTGGTTGCCTGACTATGAAAATGCATTTAATGGTTAAGATCATATTATTGGTGTGGTATTTATTATTAGTTTAAATTAAGGTTAGTATTGATATTGAGGCTTTGATTTGGTGGAAACTATGTCTTGAATGGAGGTATTTAGTGTTGGGGAATGAAATGCATGACATTTGGTTAGAAGGTAAATTTTTACTCGATAGTTAAAACCTACTATATGGGAGGCATATGTTGTTGGATAAAGGCCTACTATTGAAGTTATTTCATGTTAGGCCCTTATTGTAAGTGAGGGACATGTCAAGTATGGGGAAATTATTTCCTAGTATGTACTTATATATTAAGCCCTTGTTGTGGAATGCTAGGCACTTATTGAATGTTAAGCACTTATTTTGGACTAGTCTCCAACTGTTGGTGACTAAGAAGGATACATTATTGATTAGTCAAAATTTAAGATAAATAATTTACCACTTGTTGTGGTAGAATATTAGTCTATATTTATTATTATGGAACATTAGTCACCCCCTATTGGGGTGTAGTGTGAACCACATATTAGTGTGGATTATTGGTATGTGTTTGATTTTATGTCCCCTACTATGTGTTTGATGAAGTAGTTGGTGGAGAGGGAGTAGAAATATGTTGCATTTATGAACTAGATGTTCTATCCCCTATTATTTTGAAATACTCATGGCATTTATAAGATAACCTGTTTTGAATTTTACCTAGTTTGAATTTATCCTTTGAACATTTAACTAAACTTGGTTTAGATTGGGAAATATTTGCATGTTAACTATCATGTTTTGAGAAGGGTCTTCTAGCAAAGCTATGGATTATCCATAGTTATAGGAACATTGAACATGTTTAAAACATACATAGCTTAAAATAATGGGTTTAGATTGGGAAATATTTGCATGTTAACTATCATGTTTTGAGAAGGGTCTTCTAGCAAAGCTATGGATTATCCATAGTTATAGGAACATTGAACATGTTTAAAACATACATAGCTTAAAATAATGGGTCCATGTTTTTGAAAGATGGATTCAATGGGATCTCCTAGGTCAATAAAAATTCTATTTATAGGTAGCCTTGCTCTTGGTTGAGGCTTTTTCAAAGGAGGAGGTAGGAGTGCCTACATTTGTATCATTAGTTGCATATGTGGAGTTGGTTGAGCAAATGGTGTTTACCCTAGTTGGATGTGGTATGAATTAGTAACTCCATTACCCAAAACATTCTTGTTATAGTTAGAGGCTTTGGTCTTTTTGAAAGTATTTTCCTAGGCTGGTGCATGATCTTGTATTTGAATTGGGATTTGGTTATGATTTTAGCCTTGAGTCTAGTTTTGGCTCTGATTTTAGACTTGGTAATAATTTTACTTTGATTTTGGCCGTGGTATTGATAAGTATTAGAATGTTAGTTATGAAAATAAATAAATAAATAAATTATAATAAAAGAGTTGTCATTACAACTCATTATATGTAATTATGAAAAATTAAGAGAGTTGGTATTTGTATTAAACAACTCAATAGGAGAAAGGAATCAATGAGAGATATTAGGGGATAATAATAGGCATATAGATATATGTTGACTCCTATGTATTTGGTAAATATCATACTAAATATGTAATTGTTTTTCAATGACTAAGACACATTTTTGTGATAAAAAATTTGCTCCTCATTATCTATTATCTAAGTAGGAACAATTTTGAGACCACTCTATAAATTATTTGGCCTCAAGATCATTAATACTACATAGTGTAGACCATGTGTAGACATCTTCTTATTTGATAGGACATCACTATTCAGTATGATAAAAATATAACAATGTAGACCACATGAATTTTATACTATTATTTTTGTGTATGTTCTTTCACTACATAAGTTTTTTTTGGTGTTTAACACACATATCAAAATTGTAAAGCATTCAGTGACTCATTTGTAATCAAATATATCGTATAAAATAACCTGTAGGTTTTATAGCTTCAATTTCTTTAAATTTTGGTCTTAGTTCTTGGATTAGTATTATGTTACATTAAGATGTGGCATTTGTACAATGAGTTATGATATTCCCACCATTCCAATCAGTGTAGACAACCACTCAACATTTACCACCAATTTTATTATGTCAAATTTGAAACCAAATCAGATTTACATGTGTCACAACTACCTTGATTCTTGGGTCTTCTCCATTGAAATTTAATACCTTCATATGTCATTATTAAAACTCTGTCAATAAGAGTTTTAACTCAAAATCTGGTGCACTAGGTCTACAATAGTCCTACCATGATCTTCAAAGTGGGGAGTTTCTCTTGGAGATTTATGCATTGCCCATATACATCTCAAATATTATGACACAATCCATGACCCAAGATTTTCCTCACATGCCATCTTGGTCAAATGGTTCTATCTTTGAATCATGAATATCAATGACAGACTTCCTCTTAAAGTGATGTGCAATCTCCTTTCACCTTTTAAACCTATGATTTAGGTATTAGGTTTTAAGTCTATGATTTTTTTAAAAAGTTTTATTAGTGTTTTTTGTGTTTTAAATGTTTAGTTTTAAGTTTATAGTGCTTGATATTAAAATTTTATTGTATTGTTTTATCTAATTTAAATATTACCACTCGACTAAATTATCCTTGTCCATGCTATCAAGACTCTTTTTTATAGATTAAATCGTTAGTCATTTATGACATTTTATTTTATTTTAAAAAAAAGGTTTAGTATATGTATTTTAAAAGGTAATGTTTAATTACCTTTTAAAGTCATTCTAGTTAATATATGCTCATTTTAACTTTGTCATCAAATTATATAACTTTAGTGTCATTATCGATTTTGTCATCAAAGTCATCACTATTTTAAAAATTATAAGGACACATTATCAGTTGAAGCCAATGTCCGGTAAGTCAAAAGTAAGGGGGGTTGGGTTAATATATACAAATCAAGTCAAATTGAGAAATTTGATAGCCAAGATTTCCACACATGGAAAATCCAAATACACGTGCTTCTAATTGGAAAGGACCTTTGGGATATTATAGATGACACTCTTTCTAAACCAACAAATTTTGATACACTTAAAAAGTGGAAAGTCAACGATAAAAAGGATTTATCTATTATTAGTATAAGTTTTTAAAATACATATTTACATCATGTGGAATTTAAAAAATCTTCCAAAGAAATATGGGAATCACTAAACCAACTATTTGGCTTTAAATCTGATAGTGTAGAAATTACTATGAAGCAAAAGTTGTATGGTTTACAAATGGAAGAAGGACATGATATAGTGTTTCACAAAAAAAAATTCAATCACTCATAAACTAGTTGGTAGGAATAAAATAAGATATCAAATAAGATGATGAAAAGGACATATTGCTCAATAACATGCCTAAAAGTATTTCACATGTGGTCTTCACCTTAATCAAGCTAAATCCAAGTCTATCTAATGTCATATCCACATTGCTTGTGTTAGGAATAAATAATTGATACTACATGTTAGATAAATGAGCTATATCCTATTGTGAAAGTAAATTAAATGCAAAAAACAAGATACAAAAACATAGACAAGCAAGAGGACACATTACATAATGATTATGTGGAAACCTTGTAATGTACAAGGAAAACCCATGAGAAAAATGGTAGATCCATAATTTATTAATTTAGAATCAAATATATTATACAATAGTTCCTCCATAAAATATCATTTAGTGCTTATAAAGAAATAAATCAATGTTTCCACCTAGAGCATTTAGGTTGTGAACCAAGCATTATAATGCTTCCAGGATCAAACCTCAAAGCATGAAATCCCAAGGCTTGCATAGGTCTTCTAAAAAATGAAACAATAGAGAGATCATGATTATTTATGAATTTAAAAAAAGAGAGAGGGTGGAGAGAGAATGAATAGAGGCACCAAAAATTTGCCATACTTGGGTGAACATGTAATATCAATAATGGTGGTGTTGTCTCCATGTGTAAAAGTCTTCAAAGAATATTTACTTTAGATAATAACATGTGCCACCTCCATGTGGTTCCAAAACCATTGTCTCTTACACACATGTGATGTCAATATACTATAGTAGGTCTTGTATTCATTCTCCATGTGACCATATGAGTCCAAAAGGTGTTTGTAAATCCCTTTTGACTTCCTTCACACATGAGAATCTTAGACACATCTAGGAATGCACCCCACACCAACCCTTTTGTCCTTTATACCATGTGATACCACCCATGTGACTATCAAGGATAACCCATGTGCCTTGGTGGAGTGATATGACCCACTCCCATCCCATCAACCTAATCACTCATGGGATACCCTCCATGGGACCCTACCACATCACCAATCAACCACATCACTAACCATCCACATCACCAATAGGCCACATTACCATGAATAATGATGATAAATAGTGTATATGAATAGTGATTCATGAATAATGATTGTGAATAGTGAATTCACATCCTAACATACTCTTGCTTGAAGTCAATATACATAGGATTTTACCACACCTAAGTATTATTCAACCAATTAATCATTAATGCCTTTGCTACCCTAACATAAACCTAATAGAAGTTTTCTTACACTACTAAAACTTGTCTACCCTAATTGGCTTTGTCAACATCTACTCATCTAAAGCAGATTACAATATTGAAGTGGCAAATGACTTCTCCACACATAGACCAATCCTCCAAATGAGATCTTTCCATGAGAAACTCATAACTCCCACTACTTGGGAATATCTAATTTATTTATCACCATGGAATCATGAAGACTCCTACTCCTAATTAATCCAATGTAAAGGACAACATGTCTTCTCCTCTTCTAAGAAACTCTTAAGAAGACAACTCAAAATGCCAAAAGTGGAGTACTTCTTTGCTCTCACGTCCTTGTGCATCTCCATCCTTGGTTTTCTCTACATACCACCTTCATCACATCCTTGTCACTTGAGCCATGATAGTAGTGATCATTTTGGGGCTTGAATCTAACATGTCACAACACATAAGTTCTTCATGAAGGTAATAAATATATTATACTCCCTCAACATGTCTACTATAAACCCATATAGTGATTTCATTAACGTTCAAACTCGTGAGTTTCTACCTCAACTTTGTAACTATATTTCCATAAGAGAGATCACCATGTAGGAATCACACTACTCTAATTACTTGAAAAAAAAATAGTTCACATAAAACTATTGATATTAGTGAGGAGAGAATATCTCACATAAGTCAAAACTAGACTTCTTCACATAGCTTCCAAAGTTATCAACATGGCATAGGTTCACTCTACCAATCATAACTCATAGGAAGTCATTGCACTACTTAGTGCATCTATGCACCTACCAAGTTTTTGAGTTATCATATAAAATACACCTTACTCTACCAAATGTCACCAAAACACTAAATCATGTTCCTCAAATGTTACTCCATGCATCAGTCTACCTGGTTAATGCCACAACATTATACATAACACTCTAGCACCCTAAGTTATATGGTCAACACCAACCTTCTCTTTCTAAGAAAACTAGGTCTTAGTTGTTATTATTCATGTATCCTTAAACTACCAAACATGAAAATATGACACAAGTGGACCAATAATATCTATAGGGAAGTCATCACACTACTTAGTACACCAATGCACCTACCAAGTTTTTGAGCCTAAAAAATGCATCAAAAATTCATCACATGTCCAAACATACAAACTTCTCCTTTTAGGAACACTAAGTCTCACTTTTTCATCTACATATTCATCTTCCTCTTCCTCAAATAATTTAAATTAGGTAAAACTTTAGGTTTCTCTATACCTCCTTCCTTTTCATAGATTGTTTCTTCTACATCTCAACTAACATGTGTCAGTAGGATACCACATCAACACACCCCTTCTATTTTTTTCCAAGAACCATAAAAAGGACATGCCTTATGGTCACCCTCCTCTAAAGGAGTCCAATTTGATCCTCAATTAGTAGATTTTCTTCTCCAATAGGAACACTATGTAGGTTTCTAACTTGTTTGGGAAAGCTTTTTCAGCTTTCTCCTCTAACTATCCTATAGGCTTCATCCTTAACAACATGAAGAGATCAGTATATTCACTGAAATTTCTTCCACTTTAATCCATAGAGAGATAATTGCCAAAAAAAAAAATCCTTTTTTTATCTTCTTTAATCTTCACTTGGTTTCTCTTCCTATTATAGTAGCTTCATCTTGCACACAACCAACCAATAATAGAAACCATTCACACATGGATTTTTTCTCCATGGATCTAATACCAAATATTAGGAATAAATCCATGATACTAAATTTTAGATTAATGAGATATATCCTACTTTTAAAGTAATTTAAATGTATAAAATAAGTATAAAAATATAGACAAGAAAGAGGAAACATTACATAGAAACTATGTGGAAACCTTGTAATGTGCAAGGAAAAACCATGGGAAAAATTGTAGATTTATAATTCATTAATTCAACACCAACTCTCTTTTACAATAGATCCTCCTTTAGTACTTGTAGACAAAGAAATCAATACTTCTAATTGAAGCATTCAGGTTATGAACCAAGCATTATAATTCCTCTAGGATATAACCTCTAAGCATGCAATCCCAAGGCTTAAATGGATCATATAACAAGATAAATTATAATAGAGAGCTCATGTATATTTATGAATTTACAATTTTTGTGTGTGTGTGTGTGTGTGTGTGTGTGTGTGTGTGTGAGAGAGAGAGAGAGAGAGAGAGAGAGAGAGAGAGAGAGAGAGAGAGAGAGAGAGAGAGAGAGAGAGAGAGAGAGAGAGAGAGAGAGTATATAAAATTTTTCAATGAATAATACATATTTTTGTGATCAACAATTTTATCCTCATTAGATATTACTTCTAGATTTGAATGGGTGTGTATAACCTGATTACTCCTTTATTGAAAAGAGATTTCTCAATTTGTAGGACCTTGTCAATGATTTCCTTAAAAGTGTGGGCACATTAAAATTCAAGATGATAGGATATAACACCTTATAAATTATATGTAAACATTATGACCAATTGTTTATCTAGTAGTTTATGAGTGAAGTGGCTCATAAGTGCCCCCATCACTATAAATAACTCAAAAATATCTCATTAGGTCTCTGTTATGCTTGGCCTAATCTCATTCTTTAAATTATAATATAAGTGTTGCAAAAATTTATCTGAGAGGTCATCAAAGTCTGACACAAAGTTATTCAATAATTGGAGTAACCACTCTAAGGTTTATCCCACTAGACTACATGGAAAAACAAGAAGCAAGTAGACATCACTAAATGCCATTAGATAAAAAGTAACATAAAACTTCTTCAAATGTTCCTTTAGGTCACCTTTACCTTTATATTTTTTAAAATTTGGAACCTAAAAACCTAGAGGAAATGGTATCTTAAGATAGTCTATATTCAAAAGGTACAAGCATATCTTAGTCAATTTAAACTTTATTGTTTGCTTCCCAGTCTAAATAGTTGTAATTGCATCCTTCATTTCTTCTAGTTCTTCAGCTAAAAACATGGACAATATAGATGGTACAAATGGTTCTAGTTAGGTGATCCAAAGTGAATTAATTTTACTAGGGTAAATGGAGGAATGGAGGATGTTTTCTTGGTTACTTAACTAGGAAAATACATTTACTAGTTAGGTGGTGTGGTATTTATTATTGGTATATTTTGGGGTTAGGATTGACATTGAGGCTTTGATTTGGAGGAAATTATGTCTTGAATAGAGGTATTTAGTGTTGAGGAATGAACTACATGCCATTGTGTTGGAAGGGAACCATTTTTTTTTGGCTATTTGAACCCTGTTGTATGGGATGCACCCATTGTTGGCTAAAGGTCTACTATTGAAGGTGTTACATGTTAAGCTCTTATTGTGTGTAAGGGACATGTTGGGTATGGGGAAATTATTACCTAATAAATAATTTTTATGTAGTAAGACCTTGTTGTGGAATGTTGTTAATGTTTTTTGGATTAGATGCTAATTATTGTTGACTAATAAGGATACATTAGTGATTAGATAAAATTTATGATAAAATATTTACACTTGTTGTGGTGGCACATTAATCTATATTTGTTGTTATGGAATGATGGTCACCCCCTATTGGGGTGAAATAGTGTGAAACACCTATTGGGGTGGATTAGTGGTATGTTTTTGGTTCTTTAGACCCTATTATGTGTTTAAAAAAGTAGTTGGTGGAAGGGGTTATCTATATGTTACATTTATGAACTAAACAATCTAACCCCCTATTGTTGTGAATTACTCATGGTGTTTGTAGGAAGAACCCACTCCTTTAAATATTCAACTAAACTTGGTTCATATTAGGATATAATTAAGTGTTACCCATCATGTTTTGAGAAGGGTCTTTTGATGGAGTTATAGATTCTTCCATAGTTAAAGGAACATTGAACATATTTGAAACATACATAGTTTGAAAAAATGGGTCCATGTTTTTGAAATATGGACTCCATGGGATCTCCTAGGTCACTAAAAATTCTCTTTATAGGTGGCCTTGCTCTTGGTTGAGGCATCTAAAAAGGAGGAGGTGATAGTACCTAAATTTATGGCATTAGCTACATATGTGGATCTGGTTGAGTAGATGGTGTTTGCACTATTTAGATGTGGCATGTCTCAGTAAATTCATTGCCCATAACATTCTTGTTATAGTTATAGGATTTATGATTTTTGAAAGTATTTGCCTAGGCTAATACATAAGCTTGTATATGAATTGGGATTTGGTCCTAATTTTGGCCTTGAGTTTGGTTTTGGATTTGATTTTGACCTTGGGACTAATTCTAGCTTTGATTTTTTCCTTGGTATTGATTATGGATTTGATTAAGTATGTACCACTTGATTACTCCTTTGTTGATAAGGGCTTTCTTAATTTGTAAGCCCTTATCAATGATATCCTCAAAAATGTTGGCACATTGAAATTCAAGATGATAGGATATATCACTTTTTAAATTATAGGTAAATACTGCATTTAACTATTTATCCTATAGATTATGCATGAAATGGATTACAAGTGCTATCCATCACTATAAATAACTCAAGAAGATCTCGCTAGGTCTCTATTGTGATTGGTCTAAATCCAAAATAGTAATCTCATGATCGATATTATAAGATAAGTGTTGCACAAATTTCTCTTAGAGGTCATCAAAGTCTAGCACATAGTTCTTCAAAAGTTGGAGTAACCACTCCAAGGCTTGTCCTACTAGATTGCATGGAAAAATAAGTAGGTAGATATTACTAAATTTCACTGGTTGGGAAGTAACATAAAACTTATTTAAATTTTCTTTTGGGTCACCTATGATTTTGTATTTTTTTTTAAAAATTTAGCTTAGAACCCATAGGAAATGGTATCTGAAGATAGTCCATGTTGAAAGGGTATGATCATATCTAGTTCAATTTGAACTTATTTATCTACTTCCCAGTCTAAATAGTTCTAATTGTATCCTTAATTTATTTTATTTATTAGGATAAAAACATGGATGGTAAATATTGTATATATGATTGTAGTTGGGTGATCCAAAGGTAATTACCTTGATCAGGGTACAATAAAGGAATGGAGGACTGAGGGATGTTTTCTTGGTTAGTTTCTTAGCTAAGAATATATATTGGTTGATTAGGGTCATGTTATTGGTGTGGTATTTGTTTTTGGTATACATTGGGGTTAAGATTGATATTAAGGTTTTGATTTGTTGGAAATTATGATCTGAGTGGAGGTATTTGGTGTTGGGGAATAAGCTGCATGGAATTGTGTAGGAAGGTAATGTGATGCTATCTAGTCAAACCTTATTGTATGGGATGCACTTGTTGTTGGATAAAGGCCTACTATTGAAGGTGTTTCATGTTAGGCCCTTGTTTTATGTTAGGGACATGTTGGGTATGGTTAAATTATTACCTAGTATGTGCTTATTGTATATTAAGCCCTTATTGTATAATGTTAGACACTTATTGAATATTATACACTTTTTGTAGACTAATCACCAATTATTATTGACTAATAAGGATATGTTGTTGGTTATAAAATTTTTATAATAAAATATTTACAACTTATTATGGAACATTAGTCTATATTTATTGTTGTGGAATGTTGGTCACCCCCTATTAGGTAGAGTAGTGTGCACCACCTGTTGGGGTGGAGTATTGGTTTGTGTTTAGTTGTTTGAATCCTACTATGTGATGAAGGAGCATCATAAACGAATTTCAAAATTATTGTATTTCCTCTAAAAGGTTGAAATTAAGGAGAAAACATGAAAAAAAAAAAAAAAAAAAAAAATTCAGAAGGAGGAGGACAGTGGTACGCAGAACTGGGAGTGATTGCGAAGGTCAAAAGGAGGATAGACGTCTGATTTTATACGGCCCAGTGACCATGGAAGAGATTGAATGTGCTCCCTCTACAGCAGCTTAGACGTTTTAAGGTGGGACGAGTGGTAGAACAATTGTAAAAGGATTTTGATTGCCACGTTGATTGGCCATTGATTATCTCATACTCTTCCTTGTAAAGCTTTTGAGAAGAGAATGATTGTTCAGGCGTTCGATTGAATTCTGCAAAGAAGAGCAAGATACCCCTAGGGAATGGAGATCCTCCATCTTTCGAGTGCTTTAGAATGTCTGCTAGTATAGAAGAGGCGTGATAGATTCCATTAGGAGCGCTACTGGCCTGCTGAAACCAGAAGGGTAGTTGCAGATTATCTTTCATAAGGCATGCCATATAGGTTGTCTGCAGATGATGTCTATCTGACTAATGGCTATATACAAGCTATTGAAGTTGTTCTCTCAGTTATAGGGCGTGAAGGTACAAACATTCTCATTCCAAGGCCAGGATTTCCATATTATGAAGCAGTACTAGCATACAAAGACATTTTAAGCTAGGTATTATGATTTAGTTCCAGAAAGGGGATTGGAAAATTGACTTGGGCCAAGTTGAGACAATCGCTGACAACAACACAGCTAAAATGGTTGTTATCAATCCAAGCAACCCATGTGGTGTTGTTTCTTTTTAGTCACGATCATTTATCTTGTGGAGACGGTTAGAAGGTTACGTCTATGGACTTCTTGCTTTTGGTGAAAAGCCATTCATTCCAATGGGATCTTTTACATCGACTGTACCAGTGTATTTAAATTCTCCATTTCCCCAAGCTTCTAAGAAACTACGGACCGTACATTGAAAGGAAAATCTACGAACTCTGTCGGTCACCAATCATGATTTTTGTGTTGTGAAGATCACAAAATTTGCAGTCGCTGGAATTTTCTTGTGATGACACGTCAGGGACCCTGAGACAATAAAATAGAAGCATCGACATGTTTCCATGAAGGCCGTGAAGAACTGGGCATGGCAAATTATGGTAATGGTTTTTATAGTTTTATGTCAAGCATAAGTTCTCAGGCCAATTGAATATATCCACAATAGTTGAACATGAAGTTGTTTTATAATCCTTGTGATTTGGTCCAACAGTGTTATTGATTGGAATGGAGAATTCTATGAGCCTTAGCCGTGTGAGACTTTAAAATAATTTATCATCTGCCTATATCGATTTCACAAAAAGTGCATATGATCAGATTTACAAATTGTAGAAGAGTCCTGTTTGCAGTGTGTAATTATATTTCATCATTTGGTATCAGAGCTTGAAGCTCTTGGGGACTTAGAAATGGATCATAAGTTGCTACAGAATTTGGTATAGTTGCATTTGTGAATGATGTTGCAGTTGTGAAGGATTTGGCAAAGAGATCAATAGGGACAGCACTAAATGACTCTGCTGGAGAAAAGGTATGAGAAGTCTATGTTATTTGATTTGAGTTTATTTTGTTTAAGAAGCAACAGGGGAAGAGAAAGGCAGCCAAGCCATTGAGGCTTAAGAAGAGAAGAAGCCAAGGAAGGCTTATTGAAGAAGATCCAAGAGGAAGCTTGGATAGTTTGCCAAAAGACTAAGGTGAAATAGACTTAGGTGAGGTAAAGGATGAAGTTTTGAGCAGAGTGATAGAGGGACTGCCTAGAAGAAGAAGATCCAAAGCAAGGTAAGCTTGGATTTGTAATTTGTGTTTGTTAAAGAGTTGTCTAAAGAGTTGCTGCAGGATTGAGAAGAAGATCAAAAGACTAGGATGCAAAAGGCCTAGGTGAGATCACGTGGATCGTCAAAAGACCAGTCAAGGAGAAAAGGCTTGGGTGAGACAAGGGATCAAGAGACCAAGGTGGAAAAGACTTAGGTGAAGATCTCAGAGATGGAAGAATTGTTGAAGGCACTACAGAGCAGCAAGGTATATGAGGGCAGCAAGAGGAAAGCAAGCATCAAAGGTATGACTAATGTTGATTTTGATAAAGAAATTGCTAGTTTGAAGAAAGAATTAGCTAAGGTTAAAGATAAGTATGAGTCTTGGATGCAGCTGAATAGACAAGCATGGGTATGGCCAATAAAGAAGAGGATAAAGTGGCCAATAGTTCTCCTAATGAAGAGGAGAAGAAGGCAAAATGAGATTGCCATGAAGAGGGAAGCCCAAAGAGGCAAGAAGATAAGGAGGTTGCCAAGTGAGCAGCAAGATGAAGAAGTTGTGAAGAAGGTTCTCATTGAGGAGAACAAGAGAGAAGAAGAAAGAAAAGATGAAGTGCCAGGAAGAGCACTTGAGAAGATGAGAGTGTCCATTAAGAGGATACTCATGGAGACATTATGGTCTCTTGTTTTTGTATTTAATGCTGTTTTTGAGTGGGTAAATGCAGGTATGAGCAACCTATTGAAGGTCAAGAGAAGGGCCTTGGAGAGTGAAGAGATTGGTGCAGGAGAAGACACCAAGTGCACAAGTGAATGTGCAGGAAAGAGAAGTGAGTTTGCTGTTGATGAGGAAGATGAAGATGAATTCCAAGATGCCATTGAATGCCAGGAAGAGGAAAGAGGACAGCCAAGCACAAAGGAAGAGAAAGATTGCTCCGTGGAACAAGCTAACAAAGAGGTAAATGAAGTGTTAAGTGCTGATTTTGATTGTTATTGTGAACATGAAGATATTAATGCACAGGTTAGAAGAGGCAAGAGGAAGATGAAATCCTCACACAAAGCAGTCAATCATGGCTACATAATGCCTAAATGGATGGTGAAGCACACAAACAAGCAACAAGTAAGCAAGCAGGCAAGTTTATTTTATAAGGTTGATTTTTCTCATACGAATGTAGATGTGCAAGAAGATAAAAGAACAAATAAGATTGGTTTTTCAGTATTGTCACAAGAGCATGGTTACAAAGTGCCAAAATGGCTCAAGGGATCAGCAAATGATAAGAAGGAGAATCTAGTATGGGTACCTAAGAAGGCAAAGAATGAAGATGTGAGTGTTGAGACAACAACACCAAGAAATCAATGGAGAAAGGTAAAGGATGACACAAGTACATGGAAAGGTAAGTCAATTGCTTGCAATGAAAGTGATAATGATGTTTTTGAATCATTTAATTATATTTTCATGGAAAATGAGGAATGGAAAGTGGCTATGAAAGCTAATGTATAGCAAGGAGAGACTTCCAAAGGGATGGATGGTAAGGAAAGGAAAGAATATGCAACAGAATAGACAAGATGGCTTCAAGCAGAGATTGAAGAAAGCAAGAAGACAGAAGGTATGAATACTGCAATTGTTTTTGATGAATATACTAATGTTGACGAA
Organism: Torreya grandis; assembly: GCA_037957365.1. NCBI lineage: Eukaryota > Viridiplantae > Streptophyta > Pinopsida > Cupressales > Taxaceae > Torreya > Torreya grandis. The sequence goes on from JARHVA010001995.1 coordinate 1,603,260, forward strand.
GAAGCTGATTTGTATGAAGAAACTATAAAATGGATGAATGTAATTATAGAGGATGAAAGACAATCTGGTCCTAAGTTTGATATAGGACATGAAGATTTGAATGAGTTTGTGTTGAGTGATGAGATGAAGAGTAAGGCTAGTAAGGAACAAGCAATCCTTTAGGTTGATAAGCCCAAGTTTGATGAAGATTGTGAGATAGATGAGATCTCACTACAGGTAGAGTTGAAGAGGATAGAGGAGCTATTTGGTAATTCAAGAGAGATGAAGGAAGGTACAAGCTGTGGTGAAGGCAGCATTGTGAAGAGTGGAACAAGACAAGAGCAAAGCAATGAGATTAAGGTAGTTGTGGTCAAGAAACAGGAGCAAAAATGTGAAGGCAGCCAAGAGGCTTCATGGCCTCAATGTTTTTCTACTAAGGTGGATTTTGATGTTTTGAATGCAGGTATAGAAGATGAAAACTTTGAAGACATGTATGAAGATGAAGAAGCATGGAGATTGAACCTGGCAGCTGAGAAGGAGATGAGAAGAAGAACATACCAGAAGAGGAAGAAAAGTAAGATGAAAGGCAAAGACCAGCAAAGACAAATTCAAGCATTGGCATTGACAAGAAAACCTTGGGATCCAGGCATACAGTAAAGGCTACAACATGGAGCAGCAGTTCATTTGAACTAAGGTTCAAATTGTTTCTAGAGGGAGAGTATGATGCAGGAGCATCATAAATGAATTTCAAAATTATTGTATTTCCTCTAAAAGGTTGAAATTAAGGAGAAAATGTGAAAAAAAAATAAAAGTAAAAATAAAATAAAAAGTAAAAAGAAAATAGTTGGGGCTGTTGAGGGAATAATGGAGGAGTGGTTGAAATATTTTCAACCTTGGTAAATTGTTACAAATTGAAAACTGTATTTTGTTTTGTCAAAGCCCAAGTTGGGCATGGAGGTTTGAAGGAGGTTTTCAAAAACAAAAATATAGCCAAATAAAGAAAATCCAATAAAAGTGAAAATTGTTAAAAGAGGAGGACAGGAGAGTACGTAGAAGGAGGCAGAAAGGGAGGAAAAAAAAAAGTAGAGATAGAAGGATGTAGAAGAGAAGAGCAGGGGCGTAGGAGGAAAGAGATGGGCAACACACAGACAACACAAAATGTATGTCTCCCTACATTATGAATAAATATAGTGTACGTTGTTTTCTTGTATGGATTTGTTTTTGTATTGTTTTCTGTCCGCCTTCCAATTCTGTGTGAGTTGAGAGAAATAAAACAAGGAGGCACAAAAAGAAGAAACTGTTGTGTGAAGGATTAGATAAGAACACATGTCTACTACTGGGCCGCTATCTATGTATTTGAAAATGCATCGAAATACTGAGAAGCTCCTTATTAAAGGCGTTGGAAATTAATTATGTCTATTTGTAAGGCAGAAGCTACTCGGACAGAAAGGCTGTGTTAATTGGATTACTGGTTTTAGTGGCTCAGGAAAGAGTACATTGCCCTGTTTTATGATGAAAACAGAGTTGGTTTAATAATCCCCCAACAGGCCAGACATGAGGTGGCTCCCACAAAGGGACGCAGCCACATCATATAGCATATAATATATGTTATTGGCATTTAGAGTTGAAAAAGAATATTGAGGAGCGTATCACTGTCAGATGGGCATAGAAGAAGACAAACGAAGGGAAGGCAACAGAAATATTGGATGCCATGTTATTACGATTTTTGAGATTAGACGCGATAGCAGAAGAGATGTTTGAATTAGCATTTCAATGTTCTGCTCCCACTAGATCGGGCAGACCAACAATGATTCACGCAAAAAGAACAACTGCCACTGCCAATAGGTTTGTAAACTTTCTATAAAGCTCAAACTTTGCCAGGCTTCTCCGTGCCTGCAACTTTTCCAATGTTTTGACAGGGAAGTGAAGCCCGCGGAAATTTGTTGGATGCATCTCCATTGCGTGTGAGTAAGGTAGGCGGAATTTGTTGGATAGTGTTCGGATTTCCTGCTAAATAGTCGAGTCACAGCCTAGTATCTATATCATGTCTTGACAAAGGGTCTTGTCGTGAAAAAGAAAAATTCACTGACAGCAGTGATGGGATAGACAAGCCTTGATGTACGATGCAAATTACTTATGTGAAAGTTGAAATTTCTGCCTGTGTTATGACATTACTAGCTAAGTCTTGCACTCTTTAAAATGGTTGAGGAAGCCTGTGATTCCATGTCTTTTGATTGCCACCGAAATAAGAAAAGGTTCGGGTGTTTGTTGCAGGTATTAAATAAGTTCTGTTGTATGACTTGAGGGCTGCTTGACGAATGGAACCGCTACTTACTAGCCATACTGAGATATAAGTCTCTGATGTGGAGATGAATTGAATATAAGATAAGTTATATAGAAGTAGAAGTGCAATGAAAGGATACATTGACTGCTGTGGTCTGCCTACTAACAGGATTCATTACCAAAATAGAGGACCTCCATTTTGCTGTGGTTGTTGTTCGTTTCAATGATAGAATAACCAAACCGATGCTTTTAGAAGACATTGATGTGATTTTGAATGGTTTACACCAACTGTTTTAAGATTTCAGTTTTGACATATCATCTGCGTGAGCAATGCCAGGATTGTTCATTTTTTTTTATTGTTGAAAGGTGCAGGTGCCTTTTTTTTTATATCTGAGATTTAGATAATATGTGTTTTAATTCCCTGCATGCTGAAGAATGACAGCGTATCATTTTGGTTTAAAAGGAATGAGAGAATGGTTGCATCACTATGTGTTTGAGTAAGTGGTTGGTGGAGGGGGAGTAGCCATATGTTGCATTTATGAACTAGACATTATATTCCCTTGTTATTATGAACTACTCATGATGTTTTTTGGAAGAACCTATTGTGAATTTCTCCTTTAAACATTCAAATAAAACTGGTTTAGATTGGGATACACTTGCATGTTACTCATCATGTTTTGATAAAGGTCTTCTTACGGAGCTACAAATTCTTTTATAGTTATAAGAACATTGAACATGTTTACATCATATGTATTTTGAACAAATGAGTCCATGTTTGGATTGACATAAACTAATGAGTTAGTTTGTACCCTAGTTAAGGAAGCTAACTTTATGAGTAACATATTAAAAATGGTCATGGTATTTATATTTTTAGCTAATTCAAGATATGTTTGATATTATTGATATATTTGTGCTATTTGGTCAATAAATTGACCTTTTTCTTTTGTGAGTGTGGTAATCTCTTCATTATGCATTGGTACAAGGGCCTAATTTTGGCTAGATGAATCTTTCTCAAATGGTTTAATGAGAGGCACATTACTAGATGATCTAATTAAGCTAGGTAGAATTTCATGTGGCATTTTTTATGGGAACTTAGAACCTCCCTTTACTACTCTAATAATAATTTTGTCTCTAGGCTCCAAAAGATTACAATCAAATAAGTACGGATCATAAATGGTATTGGTTGGCATGGTCACATAATAAGGATATTATTATTAGACTTGTTCCATGTTAAATGGTATGTTATAAATGTATTGGGTAGTTTGGTATTATTCTTATCCTAGATAATAAGGTGTGTTGGAAAGGTAGTGTGCTAATGGGTCTTGTCCTTGTTTTATATAATGGGTAGCATACATGGGGTACAAATCCATCTCATAGGCTATGTCATATCCATAAGGTTCTTAAATAAAGGGGTCATTCATGACAATATATTTATATGAAGGATTATACATAGATATAATATGTACATATAGAGGCATGGTTGAATCAATGGTTAATCATCTCATGAAAACATGGTCTAGTTTTACAAACATTTTTAACTTGGTCTAAAGGGATCTCTTGAAATTTCTATTGTGGTCTAACTTAGCTCTTGTAAAGACGTCTAAATGTAAACTTAGTCTTTAAAATAGGTCTATACTAAGTCTAAATCTAAGAGAATTGGTACAAAAGTTTAAATACAGTCTTGGAAAAGGTTTGAACTAAACTAAAGGAAAAATGAACTAAGTCTAGGTCTAAAAACAAGAATGAAATTGACTTAGGTCTTTGGAAAAAGTCTGTAGAGATAGGCTTGGAAATGAAATTTGATCAAGGCATGAATTTGAAATTGGTTTAAGTCTAAGGAAATTGGCTTGAAATAAAAGGCATGCTTAGTCAAGGTAAAAACATGGAAACTAGGTCAAACATGATCTTGGTTTAAAAGGGGAAATTCAATCAAAAATGAAGGTCTAAACTTGTTCTAGGAAAATATCTTAAACCAATTAGAAAACCAATTCAAGTTACACAAACTAAATACAAAGAGTAAAACACTCAAGCACAAGTAGTAGGCAAAACTCAAGTTAAACTAATTATTTTTAGATCTATACATAAAAGTGGGTTTCAAATTTTGTTTTAGAAGGTAACTTGGCTCATGGAAAAGGGTCATAGACTTATATGAACAACATAACGATGTTAGTTTTGAATTTAGCTTCACACTTTTGACTCTCAGAAAGTTGATCATGAATGAAATTTAAATAATCTAAACCAAAATGGATGGCCTAACAATGCTCTTTAGAAATAAAAGGTAATCTTGGTTTCAACTAAGGTAAATGGTTGAAATAATTTGGAAAATGTAACAATGTATTTCATAAACAAATGGCAATAATTGGTTTTTTAGATTCTTTGACCAAGGCAAATGGTTGGGTTGATTTTGGTAGCTTAACACTTCTTTGTGTAAATGTTATATGTAACATGTGCTTGTTTTTGATATTTTGTAATTTTTTGATTTGGTTTGGTACAAAGAAATTTTAGACTAAAAATGCAAATAAAGAAGATTAAGAACCTAAGTGCACACTCTTATTCTAAATTGACACAAGGTGTGCATAGTATCTACTAAACTTCCACTAATATACCAGTTCTTACAAGTAATTAATTGTTTATCTAATAAATAAAGAGTGCATATAGGCATATTTTTATAATCCCCCCTTTGTCTCTCAAGAACTGATATGTGGCATGAAACTTAGATCACCAAAGCAACTCGACATTGGGAGGATAATCCATGGTAATTGATGTTAATTAATTTAATTTTTTTTATTTGAATTTTCTAAATGGTCCACAAGTGCCTAAATACACTTGGACATCATAAATATCTATCAATGGATTCAAATCACATAGATTGTTATGAAAGGGTCTTGCCCCTTTACAACCACTTTATCCATGTAATATTTAGTGAAGTGCAATGTCTAGACTGATGCTTGACCTAAGTGCCTTTCCATCTAGTTAGGTTAACCACTCAAACACTATCCAAATAGATAATATGCTAATTTTATATACCCCATTAGATAAATGGGGTTGGAACAATGCTTGGAGATAAAACCCCTTGTCAAACTCCACCTAAAGAACTTGCAAGAAAGTGCTCAAAAGCCAAAAATAAAATAAAAAATAAGAACTAGGTCATTTCTGAGTCATCCAATTCCGTATGAAAAAGGAGAGATCATACATGAAATTTCTTTGGGTAGAATCAAGTAAACAAGAAAAAAATTGCATTTTTGGTCACCCAAGTTCCTTAAAGGGGACAAGAGGAGAGCATAGGTGCAAAACTTTACTAAAATGAAATTAATCTATTGTTTAAAAAAAATAAAGAATGAAAAGGAAAATGCTCTTAAGATATCTTAGTGTAAATCTGAATGTTCTTTTTTATCACCTATTTGAAGTATGATTAAATTTTGATCTTTGTTTGAAAATTTTGAAATTACAAAATAGAATTTTGTTTGCATGAACTTTTTAAACACCAAAATACAAGTGTGAAATTATTTTTAAAGCACCAAAAGACAATGTGAAATGGCCTTGTTAATGTGTTAAACTACTCTTTTTGTTAATTCCGTACAAGAAGCATTAGATGATTGATTTTTTATTAATTAGATAATGAATGTAACCTGAAAATTAGCTAAAAACCATGAAAAAATTCCCTTTGGAAATATTTCATAGTTACATAATAAAGATAAACTATGAAATTATTCAAAAAAAAAAAACTCGAAAAAAAAAACTCAAGAACTCACAATGGATGATTTCATAATTTTGGGATGTTTTCATAATAACAGATGACAATTTCACTATTACATGTGTCAATTTCACTGTTGAAGAGGAGGATTTTGCAACTTTAGATTTGCATAGAAAATATAGAAATAAGAAGATAAAAATTTCACAAATACGAGATTATTTTGAAACTATAAATAGTAATTTTGCTATTAGATTCCAATTTCATAATTATGACATTTTCATAGTTATATAGGACAATTTCACAAGTTTATGCTTTGAATTCATAATTTATAGAAACTTGTAAAATAAAATAGAAAAAAATTAGTAGATGTAGATATCAAAATCATAGTTAATCTCTTAAAATTCATAATTTTTCAAAAACATAGAAAAACCCTAAAAATTGTAGAACAAATTTGTAGTTACCCCTCATGATTTCACAACACAATGATCTAAATTCATGATTTCATAAAGGAGGTCCAAAATAGGGATGATTTCATAATTTTTTGAGATGATTTCATAGTTTATAACAATAATTTATCTATTTATAGCTCTAAATACATAGTTATTTAGTGGAAAATTTTGAAAATCCATAGCCATCACAAACATGACAAAGTTCAACAAAAAAATATTTAAACAAGGTCACTATTGATCTTTTTATTTTATTTTGAAGGGTCTTAAGATGTCTTAGGATGGATTGTGGGATGATAGTCCCATCAGGCTTGCTAAAATGTATCATAGGATTAGAAGGAAGATGTTAGTTTATTTTGTTAGTGAAATAAACAAAAAATAACTTAATGAAACTATAATGCCAAGATTAATACCTAGGGTGAGAAATATAACAAACAAGATAAAAAGGAAATATGAAAACAAAATGATAGTTTTACCTTCTTTGATGATTTGAATGGCTTATTTGCATGAGATTTAGCTAGAGTTCGATATGGTGGACAAATGGCCTCTATCGATGTTTGATTCTTTATGTGAAATACCTCCTCTTGTCCTCTTAAAAGTTGTCTCTTGTCCTGGTATTGGAAATGAAGCTTGTCTTATAGATTATGCATAGTAAGTGTGCACAAAAAATCTTATGTAGGAATGGCCATGGTACTTGTATCTATATGTTTTCAACTAACTCTAACCCAAGTGTGTTTAGGTTAGGGTTAATATTAGAACTCTAAATACAATAAATGATAGACTTAATTATGAATTTATGGAGGCATGGATCAACATTTATGATTTTTATGGCATTTATGTTGATATTTTACAATTTTTGACTTTCAGGATGATGACATCATCATGATCTCATATTTTTTTTTAAAATATTTTTTATAAATTAAATATTAACTAATTCAACATGGAATTTTCATTTAAGCATTTAATTTGATTTTCTTAGTTAATTAAATCTACTTAATGTGTTGGTCATGTTGATGTTTAAAATTATGCTTGTTCTAACACCAATAATGGGAAGTTTCAAGATGTGGGACCTACAACTTGAAACAACCTCCAGATTTTTAAGAAGCTAGTCTCTTCTTTATGTTAAGTGTATATTGGGAAAAGGGATAGGAATTTTAACAGAAAGACAAATGCAAGAAATAAAATCTAACTATGGCAATGCACCTGAATGTAATTCGACCTTAATCCTGAGCACAATGAGACTATATGTAAGATTCAATTACATTTAAGAGCAAACAAGTGCATGATCAATGTAAAAGATGAAAACAATAGAAACAGAGGCTCACAACATAGACTACTTTTGTAGTGATACAAAAAATATCAACAAAGGCACAGGGTTCAATCTTCTTATTTGAATTCTCCAGTCACATAAGAGGCATAGAAACATGCACAATTATATAAACCTTCCAACTCAAGAAAATGAAACAAAAGAAAATGACATTCCTAATCACAGCTCTAGAAAGTCTAAAACTCTTGACAACACAGCCTAGACTACTTTTGCAATGACATAGAAAGTATCAACAAAGGAATAGGATTCAATCTTCTTACTAATTCTCTAGTCACATAAGAGGCACAAAAACATGCATAGTTACATAAACTTTCCAACTTAAGAAAATTGGACAAAGGCAAATGATATTCCTAGTCACAGCTCTAAAAATTCTAAACTCTTGACAATAATTCTCTCAAAAAATTCTCTCTAGTATTTGATTATGATCTTTTTAGTGATCTCTGCACCCTTATTTATAGCCTTGGATTCACTCTGGATTGTCTGCTTGTTCCCAATCTAATGGCCCAACTAAAATCTAACCAAACTGGAAGTGTCTAATAGAAGATATTTCTTAGATTCTGAAACACTTTATCTTCCAGTAGTTCAGTGGCTAAAATAGATTGCAGGATGCCCCCTTCTCTTAAATAGAAGAGGAAACTTAGTCAATTCCTTGAGAACCTTCTTATTACTTTAGGAGACACTGGAGGATGACACTTGGCATGTTCCACAGCACCTACTAAAGACACATGGCATGTGGCACTTTTCATGTAATCTATACTCCTTTTGTGTCTTTGCTTATGAGTGTTCTACCTTTGACACCTGTCGCAATCTGCTTCCTCAAAAATTTAATAGCTTAAAATAAAATAATACCCACAGCCTTTCTTACCCAACCAACTTGAAAAGGAGCATAGGGATAGGTGGCAAATTTTGCTTCCCTCAACAAAAGACACATGGCAATCTCTGCTTTACTTAACTGGGGTTATGTGGTGGTCTTCACTTCTTTTAGATGCATTTTTAGAAACCTATGGAAGGTTACAAATGGTGGTCTCCACTTTACTCTATTTATATCATATAAACAATTGCATGTCATTTCATATTTACATGGATAGTGACACCTGGCAGCTTCCGCTTGCTTCAGAAATAAAACTTGAGACCCACCACAGTCTTTACTATATTGGTGAAGAAAAATGAAGATAATTTGGATCTCAACATGTGGTGGCTTTCACTCTCTTCAGCTAGGATACATGGCATCTTCCATCACTTTTAGAAAATCAAATTGAAACCTTTTGTGATTCCCACTTGGCACTTTCTGCCTGATCCTGATACTTAGCTTGTTGAAACCTTCTACTAAAAAGATTTGAAATGTGGGTGCCAATATGAAACATGGATGCTAACACTTGTCATGTTCCACTGAGTTGCTATGAGATACATGGCACATTTTGTAGCCTTATTGAAATTATGAAAAGTGCCTCAGATGATGACACTTGGCAGCTTTCACCTGAGTTCAACACTTAAAAGAAAAATGAATCAAAAGGAAATTAGAGCCAGTGCTCTATTTCAAAACTTTGCCATCTTAGATCAAAGTATGAGGGAACAAAATTTTGTAGTGCACAACTAAAAATCAAAATGAAACGTAGAGTAATTTTTTACTCTACAGTTATTAGTGACCCCAAGGACTTTTGAGCCTGCTCAAAAAGAAACCACAACTCCTGCTAGATCAAAATTTCAAAATTATAGCTTTAACAATGCTGTTTGGTAGGTGGGCCACTCATCATCAGATAACCCCTATTTATTCTACAATTAATTAAATGCTAAATCAAGGTTAATAATATCCTTGTGTGAAAAATTCTACAAATTTGAATTTTAGCCTTCAATTTGAATTTGAGCTGAGAAACAAGAACCAAGACAACTTCTACTTCAGGCACTGATGAATCATTCCTGAGATCCTGAAAAAATATTTGATCAATCTACTTAGCCAATAGCAAAGGTTCAATTTCATCTACCATCAGCACGGTGTTGTCATCAAGAAATGGAGAAGGAAAACCTAATTACACTAGATCTTCAATGTGCTATTTCATTTCACTGATTCCTTCTTTCATGACATCTAGGAGCTCTTTGTAACTGATGGCTACATAATTGCAACTGAGAACCTCATTCACTGACTTAGCAATGACTATTCAGTCATTGATTCCTACTGTTGACAAAGTTACATCCATTACATCATAAAGCTTTTGTAGCAATGTTTTAGAGTCCACTACTCTCCCAAAAACTATAGCTAGAGTGTTGACAACTGAATTCTCCACCTTTTCACATAATTTTTGTGCATTTAATAGGAAGGTGAGAGAAGGCCTAAGCTGAATAATATCTAAAGAGATTATCTTCCACATGGATTCATATAGCTCCTTCACCAGACTTAACACTCTGACATTCCTTAGCCTATTGACCAACTCTAGTGTCAATTTTGCTGTTCTCTATTGCTCAGCTTGAAATTGGGCTTGTATAGCCATAGTATTATTCTATTCACTTAGCAGCTTTTGTTGCAATTGGGTAACCTGTAGCAAGTGTTCCTTACATTTTTCTTGTAATGCTAATTTTTCCTACCTTAGGGTCATTACTACATCTTTTACCTATGTTAGCCCTACTTTTAAAGAATCATTTTGGGCTTAGACTACCTAGTGAGTCTAAAGAGAAATAGTATCTTGCAACTATTTATTTATATTCTCTATTTCATTATCTTTTCTATTGATCTCTATGGTCAAACTGTTATAGTTTGCCTTATCCTTGGCTAAATCAGCTTCCATATTCTGTAGCCTCCTTGATGTCTTCAAGTAGTCTTCAATAACTACAAAAGTGGATTCGGTTAGCAGCTCAATTTTTTCTTATGGCCTAAAGAGGGACATGTCGATGGCCACTGCATTCATCATGTAGTCTTCTGACTACATCTGCTTAGTTGGCTTGATTACATTTGGTGACAAATGAGTCACTGTCAATTGCCACTGAATGGGGTCAAATTGTGATTGCAGATGGGGTGTAGCCAAGGATTTATTTTCCTTGATCTTCGAGCTTCCCTTGCCTTCCTAGCAACATTTGCTTGGATATATAAGGTAGAAGGAGAGGCAATGTGCCCACCCACAAAAGGATGTCCCTATGGTAAACCATATTGAATAGCTAATTGTTTGCTATGGGCAATTTGAGGGAGAAGTTTCTTGGGAATAGAGGGGGAAAAATGAGGTAATGTTAAACTTGAGGTGGCATAGATGGGGTGAAGTGAGAAATGGGAATGGTAGAGGTGGTAGGGGATGTCATCTGGCTAGATGGAATCATCATGCCAATAGGGGAAGAAAGAGATTGAGAAGGAGAAGGAGGAATAATACTTACCTGAGGAGTAATTACAGTACTCTGTAATTGGTGCTATGGGGTGTCTATCTCTTCTTCTAAATCAAACTAAAACTACACCCTCTTTCGCTTCTTGGGTGTCTCTTCTTCTGGCTATGCTTCTTTTCCTTTCAATGATGCTTGTGGAGAACTAGGAATATCTATAATAGATTCCAATGGGGAAGCTATTGGTGGTGAAGTCACCACACTCTTTTGGTTTTCCATGATACTGAGAGATTGGGGCCAAAATAATATAGTTACTATAGCTATAGTTTTCCTTGAGGCCTGTGGTTCTTGGCTTGGTCCCACTCTAGCTTTTGGTGTTAGGACTTGTTCCAAAGTCTTAACGTTAGGTTAGTTTTTTGGTAGAAAATAATTACTATTGTAAATGGGGCATGCATCTTTTATAAAGACACCCCCATAAAATAAATAATCTTAGTTTAATTATTAGGTAGTTTTAATGTTTATGTTTATTAATTAGATTTACTCTACGGGTTGTTTTCCTGTATTTAGTTGGTTATTGGATTAGTTGTTTTTACCGGTCATTGGTAAAAACTATATAAATCCATATCTGCTTTGTGAAAGGGTTAACGGAGTAAAGGCACCCTTATGTAATTGTTATTTTGAAATTAATAAAATACTTGTGCACTCGCACTAAGCGGGGACAAGGTTCAATCTATTTTGATCCTTGAGTTATCAGTGGTATCAGAGCATGGTTGGGAGCACGGTGAATTCGAAGGAGGAAGGTGTGATTTCTTTTGGCATGAAAATAAGGTATGCCATATAGTTTGGTTTAAATATTTTGAAAAATTATTAAATCATTTTAATTTTTCAAAAATTATTTATATTTAAACCTGTATTCTCCATATACCACTATCTGGCCTTTTTTTTTGGATCATTCATACTCCATTTTTTTTCTGAGTTCAAGCCTCCTCATTTGGCATAAAAATGAATTTTTAATATTTAATGTTATAAAATTCATTGTTTTTTTTGCCAAAACCAGATTTGTACGGCCTTTTATCTGAGAAAAACATCTGAATATGATCAAACATGGCTGCCATTGTGTTTTGAATTCATTTCAGCTCCTTTTAAGTCCAAAACCTCTGCAAATCTTGATCAATTAGCATTCAAAACCTCTGTTGTTGCATTTTTTATTGAAAATCTGGAAAAACCAGACTTGTACGGCCTGTTGTACGGCCTTCAAACGCCCAGGCTTGTTTTTGATTCTTTTCCCTGCATTAAACACCAAAAAAAAATTGCAAAAACACTGTGTAAATATGTTTTAGCACCCTGTACGGACTTGTACGGCCTAGGAGAGAGAAAGCAGGTGAAGAAATTTTTTTTCAGATCAGCCATGGCGTCCCAGGCAAGCATGGCGCAGTATAAAAGTTCAAAAATTTATTATTTGCTGTTTCTATAGTTTTTGTTTCAAATATTTGCTGGGTCCCATCCGGGAGAAGATTGAAGTGCAGGGTGAAAAGAAAGGGAAAAAGGAATTTATTTATTTACATTCTCATGTAATTTTTTTTTTTTTAAATTTTCCCTCATACACAGAAATCTGGTATAAATTTAAATTTCTGAGCATAACATTTTGTAAATGCTCTTAAAGCAATTGGTTAAGTTTATTTTGGTAAAAGCTTGCAAGGGAGGAGGTCAAGGGTTCAAATCCCTTTTTGGAGAAAGTCTTCTTTGATTTGGAATATACTTTTTAAAAAAAAAAAAAAAAAAAAATATTCCCTTTTAATTCAGAACATTGTAAAACACATACTTATTGTATTGTGTTATTTATTTTTCGAAAAAGGGGCGAAATTTAATCTTTTTCTTTCGCATTGTTGTGGTGAGATAAGGGTGTAATTGGTGAAATAAGGTTGTAATTTGGCGAAATAAGGGTGTAATCATTATTTTTGGTGTGGTTAAGTGCAAAACCCATCAAAAATACTTATTTTCTATTTTACGCTCTACGCGGAGGTTAAGTGCAAAACCCCGTAGAAGCAGTGTCTTGTGCAGTGAGTGTGATATTTGTTTCATTTCTTTCGCAATTTGTCGCACGTTTCTCTACTGCACTTACTTTCATTTCATTTCAAAAATGCCAAAAATTCAGAATTTGCTTTCAGATGGTGATAGATTAACAATTTCCAATTATTCAGATTGGAAACGATTGATGGAGGCTTCACTAGTGTTTAATGAGTTATGGGATATTGTTAAGAATGAAAATCCCACATTGCCAACAGAGCAGGCTAAGTTAGATATTTTCAATTTGCGTGATTCTAAGGCCTTAGCTCTCATTAAATGTTGTTGTACTCGTGATACATATGTTCATATTGAAAATTCTCCTCATAGTTACACTGCATGGAAAATATTGTCAGATTTGTATGATAAGAAACCAAAGCATAAGAAGATAGATATTCATATGCAGTTGTTTACTTTGTCATTAGATGAGGATGGGGATATGGGAGAATATATGTCTAAGTTGAAAAATATCACTACTGAGTACACTAAGGCTGGTTTTGGAAAACTAGATGATGACCTCATAGTTACTGCTGCTTTGAAAGGACTACCAGGGTCCTATAGGAATTTTGTTGAAATGTTGCATGTCTCTGACAAGATCACAGGCATCACCTTTGATAAGTTGGCTGAGTTGCTCATCCAACATGACCTCTCTCTACCCAAGAAATCCAAGAAAATTGAAGAAGTCCATGTTTTAGAGTCAAAGCCTAGTTCATCTTCATCTGGGCATCAAAACAATAGAGGAAATAGTTATAGAGGGGGTCGAGGTTACAGAGGAGGCAGATATCAAAACAGAGGTAGGGGTCATTCACATAATGAACAATCTAATCAATCACATTCACATGAAACAAGTGATCGAGGACATGGTCACAACTCATATAGGGGCAGAGGTCGAGGTAGATCTGACATTCAGTGTCATAGATGTGGAAAATTTGGTCACATTGCCTCACAATGTAGAGTTCCTTTTGATAAAATTCAGAGGCCACAAAAAGCGACCAAGACTAACTCTGCTCAGTATGTCGATCATGACTATGATGAATCTAGTAATGTTGCCCATGAATTTGCATTTACTTCTTTGGGGCACATTGATTATGTTGAATATGAGGCTAGAGATGAGCTCACAGATGTATGGGTTTTAGACACAGGAGCAACCAAACACATGACATTTAGGAGAGATTTCTTTTGGTCTTATAAGGAAGCTTCTCTCTCTCCAGTTGCCTTAGCAGATAAGTCTATGCATACACCACTAGGACTTGGTACTATTCGAATTCTTCTTCCTAATGGGTCTATAAAATACTTGGAGGATGTTTGGTATGTTCCCACATTGAAGAAACACTTACTTTCTTTGGTAACTATTCGAAAGAAAGGTTATCAAATTGTGCTTGAAAATGGGCTCATTTACATCAATTCAGTGAAGGATAATTATAAAACCATGTATACAGGATATGAAGATGGAAACTTGGTTAGATTGCATTGTAAGGTGCTTCCTCCAAATATAGAACTTGCAGCAGTTGTTGATACAGGTACAGGTACTATGTCTACACAGCGGTTATGGCATCTCCGCTATGGACATTTGAATATCCACTCTTTAGTGGATTTGTAGAGATATGGTATGGTGAATGGGTTGCCCACTTTTCGCAAAGATAGTATTCTTTGTGAGTCATGTGTTTTGGGCAAACAAAATCGAGAAAAATTTCCTAAACAGTCATCTTGGAGAGCTAACAGATGTTTACAGTTAGTTCATAGTGATGTATGTGACATGAAAAAGTCATCCATTGGTGGGTGTAGATACTTTGTCTTGTTTATTGATGACTTTTCTAGGATGACTTGGGTATTCTTTATGAAAAACAAATCTGAAGTTTTCGCTAAGTTTGTTGATTGGTTACACTTAGTCGAAAAAGAAACAGGTTCACATTTAGCCACTCTTCGTTCAGATAATGGAGGTGAGTATACCTCAAATGAATTTTTAGACTATTGTCGAGAACATGGAATTCAACGACAATATAGTAATGCTTATACTCCACAACAAAATGGAGTATCTGAACGAATGAATAGAACTTTAGAGGGCACAGCACGTGCCATGTTGCACTATAAACAGCTTGATGATAAATTTTGGGCCGAAGCCGTTGGTACTGCAGTGTATTTGAGAAACAGGTCCCCCACAGTTGCACTTTTGGGACAAACTCCATATGAGGCATGGTATGGGTTTAAACCCAAAGTTAAACACTTGAAAGTTTTTGGATGTCTTTGTTTTGCTTTGGTTCCTCCTAAACATAGAACTAAGTTGGAACCACGAAGTCAAAAATGCATCTTTCTTGGTTATTCTGAAGATAAAAAGGGGTTTCGTTTGCTTGCACAAGATTCAGGCAAATTCATAGTGAGTCGAGATGTAATATTTGATGAATTTGGGACTATGAACACTGCAGAGATTGATTCTCAACTTGATAGATTAGAGAGGAAAAATGCAAAAAGAGATAAGGGTTTGAATAATGGGGATAACTCTTCGAAGTTATGGTATGAGACTCAAATTCCTTCACTTTCCTCTCCTTCATCTACAAGTTCACAGGTTGATGACTTAGAAATTGTTGAAAATTCTCTAAGTCCCCCATCGAATAATGCACCTAATGAAAATTCAGGAGTCCCTGATTTGAATAATTTGTCTAAGTATCCAAAATGGGCTCAAAGTACTTTTTCTGACTTGACAGCAGATGAAGTTGGTTTAACAGGGCCCAGGAATTCTCAAAAACAGGTGAACTATGCTATGGTTGTTACTACTTCTTCTATTGAGCCATCCACTTTTGAGGAGGCATCTACTGAACATGTTTGGCAACAGGCAATGAAATGTGAGTATGATTCCATACTTAACAATAATACATGGGTTTTAGTTGATCCTCCTCCACATGTTAAACCCATCGGATGTAAATGGGTTTATAGGACTAAGTATAAATCAGATGGTTCCATTGATAAACATAAGGCACGACTTGTTGCCAAAGGATATGCGCAACAAGAAGGTATTGATTATGAGGAAACATTTGCACCAACTGCCAAATGGCACACTATTCGTATGGTACTTGCCTTAGCAGCACAAAATGGTTGGAAAGTACATCAGTTGGATGTTAAAAGTGCTTTTTTAAATGGTGATTTACAGGAAGAAGTCTATATGAAACAACCTCAGGGTTTTGAACAGGTGGGTGCTGAACACAAAGTGTGTAAATTGACAAAAGCTTTGTATGGGCTCAAACAGGCACCCAGGGCTTGGTATGAGAAAATGGATTCATACTTGAAATCCATTGGTTTTCATCGCAGTGAATTAGATGATACTCTCTATTTTCGAGTGCAGGGTAAGAAAATGGTGATATTAGTTCTCTATGTTGATGACTTGTTTATTGCAGGTAATGATGAAAATCATAATAAGTCAGTGAAGAAGGAATTAAAAGATGGGTTTGAGATGACAGATCTTGGACTTCTTCACTACTATTTAGGCATAGAGGTAACTCAGAAAGAGCACAGTATTTTCATTTCACAAACTAAGTATATTTCTGAGTTATTAGAGAGGTTTGGCATGAGTGATTGCAAACCTGCCCTCACTCCCATGGAAAGTAACTTGAAATTGTCTAAGGATGATAGCAGTGCCTTTTTTGATGGCACAACATATAGACAATTGGTGGGAGGTTTGATATATTTGATGACTACCAGGCCCGATATTTCTTTTTCAGTTGGAATTTTATCTAGGTTTATGCATGAGCCTAGAGAAATTCATTGGCATGCAGCAAAACGAGTACTTCGTTACCTTCAGGGAACGAAAACATATGGCCTTGAATACCGCCGCAACAAGAACTTCAAACTTGTTGGATATTGTGATGCAGATTTTGGCGGATGTGTGGATGACAGAGTGTCAACCACAGGATACACTATGCATATGGGTTCAGCTGCCATTGCTTGGTGTTGTAAGAAGCAGGATACAGTGGCAAATTCTTCAGCAGAATCAGAGTATATTGCAGCATGGGATGCTTCTAGAGAAATTGTTTACCTTCGTCGTATTCTTGAAGATCTTCAGGTTTCTCAGTTTGCTCCTACACAGTTATACATTGATAATCAGAGTGCAATCAAGATGTCCAAGAATCCAGTGTTTCATGCCAAAACAAAACATATGGATGTCAAATATCATTATCTACGAATGCTGCTGGCAAAGAAAACTCTTGATCCAATATATTGCCCAACTACCGATCAGACAGCTGATATCTTCACAAAACCCCTTGACAGAATCAAATTTGAAAAATTCAAAAAAATGCTTGGTATGTGTCCAAAGACCTGACTTTGGATCATAGGGGGGTTTGTTAGGACTTGTTCCAAAGTCTTAACGTTAGGTTAGTTTTTTGGTAGAAAATAATTACTATTGTAAATGGGGCATGCATCTTTTATAAAGACACCCCCATAAAATAAATAATCTTAGTTTAATTATTAGGTAGTTTTAATGTTTATGTTTATTAATTAGATTTACTCTACGGGTTGTTTTCCTGTATTTAGTTGGTTATTGGATTAGTTGTTTTTACCGGTCATTGGTAAAAACTATATAAATCCATATCTGCTTTGTGAAAGGGTTAACGGAGTAAAGGCACCCTTATGTAATTGTTATTTTGAAATTAATAAAATACTTGTGCACTCGCACTAAGCGGGGACAAGGTTCAATCTATTTTGATCCTGGAGTTATCATTTGGCTCTACACCCAGTGTTGAAAAATTACTTGTCTCTAGGTTAGATACAGGGGAGAGATGGCACTCATCCCATAGTTCTTCCCATCTCTCATCTGTGTCTACGTTCCTAAAAGAATGGGTTGTTTGATAAATCTCCTACCCATATTTCCAATAGGCTTCTATTTTCTTAGCATCCCAATATTTATTCTTTAGTGTCCTTAAGCCAGAAGTCATTCTGACTTTAGGATCATAATCTCTCTATTTAACATAGAATGTTTCCCAAGGTCTATTTTATGGAAGGGGCAAGTCTGTTAACTCAACATAACATCTAGGAGCATCTTCTCTAGGATTTTTTCTAGTTTCCCAAAAAGGGGAGGCCTCATGTGTAATTTTGGTCGTAACCCTATTAGTCCTTATCCAAGAAGCTATGAAACCATTTGGGTCATATACCCATTTGTCTTTGACTAGTAGGAAACCCAGGAAGGCTAGCTTTCTGAGCAACATAACTTCAACGTCTCTAGTTTCCAAAACCATACTGGTTGTCATCCATGGGAGGTCATACATTTTTCTTTTCCTCTTCCCAAAGCCATATTCATTGTCGACTATAGATACCTAGCTGGTAACCTCTAAGAATGCTAACCTAAGAGTCAAAATCTTAGGTAGCAACATTAGTTCCCGACAAATACCATGGACTCTTATAATTGTATGATGAGATCCAAAATATAAATCATAAGGAATTGGGCAACTGGCTATAAGGTTTGAAACACTTGGAAACAATTTGTTCATGACTGGTTCGGGGCTGAGGTGACAAAAAGCAGGGGTAACAAATAATTCTCAAAATTCATATGGGTCACTAGTCTTTAACAAAATATGTGTCCATGTAGACACAGAAATGGTCCTTTGGAGATCAAAACATGGGTCATACATATCAAGATACATATGTCGAGCAAAGAGGTCATAGTTCTAAAATAGCATGAGGTGAAACAAATAAGAAGAGTACCTGAAAATCCCTTTTGATTTGAACTGGGCTAGTTGTTCCACCATTGAGAAAGCAATTTGTTTAGAAAAGTCAAGCCTATACTCCTATGTTTTGTCAATGGTCTTCAGCCTAAAGAGAATATCCATTTGTTCTCCATAAACTACCATATCATCTTTCATGCCAAAGATGAAAGCCATCATAGACAATGCATCTTGGCTAGCTTGTACGAATTGGGCTCTTGCTGTAGGGAGTGTAGGCATAGTAGTGTCATCATCGCCCATTTGTAATTTGGATCTCAAGAATCTCAATTGGGTATTGATGTTTGCCCATGTTCTTTGCATTTTAGCAATAGTAGGAAATGTAGCTATCTTATCATGATATAAGGCTAACATATCTCTGATAGCTTGCAGTGTGATTTGCACCATGAATAGACCCTGCTAAATGGTGTATGAGGGTGCATGAAACAAGTCTGCACATAATTCGACCAAGTCAGGGCATGGATGCACAACTGGGACAAGGAATTGTGCCAATTGTGAAGTCAATATACTTATGGAAAATGTCTCATATTTCGCTACTCTATCTCTCTAAAGACACCTTTGATGTGCCCCTTCTCTAAGAGTTTTGCTACTTGCTCTTTGAAGGATTGGGTCCATGACTCCATCTGCATAATCTTTTATCTTCACTGGGTCACTTACTTGACCAACTTCAAGAATTTTGGTCTATGGATAGGTCTTCAATGGTTGCATGGGAGCTAAAGTATATGACTTACTTGCAAGAAACTTATCAAGGGATTCATACATCCTAGCTCCTTATTGTGAAGATTATGCCCCCTCCATCTCTATATCATTTTTGTGATAACTTGTATGAACTTTTAAAAAATAGAAACACTTTCACTGAAGCAAGTTGACTAGGCACTAAAAAATGCAAGTGGCAGGATATTTTCTTGCAGATGCAAGAATGTTTGAGAACTTATAAGCTTTAACTCTTGCTAAGAGATATTTATTGACCTATCAAGTCTCAAAATGGCATTAAACTCAGATAACCATTATCAAATCCTACTCAATCTTTATGGAAAAATGAGATAGACACATTATGTAAGTGGTAGCGCAAGGTACCTTAGGGATTTCTAAATATTTGGGAGACATTCAATGTATTGGAGAATTTTGAAAATTTTGAAAAATTTTGAGATGTCGACTACGTGTTCAAATAACACTTATTTAAAAGAAAAGTGGGAAAACAAAGCAATATGGAAAGGGGAAAATATCTAACTATATTAACCAAGTATATTTTCCTACCTCTTGGATCAAAGGGAAGATTTTTGAAGTATCCTTTATGACAGGGAAACTTATGATGCCAAACAAGTGATTGAATGGCATGAAACTCTGATGACTTGCTCTTCTTGTTTGCCACCTTAATTTGCCTGCATCTAAATGAATCAGAGTCAAACATGTCCCCAACATATACATACTCTTCTTGTTCTTTAAAACTTATTGAATGCTGGTTCTTTTGCTATCGTGTCTCATCAAAAAATCAATGTCTGTTGGCTCTTCACCCTATGTCTCTTGACATACATCATTTTTTTGCTTATCTCCTTCTGCCTCATGCTCGAGTTCCATTTCATGATCAACCTCTTTGATTACTTCAAAAATATCATCTTTAGTTTTACCAACCACTTGAAAGAACAATTTTGACATTTTGCAGCAATTTTGCATATTTATTTGAGTCTCAATGTTGCCTTCTCCACCTGAAGCCAACTCACAGCCTTCTTGAATAATTGTGTAACCTACCCCAATGACTTCAAACAAGTCATTCAAAACATGATTAGAAATTATCTCTTTTTCATCAGAGATAGAGGCAAAAGCTTGTGACTTGTCCTTTGGTTCATCAACAGGTGTACCTATGGTGATTCCTTCTTGATCTGCACTCATGAAATCTTCTTGACTAGTCATGAACTGAGTATACTCCTATTTACTTGCTTCCTCCAAAATATTTTCTTTGAAAAGGGATGAAGAAGAAGATTTATGGTTATAAATATTCAAAAGAGGAGATAATTCTTGAGCTAGAATTGAATGATTCTCTTCTTTCCATTTGTCCATCACTTCATCTATATCAGATGTAGCTTGATAGCTCTCTTGGAAGGGTGTAGATGTGATGTGTTCAAATGTAGGATCTTCTACTTGATTATCACCATGAGTAAGAGCAGCCTTGACTTCTTCAAGGTTTTGAGCAAAACTTTTCTCTTCTTCCCTTCTACCCCATGATTCCATTGTTTGTTTCCAACTCATGACCTTAGGTCTAGAACTTTTCTCTTGGAAAGAGTCAACAATTTTATCTTCTTCAAGGTTTTCAGCTAGTTCATGATTTTCTTTCTTCCCACTTGGAATCTTGTCATCATGCTAAAGGACCTGAGGATTGGTATAAGAGGTATCTTTTGGTGTAGGCTCCTTTCTAAGGTCTGAAAGCTATATCTCTCTTTCACTAAGCAATCTCATTTTTTCCTCTAATTCCTCAATTTGCTTAGCTAGATTTTCTTGAAAGAGTCTTTCATGAAGCTCATAGGAATCATCAGATAAATGGGGAGTGCATGAAGGTTACCATAAAAAATAAGAAGATTCTTGAGGAAGGGTGGGAGAGACTTGAAAGGGACTAACCTCATATTGTATCTCACACTCTTAGACAATGTCTTTCTCCTTCTTTCTACCCCATGATTCCATTATTTGTTCCCAACTCATGACCTTAGGTCTAGGACTTTTCTCTTGGGAAGATGGGGTTGCAAGGTGAAAGGGAAGTGAGGGTTTGGATTCCAATTCCCTTGTTGCCAACATAGATTGCTATTTTTGAAGATTTTCCAATTCAATCTATTTATCAAGATTGGCCTTAAATGCCAAATTTACTATTTCAAAACTTTCCTTAACACGATTGGGGAAAGAACCATGATAGGCTCGACTTGGCTCCTAAGCAAGGGTTGAGTTTGTCTGATATGAAACTTGGGGTAGCAGATATGTAGGTTTATAGACTTGGTAAGGCTACCTCTCATGAATACTCGGCTTCTCTTCCAAAGATGCAATTAAGCCACTCACATCCAACATCTCATATGTAAGCCTTTGCCAATTTTCTCTTTCAATGGGAGCCCATTCACTTTTAATAATATCTACTACATTTCTTACATGATAGATGACATGATTAGGAATTTCTTGGCCACATCCCATTTTGTTGTCAAGCTCTAATACATATTTTTTATATCCTAGTAATGCTTGTTTGAACGTGGAAATGAGATTAGGTTGAGCATCAGATGTAACATATTGGGAAGACTAGGCATACGACTGATATAGCTCATGATAGGGCTGAGGTTGGTCATATTGGACCTGTGAAGGGAAAAACTTATAACCATATGCATCCTTGTTGCTTGATGTGATTTCATGAGCAACCTGATCTTGATTAAAAATATATGAAGGGGCATAAGACCCATAGCTCTGAGTAATAGAATTATACATACCAAATGGTGATTTCTTCTTGACTTTGATTCTTTGAGGTAATCGGTGATGACAAAAGATTTAGATCTTATTACTGATCCACAACTCTGACTCCTTGTAGCTCTCTAGTTCATACGGTCTTGAAAGAAACTTCAAGATGGTGTCCCACTGGGCATCCCAAAAATTGTTGATGTTTAAAATTGTGCTTGTTCTAACACCAACAATGGGAAGTTTCAAGATTTGGGACTTGCGACTTGAAATAACCTCCAAATTTTTAAGAAGCTTGTCTCTTCTTTATATCAAGTGTATACTGGGAAAAGGGATATGAATTTTAGCAAAAACACAAATGCAAGAAAATCTAACTATGACGATGCACTTGAATGTAATTTGACCTTAATCTTGAGCATAGTGAGACTATATGTAAGATTCAATTACATTTAAGAGCAAACAAGTGCATGATCAATGTAAAAGATGAAAATAATAGAAATAGAGGCTCACAACATAGTCTACTTTTGTAGTGATATAGAAAATATCAACAAAGGCACATGGTTCAATCTTCTTATTTGAATTTTATAGTCACATAAGAGGCACAAAAACACACATAGTTATATAAACCTTCCAACTCAAGAAAATGAAACAAAGGCAAATGACATTCCTAATCACAGCTCTAAAAAGTCTAAAACTCTTGACAACACAGCCTAGATTACTTTTGCAATGACACATAAAGTATCAACAAAGGGATAGGATTCAATCTTCTTATTAATTCTCTAGTCACATAAGAGGCACAAAAACATGCATAGTTACATAAACTTTCCAACTTAAGAAAATAGGACAAAGTCAAATGATATTCCTAGTCACAGCTCTAGAAAGTCTAAACTCTTGATAATAATTCTCTTAGAAAATTCTCTCTGGTATCTGATTTTGATCTTTCTAGTGATCTCTGTACCCTTATTTATAGCCTTGGATTCACTCTAGATTATCTTCTTATTCCCAATAAAATGGCCCAACTGAAATCTAATTGAACTAGAAGTGTTTAATAGAAGATATTTCTTAGATTCTGAAACACTTTGTCTTCCAATAGTTCATTAGATGAAATAGATCACAGGATGCTCCATTATCTTAAATGGAAGAGGACACTTAGTCAATTCCTTGAAAACCTTCTTATTACTTTAGGAGACACTGGAGGATGACACTTGGTGTGTTCCATAGCACCTACTGAAGACACACGACACTTTCGATGTAATTTATACTCCTTTTGTGTCTTTAATTATGAGTGTTCTGCCTTTGACACCTGTCACAATCCACTTCCTCAAAACTTTAACAGCTTAAAAGAAAATAAGACCCATAGCCTTTCTTGCCTGAGCAACTTGAAAAGGAGCATAGGGATAGGTGGTGATTTCCACTTCCCTCAACAAAAGACACGTGGCAATCTCTGATTTACTTAACTGGGGTTATGTGGTGGTCTCCACTTATTTTAGCTACCTTTTTAGAAACCTACAGAAGGTGATAGGTGGTGGTCTCCACTTTACTCTATTTATATCATAGAAACAATTGGGTCTCATTTCATATTTACACAAACAATGACACTTGGCAGCTTTCGCTTGCTTTAGAAACAAAACTTGAGACCCACCATAGTCTTTGCTATATCGGTGAAGCAAAATGAAGATAATTTATATTTTGACACATGGTGGCTTCCACTCTCTTCAACTGGGATATGTGGCATCTTTTGTCACTTTTAGAAAAGAAAATTGAAACCTTTCATGATTGCCACTTGACGCTTTTCACCTAATCTTGATACTTAGCTTGTTGAAACCTTCTGTTGAAAAGATTTGAAATGTAGGTGCCAATATGAAATGTAGATGATGACACTTGTCATGTTCCACTGAGTTGTTATGAGATACGTGGCACATTTTGTAGCCTTATTAAAATTATGAAAAGTGCCTCGGATGATGACACTTGGTAGCTTCCACCTGAGTTCAACACTTAAAAGAAAAATGAATCAAAAGGAAATTAGAGCCTACGCTTTGTTTCAAAACTTCACCATCTTGGATCAAAGTATGTGGGAACAAAATTTTGCAGTGCACAATTGAAAATTAGAATGAAATGTAGAGTAATTTTTTACTCTACAGGTCAGTTAAAGAATTGGGTTAAGTGCTCTACTTAATTAGTTAGAATGTTAGTTTGCTAGGTTTCAAGCTGATTAGGCATGAATTCATGAGAGTTTATCATTTTGTATAGGGTAATACTAAAAATAGGGATGTGTTTCTGATAAAATTTTGGGCATTAACATCTAATGTGTGGACAAATTTGGTATGTTCAATGATTTATAAGCTTAGTTCTCATGGTTTGGTAGAAATCAGTCTGAAGTTCATTTAAACACATAAGTGGTTAAAAAGGAGTGTCTAAAAAATCTCTTGAGCCTAAAAATGTAACATACACCCCATTTAATGTAGTTTCATAGTATCCTAATTATCTTATCCTATCTAATGCAGCAAAGAGATAATTTATACGCTTACCTACGTCTCATGCCTCACTACGTCTATGGTTAGTAGAGTGTCAGCTTATATTTATTCCTCATCCTATATAGTTTGATATAAATATACCTCTACCCAAAGGATATGATGTGAATGATTATTATGATTATCACTAGTGACTAGGACATTCTAATAATAGATTCTCTAACTTGAATCATAAGAACCAAGACCTTATTAGTGACCAAAGGATTACATTTGACAATCCTCCTAAAGGAATCAAGTTCACAACTTGGTGATCACCATAAAAAATATATATTTAACAATACTTTGAAATACCATTCTAAGAATGAATCATAAGTGTAAATTACATATGATACACATCCTCCTCCATCACATTATGGGCACCCATTAGATATGATTATTTGTACTCACACACAACATACACCCCTCTAGTTCATAGACTTATTTATTTTGATGGTAGTGATATTAAGGATGATTATTTTGATCTTCATTCTTTATGTATTCAAACATCCTTGATAAACACACTATATAAAATTTTATGATTGATAATGGTGTAATTGATAATGTTTACACCATGTCATTACTTATGAACTTGGGTTATACTCATCATGATTTGTCTCCTTTTACTAGATCAATTAGAGAAATTAATAGGACCTATTATAAGTTTCTTGATGATATTAAACTACCTTAATAGGTTGATCCCACACATGTGGTTAATTGATCTAGGCAACAATTTAGGTGACGGGTCCACCCTAATTGATGATGGAACTTCTAGGAGACAACTTTTGCACTGTAGCTCTAATTGACTCACTGTTTGAACCCTTGAAAATATAAGAATAAGGAGAACATGGTGAGATGTCATGGATATTTTATTTATGAAGTTTGAATCCAAAAACCTAATGAAAGTGACTTAAATTTCAATTTTAGTAGTGCAGTCTAAAAGTAATAAGTTTCTAAAAATAGTAATTCCTCAAATTTTGTATTGTTGTAAATCGTGGAAGTTGAACCACTTAATTTCCCTCGATATTGGTGACCTTCCACATCCTTGTCATAGCTTTAAAAAACGTATAAATGAATATGTAACCTAAAATGGAAATCAAACATCTCTTCTCAAAGATAAACATATGTTTGGGTCTGCAAATTTGATTAATAAAACATCTCTTCTTAGAGATAACATTATTTGAATTGTGTTATTCTTATTTCTTGAGTTATTTTTCAACCAAAGATTTTGAGTTTTGAAATAGTGGTATCAGAGTGGTTTTTTTTTAGAGTGTATGATCCCAAGGATGAGATTAGATTACAAGAAGCTTATGTGGAAAATAGAACCAATAGCCTATCCACCTATTCAATCTAAATGATAGACAACATCGAGACATCTAATACTTTAAAGGAAATGGTGAATGAAGCCCTCCAAAATTAGCAAGCGTAGATGCTACAACAATTATTTCAAAATTTTCAACAAATCTTGATGGGAAATTTTGGCTCCTCATCTACACCCCCACATCTTTTTAGTGCCCCAACACCATTCAAGGTTCATGTGAATTTTGATATCTCTATATTTAAATGCAAAATTAATGTTGATGTAGTAGAAAATTGGTTTGATCAATTATCATCTTATTTTTTATAAATAAATTCACCGATAAAGAGAAAATCACCTTTGCTCTTTTGAAAGCATCATTACCTATCAAAAATTGGTGGAAAGTGTATAAAAAGAGATTCAATGTAGATGATATTGGCCTTGAGGTGAAACCTACATGAGATGATTTCATAAAAGCTATAAAGGAAGAATACTACCGCATTAGAGCATATGAAGATCTGTATTTAGGGTGGAAACAACTTTTTCAAGGTAAAGAATAGTGTTCAATATTATACTGACATTTTTCATTCTCTATCTTTGAGATTAGGCATCAAAGAAAGTGAGAAACACAAGGTTATCAAATATCATGGTGGACTACAATGGTACATATGGGGAGAAATGGAACTCTTCAATTTAGAAACCATCGGTGAGGCGTACAAGTTCACAATAAAGATTGAGTAAAAGCATGAAAGAATGAATATGAAGAGTTAGCCTTCAAAATGGAAAAGTGATGAAGAAGGTCAAACACGAGGCCAAAATTGGAAGCAAAAGGAAGAAAAGACTAAGAAGTTGTGTGATTATCACAAATTTGGAACTCACTCTAAATAAGAATGTCAAGCCATCAAGTCCCTACTTTTTGAATCAAAATCCTCAATATATACTACTCTACCTCATACAAACCCTAAAATTGAAGAGATTAAAGAAGAAGTTATAGATTCTAAGCCCAAAGCCATTATTTCTTCATCACAGACCCAGGAAGAGAGGATATATGACAAGGAAAGGTTGTTTCACTCTATGTTATAGGTGAAAGGTAAGCCTCTATATTTCATTCTTGATAGTGGAAGTCAAAAGAATTTAATCTCTACTAATCTTGTGAAAAGCCTAAATCTATCCATAAATCCTCACCCAAAGACATATAGTATTGGATGGTTGAGTCAAGGGAGAAACCTTTGTGTCACCCACCAATGTCTTCTCTCATATACAATAAAACCTATCCAAGATGAGGTCTTATGTGATGTAGTCAATCTAGATGTTTGTGATGCACTCTTAGGTAAAAAAATCATGTATGATTGACATAACATCTATTAATGAAGAAATAAAAGGATCACTCTCACTCTTGGAACATGGTGCTATAGGGTACTAGAGGTACCACCTTCTACATCTATCTCTCTGATTAGTGTGAAGAATTTTTTTCTCATGGTGGTCAAGCCACAAGAATCCAAAAGGGGAATGTTTCAGCCTTGAATACATAAAAAACACAAAAATAGAAGAAAATGGATACCAAGCTAAAGAATTTCATGGCCTTCCATCCATAGACTGATGGTTAGATAAAAATGGTGAATAATTAGGCCCTGCATAGTTCCATAAATCATAGTCCATTCCAAGTATGCCTCAGGGATAAAATCAAAGTAAAACTTCCACACTTGATAAAAAATCTTAATGCAATGGGGACCATTACATCTCAAGGAGGGAGGAATGATCCAAGCAATAATTTAGGTGACAATTCAGGTGATGGCTCCACCCCAATTGATGATGGAACTTTTAGGAGCCATAAATTTTGCACCGTAGCTCTAATTGACTCACTATTTGAACCATTAGAAAGATAAGAATGAGTAGAACATGGTCAGATGCCATGGAGATTTTCTCAATGAATTTTTACCCCTAAAAACCTAATAAAAGTGCCCCAAATTTCAATTTTAGTAGTACAGTCTAAAAATAGTAAGTTTTTAAAAATAGTAATTCCTCAAATTTTGTATTGTTGTAAATATTGGAAGTCAAGCCACTTAATCGCCCTCGAGATTGGTGACCTTTCACATCCTCCTCATACCTTTAAAACATGTATAAATCAATATGTAACCTAAAATAGAAATTAGACATCTCTTCTCAGAGATAGACATATGTTTGGGTCTGTAAATTTGATTAATAAAATATCTCTTCTCAGAGATAGAATTATTTGAATTATGTTGTTATGTTTTCTTTAGTTATCTTTCAACCAAATATTTTGGGTTTTGGATCAGTGGCATTAGAGTGGTTTATCCTTAGAGTATATGATCCCAAGGATGAGTTTAGATTACAAGAATCTTGGGTGAAAAATAAAACCAATAGACTATCCACCTATTTGCTCTAAATAACTTCAAATGGTGAAAAACATTGAGACATCTGATCCTTTCAAGGAAATGGTGAATGAAGCCCTCCAATAGTAGTAAGCATATATGCTACAATAATTTTCTCAAATTTTCCAATAGATATTGATGGGAAATTCTAAATCCTCATCTACACCCCCACATCATTTCAGTGCCCCAACACCCTTCAAGGTTTAGGTGAATTTTGATAAGGATACATTTGAAAGCAAAATCAATGTTGATGTATTAGAGAATTGGTTAGATAAATTGTCATCTTATTTTTTTTGTAAATAAATTAACTGATAAAGAGAAGATCACCTTTGCTATTTTAAAAGCATCATTTCCTATCAAAAATTAGTGGAAAGTGTACAAAAAGAGATTTAGTGCAGATGATATTGGCCTTGAGGTAGAACCTACCTGGGATGATTTCATAGAAGCTATAAAGGAAGAATACTATCCCATTGGAGTATATAACAATCTGTATATAGAGTGGTAATAACTTCACCAAGGTAAGGAAGAGTCTGTTCAAGATTACGATGATATTTTTCATTCTCTATTTGTGAGATTGGGCATCAAAGAAAATGAGAAACATAAGGTTCTCAAATATCATGGCAAACTACAATGATACATATGCAGAGAAATGGAACTCTTCAATTTGGAAACTATCGATGAGGCATTCAAGTTCATAGTAAATATTGAGTAGAAGCATGGAAGAATGAATATAAAGAGTTAGCCTTCAAAATGGAAAAGTGATAAAGAAGGTCAAACATGAGGCCAAAATTGGAAGAAAAAAGAAGGAAAGACTAGGAAGTGGTGTGATTATACAAATCTAGAACTCACTCCAAAGAATAATGTTGAGCCATCAAGTCCCTAATTTTTGAATCACAATCTTCAACATCTATTGCTCTGCCTCATATAGACCCTATAGTTGAAGAGGTTGAAAAATAAATTGTAGATGTGTTGGGTGAATATTTTGTTGTCAACTAACTAAAGGCAAAATAGTTATATCAACCACAGTGTAATGAGATAAATCTTTCCTCTCAGCAAGGGGAGGTTCTCTATAAACTATCATAAACTAATCTAAACTAAAAAGTAATTTAGAGGTGAGCTCATATCATCCATTTCTATTTTTTTAGAAATGATGTTTACAAAGTAAATAAAAACTCACTTGATATAAATTAAATCATTAAGAAACCCACGAGAGTATAAAGTCTATCATTGTTTCTCTTACTGATTTATAACTTATATCACAGTAGAATGAGGTGCAACCCAAAGTCTTCACTAAAAGCAACAATGTATATAATCACAAAAGGTAAAAGCAGTTCAAAGCCTTTCCAATATCCTTTGTTCTAAAATACTAAAATATAAACTAAAGACAATTATAACAGCATAAAGTCTCCATAATCAACTTCAGAACATCTTCCAAATTATTTTCACTCTCTCTACTTATTTAATCAAATAGATAGAGTTGTATTAGGAAAATGACATAAAAACAATTTCCTACACAACATAAGTTATCCTAATACAAAGATTGAAAAGTCACTTGCTTTCTCATTCACTTGCTAAAACTTGAATTTACAATCTGAACTCAAAGTCTCAAAATGCCTTTCAATTTTGATAGAGTTTTACTTCCAATAACTCAAATATATATTTACAATAGAGGCCCTCTTTATTTATAGGGAGAGGCCTTGAGGATTTTTAGAAAATACCTAAATACTTTGATTGAGTCAAAGATAAGAGTCCTTTTGAAGAACTTCCTATATTTTTACATGTAATTACATATGAGAAACGTACATGTAAAAATGTCCAAATCAATTATAAAATTACATCTAAAAAGTGAAAATTAAACTAAGGAATTTTTTAAAATTTGTATCCTCATCTTTCTTTATGTGAGCATCGTACATAATGAAAGCTATATATATCCCGACACTTTCTAGATTAATAGTGTTCTTGAAAATCACCTTAACTTTGATTATGGCATCTCTTACTACTGTGACTAAATTTGCATGACTATTTAACCTAGTTTTTAAATTATCTAGAGTTAACTAATTATCTATAATATTGTCCATAGAGGCTATTGAAAATGCCTTATCTTTAAATTCTTTATGGAACATACCTTCAAATTCTTGAATCATTTCTTCTATTAAAAGGAATTGGTTGTCTTGTGATGTAAGATTGCAAGGTAGCTCTTAGAATTTGTGAAAAAGATTGATATCATTTTGTTCACTAAGTTCCCTTAAAGATTCAAGGTCATTGATTAACTCTTTAAGCACTTGACTCCTATATGCCAATGCCTCTTTAGTTTTAGTGTAAGAGTCTCTATCAGTAATGACATTGATTGATATCAGAGTGCTTATTTTTAGTTTCCTCATATCCATCCATTTTTCAAGATACTTTTCTATGCTTTCAATATCTTGAGAGATAAAATTAATGAGATCATTTAGTTCTACTCTTATTTTTCTCATTTTATCTATTTTCTCAGACAACTCTATGAGTAAGGAAACTCACTGTGCATTCATCTTGTCCAAGTATTCTTCAAGTACTTTTCCTTTGAGATAGGTCTTTTCCACTTTCTAAAAAATGGGATATTTTATGGAAATGGCCTTAGGGGTTAATGTTTTTAGAGTGAAAGTAATTATCCTTACCACTGTAGTCAATTATTCCACCATTGCTTTATAGTGATCCTTCATTTCTTTCTCTCTGTCAAATTTCTAAATCAAGATGTCCATGGTTGAATGCATATCACTCTTAGCACTGTCATGAGTTATCTTACCTAATTCAACTCTAGAGATAAATTAATCAATTACATCAAATTTTTCAATGGTTGCATCTTGTGGAGGTCTTAAAATTTCTATAAATTTGTGTCCTTTATCCCTAATCATTTTTGAAAGAATCCTTAGCTTCTTGGGAGCCTTAGCTTTTACTGGCACCATGTTATTGAAATCATAGTCATCTGGAGAGATGACTTATTTATTTCTTTTGGGCATATAAGCTAATAACTATGGTGGGAGTATAGAAGTACTCACATTAGGATCTATTTTCATTGTTAGCATTACTGGAGTTGTACTTGCACAAGTAGTGGAAATAATAGCTAGAGTATCAGTAAAAACTACACCTTTTATTGAGTGATCAAAAGTGGAACTATCTTCGATATCAAAAGATGGGGATGAAAAACTGAGAATTGACCCTAAGGAATGAAGAATATCATCAAAAGTGCCTTGAGGGTTGTCAAAAATTATTTTGGAAGGAGAGGGTGATCTAGAAGAGGGAATACTAATCAGAGAAATAGGTGAAGGGGATATAATAAGTGTACCAAGTAGGGAAGAAGAGATTCATATATTTTGTTACATACTCCCTTGTGGAGACAAAGTTTCCTTCTCTGGTTAATCTGTAGGCCTATCATCAGTCTCCATCTCTTCTATCATTGGTTCTTTAATGCCTTGGTTTTCAACTCCCATATCTTCTATTTCTGACTCTTTTTCCATAACTTTTGACTTTTTCATCACAAATATGATAGTGGGCTTATGTGGCTTAGAAGAAGAAGAAGGGACATCACTTTTATTCTTCATTCTATTTTCTAATTTTCTTCTTATTTCCTCTTGAAACTCAGCTTCTGAACCTATGATGAATTTTTTTAGAGTAATTCCTTTATTTTCTAACCAATTATGTGTGTTTGCCAATATAGGTTCAAATCTTTTCCTCAAGGAAGTCAACTCTTTTTGTAACCATTAGATTGGAGGAAAAGGGGCATTGAAAATCTATTCAATATTGTATTTATCATTAATCAAATCTTCATCATCCACTAAATTCTTAGGGATATCAGTAAGTCCTAGATATTCAATCTACTCAAGAGATAACCTACTATAGTCTATTTTCCTGACATCTTTCTCTATTCTCAAATCTACTCAAACATCCTCAATCATAAGTTCATAAAACTAGGTTTTCCTCTTGATTACATCTTTCATTCCCCTATAATCAAAATTTAGTCTTATTTTAAATTACTTCAAGGTCACAAGTTGCATTTTAGTTTCCACGGCTCTAGCCTTTCTAGTGGTTAACACTAAAAACCTACCAATTTCAACTAGGAACATGTAACTGGGCTTCTTGAGTTCCATCCATTTATTATGCATTATGATCATTTATCTACATAGTTCCATTAAAACCAGTTTATCTGAGGGGAATTTTAGAAGCATATAAGGATGACCTTGGAAAAAGCCAACCCTTAGTTACGAGAAAGAAATAAATTATAAGAATATGCATCCAAAATCATTCACAACTATCTAGGCCTCATCTAACACTCTTCTTTGTTCTAATTAAGGATCAAAAAGACACAAAAATACTACAAAGAAAGTATCATTTACTCTCCTTAAATGATGAATAGAACCCTTCAATGTTAACTGAGAGTAGTATTGATATACTAGGGTTACTCTCCTATCTCCTTTTGATGTCAAACTTGAAAAGATTCTCATTAAAGCTACAATATAGACCAGGTAAGACTTCATGTAGAGTTTGAAGGTAGTGGATACCTTCATCAATTGCTCATGTAAAACATTGCTGACTTGTTCTCCCCAAAAGATGACTTGTTTGCCTTGAACAATTATCTTGATGAAGGGGTACATCCATTCATGAAACTATGAGGAAGAGGGTAAACCTTTTACTTTGCTGAGAAGAGTGATTAGATCACCAACTTCTTCTATAAAGTCACTTCTTGGAAAACTCCATGGCCATCTTGACAAATTTTCCCTTGGAGTCTTGAGCCATTTATTATTCATTACTTTCTTAACTTTTTCAGAATCTTTATCATATTCTTTTTGTGCTTGAACAAAATTAAGCTTTATCACCTCTATAGTAGGAGGGCACAAGAACACTTTATCAATGAACTTAGGATCTAACCTAATTATCATATTACCACTAGATTTTAACACAACTTTGGTATCCTCATTATAGAACTGAGCACACTGGAGAATAAATTCTATGTTGTGAGCCACTACTGGGAAAGAAGATACCAAATAAATATTGTTATCAATTATCTTCTTCATTTCATGGCTGGGATTACTTGATTTAGTTATTTCCATGAACTCGACCATGTCCACATGACTAATCTCTATATCTCTAATGTCATTGACATTAGAAGTAACTAAGGTGATAGGAAAAACACCTTGATATTTATACTTCATTACCTTTGACTTCTTTAGAGAAAACTTAGTCATCTGGAAGAGAATTTACTAAAAGGATGTTGATGAAGAATGATCTGTAGAAAAAATTGCAACAAAAGTCATGATCATGCAATTAGGGGAAATATTCGAAATCTAAAAAAACTACATGTTGATGATCACGACCATGGGGATGCACCTGAAGGGGCTAAAGTGGGAGTAGAATAAAAAACTAGAGGAAAGTGGGTTTGGAAAAGTGAAACTAAAAATTTCTTAGAGTTAAAAAATTTGAGAGAATGTTTGCATGGGTAGTAAAAGTCACCACCCTTGCATGTGGGGGGGGTATTTGTCTTTTGCTTTGACAACAAAAATTGCCACCCTTACATGTAGGGAAAAACTCATACTTATGTAGGGATGGTTATTTTTACCTCCCTCACGTGTCGGGTTGATGTAGGTGTGGTGAAAAATTCCACCTCTACATAAAGCAAGGATTTTTAAGTTTTTTGTCCTAGCAGCAAAATTTGCTGACCTTACAAGTAAAAGAAAATTTGTATTTATGCATAAGTGGAAAAAATCATTGAATTCACATGTGGTAAAATGAAATATATAATTTATAAGTGGTAAAAAATGCTAACATAAAAAATGGTTGAATTCCTAGTTCTAATATTTGAACGTCTAATTTCACTAATGACACACAACAAAAACTCAGAAGCAAAAGAAGGGTTGGCAAGTTTAGCTGCTTGCTAGGCTCACTAGGGTAAAGCAATAAAATGGTGGAGAAATTTGAAAATAACCAAAACCAAAATAAATAAAATAAAAGCTTAACCTAAAGGAAAAAAAAACTAAGAAAGAAGAAAGAAAAACCTATAAGCAAAAAGACTAAAAACTAAAACATACCTTATAATTTTGAAATCTTAAGCTCAAAGTTGGTGAATTCCTAATCCTACTCATTCATACAGTCAAATGATTGAAGGGAGGAGTCTCAAGAAAATTAAAATGATCAAAATTATAATCAAATGGCATTTAAATGACTCAAACCAAGTTTCAACAACTCAACGCGCATGGCCATAAATGTCGCATGAATTTCAAGAATTTTAGAAAATTTCTGCTTGGGCAACAAAAATTGCCACCCTTGCATAGGGTAGGGAAGGTCATGCATTGGAGGCAAAAATTTCCACCCAAGCATGAGAAAGGGGAAAGCCATGCACTGGTGGTGAAATTGTCATCGATGCATGAAGAGAAAAGAAAAATGCAAGGGTGGCAAAAATTGCTAGGAGAAAAACAAAAAAGATGCAAGAGTGGTGGTTTTTTTCTGCTTCTACGTGAAAAGAAATAAAACATACAAGAGTGGTGGTTTTTACCACTTTTGCATGGAAAAATGGAAAACTACAAGAGCGGTAATTTTCACCACTTATGCACTGGAGGAACAAAAACATGCAAGAGTGGTAAAAATAACTAATTTTTCATGTAAAATAAAGAATATTCAAGGGTGACAAAAAATGCCACTTATGCATAGGAAAAATAAAATTTGGCTAACACCTTATGAATGATCAAAATTGGCATTTTGATCAGATCAAGACTATAACACGTTTCATGATTTTTGAGAAATCATGATGAGGGAGTGTTGTAAACTTTCCCAAGATGTCAATCAACTTCATTTGAGATCAAGAGAATTTTGTCTCAAATGATGAACTTAGAGTGAAGATTACGAAATGGACAAGTTTCATAAGGGTTGTCCATAAAATGAGTGTCGCTGATTTTGGGAACAACAGCTAGCTCCAATTAGAGAAATTCCATTGATTAATCTTTGAAATGATCTAAGGGAGTAGGATCTAGTCTCTAAGTGCCTTTATCTATGCCATTGGGCCATGAAATCAATCTACCAAAAAAAAGACACAAAAAAATAAACAAAAATACAAATAAAAACTAAAAATTGTACAAATGTACAAATAAACTTATTTGATACTTCAAGGATTGAAGTGTTTTAGATATTACCCACTGTGAGGTAGTGAGCATGGTGTTCCATCTTGATATTCTAGTAAGAAACTATTTTCAGCATAGAATTGTTGAATGGTGAATGTGCCTCTCTACAAGGAATCAAATTTTCCATGCATTCCTTTTGGTTCTCTCCTCTTGTCCCACAACAAGACTTGATCTCCAATCTGAAACTCATAAATCCTCACTTTCTTATCAAAGAGTTTCTTTATCTAATTTTGATGTTTATTAATATGGTCCACTACCATAGTTCATTGCTCTTCTAGTTTAGTTAAGTACATGATCCTTTTGTCAATATAATTTTCAAAAGTTTGATCTTCAACTACCTTTGCCAACTTTACTGCTAGTAGTTCCAAATTAATTTGTATCTCCACATTCAAACCATATAGAAGTTGAAATGGTGACATACTTATTGCCCTCTTAGGTGTAATCCTATCTACCCATAAAGCATCAAACAATGCTTTATGCCAAGTCCTTTGATTATCATCTACCAGTTTCCTGATAATAGTAACTAGATTCTTGTTGCTTGATTTCATTTGACCATTTCCTTATGGATAATAGTCTAAGGAGTGAGAAAGAATAATTCCATGATTGTAGCAAAATTTATTAATCTCATGAGAAGAAAAACAAGTAGAATTATTTTCTATAATATTGTTTTGAACTACAAATCAGGAAATAATATTTTTTTTAAGGAAATTACATACCACTTCTAAAGTAGCATGCTTAACTGGAATGGCTTCCACCCAATTGGTAAAATAGTCTATTGCAGTGAGAACATAGTCATGTCTAACACTTGAGGATGGGTTCATAGCACTAATGAATTTTATACCCCATTTCTAAAAAATTTCTTTAATCACCACCAGATTGAGAGGTAATGCAGCCAACTTGGGTTTCCCAGCAAACTATTAACATAACTCACACCTACATACCCAATTGTAAATATTTTGGAATAGTATAGGCAAATAGTATCTAGCTCATAGAATATTTTGAGCCATCACAGGTATAAAAAAATATTCTCCATAAGCCAAATTATGGAAAGACTCTAAAAGTTTATTTTGTTGCACTTTATCCATGTAACGAAGAAATACACCATCAAGGCTTCTTTTGTACAAACCATTGTCCCACAAGACGTAGCTAGTAGCTTTTAACATAATTTTTTTTAATAAGATATATGGGTGGGAAACTCACCATATGTAATAAAATGAATGGTATTGGAATACCACTCATCAGTAGTAGTGACAAAAAGAACTATTAACATGTCCTCAACTTCTGCTTTTTCATGCTCTATTTCTTTTGGTACATTATCAACAATCAATTGGCATACACCTCTTCCTTAAACAAGATTATTAGGTTTGATATCAAGATCAAACTCTTGAATTTTATCAATCCAATTTCCCCTTTTAGTACCAAACTCCTATTGAGTTAAAATAGACTTTACTATTGTATCAGGCACCAAAACAACAATATGTGAATTTAGGATATAGAATCAAAAATGTTTTACTATCTTGACCATGATATAAGCATGCTTATCCATGTTTGAATATTTTAATTCATAAGCTTTGAGAGGAAAACTCATAAATGATATGGGAGATTCCACACCTTCTTTGTTTTACTGAACTAAAATAGCTAAAAGTGTATGTTTAGAAGCATAGCTATATACTATGAAGTCTTTGGTATAGTCTAGACAAACTAGGATTGGAGCATGAACAATAGCCTTATTGATATCTTCAAATGTTGTTTTTCCTTCTGTATTCCAATAGAAAGTAGCCTTACCCTTATCATGTCAACAATGTGGTGAGTTTTCTCTATAAATTTAGAAATGAATCTTCACATAAAGTTCACCTTTCCAAAGAAGGAATGAACTATAGTCTTACTAGTAGGTAGAGTAATATTTTGAATAGATTTGACTCTTTCTAAGTCAATTTTTATGCCTTATTAGGATACAATGTGACTGAAAAGTTTACCTTCTGTAACCCCAAAAATTGACTTCTTAAGATTGAGAGAAATACCATTTTGTTGACATCATTCTAGCACTTATTGTAAATGATGTACATGATGAGGACGATGTTTGGAAAAAATAGTCAAGTCATCAAGATCTACCATGATAAACTTCCCTATTTCATCTATCAAGGTAAGGTCCATTGCTCTCTGAAAGGTGGTGTCAACATTGATCAAATCAAAAGGCATTCTATGATATGCAAATGTGCCCCAAGGTGTAGTGAAAGTAGTTTTATATTGATCTACTTCTTTAACTTCCACTTGATTATATTTGAAAAAACCATCTAACATTGATAACATTTTTGAGCCAATTAATGTTTGCAAAACTTGATCCATGATAGGTACAGGGTAGTTATCCGTAGAGAAGATTGATTGAGATTCCTAAAATCAATACAAATATGAATTTCTCTATTCTTTTATCTTATCAGAACTATGTTTGCGATCCAAGTGGAAAGATGAATTGTAAAATTATTCTTGAATTCAATATCTTCTAGATCTCAAAAAGGATAGTACCTTATATTTTGGGACTGTATTTCCTTTGTTTCTACTTGTGAGGTAATGACCCAGCTTTATGAGGAATTCCATACTAAATTTATTTAGACCTAAAATATTTCAAATCATCATAAGAATATGATAAAACATCAATGTAATGTCGAAGAAGAGTAATGAATTTGAACTTTTCATGACTAGTGCAACATTTTCCAATGTCGACCATTTTAGGATCTTTTTCAGAACTCAAATTCACTTGATCAAACTCCATAGTGGAACTTGAATCCATTTGTTACTGCTGCTTGATATATCTATCATACCTATCAAATATATTTTCAAGAGAAACCAAATTTTTTGGAATTTTATTCCCTTTCAGTTGAAGAAACTCTTCATCAGTTTGTGAATCTATTTTGGGAACTGATTCCCATGATAGAGATTCACTACCTTCAAAATAGAGCTCCTCAAAGCTATCTATATTTTTGAGAAAAGCAATAATTTGATTATCACCATTAAACCCCTACCAATGGTCAGCATTATTAGGTACACTTGGTCAAAATACCATCTCAATAGTGTACTTATTCCCTTTGAAATCTTTGTAAGGAACCATGAGGGTTGTAGAGATAGCCAATGAATCTACATGATCGTTAAACTCTCTTGGCATTGTAGAAATATTGAAAGCATCAAATTTTTTTATGCAATCCTATACACAATTGTGATAATGTCACAATCTTTCATTTTTAGTTTGATACAGATTTTTAACTTGACAAACCACCAATTCAGTATCTCCTTAGGCATGAAGAATCTTAACACCTCTAACACGAGTAGCTTTCAATCTAAGTAACAACGATTCATATTTAGTGATGTTGTTGGTATTATTGAATTAAAACTTATATGAGCAAGGGAAAAGATCTCCTTGTGGAGATATCAAAACAATTCTAGCTTCAGAACCGATAGAGGAGTCGCTGCCATCAAATTCTAAAATCCAAACCTCATTAGAATTTTATCTTCTTAAAGATTCCTCTTTATTAGTGAGTGAAGATTCATTTTTAACTGAACTATTTTCTAAAAATTCTTCTAATTTTTTGTCTGAATTATCTAAATTTTCACCCAATGAACTTTCATCTAATGAATTAAAAACATCTCCAGTGGATAGAAAATAATTACCCTTTCTCGAGGATTCAAATAAAATTTGAGATTTAAGGTTTGACATTTGGGTAACAATATATTTTGACTCTTTCTCAGGAAGCAACTTTTGCATGACACCTTTAATATGTATCCTTGCTTTGGATAAATCCATGTTCAACTAGCCACCTACATATTTACAAAAATTATGTTTGAACAAAATGCCATAAGAAGCAATAACATCGGCCACTAAGACTGTCATCTTAATCCTCTTATCTGAAAAAGCTAAAAATATAAATTGGGCATCTTTGATTTGACCCAAAAGTGGTATATTATTATTTTCCATGGAGAAACATATCCCAAAAGTCTTATTTAAGGTAAGACTGAGAGAATCTGCTACCTTGGCTGGCATAACATTATCATAGGCTCTAGAGTCTATTATATAATTACTCAACTTATGACCATTTATCAATAGAGAAATATAGAAAGGTTATATTTTTCTAGAGGTAGCAAGAGGAGTAGTGATAAGATTATTTTTGGTGGATTTATTCTTTGAGGGATCATGAGTCACTTTTGAAAAATTTTGTCTTGCAGAGACATTTTTGTTTTTAACATATTTAGCCAACCTATCAAATTGTTCAAGATTAGCTTGTCAGTACTCAACTTCAGACATTTGGATCTTGGTCTTCTTCACATGATAAATTATGTCAAATAACTAGAATGAACTATGGAGGAAGGAAGTCCATCATTCTAATTTTTATTTAATGTGTTACGGGTCTGAGGAATAGAAGCAGAAGGTACATGATTGTTAGATGTACTTATTTATTGGCCACCAGGTCCTTTGATTTGAAAGGTAGTGAAGTTATCTTTTTATCAATTGAGATCACTGGATGAGGTTCTTCTCCTACTTTTCCCTTATCAACTTGTTGAGTTGACTAGTTTTGAGACCTAGTAAAAATAACATATGCTCCATCATACACTTCTATTTTAGATTCATCTTGGTAATTCAGAAAACCCATAGTAGAGTCACCAGCTAATTCTTCTTCTACTTCTACAAAGAGATTAAGATCATTTTCTTGGTCTAACTTAGGTTGAAAAAAATGATCATTTTTGGCTTCATAATAACTAACTACTAAATTGGTTGATGCTGCTTCAATGGCAAGCTTTCCTTGTGTGGGAGAAAGATGATTGGGTTGCCCTTGATTTTTGGTAGCACTGCCCTGATATGAATTATTGGGAAATGTCCTCCTTGGTATATCCTAATAAGAAGAAGGAATAGACATACCTTGGGACATTTATCTTTTTATAGCTAGCAATTCATTTTTTAACTTTTTCACTATAGGATCAGTGGTGCTTGTGGAAGAATTTTCAGCAGAAGAGGATAATCTATTTTTGTTAGAATCTTTTCTTATTTTTTTTGCAAGGATAAAATCATCTTTAATTTTGATAACCAAAATTTGAGAATTGATAAATAAGCATTTAAGATTTTTTGGTGTTGGCTGAGCAATTGTAGGAATCTTATTCCTTAGCTTATTGAATTTAGCGATGAAGTCTCTCATAGGCTCATGAGGATCCTTCTTCATTTGCATAAGCTGAGCAAATAAGACATGTGCATCTTTTGTGGGTTTGAACCTAGCCTCAAACTTGGTCTTAAGAGTGTTCCTATTAGTTATAGTCTAAGCTTGAAGAAGATAAAACTAATCTTTGATAGCACCTTGCAGTGTTTCTACAAAAAGTCTTACTGCTATATCTTCATATTCAATTCCTATCACATAACATGTTATGTAGAAAGCTATAATATGATCATCAAGGTGAACTTTTCTATCACCATAACATTTGAAAAAATTCTTTCCCAAACTATGAGGTAGCTCATACAAAGGTAGGGTTAGATTTAGAGAGCCAAAAGTGTTACTCCAAGGGCCTTGGGATGCCATAATATGAAGATTAAAAGGAGGGATAACAAACCTTTATGGAGTATGAATAGACAAAACTTTGCTAGTACTAGAATTAGAAGCTCCACCTGGTATTGGAGATCTAGCGTTGGAGGAAAACTCTTGTTTCATTAAAGGTGAGATCATAGAGGCAAGAGATAAAAATTATTTTGTTGTATCAATTTAAATATAGTATTAATAATCCCTTGATATCTCTAGCTTCATGTATACCATGAACCTACCAGAGTGTAGAATGGAAAAGAACTATAAATACTTCAACTCAAAGCTTGAGGCTTCAAATTGCACGTTCTTCCCCAACATAGTCACCAAAAAATTATTGGGTGAATATTTTTTCATCAACTAACTGAAGGAAAAATAGTTATATTAACCACAGTGTAATGATATAAGTCTTTCATCTCTTCAAGGGGAGGTTCCCTATAAACTATCATAAACTAATCTAAACTAAAAATTAATTTAGGGGTGAGATCATATCATCCATTTCTCTTTTTTTAGAAATGATGTTTACAAAGTAAATAAAAACTCCCTTGATATAAACTAAATCCATAACAAACACATGAGAGTACAAAGCCTATCATTGTTTTTATTGCTGATTTATAACTTATATCACAGTAGAATGAGGTGCAACCCAAAGTCTTCACTGAAAACTACAACAAAGTATATAATCACAAAAGGTAAAAGCTGTTCAAAGCCTTTCCAATATCCTTTGTTCCAAAATACTAAAATACAAACTAAAGACAATTATAGTAGCATGCAGTCTTCATAATCAACTTCAGAAGATCTTCCAAATTATTTTCACTCACTCTACTAATTTAATCAAATAGATAAGATTGTATTAGGAAAAGGACATAAGAACAATTTCCTACACAACACAAGTTATTCTAATACAAAGTTTGAAAGGTCACTTGTTTTCTCATTCACTTGATAAAACTTGAATTTACAATCTGAGTTCAAAGTCTCAAAATGATTTTCAATTTTAGTAGAGTTTTGCTTCCAATAACTCAAAGATATATATTTACAGTAGAGGCCCTCTTTATTTATGGGGATAGGCCTTGATGATTTTTAGAAAATACCTAAATACTTTGACCGAGTCAAAGATAATAGTCCTTTTTGACTTATGACTTCCTATATTTTTACATGTAATTACGTATGAGAAAAGTACATGTAAAAATGTCCAAAATGATTAAAAAAATACATCTAAAAAGTGGAAATTAAACCAAGGAAAAAGTTTCAATTTGTATCCGCATCTTTCTTCATGTGAGTGTCATACATAATGAAATCCTTTTGTATCACGATACTGTCTAGATTAACAGTGTTCTTGAAAATCATCTTAGCTCTGACTATGGCATCTCTTACTATTGTGACTTATTTTGCATGACTAGTTAACCTAGTTTTCAAATTATTTAGATTTAACTAATTATCCAAAATATTGTCCATAGAGGCTATTAAAAATGTCTTATCTTCAAATTATTTATGGAACATACCTTCAAATTTTTTAATCATTTCTTCTACTAAAAAGAATTGGTTGTCTTGTGATATAAGCTTTCAAGGTAGCTCCTCCAATTTATGCAAAAGACTGATATCATTTTGTTCACTAAATTCCTTTGAAGATTCAAGGTCACTATAAACTCTTTAATCACCTGACTCTTATATGCCAATGCCTCTTTAGTTTTAGTATAAGAGTCTCTATCAGTAATAACACCAATTAATATCAGAGTACTTATTTTTAATTTCCTCATATCCATCAATTTGTCAAGATACGTTTCTATGATTTCAATATCCTGAGAGATAACATTAATGAGATCATCAAGTTCTACTCTTATTTTTCTCATTTTATCTATTTTTTTAGACAACTCTATGAGTAAGGAAACTTCTTATGCATGTATCTTGTCCAAATATTATTTAAATACTTTTCCTTTGAGATAGGTATTTTTTAATTTCTAAATAATGGAGTCTTCTATAGAAATAGCCTTAGGAGTTACTATTTCTGGAGTGAAAATAATTCTCCTTACCACTGCAATCAATTATTCTAACATTACTTTATAATGATCCTTCATTTCTTTCTCTCTATCAAATTTTTGAATCAAGATGTCCATGGCTAACTGCATATCACTCTTGGCACTCTCATGAGTTATCTTACCTAATTCAACTCTAGAGATAGAGTAATCACTTACATCAAAATATTTAATGGTTGTGTCTTGTGGATGTCTTGCAATTTCTATAAATTTGTGTCCTTTATCCCCAATCATTTTTGAAAGAATCTTTGGCTTCTTGGGAGCCTTAGATTTTACTATCACCATTTTATTGAAATTAAAGTCATCTGGAGAGATGGCTTGTTTCTTTCTTTTGGGCATATAAGCTGATAACCAATGTGGGAGCATAAAAGTACTTACATTAGGATCTATTTCCATTTTTAGCATTACTAGAGTTGCAATTACACAGGTATAGGAAATAATAGGTTGAGTATCAGTAAAAACTACACCTTTTATTGAGTGATCAAAAGTAGAACTATCTTCAATATCAAAAGATGGGGATGAAAAACTGAGAATTGACCCTGATGA
This sequence comes from Torreya grandis, assembly GCA_037957365.1. Classification (NCBI taxonomy): domain Eukaryota; kingdom Viridiplantae; phylum Streptophyta; class Pinopsida; order Cupressales; family Taxaceae; genus Torreya; species Torreya grandis. The sequence goes on from JARHVA010001995.1 coordinate 1,646,957, forward strand.
ATGAAGAATATCATCAAAAGTGGCTTGAGGGTTGTCAAAAATTATTTTTGAAGGAGAGGGTGATCCAAAAGAGGGAACACTAATTGGAGAAACAAGTGAAGGGGCTACAACAGGGGTACTAGGTGGGGAAAAAGAGATTCCTATTTCTTGTTGCACACTCCCTTATGGAGACAAAGTTTATTTCTCTAGTTGATCTGTAGGCCTATCATTAGTCTACATCTATTTCATCATTAGTTCTTTAGATCCTTGTTTTTCAACTCTCATATCTTCTATTTCTAACTCTTTTTCCATAACTTTTGACTTCTTCATCGCAAATATGATCTTGGGCTTATGTGGCTTGGAAGAAGAAGGGACATCACTTTTGTTTTTCATCTTATTTTCTAATTTTCTTCTTGTTTCCTCTTAAAATTTAGCTTTTGAACCTATGATTAATTCTTTCAGAGTAATTCCTTGATTTTCTAACCAATTATTGGTGTTTGCCAATATAGGTTCAAATCTTTTCCTCAAGGAAGTCAGCTCTTTCTGTGACCATTAGATTAGAAGAAGAAGGGTATTGACAATCTGTTCAGTATTATATTTATCATTAATCAAATATCCATCATCCACTAAATTCTCAAGAATATCAATAAGTCCTAGATATTCAATCTACTCAAGAGATAACTTATTTTAGTCTATTTTTACGACATCTTCTGCTATTCTCAAATCTACCTAAACATCCTCAATCATAGGTTCATGAAATTGGGTTTTCCCCCTGATTACATCCTTCATGCCCCTATAATCAAAATTTTGTCTTATTTTGAATTGCTTCAAGGTCATGAATTACATTTCAATTTTCATGGCTTTAGCCTTTCCATTGGTTAACACTGAAAACCTACCAATTTCAATAGAGAACTTGAAACCGAGCTTCTTGAGTTCCATCCATTTATTATGCATGGTGATCATTTGTCTGCATAGTTCCATTAAGGTAAATTTATCTAAGGGAAATTATGGAAGCATAGAAGGATGACCTTGGAAAAAGCCAACCCTTAGGTATGAGAAAGAAAGAAATTGTAAGAACATGCATCCAAAATCATTCACAACTATCTAGGCCTCATTTGACACTCTTCTTTGTTCTAATTGAGAATAAAAAAGACACAAAAATATTGCAAAGAAAACATCATTTACTCTCCTAAAATGATGAATAGAACCCTTCAATGTTAATTGAGAGTAGTATTGATATGCTAGGGTTACTCTCCTATCTCCTTCTGATATCCAACCTAGAAAGATTATTATTGAAGATGCAATATAGACCAGATAAGAAGTCATGTAGAATTTGAAGGTAGTGGATACCTTCATCAATTGCTCATATAAAGTGTTGTTGACTTGTTCTCCCCAGAAGATGACTTGTTTGCCTTGGAAAATTATCTTGATGAAGGGGTACATCCATTCATGAAATTGTGAGGAAGAGGGTAAACCTTTTACCCTACTGAGAAGATTGATTAGATCACCAACTTCTTCTATAAAGTCACTTCTTAGAAAACTCTATGGCCATCTTGACAAATTTCCCTTTGGAGTCTTGAGATATTTATTGTTGATTAGCTTGTTCACTTTTTCAAGATTTTTATCATATTCTCTTTGTACTTCAATAAAATCAAGCTTTATCACCTCTATAGCAGGAGGGCACATGAACACTTTATCAATGAACTAAGGATCCAGCCTAATTATCACATTACCACTAATGTCTAACACAACCCTAGTATCCTTATTATAGAACTGAGCACACTTGAGAACAAATTTTGTGTTTTGAGCCACTATAGGGAAAGAAGATACCAAATAAATATTTCTATCAATTATCTTCTTCATTTCCTAGCTAGAATTGCTTGATTTAGTTCTTTTTATGAACTCAGCCATGTCCACATGACCGATCTCTACATCTTTAATGTCATCAACATTAGAAGTAACTAAGGTGATGGGAAAATCACCTTGATATTTATACTTCATTACCTTCAACTTATTTGAAGTAAACTCAGTCATTTGGAAGAGATTTTACTAAAAAAATGTTGATGAAGAAGGATCCACAGAATAAACTACAACAAAAGTCATGATCATGTAATTAGGAGAAATACTAGAAATCTAAGAAAACTACATGTTGATGATCACAACCATGAAGATATGCCTAAAAGGGTTAAAGTGTGAGTAGGTTGAAAAACTAGAGGAAAGTGGGTTCATAAAAGTGAAACTAAAAAATTTTTAGAGTTAGGAAATTTGAGAGAATGTTTGCATGGGTGGCAAAAATTGCCACCCTTGCATGTGGGTGGGATTATTTGTCTTTTACTTTTGTGGAAAAAATTTCAACCTTACATGAAGGGGAAAACTCATACTTATGTAGGGGTGGTTATTTTTATCATCCTTGCATGTTGGGCTTATGTAGGAGCGGTGAAAAATGTTGCCTCTACATAAAGCAAAGATTTTCAAGTTTTTTGTCCTAACAGATATTTTTTCTTACCTTGCAAGTAAAAATAAATTTGTATTTATGCATAGGTGGCAAAAATCACTGACTTCACATGTGGTAGAATGAAATCTATAATTTTCAAGTGGTAAAAATTGCTAACATCGCAAATGGTTAAATTCATAGTTCTAATGTTTGAATAGCTAATTCACCGATGACACGCAATGAAAACTTAGAAGCAAAAGGAGGGTTGGTAGCTTTAGCCACTTACTAGGCTCACTAGGGTAAAGTAGTAAAATAGGGGAGGAATTTTAAAACAACAAAAACTAAAATAAGAAAAATAAAATCTTAACCTAAAGGAAAATAAAATTAAGGAAGAAAGAAAAACCTAGAAGCAAAAGGACTAAAAATCAAAACTTACCTGGCAGTTTCAAAATCTTAAGCTCAAAGTTGGTGAATTCATAATCCTAATCATTCACATGGTTGAATGATTATAGGGAGGAGTCTCAAGAAACTTAAAATTATCAAAATGACAATCAAATGGTATTTAAATTCCCCAAACCAAGTTTCAACAACTCGGCGTGCATGGCCAAAAATGTCATGCAATTTTTGAGAACTTTAAAAAAAATTGCTTGGGAGGCAAAAATCACTTCCCTTACATAGGATAGAGAAGGTCATGCATTAGAAGTAAAAATCACCACCCAAGCATGAGAAAGGGGAAAGCCATGGACTAGTGACAAAATTTGCCACTGATGCATGAAGAGAAAAGAAAAATGCAAGGGTGACAAAAATCACTGCTAGTGCATGAGAAAAGAGAAAAACAAAAAAGATGCAAGAGTGGTGATTTTTTTTTTCTTGTGCATGAAAAGAAAGAAAAAATGCAAGAGTTGTGATTTTCACCACTTTTACATAGAAAAATATAAAACTACAAGAGCGATGATTTTTGCCACTTATGCATTGGAGGAATGAAAGCATACAAAATTGTTGCTTTTGCATGTAAAATGAAGAATATGCAAAGGTGGAAAGAAATGCCACCTATGCTTAGGAAAAAAAATTGGCTAACACCTTATGAATGATCAAAATTGACATTTTGATTAGATCAAATATGTAATGGGTTTCATGATTTTTGAGAAATCGTGATGGAGTGTTGTAAACTTTCCCAAGATGTCAGTTAACTTCACTTGAGATCAAGAGAATCTTGTCTCAAATGATGAACTTAGAGTGAATATTATGAAATGGACAAGTTTAATAGGGGTTATCCACAAAATTATTGTAGCTAAATTTTATAACAATAAGATGCTAAGCCCAAAGCCATTATTGCTTCATCATAGGCCCATGAGGAAAGGCTAGATGATAAGGAAAGGTTATTTCACTCTAAGTTATGGGTGAAAGGTAAGCCTCTGCATTTCATTCTTAATAGTGGAAGTAAAAAGAATTTAATCTACTAATTTTTTGAAAAGTCTAAATCTATCCATGAATCCTCAACCAAAGACATACAATATTGGATGGTTGAGTCTAGGGAGAAACCTATATGTCACCCACCAATGTCTTCTCTCATATGCAATAAAACCTTTCCAAGATGAGGTCTTATGTGATGTGGCCAATCTAGATATTTATGATGTACTCTTTGTTTAGCCATTTATGTATGATTGACATGGAATATATGAATCAAGAACTTGAAGGATCACTTTCACTCTTGAAACACCGTGCTATAGGGTACAAGTGGTACCACCTTCTATATTTGTCTCTCTGATTAGTGCAAAGAAATTTGTTCTCATGGTGGCCAAGCCACAAGAATCCAAAAGGGGAAATGTTGCAGCCTTGACTACAAAAACAACACAAAAATAGAAGAAAAGAGATACCAAGTTGAAGAAGTTCATAGCCTTCCATCCACAAACTAATGGTCAAGCATAAATAGTGAACAATTAAGCCCTGCATAGTGCCATAAATCATAGTCCATTCCAAGTATGCATCAAGAATAAAATAAAAGTACAACTACTACACTTGATGATAAATCTTGATGAAATAGGGACCATTTCTTTTCAAGGAGGGAGGAATGGTTCGAGCAATAATTCAGGTGATAGGTCCACTCCAATTGATGATGGAACTTCTAGGAGGCATAACTTTTGCACCATAGCTCCAATTGACTCACCATTTGAATCGTTGGAAAGATAAAAATGAGAACATGGTAAGATGGCATGGAGATTTGATAAATGAAGTCTAACCTTTAAAAACCTAATGGAAGTGTCCCAAATTTCAATTTTAGTAGTGCAGTCTAAAAATAGTAATTCCTTTAATTTTATATGGATGTAGATAATGGAACTCAAACATTTAATGTTCCTCAATATTGGTGAATTTATACATCCTCCTCATACTTTCAAAACATGTATAAATGAAGATGTAACCTGAAATAGAAATCAAACATCTCTTCTCAGAGATAGGCATATGTTTGAGTCTGCAAATTTGATTAATAAAACATCTCTTCTCAGATATATCATTATTTGAATTGTGTTGTTCTTATTTATTGAGTTTTCTTTCAATCAAAGCTTTTGAATTTTGGATCAGTGGTATTAGATCAGTTTGTCTTTAGAGTGTATGATCCCAAGGATGAGGTCAGATTACAAGAAGCTTGGGTGGAAAATAGAACCAATAGAATATCCACCTATTCATTCTAAATGACTTCAAATAGTGAATAAAACTGAGACATTTGATCCTTTCAAGGAAATGGTGAATGAAACCCTCCAATAGTAGCAAGTGCATATGCTACAATAATTTTCTCAAATTCTCCAACAAATCTCCATAGAAAATTTTGGCTCATCATGTGCACTCCCACATCCTTTTAGTGCCCCAACACCCTTCAAGGTTCAGGTGAATTTTAATATCCCTACACTTGAAGGAAAAATCAATGCTGATGTAGTATAAAATTGGTTGGATCAATTTTCATCTTATTTTTCTATAAATAAATTCACCAATAAAGAGAAGATTACATTTACTCTTTTGAAAGTATCATTGCTTATCAAAAATTGGTGGGAAGTATATAAAAGAGATTCAGTGTAGATGATATTGGCCTTGAGGTAGAACCTACCTAGGATGATTTCATAAATGCTATAAAGGAATAATACTACCCGATTGGATCATATGATGATTTATATATAGAATGGCAATAACTTTGCCAAGGTAAGAAATAGTCTGTTCAAGATTACACTGATATTTTTCATTCTCTATCTACAAGATTGGGCATCCAAGAAAGTGAGAAACATAAGGTTGTCAAATATCATGGTGGACTACAATGGTACATATGGAGAGAAATATAACTCTTCAATTTGGAAATCATCGATGAGGCATAGAAGTTCACAATAAAGATTGTGCAGAAGCATGGAATAATGAATATGAAGAGTTAGCCTTCAAAATAGAAACGTGAAAAAGAAGGTCAAACATGAGGCCAAAATTGGAAGAAAAAGGAAGGAAAGATTGGGAAGTGGTGTGATTATCACAAATTTGGAACTCATTCCAAAGAAAAATGTTGAGCCATCAAGTCCCTGCTTTTTGAATCATAATCTTCAAAATCTACTGCTCTGCCTCATACAGACCCTATAGTTGAAGAGGTTAAAGAAGAAATTATAGATGCTGAGCCTAAAGCCATTACTACTTCATCACAGACCCATGAGGAAAGGCTAGATGACAAGGAAATGTTGTTTCACTCTAAGTTATGGGTGAAAGGTAATCCTTTATATTTCATTCTTGATAGTGGAAGTCAAAAGAATTTAATCTCTACTAATGTTGTGAAAATCCTAAATCTATCCATGAAGCCTCACCCAAAGCCATATAGTATTGGATGGTTGAGTCTAGGGAGAAATCTCCTTGTCACCCACTAATGTCTTCTCTCATATGCAATAAAACCTTTCCAAGATGAGGTTTTATGTGATGTGATCAATCTAGATGTTTGTGATGTACTCTTTGGTCAACCATTCATGTAAGATAGACATGGAATATATGAATCAAGAACTTGAAGGATCACTCTCACTCTTGGAACACAATGCTATAGGGTACCAGAGGTACCACTTTTTACATCTATCTCTCTAATTAGTGCCAATAAAATTGTTCTCATGGTGGTCAAGCCACAAGAATCCAAAAGGGGCAATGTTGTAGCACTAACCATGAAAAAAACATAATAATAGAAGTAAATAGATACCAAGCTAAAGAATTTCATAGCCTTCCATCCACAGACTGAAGGTTAGATATAAATGGTGAATAGTTAGGCCCTACACAGTTTCATAAATCAAAGTCCATTCCAAGTATGCATCAAAAATCAAATCAGAGTACAACTACCACATTTGATGACAAATATTTATGAAATGGGTAACAGTGCTTCTCAAGGAGGGAGGAATGATCTGGGCAATAATTTAGATGACAATTCAGGTGATGGGTCCACCCCAATTGATCATGGAACTTCTAGGAGCCATAACTTTTGCATAGTAGCTCTAATTGACTCGTCGTTTAAACCATTGTAAAGCTAAGAATGAGAATAATGTGGTGAGATGGCATGGAGATTTTATAGATGAAGTTTAACCCCTAAAAACCTAATGTAAGTGTCCCAAATTTTAATTTGAGTAGTGCATTCTAAAAATAGTAAGTTTCTAAAAATAGTAATTCCTCAACTTTTGTATTATTGTCAATCATGGAAGTTGAACTACTTAATCTCCCTCGAGATTGGTGACCTTCCACATCCTCCTCATATCATTAAAATTTTTACAAATGAATATGTAACCCAAAATGGAAATTATACATCTCTTCTTAGAGATAGGCATATGTTTGGGTCTCTAAATTTGATTAATAAAACATCTCTTCTCAGAAATAACATTATTTGAATTATGTTGTTATTATTTCTTGAGTTATCTTTCAACCAAATATTTTGAGTTTTGGATCAGTGGTATCAAAGCAATTTGTCTTTAGAGTGTATGATCCTAAGGATGAGGTTAGATTATAGGAAACTTGGGTAGAAAGTAGAACCAATAGACTATCCACCTATTCACTCCAAATGACTTCAAATGGTAGAAAACACCAAGACATCCGATACTTTCAATGAAATGGTTAATGAAGCCCTCCAATAGTAGCAAGCATAGATGCTACAACAATTCCCTAAAATTCTCCAAAAAATCTTGATGGGAAATTCTAGCTCCTCATGTGCACCCCCACATCCTTTCAGTGCCCCAACACCCTCCAAGATTTAGGTGAATTTTGATATCCCTAAATTTCAAGGTAATATCAATGCTTATGTAGTAGAAAATTGGTTGGATCAATTGTCATCTTATTTTTTAGTAAATAAATTCACCAATATAGAGAAGATCGCCTTTACTCTTTGGAAAACATCATTTCCTATCAAAAATTGGTGGGAAGTGTACAAAAAAAGATTCAGTGCAAATGATATTGGCCTTGAGGTGGAACATACTTGGGATGATTTCATAGAAGCTATAAAGCAATAATACTACCCCATTAGAACATATGAAGACATGTATATAGAGTGGTAACAACTTCACCAAGGTAAGGAATAGTCTATTCAAGATTACACTGATATTTTTCATTCTCTATTTATGAGATTGGGCATCCAAGAAAGTGAGAAATACAAGGTTCTCAAATAACGTGGTGGACTACAATGGTACATATGGGGAGAAATATAAATATTTAATTTGGAAACCATTAGTGAGGTATATAAGTTCATAGTAAAGATTAAGCATACACATGGAAGAATGAATATAAAGAGTCATCCTTAAAAATAGAAAAGTGACAAAGAAGGTCAAACATGAGGCCAAAATTAGAAGAAAAAAGAAGGAAAGACTAGGAAGTGGTGTGATTATCACAAATTTAGAACTCACTCCAAAGAAGAATGTCAAGCCATCAAGTCCATACTTTTTGAATCACAATCCTCAACATCTACTACTCTACCTCATCCATAGCCTACATTTGAAGAGCTTGAAGAATAAATTATAGATACTAAGCTTGAAGCCATTATTGTTTCATCACAGACCCACGAGGAGAGGCTAGATGATAAGGAAAGGTTGTTTCACTCTAAGTTATGGGTAAAAGGTAAGCCTCTACATTTAATTCTTGATAGTGGAATTCAAAAGAATTTAATCTCTAATAATGTTATGAAAAGCCTAAATCTATCCATGAAGCCTCACACAAATCCATATAGTATTGAATGGTTGACTCTAGCGAGAAACCTCTATGTCACCCACCAATGTCTTATCTCATATGCAATAAAACCTTTCAAATATGAGGTCTTATGTGATGTGGTCAATCTAGATATTTTTGATGTACTCTTTGGTCAGCCATTCATGTATTATCAATATGGCATCTATGAATTAAGAAATTGAAGGATCATTGTCACTATTGGAAGATAGTGCTATAAGGTACGACCTTCTAATCTATCTCTCTGATTAGTGACAAGAAATTTTTTCTCATGGTGGTCAAGCCAAAAGAATCCAAAAGGGGCAATGTTGCATCCATGAATACATAAAAACACAACAATAGAAGCAAATAGATACCAAGTTGAAGAAGTTCATGGCCTTCCATCAATAGACTAATGGTCAGATAGAAATGGTGAACAATCGGGCCTTGCATAGTTCCATAAATCATAGTCCATTCTAATTATGCATCGATAATCAAATAAAAGTAAAACTACCACACTAGATGAAAAATATTGATGCAATGAGACCCATTTCTTCTCAAGGAGGGAGAATTGATCTGGACAACAATTTAGGTGATGGGTCCACCCCAATTGATGCTGGAACTTTTGAGAGCCATAACTTTTGCATTGTAGCTCCAATTGACTCACCGTTCAAATCATTGGAAAGATACAAATGATGATAATATCGTGAGATGGTATGGATATTTGATTGATAAATTTTTTCCCCAAAAAACCCAATGGAAGTGCCCCAAATTTAAATTTTAGTAATGTAGTCTAAAAATAGTAAGTTTCTAAAAATAATAATTCCTCAAATTTTGTATTGTTGTAAATTGTGGATGTCAAACAACTTAATCTTCCTTGATATTGGTGACCTTCCAAATCCTCCTCATACATTAAAAACATGTATAAATAAATATGTAACCACAAATGGAAATCAAACATCTCTTCTTAGAGATAGGCATATGTTTAGGTCTGCAAATTTGATTAATAAAACATCTCTTCTTAGAGATAACATTATTTGAATTATGTTGTTAACTTTTATTTAGTTATCTTTAAACCAAATATTTTGAGTTTTGGATCATTAATACATTTTTAGTTACACCTTCCACATGCATCTTTAATGTGTTATTGGGAATAACTTGCATCCATACACTTTGGTAAATACCTTATGTAGTACATGGGTGTGTTAAATAAATTCATGCCAATTAGGTAATTATAGTTTCCATAATACAATATGATCATACTCTTAAACAAGAAAAAATTATACCCAGGTAGGTAAGTTTCAAACCTATTTATGTTAATCCACCCCAAAAGGGTAAGAAATAGGCAATCCATTTTACTAGGAAACTAGTACTTGAGAGATCATTACATTAAAGACATACAATGGATTTAATGGAATCCTCATCTATTATGCACCATGTTAAAATATATGGAACACTCACACATTTTCCTATTACTATTATTGCAAGAAATCACAAATAAGTCAATGATGGGTTCCAAAAACACATATTCCTATTACTCATACTATTCCTTCAAGACCACATAGTCCTCTTTTACATATAGAGATCATCAAAAAAACTATAGTGACATATATTCAACCTATAAATTCTCCTCAACAATGTCAAAATATTATTACACAAATATCATAATGGGAAGATATATATGATCATCATTTGGATAGGATCTTAAGATAGCCTTTCTCTTTCAAATTCCATAATAACATAAAAATATAAAACCTTCAAAAATTTACAATAATTTTTAGCATAAAACATGTTCTACTAGATATTTGGCATCTTTGTGTTAGTTACATATTGATGGATGACATATCAATTAATTTTATGTACACACGTGTGTCATGCTTCTATTTGAGAATGATATAGGAATACATAGATACATGATATATTTATATTATATATGTTGGGCATTTCCTCTACCTATGTCACTAGGACATTGGGGCATCCACCTCTATGATCATGATACTTCTAGGTTTCATCATTCTATGTTCACTTTACACTATCATGTTTTGATCTTATATATATCTACACATGCCTTTATCCATAATTATATCTTACAAAGAGTACTTGATATGTTATACACTTGACACTTTTTTATACCACATTAGATTCATGGTATACTATGACATGTTTATGATGGTTACTTATTATTTTCTTTATGCACTTCTTTGAGTGGCTTGCCTTGATATTGTATTACTTAATCAAGCATTTGAATATGCTCCTTTATTTGTGAACCCCATGCCTATGTATGATTTATTTGACATTTAAACATGTATTTTTTTATATGGATATTTGAATATGTCATCCTTTCTTTTATGGATATTTGACTAACTCATGTCCCTTTGATTGTTTATATTTGATGATGAAGATGCCCATTATTTACAGCTTCCTTGGACCATTGCCTTTTGACTTGATTTTGAGGGATCTTATGTGTGCCTTTGATTTTATTGTTGAGCTTGTGTTTTTAATATCTAAAAATTACCGTAATTCTTATCATGCATTTCAGGCTTTCATGTGATCACATTGTTTTATACACTTTACATGCTAAATTTACCTAGACCTATCCTTTTATATGCTAAAATGTTGCATTCATATTTTATAAAATTATCTTATCCTTTTTAGGTGAGGTAACTACCAATTTATATTCTTACCTCACCTCAAATGGAGGTATATCAGTGGGGCCATGTCATAGAGGCATGTCTTCACATTTGACATAATTTTTAGATTCACTAGGGGCATTATTTGGAAGCATATTATCCACACTCATTCAATATTTGGTATTTATATAAATTTTAAGATTTAATAAATTAATGCCATATAGACATGGATTCCACACATCATAGTTTTTATATTTACTAGGGGCCTGCTTTGGAATAGTGTTCTCCACACTTATTTAATATTCAACATCTATGGATTATAGTAGGGTCATGTTTTGGAAACATGTATTATACATTGGTAATTATTTAAATTTTTAAATTTATCCAGATATAGTGGGGGAATGCATTTTAATCATGTTATCCACACTTAGATAGTTTATAAATTGGCCAAATCACACATTTATATGATTCAGATTCACAAGTGTGTTAAAATTCTATACATTGACACTATTGTTAAACATAGTTTTAACATGAGACATATCTAAGGTGCATAAGCTATGAAATGTATTCCTAATATTGTAAAATCCAAATAATTTTTAGATTTCAAAACACTCTTAGGTACTATCATCACCCACTAGGATGTGATTTTAGGTACTAATATAAAAGATGTAATTTTATAGACTATATTGGGCCAATCTATTGTAGTAGTTGGTTCACTTTTGGTATGGCTAAGATGATAAAGTCACTCAATATTGCTAGGTTTTTAGGTTTGGAATTGATTGTATCATCCAAATTTATCAATTTTATAGTATAAGTTGACTTTTTTCACTCATGCTTACTAGGTTACACATATGATAGGGTTACATGGTTGAGCTAATTTCAATTGTTGAGTGATAAATCACCTTTTATCTAAGGTTTGGGGCATGTGATTTCTAATATATATATATATATATATGTATATGTATGTATGTATGTATGTATGTATGTATGTATGTATGTATGTATGTATGTATGTATATATATATATATATATATATATATCTATATATATATATATATATATATATATATATAGTATAAGTTGACTTCTTTCACTCATGCTTACTAGGTTACATGTATGATAGGGTTACATGGTTGAGCTAATTTCAATTGTTGAGTGATAAATCACCTTTTATCTATGGTTTGGAGCATGTGATTTCTAATATATATAAATATATATATCCTTATATATATATATATATATATATATATATATATATATATATATATATATATATATATATATATATATATATATATATATATAGTTTTATACACATTTTTCCTAATCCTAGTTTCAGAACCTTACAATGATACATCTTTCAAATCAACTTGCCAATAGGCAAGGTGGTTACATTGACACGTAGATGTAATCATAAACCTTACTCTTTCAATTTAAATCATTTCAAATACTTTCAATTATATATTATATTCATTTAATATATATTACAACATTCTCTTGGTTTGAGGTCAGTCACCAACAAAGCACTCAAGTTGGGCTCATGTAAAGACAAGGTGTGTTATACACACCCAAATATGAATTCCTTTCCTTTAAACTAGTAAATTCATTACTAAATTAAAGGAGGGGAAAATGTAGACACTATTTTATGGATAATATATAACTTTAGTCTTCTACTCTTGAAAAACTCAAATCTTGGTTGTACCTCTTAGTTATGGGCCTTTCCCACATTATAAAGTATTGCCTAATGTCTATCATGTGGCCCTTAGACTATATCTTAGACCAAGTAATCTTATGTTGATGACCCAGACCTTCTGTCTTCCCCAAAATGCTTAAAACCTACTCATCTTCCACTTCTATAAGTTTTGAGTCTGTACCTATTTTCTTACTCCCTAAACTCAAATGTTTGGGACATACATCTATGTCAAACTAGTGCCCTAATTTGATGCAAGTGTCTAGTTCCCTAAAATCATCTAATTTTTAAATGAAACATATCCTAATGGTCAACCTAAGTTATTTAATACAATTTATTTCTCCAAAGGTATTGAAATAAATACAATAACAACCCTCCTTTATTCCTTACCTATAAAACATGTAAACTTCTTACCTAATCACTAGACAACTTACAAAATACATTCAATCAAACACTATTATGTGTAAAGCTTCCCTATTCTCTCCTATTTCCATATAAATCATAAGGATAACACATACATATGTATAAATTAATAAAGGATCACTCTAAGAGCTATATTTGTCAAGTTACAAGATAGGTCACTATTATACTTGATTTTCACATATTACATGATTCATACAGAAGACAACATGTAGGGAAGAACTATATCAATCTAAGACCCTCATTGGAGTATTAGATATGTAGGTAGTGATCATTAACAAATTTGTATTTGGGGTTATCTCAACACCTTATGCCCACTAACCCATTTTACTTGATGGTCACTATGAATACAAAGAATTAGGGTTTTGAAAATTCATGAAGAGTGACAATCCATGACCTAGATCTAAATGCACCAAAGTGAAGTTAAAGACAAACCTAGAAGAATCAAGATGGTAACATCCTTTTCTAGTAGGTATTCTATATAGGACATTTGTGTCAATTTTATATAGTAACATCAACATAACCATCCTAGTCTGATTTTAGTGTTCATAGCTATAAAAGCATCTAAATTAGAATCTGATGAATACTCAAGAATCCTCTTCTAATATATTTCCTACTTGTTTTAGATCTAGAACTACATCAACATTAGAATAAGATAATTAAATTACTCCTTTTTAATTTCCATATCTAGCATAGTTATATTTACTATTTTTATCTTATCTTATTTAATAAATTTAGTATATATTATTTATGATTTTAACACCCAACTGGCCTACTATTGATTTGATCATCACCCTTATGCATTATAATTTCTATATTATTAACCCTATCTACTAAAATAAAAGTATTAATTAATCTAATTTTGTATTAAGAAAAATTTAAATTATCACTCCATATGCATTATATGATTATCCAATTCCATTAGAAACTCATCCTTAACTATCCTAAACCATCATATGCTTATCCAAAACCATCCTTTCCCACCCTAAAATATCTTGAAGCATACATAACCATATTAAACCTATACTTACCCATATTAGGCCTATCCAAATCCATCCTACACTCATCCTCAACCATCATAAACCATCCTTAAATACCCTTACCTATCCAAACCCATCCTTATCCATTTAATCCAAAACCTTTGTAAAACCATCCTTACCCATTTAATCCCAAATCCATTGAAACCCATACTTTTTAATGTAATATTTGACATCTTAAAACTATCCTTATTCATAGTTTGACTTTCATAAGGAACTGAAAACTTATTGAGACATGTTCTTGGAAATATCTTAGTGTATATTTACAAAGCTACTTTGATGACTAGACACTTGGTTCTTACATCACATGTTCCTAGGACTTATTGTTGTAATTACCATATATCCATATTCATCAATACTCTATCCATAATGTATACCTTCCATCTATTACCAATCCCTTCCTTGTTTCTATAACATGTTTTCCATTTTCTAGTAACCCTTGTATATACATCTATAAATCCATAAAATTTTTCAAAACATCATAAAATCTAAAAGTACAAAAAACATTAGAATATATAAAAATATATGAAAAAATCTAGCCAAAAAAAAATATTGTCCTTATTTATAAACCCTTGTCATACCTTATATATATTACTCATCAAATAGTTCAAATTTGTCAAAAATATTGTATGCCAAAGGGTTCTACTCTAACCAAGGACATCCAAAAATCCATTTGCTTACTTATTTATATAGTAATTTGATTACATGTTTGTTTAGTCATTTAAATTTTAAAAGTCACATGATTTATTGTTTGTAAATTAATTTAATTTCTTTATTACTTTGATTCCATAGTGTTTGTTTACTTCCTTGTTTGTTTTACTTAATTGGTTTTCATTATTATAAACATTTCTTTTTATCTTGTTTTAATTGTTAATTTATGTGTATAGATCACTATGTGAATTAAAAATTGTGTTATTATGATCTTACATATCATGATGCACTAAGTATTTCACTTATGACTCTATCATTCCTTACTTGTATAACACTAGACATCATGGTTTTTTCATACCATTGGTGCATATTGTTTTAAGCTATATCAAATAATGGTTTCTTAAATCTTATAGGTTATTAATGTTATAATTATTATTGTAAATATAAATAAATTTTCATAAACATAATTATATATTAAAACATCTTACATTCTCATAAGGAGCATTTATATTTCATCTTAGACAAAGCCATTGTGGTATAATCCTAAGAGGACCTATAACATGTTGAGAAGACTGATCCACATAATTCTTTGAGGCTATATTCAAAATTTTATCTTCCATGTAAATTTAAAATATACACTATGTTAATCATTCCATGCTCATAAACCATCTAAAACACACTCATTAACATTCACAATCACATCACCAAGCACTTCAATTTATCAAACAACATTCTTCTTATCCACCATAACATTTTCAATGAATTTTACATGTTATTTAATGAATTATCCTAAACCAAAATTTAATATGCACTCATATTTTAATTATAATATCCAATACCTTCATTTTGGTGAAAATGAGAGCTTAAACATATTTCTGAGTTAAAAAAGAAATCCCTTTGGAAGTTGGTAACTCCATTTGCTAACAAATTCACCATTGTCTTCAATAAATTCACCATTATGATAATTTAAAAATCATAATTTCACTAAATTAGCCAATGATTTAAATTAATTCACCATTATCCATGAATTTTTTTCAATTTTGAGAATATTAAAATCATTTTCTCACCAAAATCACCATTGCGTTCAACAAATTCACCCTAATCTTTTCAATTCTCACCATTTTAAGAATAGAGAATTCTTTTTTTTCTCCTTCTCTAAGAATTTAAATACTCAAAACCAAATTTATTTCTACATAAATCTCATAAACCCCTATATATTCCATCTATAAATTGAATCCATGCTATCTAATCATGTGATCCATGATCATTACTCCATGCAATCAATTACTTCTTTATTTGTGCTTGCACATCAATCATCCACAACATTTCCTATTCTTTCCATTCAATCTCTCAAACATGTCAATTGGGACCCAAAAAATCATAATATCCATCCTTTATCCATCAATATATCACTTAATCAATTAATAAATTAGTATGGTGTCAACCAATCTAATTTTCAATGGGATATATCATTCCCACATCTACTCCTATAAACCTTGATTCATGGGTCACCTCAAAGTGTGCACCTTATCTCAAGATGTATCATTGCCAATCGAATCCTTTCATATATTATTTATTATGGGTAAATCGATCCATCATCACATATAATATAAATGTGAAATCATACATTTAAGTGGGTTAATACCTTCCATGGGTCAATCTTACATTACATCATTAGTTTATATCTCTTCCCATATTGGGAGAACTACATTTGGCCTGATATCCCATCCAAACATTGTACATAGTGGATTATATAGGAAAAACTTAGATACATGGGGTATCTAGGTTAATTTAGGACACCATCATCTATCTAAGTGATTTAATTCATATTTTATACCATCATTAATCAAAGTGTTAAACATATTTATCATTGATTGTAACTATTAATCTTGTAAAATTTTATCACACATTGGACAATCTATATTTTTTGTTTTGTGACCCTAATATTACCATCATTGGTATATATAATTACCAAATATTCTCATGTGAATTACAAGTCATAAGAACCATCAAAATGTGGAGTTGATGAAAGAGAAAAATTAGTTTCCCAACGTGTTCTTTAGTAATTATTCACTATGAGAAAATTAGTTTGTACATGTTTTAATCTTACAAGTATTATATCAATTTTAGTACTTTGAATTATTAATGGTATTAAATATAACCAATTCATCATCTTCCATTCAATAATTTTGAGTGTTCATCCACTTTCTCACAAAAATAGTCTAGGGGACATCATCATGATCATTTTCATTTTTTGGGATAACCTTATTCTACACAATCATAAACACTCTACTTTGTCTACTATTCTTTGAAATGGTCTTGCTTCACAACACCATTTACAAGAGGGGTAAATTTAGACACCTAACATTAACCATTTAATGTTGAAATTAAATTTAAAACATTAACCCTTATTCATCTATAATTTATATTCAAAATAACATCATTTCAATCCAAAATTCAAATAATTGAGTAATTCTTAAATTAATTAATTATGGAAAAATTTTATTCCAAAATTAATTAATAATCTATATTTTTAAAATAAATAATACATCATCCACATTTATCTCAACCATGTTTTGAATCATCTAACCACCTCCTCAAATTCCTCAACCACCTTGTGAGTCACCTTAGAGAATTTCAACCTCCTTGAATCATTTTTGATGACTCACTCAACCAACTCCCCTTTCTTCTCCACCTATAGAATTGGTCATCGTCCTCATGGATGAAGACTAATTATCTACTATTTAATATTTTAATAAATTAATATTTTTAAATAATCCTCAATCTTTTGATTAACCTCTTGTAAGCTTATAAATTGATGTGCTTCTATCAATTTCATCATCCTTACTTATGCTAATGAAGTTATATCAAAATTTCAATCGAATCTAAGTAAATCCAAGGTATTAAAATTAAATTTTCATAAAAAAGTGCTTCTCAATTCCCCTTTTAATTGGATAAGGATTTATCAACCACATTTAAAGATAATTAACTTTTAATCATAATAGAGGAGGTTCATGGTGCTTCAGTTTTGTAAGTGTGTGTTATTGTTTCCTTTTATTTTTTCTCTATATTAAGGTTGAATTAAATTAATAAGAGGTTCATTTGTGTTTTATTACTTATCTTTGTTTCGTTATAGGTTTACATGCATACAATTTTAATATGGAAGTTAAATAATTCCCATTTATTGGATAGATAAAAGATGCATAGGTTGATCTTGCCACATTCCCTTAGAAGAGATTTAATATGACTATTATAGTGGAAAATATTCCTATAAAAAATGGAATGCTATTGAGTAAAACCTTATACAAACATCTTGAAGGTGAAATCAAATTTTACTGGACAAATGCTATTATTATTAGAAAAGGAATAATAAAAAAAATACTATTAGAACCAAAGGGAATTATTTTGGTGTAAAATTCAAATAACCCTTGAGTAGACTTTTTGTATAAGGAAAGTCATGTTACCTACATGATGATGAAAGAGATATAAATTGAACTTAATGAACTCATATAAAGAGATACAAATGATGTCTGGACCTTGGAATTTTATGGATGTTTCTCAATTGTAGCTTTAGATGTTGGTGTAATGTTTATTTATCTTCAAAAATAATTCTTTCCTTTTTTCTCTAAAATCTAATTTTAATTAATAAAAAATTAAATTTAAATGAGGTGATTATCTTAGGATTTAACATGAAATAAAAAACTGGAATTCATAATCTAAAATCTCAATGAGATGCTTAAATAATTTTCATATAGATATGAGGCTAGTACCAGGTGAAGAATGATTGAATGAAACATTACAAAAATAGGGTCTAAGATTGAATTGAAAATTTCAAATATTTTATCATTAATGTTTTATTACGAGCTAAAAATTCTAAAGATGATACCCTAGGTGTGTTTGTGTCTTTATTTATCCCTCATCCAAAGATTGATAAAGTCTAATTTATCATTGAAATGGAATACCACCCTAGTGTTCCAGTTAATTTTGAGCATTGACAAATGTTCAATAATGATGATAAAATTATTTACCTATTGTAACAAAGAGATAAATTTAAAAACCTTTATTTTTAAGAGATTCCAAAAACATATATGGAATATTCTATGCCAAAATAAAAAGACACAAAAACATTTGGACCACTTGATGTTGAAGCTAATCAATTATATGCTAAAATAATTCAATAAAATGTGAATAAGATCTATAACAGTTTTATATATTTAGAGGAAATTTTTGATGAACATGAAATTTACATAAAAAGGAAAATCCAAGAAGATCCCATATTCACTTGAGTATGAGAAAGTGAACATTGGTATAGAGGAAGAACCACATTGTGTCAATAGTGGAAAAGGTTGTTCTAAGGAAGATCACACTAGATTAATTACTATATTAAAACTATATAGAGACATATTTTATTGTTTTTATTCTAACCTAAAGTATTTCATACCTAATAGTATGCAACATAATATTCCATTAAAGTTTGGTGCCAATCCTTTTAGGTAAAAGTTGTGGTACTATATCCCATAATTTATTGCACTATCTATGAAGAAATCAAGAATATGTTGGATGCAAGAATGATATTTACTATCCATAATTATACATGGGTGGATAAAATTTTACCTATGATAAATAATAATGGATAATTTAGGATTTTCATATATTTTCATAATTTGCATTAGGCCTCACTCAAAGACAATTATCCTCTACCAATCATGGATAAAATCCCACAAGATATTATAATATTTGAGATGATTTCCATGTTATATGATTTTTTAATGTATAATCAAGTTGAAGTTGTTACATAATATAAGTATAATATAATCTTCACCACCCCATGGGGAGCATTTGCATATAAAAATTTGCCCTTTTGTCTCATCAATGCAGGAGCAACATTTCAAAGAGTAATGGATTTAGCCTTTAGTGACTTGAATAAAATATCATTGTGATTTACATTAATTATCTCACAATATTCTAAAAAATGGGAATATCATTATGAACACCTAAAAATGGTCTTTGAGAGATGCCAAAATCATGGGATATCTTTGAATCCTAAAAAGTCTATCTTTGTAGTAATCAAAGGTGAACTCCTAGGACATGTGGTTTATAAATAAGGTACTAAAATTTATCCAAAAAGAGTAATGGAAATTTAGAAGTTATCTCTACCCAATATAAATTATGGCACACATTTATTCTTTGGTAAATTTAACTTTATCATAAGATTTATTCCTAATTTTGTTGAACTCATTAAACACATTATGTAGATGATGCAAACAAAGAGACATTTTATATGGAATGAGGATGAAAAGAAATATTTTAATGAAACTAAATAATTTATTTCCAAAGCACCTATTTTGACTTGTTTATATTTTTATAAGGACTTCATTTTATACTATTACACTTTCGAATATATGTTTCCTTCTATTTTGATACAAAAAAATGATGAAGGGATTGAATCTAAAATCAATTTTAAGAGATATGGCCATAAGTAAAATGAGATCAAGTATCCATTATTTTAAAATCAAAAATAAATTATGGTCAAAGTAGTGAAACATTTAAGTTTATACATCTTGAACTCTCACACCATTGTGATGGTTTTAGATTCAACAACTAAATCAATTCTAACTCAGCAAGATCTTAGGTCAAAGAGAGGTAGATGGATCACCAAAGTAAATGAATGTGATTTAGATATAAAAACCACCAATTTCATAAGAGGATAAGGCATTTTTAATTTTATTTTTGAAAGTGGTTATTCACATAGAGAAGAAAAGGAAGAACTATCACTAGTAGTCTTTGTTGATTCCCTTGAAGAGTGGTATTTTAACATTGCATACTTTTTATTGAATAGAGAATGTATAGATTATCTAAATAAAAAATAGAATCATAGACTCAAGTTAAAGATAGACAAATATGTGATTTGGGACAAAACTCTATTAAAAAATTACCTAGATGGTACTTTCTTGAGATGCATAAATAAATAATAACAAAAGAAGATTTTAGAATATTTTCATGATAAGGCCTATGGTGGACACTTTTAGTCTTTTGTAATAAACTTTAAAATTATTAAATAATGCTACTAATATCTAATTTTTTTTAAATATGTGCAATAATGGGTGTCAAAATGCAAATATTACCAATGCTTTGTTGGGCAGCCTAGACTACTAGTATTGCCTCTCTACTATGTAGTCTTAGAAGAACATTTTCAACAATGGGAATTTGAATTCATCAAAACTTTGAACTTGTATTAAAGTTTAGGAAATAATCATGTGATGATAATGACTGACTACTTCACTAAGTGGGTAGAGGTTATTTTTATAATATCTAACACATCTAAAGTTGTTTGAAACTTCATAAAAGAGAACATAATGGTCAAATTTGGAGTCCATCAAAAAATTATCATGGAAAATTATTCCAACATCTATTTAGTAGAATTGATTGATTTATGCTATGAATATGGGCTCTTAGTTTTACACTCGTATGATTAATACCCTCAGGGTAATGGTAAATTGAAATCCAATAATAATAACATCACTACTATTGTTCATAAATTGGTTAATGAGAATCAAATGGAATGACACAATAAATTATATATGTTATGGTCCAATTAAATAACATCTAAGAGATAAATCAAAATGTATCCTTTCTAATTCATTTATGGTATATATACCATGATTCATATCTCTCTATAATTTCTATCCTTACAACTAGTTCAAGTTATATAATATGACCAATTCAAAAATGCATTGGAAAAAAAAATAAGAATGAGTGACGGTGATTGATATAATTTTAGAGAATTAGGAAAAATTCAAAGAGGTGTTTATTTATAAATCATGTAAGTGTTTTTTTCAAGTAGGATACTTTGTCCTAATTTGGGATAAAATAAGATAACCACAAGGAAGTTATGTGAAATTTGATTCCCTATAGATGGGGCCTTTAAAAGTTTCACATTTGTATAGAGAGAATACATGATAATTGGCATAAAGAGATGAAACTCATCTTCCATTTATATAAAATAGGAAATATTTGAAGCACTATAAATAATGAAGGTAGGATGTCACCTATCAATCATTGTAGGTAATTTAGGTTTACTATGTTTCATTTTTTTATTTTGTGTTTCCTTTCTACATTTATGGTATTTATTACTCATTTTATCTTTATGTTTTTTTTATGAGTATAATACTTATCCTAATGGATAAGACATTTGGCATGTGAAACCATAAATTATGAGAGTTCATCTTAAGTCCATTTGAAAGTCCATGTCTCCAGCCTAAGTTATCTATTATTACCTACATTTTTGAAATCCAAAGTTTCTTTAGTCAAGAGAAACATTTAAATTTTGATTCCAAGAGTATGAGGTAAAAATTTAGAAAAATATCTAGTTGATGATAAAAGTTCAAGTTTAAAAGAAGACAAATGTAAGGCATGTTTTTTAGCCTCATGCATCTAAGAGGCCACATCCACCATGGCATCTAAGGCTATATTGGATGAGGAAATTAACATGCTATGGATCACATAGACTGTGATCATGTGTCTATCCCTCACATCCACATATATATGATTATTTTCAGTTAGTTCTTGTAGGCATGACCTCATTCCCATTACACATGTGGGGACATATAAAGTAACCATGTGGCTTCAAAACACACATGTGATATGAAATATTGATCACCATTTTATAAAAACCACATCTAAGATTATAAAAAAAATGCTTAGGGTTTCATTCTTCCATAAATATCCATCTAGTTATAGCAAAGAACTCCACCCTACTTCTAATTTCTCCCATAAAGGCATTTTATTACCAAGATACTATCAAAATATCTAGTTTCTTGATTATTTCATAGTACTATAATTTTTAATGGGAATAATACACTATTTTCTTAGGCTTTATTTCAAAGGAGATTTGTTCAGGTTTGGGCACTATAAATTTTAGGGTTTTCACTATTTTAGTATTAGAAGATTTATGAATAACTATAAGACATGTCATGACCACTACAATTTGCTAATTACAATAACACCAACTCTTTTAATTCCTTAATTGGCTTAATTTGAGAATTTTATCTCAAGCATCTTTTAAAGTCATAAAATTAGAAAAAATGAAATACAAGTACTTAGGATTCATGCCCTGTAGGTACTAAAAATATTTTAAAAATAGGTGAATCTCATATCAACCATGTAAATCTTAAAGAATTTCACAAAAGGCTTAACTCAAAGAACCCAAGTGCCATGATTATTAACTTAATATAAAATGGCCTTCCTAAGGAAACTATTTTTTTAACCTTATTATAATGTTTAGATTTGCATTTGGATTTTTCCTCTACCTAACATTATGATCCCAAAATAAAGAAGATTAGATCAAGTGGTGGAGACTTGATGGCCAAACTAGATGGGACATCAATGGGAATGAAATTAATAATTTTATTACATGACACTTATGACATAATGAGTGTGGTAGCATTGTAATGATATTAGGATAAGAATCTAGATAAATTTATGATCAACATCCATGAATCATAGATAAAACACAAGAAAATTCAACCCTCTAAGATCCCAAGGAACCTCTTCATATCTAACTATTATCAACCAAATTTGCACCATTTGGAAGGTAGTTTAAGCCTTATAAATTTGGAATAACATGGAAATAATATTGGATAGGTGAATATGTAGGTTAAATGGCTATCTCACCTTGATGAATCACTTAGGCTCAAACACTAATCTACCACTTGCAAGGAAAAGGGAGATAAACATACTATAATGGAGGTGATGTACCAAATATGATTTGACCACTACCAACTATATATACATAATATTTTCAAACTTTATTAATTATTGATGCTTTCTATCTTACAAGAACCTATCGAGTCTCAATCTCTTTGAGTGCAAGCCTTAAAGGGTGTACCAGGAAAGGGGTGGGTAGACCATTGGTGCTTCATAGGATTATTGTCCCTTTTACCACTTGATGTACACATAATTGTCTCTTAAAAACCATTTTCCCAATATTAGTCTCCTATTTTCACCCTCTAGTCATTTGTCACCTTCATTTAGCCTATCCCTAGCCTGAATTACTTTTAGCACTTTTGAGACTATGTCAACTAGGTCAAACCTATATTGTTTGTCATCAACCGCATTTTTAACCTACTTCATTTTCAACATTGTCAAAACACTACTAGGTGTACTGGGTTGACCTTATCAACTAGAAAATTTGTGAGAGTTTTAGGTTAGGTTTACCTATATATACACATTCATTTTGGTCATTATTAGAGAGAAGAGAAGAGAATATAATAAGCAAATATATAATCTATCTATTGACCATTCTACCTGAAGAACAAGCTTAGCATTTCATATTTTATTTATAAATATGGATCTTATCTTATGGATAAGTCTTTTTGATGCATTGATAGGTTATGTAGCCTATAGATGATTTGTCCTTGTCATCCTTGTATACTATAACAACCTCTTGCAAATCACCTTGGATAAGGGAAAGATTGAGGCTCGGTGGGTTCATCTTCAAAGGTACGTATTCCTAACTTTGTTCATTCTTTATAAGAGTAGATAAATAATGCATTTGCAATTCTCTCCCATTAATTAAGATTATGTATAAATTGACATGATTATATGTCTTTTATGCATGTTTACTTTTGTTTTTTATTAGAGCTACTTTATACCACAAGCTTTGGTGAGCACTATATTAGGCCTTTACTTTACTTAATTATTAGTTTATTGAATATGAAGACTTAGGACCACCTTAGGGTTGTTGTGTAATTTTTATTAGACTAGAGTCTTTAGAACCCTCCCTATAAAAGTTATTATGATAATATATCCCCTAATCAGGTCTAGAGTATCCCCAACATGGTCATTTTCTTGATTATTTAATGCATCCCCAATTAGAAGTATAAGTAAGATATATCTTCTTTGATTTATGATTGATTTGTATATCTCTTGTATTTTTGATTGTATACATTCTAGTGAACTTGACATGAATCTAAAACTTGTAGGATTTCTTTCATGTTTTTTAAAATTATATCATTTATTATCATTCTTTATCTATGATACTAGGTCGACTATGCTAGTATAGTTCTAACTTATGTGCACAAGTTTGATACATAGTCATATCAATATGAATCCATTATTTCTATATAGGTATTTATTAGGTATAGGTTACTGGATCAAATAGGTTGACATAGTATTCTTCTTCACTTCCAAATAATAAACTAGGTCAACCCTATCAACTTAGTATTATGGATAGCTTCCAAAAAACAAACTAGGTTGACCTTATCGACATAGTTTTATAGTTAAGATTCAAAAAATCAACTAGGTCGACCCTACTAACATAGTTATTTTTATAGGCTTCAATAGTAGGGACTCATAAAACTAGGTCAATATAGTTGACTTAGTTAGTAGAACTTTCAAGCAACTTTAATAGATATTTTGAAATTCTAAGCATCTTCCAACCCAAAAAGGTTCCTTTCTTTCTCTCTCTTTTAATTAAATGATTCATTTTAGTTATATTCTATGTAAGTTTTTAGTCTTCAAAACTGTACCTCTCCATCAAACTAGGTCTACCTTATCAATGTAATTATGTAGATTATATTCTATCTAAAAGTCTAAGTCAACATTATTGACTTAGTTATTTAAAACCCTTACTTCTTCAATATAGTGTTGACATTATAGAATCTATTTTATAGTGTTTTCATATAGTATCATATGATCTGAATCTTTACCATGCTTATATTTTAGGAATTAACAACTACATGCTATTAATTAGTTCACACATTCACTTTCATTTATTTGCATGCTTAAAGTAGCTCAAATAGTTTAAGTAGGTGGATTTCAAAGTACCATTTAGTTTTACTATTTTTCTATTTATTACACACACTATCAAATCACTTGACACTCAAAATTCATTAAACACTTGATTTCTTGAGGCCTACCTACCTGGATTTCATCAACAAAGGGGAAGATGACTTGGTTTTATAGCCAAGTATAAATACGTGGTTAATGGTATATATTAGCAAAGCATCAGACACCCTTATCACTGTGGGATTGTGAAGTGAGGAGGCAAGCCCTAATACCAAGCCAAATACCATTGCCAATATAGATCCCTTTCAACCTAAACATCTTAAAACTATATTTAGATTACTTTTTAGTTACCTACTTATATCCAACTTCCCTATCACATTAATCAAGCTTTCTAATAATCTAACAACACATAGGTAACCACTTATCATTTACTTTTCAATTAAATACTTGCTCTCTATTAATTAGGTGTTGTATTAAAAAACTTATACTGACTAACATTGGTGCAAGGTTTGTGTTATGTGCCTCAATTGGATAATCCTCATTGACCCAATTGATTGTGTGTTTCCTTTTAGCTTTTGCTTATAAAACACTTAAAAAAAATTTCCCTACTTTTTATACATAGTCATTCTACTTGACATAGTCTCCTATAGACTATCTATAACCCCTATTTCCTATACTAGGTCAACCCAATTGACCCTACATCTTTTATGACTCCCTACTTTCCATACTAGGCTGATCTAGTTGACCTTGTGTCTTTTTCAACTCCCTGTTAGGGGTACTAGTTTAACCTAATCAACCCTGTACAACTCTCAACCATTTTTTTAGTACTAGGTTGACCCAATCAACTTTGTATTATTTATACCTTAGTTTTTAAGCCCTATTTGGATTACTATGTCAACCCAGTCGACTTTGTATCTTTATCATCCCTATTTAACTCTACTAGGTTGAACTAGCTAACTCTATTGTTAAACCTGATATTTTATTTGGATGATGTAATTATCTATTTATCCTTATCATTATATTTATTTCCTAAAATCATCATTAATTCCCCTATCATAATCTTCTTGGAAAACTTGAATCCATTTAAACACTGTATGGGATATTCTTTTCTCCCTCTTTTTACCTCTCAAGAGAATTCTCACTCTTGGAGTACCTCTTCTCCCCCTTCATTTGTGAATTTAAACATCATTCAAATCATACCTAAAGATGAATTAGGTGGATCTAATCCTTTATCTATCTAACAATATAATTCTCATCTCTGATATTTATAACTTAACATGGGTGCAATTGATACAATTGTATCAAACAATTCAACTAGTAATCCACCTCCCACTAACCATCCCCCTAATGCCAATTCAGGGAGTTCTCCTACAAACACCAACCCATTAATTGATATGACTAAACTTCTTGCATATTCCATACAATAAATTAACATAATGCCAACTTATAACACCTCTTAAATGATGAAACTACAATGTCATTTGATCAATGTGGCTAATCAACCTCTAGTTCTAAATCCTCAAGCCAACCCAAATTTTATTCCTCCACCTCATAGAGATGCATCTAAAAATGGTATTCCTCAACTTATCATGAATAAGAAAATGCTTCAAAATATCCAAAATGAGCCTTTAACCCCATTCATTGTCTCCATTGATATTGGTAACATATCTCCAGCTATCAAGTATGATGGGACTAAAGACCCTACATCATTTCTCTAACTATTTGGCAATCTCTATAAAGAGTGGATCCAAACTAATACCTTTGCCACAACTAAACTCTTAGTTAAAACTTTCACTAATGATGTAGTAGAATGGTATAGCTAACTTCCCCAACATTCAATTTGGAAACTTGAATATTTAGTAAACCCTCTAGTTAAAGAGTTTCAACATAATGACCTTCTTGAAAATTGCCTTAGCCATTTCATCAATGCTAAGAAATATCTTAACGATCAGATTATGATTTTATCAAATGATGGAAATTTTGGCAATATAAGGCTGACCATAACATGATTGATGATAATCTATTCAAAATCTTTATCACTACTTTAATGCCTTCATTTCAATTTAATGCTCAAAATTTTAGTCCTTAAATACTTAATGAAGATCTTGATCAAGATAAACTTTAAGAATTCTTAATGAATAAATTCAAACCTAATACCAAAATTCTTAAAGGATCCTCTCAAAATTATACTAATGCTATCACTATCAATACTCCCCAACCCAAACTGGGAGTTTTCAAAACTGACACTCCTACATCTTCTCACAAACCAATATGTAACAAATGAAATAATTTTTACCACCCTATAGTTGTTTGATTATGCTAATGATCCTCTTCGATGGTATGATCCTAAACAATTTTTTTAGTTTCACACTAACATTGGTCATTCCCACAAAACTTGTCGAGGGATTACTAAATTTATTATTTCCTACATGCTTGATGATTAATTCAATCAAGAAGTCATGATCCAACTTCATCATCAAGAGTACACCACTACTACTAAAAAATGACAAGATCTTAAAGTTTCTTCCAATAACCAATAATATTTTCCCATATTTAATAACTAATGAAATACTAAGGATGTTTATGTTATTGATGCTAATTATGACCAATATCACACTAATTCTCAATATGTCAATGCAACAAAGGTCAATTATCATTGCAAGATATCTCACAAAGCTCTTATCACTAAACTTAAGAAGCCATATTTGGAGGAAAAACTTCTCAAAGATAATAAAACCACTAATTTAACTTCAAAATCCTAAGAGGAACCACTTTCTCCTTTTGAACCTCCAATAGATTCCATTCCTTCAAAATATACCATTCTAAAAATAGAATTGGTTCTTCTTCTAAATCACATTAAAACTTTCTTGAAGAACATAACTCTATAACTTACAATATTTCACTTATGGAGTTAGTTCTTACTTCCTCTTATCATTACAAGTTACTCATGCAACAATTACAAGAGATTGAAGAACCATCTTCTATAGATGAAGAAACACCTCTATTGAACCTAAACCTACCAACATTCATACCATTGAGTGTGTTTATCCTTATTCCAAAGCTTTCATTGAATTTATTGAAGAAGACATGATTAATGATGAAAACGTTTTCCATGTCGATGATCCACCACTATTCATTATGATTTCCATTAATACTACTCTTATTCATAAAGTTTTAGTTGACAAAGGATATGGTATTAATGTCACCTCTTTGTGGCTGATCCAAAAACTTGGATATAATAAATAACATCTTAAGTAAACCTACCTTACCTATCATGGATTTGATAAACCTAATCAAAATCCACTTTGTTGCATTTGGATCCCTCTTACAATTGGGTCCAAGACCGTTCAAACTAAATTCATGGTCTTTAATTTACATTTATATTATAAAATACTCCTTGGTTGTCCTTAGATTCATAAAATGAGGGCCATCACCTCTTATGGTAGCCAATTCATCAAATTCTTACATAATGGTAAATGGTATAAGCATGAGGTTGATCCCAACCTATGGAGTATTAAAATTCCTCATCTAAAATATAAATATCATATTAATACTATTTCTACCATCAATAATTCTCCCTTGCCCAAATTTATCAACATCAATCCTGAAATCCAGGTCACCCTTGCTGATTTTGATGATGATGAACCTAATGACTTACAACATTACTAAGCTATCTCCTTATATCTTAAAGTGGTTTCCTCCCTCTTTATTGCCTCATGATCAAACAATTCCTCTTATTGATGAAATCACTAATTTTCCCCTCCATGTAATGATTAAGAAAATTCTTTCCTAGAAGATTCCTTCATATGCAATGACCATGGAGTGGCTAAATTATTCCAAGAGACTTTAATCATGTCTCTATAAAAATTTAGTGACCTTAGAATTTCACCTTCTAAAACTCTCCTTGATTCTTAAGCATGTACCATTTCTCCTACCTATGATGATAACCACATCATGGCCCAAGCTCAATCTCAATATTTGGATGTCTAAAACTATTATAAAACTTTAGTTCAAATAATTGATTTTAACTAAGATGTTGACATCATTTACATATATTTTGAAATATCTCCTAAAGGTCATGTACCTCCATCCAATGCTCTACTTATTGATAGTCCTTGGGTGGTTGAACAAAGCATTCCTTTTAAACCTCTAAAAAGTATTTAATCTTATATAACACATATTGATCCCATTAGTCTAATAAATTATATGCCCATAAAGGAAACTAATGACACACAAATCTCATATAATCAACTTACTCTACCTACTCTTGAGATTACATTAAAGGCCAAGGATACCGATATCCATCAAATTCATTATGAATATGATAGCCATGGTAATAAAATTGTAGATCTTAAATTAGATGTTTAGTATTATGGATCTCTTCCCACTTTTCATAGTGATGAAGTTTTTCTTGAATTATTTCATTCCCTAGAACCTCAACTTCCTTGGCAACATCACAAACTTGGAAACTTCAAAAACAAAATCCCTTGTTTTAGTAACTTCATCACTAGCATCGATCCTAAAGATAGTCCAATATATTATTTACCTAATGAACCATACCATTTTAAATATGGTAATGTAATTCTTATTAAAAAAAACTTACATCAAATATGGTACTCCATTATGTTCTCGACCAATTACTGTTTGTCATGAACTCACACTTATGGAACATGATAACTTTAGCTTGTTTTTGGATACATATTGTAAGATATTCTCTTGGTGTTATGAATACATGCTTATAATTAAACTTAGTATTATGGTGTATAACATCATTACCTATCCTGATGCAAAACCTATTTTCTAAAAGCAACATAAATTTCCACATGAAGTTTCCACTCTATGCCATAAGGAAATCATCAAACTTATCGATGCCAAGTTTATCAAACCAATGGATTATTATGAATGGGTATCTAACATAGTCCCTTTTTGCAAAATGGTTGCCATGGTCATTTACATTTACAGTGATTTTTTAATCTTAATCTTACTTATCCCAAGGATAACTTCTCCTACCTTCAATATATGTCATTGTCAATTCCATGGCTGGTTACAAAATGTTATCTCTTATGGATGGTTTCTTAGGATATAATCAAATTCATATTGCCCCTAAAGACCAACATAAGACTAAATTTACAATTATGGAGTAATGACTCATATATTTCATGATATTCTTCATAAAATTGTATAAACCTATGTGGATGACCTCATTTCTAAATCTAAAAGTCACAAGACTCATCTTTCTAATCTTGCCATCATATTTGACCACCTTCTTAAATCAATGTTAGACTAAATCATTATAAATGTGTCTTTGGTATCACATATGGAAAATTGTTAGGATTTTTAGTTTCTCTCCATGGCATTGATGTTGACCCTACCAAGATTAGTGTTATTATCAAAATTCCCATCCCTTGATCTATTTTAGACATTCATACCTATATCAGTAAAATTTGACAAATTAGATGATTTATCACAAAAATGGAATATCATATTTACTCTATCAATTTTATTCTTAAGAAAGGTAATGCTTTAGAATGGATGGATCCCTATTAAAAAAAATGATAACATGAAAGAGTCATTTCTTCACCATCATACTCTTCATCCTCCTTCAAATGATCAACCTATTATATTATATACTTATTCCACACCCATATCATTTGGGGTAATGCTTGCCCAAATTTATTATATTAGAAGATATTATTACATCTACTATATTAGCCTAGGCCTCATTGATTATGAAAAATGTTACACAATAGTTTAATGTGATTGTATTACCATTTATTTTGTAGCTTAAAAACTTTGACATTATATGCTTTATAAAATGACTTATATCAACATCCATTCTGATCTTCTTCATCACTTATTCTCCAAAGCCTTTATTCTTAAAGTCAAAATTGGTAAGTGGATGGTTCTTCTTATGGAATTTGATCTCTATATTATCACTCAAAAAGTTGTCAAAGGACAAATCATAACCTATCAACTTATTGCCATTCCTTTACTTACTACCAATCATCTTCAACATAGTCTTATTGATGATAATATTCTCTATATTGAAGGTCTAAACCAAGATAGATACCTTAAAGATTGATTCCATAATTTGACTACTAATTTTGAAGCAAGTAATCTTAACGAATATATCCTGCCTGATTATACTAAACCAAAAGTAGTTATCAAATAACTTCCTACATTAATGTTGATTTACATGAGGATACTTAGACCCTTCACTTTGATGGTGTCAAATGCCTTCGAAGATCTAGGGTAGTTTACATTCTTATGAGCCCTCTTGGCAAGATTATCCCCTTACATTTTTGCCTAATATTTGATGTCATTAACAACATCATAGAGTACAAAGATTTAATCTTAGGCATGAGAGATGCCCTTGATTTAGATATCCAATACCACCATGCTATAATATATTATCAACTTTTTTTTCATCAAGTCATTCATGATTACCAATACAAAAGTGAAAATCTCATTTCTTATCATCAAATAGTAACATCTCTTGCCAAAGATTTCATTTCTTTTACCATCAAACATATTCCTTGATATCAAAATTACATTGTTGATTATTTTGCCATCTCAGCACCTCCATTTCATATGTACCAAGTGTATGCAATTGAAAAGGCATCATGTCTATGAATCAATCCTATATTGGATAAGATAGATCACACCTACACTTTCAATTAGGGATACACTTGTTAAGTGAGAGCATGAACAATATGGGGGTTTACTAAACTCGATTAGAGGATCAATTGTATCACTTGTCATAACAAATCATGCTAAGAAGGGTTCCAAAGCCTACAATATAACACAATTTCACAACCCTAATGGAGTCCTAAGGTTTAAAACATTCACTTATACTAATAACAAGAAAGTAAAATCTAATCTAGTACACACCAAAGCTTGTGGCACAAAGTCTAGAAATAAGCATGATAAGGAAATTCAATTAAAGTAATTATGAGTAATACCCTAATACATAAAATATGAAAGATAATATTATTCAATGCAAAACTTATGCTACTTCTATCTACTAAAATAGAGGTGAATAAAGTTAGAATATACTTACATGAATGTGAACCCGTTGAGACTCAATATCTACCTTGGCCAAAGGGTCTTTACAAGAGGTTGTTGTGGTTTGTGATAATTACTAAAAAAATACCAAAGGATCTAAGACATATCCACAAGACTAGATTCCCCAAATAAGAAACCTAAGCTAATTCTCCTCAAATATGATGGTGGAAGAGTAGACTATGAATAAGTACAAGTGATTAATAAATCTTGATTGCACATATGCATAATGATCAAAATGATCTTGTATATATAGGTGGATCTTGCCTTAATTTCTTCCAAGAATGTCGATTATACAAGGTCGACCCAGTCAACCTAGTGTGTTTTAGGGATAATTTACCAAGCCTGAGCTAGGTCAGCTAAAGGGTTAACAAGCTAAGAAAGTAAAGAATATCCCTAAATTAAACTAGGTTGACCCAGTTGATGCAGTACAACTAATATACTAAAAGGAATTTAAGACAATAAAAGGAGGAATGAAAGAGGAAAAGATAGGAGGAATACTCAAGGGAGGAGTAGTTTAGGTAATGGTTTTTGGATCTAGTTGGATTGGTAATAATGTGTAAAAAAGGGACAACAATCTTGTAAAGCACCAAAGGTATGCCCATCCCTTTCTCGATATACCCCTTAGGGTGTGCACTCAGAGATATTTAGTCTTAATGGGCTCCTAAAATATGTAAAGCATAAATAATCAATAAAATTTAAAAATATTATGTGTATACATATGCCCCACTTGAAGCTCATCATGTGTCACTAAGGTGTAATAGGGGATGGTTCTTTGAGAAAGAACATAAAGACACACAATGTTGATGTTAATTTTTTTTTAGTATTTTAAAGAAAATATAATTGAAAGTAAATAACTAAAAGGAAAACTAATATAAAAAGAGTAAATAATTAAAAAGTAAATGTAATATGTACCTTGAATTACCATTATTATGTGATGGTTGTCTATTGTGTTGTTAGTTTTGATTGTGTATTGTATAGAGACTACTTTCAACAAACCCAAGAATACAAAACTAAAGATAGAAAACAAATAAATGAAAGAAAAGCTAAGATAACTAGTGCTATGAGGACATGACATACTTGGGAAATTTGAAAAGCTGGGGTGATAGGTGGTATGTTAGATTAAATGACCAAGATAAAAATAAGAGTAAATTAGGTAACTAAAAATCCATGGCTACTAAAGACTAAAAAACTCAAATAAGCTATCCTAAAGTAAGAAAGGAAAGCTCACCAAATCAAACGTAGGATGAATGTCAAACAAGATGGTAAAACAAAACAAATCAATGGTAAAAATATAAAAACAAAATGGTAAAACAATATTGATGCCTGAGTAGTAATAATCCACATCTTACTCAATAAGGAAAAATGATTCATAAAAGGGAAAACAATAGTGTCAAGTGAGAAGTAACAAGCCAACCACACTCAATAATGAAAAAAGGGTATGAAATCAAGTGTCTGTAATAGTAGGACAAAAAAAATTATGATAAATGGTAAAAGGAAAGTAATGTAAGTTTAGTAAATGTAAAAATGATGGTGTAAGGAAAGAAATCCATAGTTTCTCAAACATGTTTTGCTCTAGGGATAGATAAAATTGAAATAAATTATTATTAGCATGTTTTTAAGAGGTGAAGAATAAGGAATTAAAGAATAATGGAAAATAGATTTGGAATCACAATTTATCTATCAAAGGGGGGGGATTAAATGGGTAGAGGGGAGAATGAAGAAAAACTAAGGTAGAGGAACTCTTTATTGAAGTCAAGAAACTCAAATTAGATTTGTCAAAATAAGAGGACTTTCAACCTTAAGGACTATGAAGAACTTATATTAGCCACACAAGTATTAGGTAAATAAATGGAGTATATATATCATCCCATGAAGGCTATATGAATGAAAATTAAAATGGACCTAACTCCCCATGATGTGTTCCCCATTCTTTAGGACCCCTTACAAAGCCATCAGTCTATTGCAAAGATTGGGTACTTGCATGAGAAAGTAGGTAACACCATAGAGTTTTTCCAAATCCCCTATTCCAATCTATTGGCCTACAATACCCCAATAGACTTTGGCTCTATGTGAAGTTGAGTATGGAGTTTGAGCTTTGATTAGAGATAAGACATGTGCTTAAAATCACATTTTTTAGTGTGATTTTGACTTTTGAGAATTTTTATGTTGCCTTTTAGATATCATTGCCTTTTTTTTCAAATGATTTGGCTTTTACAATTACTTTATGGCTTTATTTGATCCCTCCTCCATATGGATTTGGAAAAATAAACATGAGTGCTAAAGATGACTATCATTTGAATACATAGGACAAGGTTGCTAAGAGAGAGAATGTCAAAGAGAATGGGATCTAAGAGTCTCATAAATCAAGGTGAAATAAAAGTGCTCTCTTGACTTCAACCTTGTTTTATCCAATATAGAGATGAAAGGAAGGGGAAATAAAGAGGAGTAACACAAATAACAATTTTAATTGATTCAAATTGTTAAAAAAAGTGACAAAGGGAATAAAAAAATAATACAATGATAATAAAGTGTGATTCCTTATCATAAGAAAGAGGGAAATGGAGGAAAACATGCTAACATAGATTGTTGTGTAGATTCCATCTAGAAAAAGAAGCAAAAGCTAAAGTTGAGAACAAGGATCAAGAAGATGAAAATATGGTAATTTTATGAGGAGGGTTGGGTCCTATCCATGGTCTTACAAAGTAACTCATAAAAGAGAAACCCAAGAGGGTGCCAATAAGAAAGTGAAAGATAAATAAAGTGAGGGATACTTATTACAAAGAAAATCATAAAATAAAAACCCAAAGGATGCCAAAATAGCATTGGTAAGAAAAAAAATAAATAAAAGATGGTGGTTTTGTGAGGAAGGCCAGGTCCTATCCATGATATTACAAAGTAACTCACAAAAGAAAAACCCAGGGGGTGCCAAAAATAATAGAAAATTCAAAAAGATAAGGAAGAATATAGTACATCAAGAATCCAAAAGACCAAAAAGAAGGACTAAAGGTTTGTGAAAGGAAGGAAACTACTACAGATGGAAAGACCTATGCTTAATTAACCAACAAAAAGTGTTAGATAGATATAGATAAACAAACATGAAATGAAGGGAAAGGATCCTACATTAACAACTATATCAGTAATGAGCATGTGAGAGACAATCTTATGTGTCTCAAAAGGTTTCTTGAAGTTTAATTAGTTTGGTAGAATGTAATAGGGAATAAGAGTGGGCATCACAAGATGCCCTAAAGGGTAAGTGGATTTAGGGATGGGCATCACAAGATAATGCCCCAGAGTATAAAATGACATGTAGGTGGGCATCAAAAGATGCCCCAAAGGATAGAGAAATGTGTGGATGGGCATCACAAATTACACCACAAGATAGAAAGAAGAAGAAAATATAGGAAAAGATAAGAAGCAAAGAGTACCCCATATAGTGTCTAAATGGATTCAAGTTTTCCAAGAAGATTCTAATAGGGGACATGATGCCTGAGATAAATGAATAAAAATTCTAAGAAAGAGAAATAGAGAACTAGATCAGAAAATAGAGAAAGTAGAAAATAGTATAGGGTCTACTAGGTTGATCCACTATAGAAAATAGGGCTTATAAACTATACAGGGTCAACTATGTCAATCCAATATAGTACATAGAGGTAGGCAAAAGAGATAAGAGGAGTTGTAAAATGTACAAGGTTGACTGGGCTGATCTAATATGAAAAATAGGGTATGTAAATTTTATAGGGTCAACTAAGTTAATCTAGTATAATGAATATAGGTAGGAAGAATATGGAAAAGGATCTTTATACTGTACAAGGGTGATTGGGTCAATCTAGTATAGTGAATAGGGGCTGGAAAAGGTAGATTCCTTATTTTTCCTATATCTTTGGTTCTACTTTGCGATTTTTCAAACCGTAAAATGCATTGGATTTTTGATGAAATAAAGAATGAAAATAGGGAAGAAATAAGTGATAAAAATGATAATAAAAAGAAACTAAATTAATTAATTAAAAGTGAACAAATCTTGCAAGGGTTAATTTACATTAGGTTCACTAGAATGTAATACAAAGGTGAAGATAAAGTGAATGTTAATACTAACAATAAAAAAACAAAAATGGAAATGTGATGAAAATATAACTAGTGGTGGGATAGGATTCATGTCAAGTTCACTAGAATGTATGCAATCAAAAATTCATCTTGTCCATGAATTAATTCTAGATTGGATAAGATAGATCACAACTACACTTCTAATTGGGGATACACTTGTTAAGTGGGAGCGTGCTTAATAAGGGGATTTGCTATACCTGATAAGAGGATTACTTGTATCACTTATCACAACACATCATGCTAGGAAAGGTTACAAAGCTTATAGTCTAACATAATTATACAATAACCCTAATGGAGTCCTAAGGTTTAAAACATTCACTTATACTAATAACAAGAAAGCAAAATCTAATCTAGTGTACACCAAAGATTGTGACATAAAGTTAGGGTTATAAATAATAAAACAAACATGTATAGCAATATTTAATTAAATTAAGTATGAGTAACACCTTAATATATAAAATATGAAAGATAGTATTATTTGATCCAACACTTATGATAATTATATCTACTAAAAGAAAAGAGAATAAAGCTAGAATATACTTACTTGAATGTGAACCTACCAAGACTCAATCTCTCCCTTGGCCAAAGGGGCTTCACAAGAGATTATTTTGGTTTGTAATGATCACTAAGAAATGCCAAAGCATCTAAGACTTATCCACAAGACTATATTCTCCAAATAAGAAACCTAAACTAAGTCTCCTCAAGTAGAATGGTGGAAGAGTAGACTATGAATAAGCATGAGTGAATATTAACTCTTTATTGCAAATATGAACAATGACCAAAATGATCTTGTATATATAGGTGGATATTTATCTAAATCATTATGGGAAAATCATATGTATAGGGTTGACTCAGTTGACCTAGTGTGTTTTTAAGGACAATTTACCAAGTCTGAGCTAGGTCAGCCAAAGGGCTAATAAACTAAGAAAGTAAAAAATACCCCTAAAATATATCAAGTCAACCTAGTCAACCCAATATAACTGATAGTCTAAAAGGAGTTTTAGATAAGAAAAAGAGGAATAAAAGAGGAAAATATTGGAGGAATACTCAAGGGAGGAGAAGTAACTTAGGGAATGGTTTTGAGATCTGGTTGGATTGGTAATAATGTGGAAAAAAGGGACAACAATCCTATAAATCAATAAAGGTCTACCCACCCATTCCTCAATGCACCCTTCAGGGCATCCACTTAGAGATATTGAGTCTCGATGGGTTCTTACAAGATGTAAAGTGTTAGTAATCAATAAAATTTAAAAATATTATGTGTATACACCAAGTGTTTACCGATCCCACTTTTCTTATCCAAAAAAGAAAATATCCATATTATATTCAACCACATGATTCCCTTATTTTCCACATTGAGGTTTTCACCATTAGATAAATCCTATGGTACAAAGACATCATTCAATTTCTAGAACATCAAACTTATCCTCACAACCTAGATTTTTGAGAAAAACTCATATAGTTTATAAGAGTTGAAGTATGTGTTTCAATATAACATCCTATATTATCACAATAATAAAAGTAAGTTACTTTGTTGTATTATCAAATATGAGGTTCTCCCTCTTATTGAAAAAGCATATGGGAGCATTTGTGGTTGCCACTATAGCAGACATACTATAGCTCACAAATGCCTATGTATGGGATACTTTTGGCCCACTCTTGAAAAAGATGTTATCAAATTTTATAAAAGGTGTACTCATTTACAAATTAATGATGATATAATTAATTCAACTCTAGATGATATTAAAAATTTCAAATCTCCATGTCCATTCTCCATGTGGGGATTCGATCTCATAGGAAAATTACCTCATTCTCAAGATAGGCATGTCTTTATCATCATCGTTACTGAATATTTTACCAAATGGGTTGAGGTTATGCCCTTTGTTAATTTAACTAGTACCACCATCTCTAAATTCATCATTAATAAATTAATTTGGTAATTTTGTGTCACTTATACTATAATTTTTTATAATTGTGGTAATTTCAAAAATAAAGATGTCAAATAGCTCTGTGCTAAATTTAAAATCAATCACAAGTTTTCTATGCCCTATCATCTACAACGTAATGGCCAAGCTAAGGTAACCAATAAAATCCTTAACAAATATATCCAAAATACAATTTTTGAAACCTATATGGATTTTCATATTCATCACTATCATACTCTTTGGGCCTATCACACTAGCATACACACTATCATTAGAGCAATATCATTCTCTCTAGTATATGGTTTTGAATAAGTCCTCCCATTAAAAGTTGAGATTTCTTCTCTACATATATATATTCATGGTATCATACCAAATGAATAATTATGTGAATCTCACCTTCATTATCTTGATATCCTTGATGAACACTATCTTTTTACTTTGTAACATAATCACCAATACAAGGCCTACATTGCCAAAAAACATAACAAACATGTCAAAATTTGCACATTCAATATTGGTGATCTTATCCTTAAATTAGAATACACTCATGATAAATAATGTAAATATTCCCAAAAATGGTGGGGTCCTTATTTAGTCAGAGATATTCTTGGTCCAAGCACCTATCACCTTTAAACTTGAAGGTCACACTTTCAAAGAACCCACCAATGCATAATTCCTCAAGAAGTATTTTGCGTAAATACTTCCCTTCTTTTCCCTTATTTTATCTATAATATCTATCTAACATATTTTTATAGAATATTTACATGGGTCTCACCCTTTATAGCATCTCTCTCTTTTCACAAACCTTAGTCCTTCTTTTTGGTCTTTTGGTTTCCCTTTTTCTCTCATGAGTTGCACTGTAAAACTATGGATAAGACCTGGTATTCCTCATGATTTATCACTTTTTTTACCATTATTTCCATTATTTCCAATAATTTTTGGCACCCCTCAAGATTTTCTATTATGAGTTATAGTATAAGATCATGGAGAGGACCTGGCCTTCCTCATAAATACCATCCTTACCACCATTTACTTTTCACATGCTTTGTTTTCACCCTAGTGGGTTTTTATTTTATAAGTTTGATTGTAAAACCATGGATAGGACCCAGTCTTCCTAATAAAATCACCATCTCTTTAGTATTATTTATCTAGAATGTATTTTCAAAGGTTATAATTTTATGATCCTTATTCTTAGCTTTATCTTTTGCTTCTTTTGTAGATTAGTTTTGTACAATAAATAGTGTTAGCATGTTTTCTTACATTTACCTCATTCTTATGATAAGGAATCACACTTTACTATCATTGTATCCCTTTTTCCCTTTTTCACATTTTTTATGATTTGAATAAATTCAAATTATTTCATGTTTCATTCCTCTTGATTTCCTTTCCTTTCAATCCACATTAGCCAAAACAAGGTTGAAATCAAGATAACACTTTTATTTCACCTAGATTTATGAGACTCTTAAACACCATACTCGTTGAGTTCTCTTTATTAGTAACCAAATCCCAAGTATTTAAATGAAATTCATATTTAATGCCCATATTTGGTTTTCAAAATACGTATAGAGGAAGAATAGAAAAATCCATCAAGAAAGTTAAAAGCTAAATCATTTGAAACAAAAGTCAATGATATCAAAAGGCAATATACAAATATCAAAAGTCAAAATCACACCAAAAAATGTGATTCCAAGCACATCTTCTATCTCTAATTGAATCTCAAACTCCATAGTTGGTCTCATGCTAGAGATGAGGCCATTTTGGGTATAGTAGGCCAGTAGATTGGAATATGAGAATCTAACAAACTCTATGGTGATACCTAATTTCTCACTTAAGTACCCTATCTTCATACTAAACTGATGGCTCTATAAGGGGTCTTGAGGAACTGAGAACACATTATGAGAAATTAGGTCCATTTTAATTTTCATGAATATAGCCTTAATAGGATGATCTACATACATCATTATTTGACCTAAGACTTGTGTGGATATTATAAATTTTTTAGAGTCATTAAGGTTGAAAGTCCTCTTGTTTTGATGAACCTAATTTGAGTGTCTTGACTTCGATAAAAGAGTTCTTCTACCTTGGTTTTTCCTTCATTGTCCCCTCCACCCATTTTATTTACCCCATTGATAGGAAAATTGTGATTCCAAATATGTTTTCCATTATTTTATACTTCCCTCTTCTTCACATATTACAAACATGCTATCACTAATTTGTTTTAGTTTTATCTATCCTTAAAATAAAACATGTTTGAGTGACTAGGATTACTTTATTTACACCATAAATTTAAATTTATAGACTTGTTTTAATTTTTTTACCATTTTTAATTATTGTACTACCCATTTTTTGTACATTCTTGGGTCTATTTTCACCTTTCATGCACCTTTTTCCATTGTTGAGTGAGATAAGGATTGTTACTACTCACTCATCAATGTTGTTTTACCAGTTGTTTTACCATTTTTTTTTCTCAACCTTGTTTAAGTAAGGATTTTTATTTCTTTCACATTGATATTTAATTACCATCCATCTTATTTTGACTTGTAACCTTAGTTTGACTTGGTTAGTTTGCCTTTATTACTTAAGGTTTACTTGTTTGAGTTTTTCAATCTTTAGTATCCTTGGGTTTTCAGTTACCCAATTTACTCTTGTGTTTAACTTAGTTATTTGGTATAACATATCAATTATCACCATAACTTACCAAATTTATAAGTATGTCTCATCTACATAGAACCAATTATCTTGGCTTTCTTGTGTTTGTTTGTTTTTTCTCTTTAGTTTTGCATTCTTGGGTTTGTCAAAAGTAGTTTCTATGCCCTCTATAATCAAAATTATAAAAACAATAGACAACCATCCAAAAATAAATGTAAGTCAAGGTACAAATCACATTTATTTTTAATTTATTTCCCTTTATATCATTTATTCAATTATTTTATGCTTTAAAATACTAAGACTTTGTTTTTTAGCATCATCGTTATGTGTCATCATGTTGTTTTCTCAAACCACCATGTCATGATGCACCTTGATAACATGTGATATGATTTGAGTGGGGTATATGTATACACAATATTTTTAAATTTTAAAAATTACTAAATATTTATATCTTGTAAGAACATATTGAGTCTTAACCTATTTGAGTGCACACCTTAAGTGGCACACTAGGAAAGGGGTGGCCAAACCATTTATGCTTCTTAGGATTGTTATCCCTTTTTCCACTTGATGTCCATATACATGTCTCCTAAAAAACATTTTCATAATCTTAGTATCCTATTTTCACCCTCCTATATTCATTTTCACCTTCATTTAGCCTCTCCCTAGCTTGAATTAACTTTAAATAATTTTAAGACTATGTC
Organism: Torreya grandis; assembly: GCA_037957365.1. NCBI lineage: Eukaryota > Viridiplantae > Streptophyta > Pinopsida > Cupressales > Taxaceae > Torreya > Torreya grandis. Next base: position 1,689,211 of record JARHVA010001995.1, read on the forward strand.
AGCTTCATTGTCCTTACATTGTTTTGTCATCAACCCACAGTGCCAACTTAGTTCATTTTCAACATTGTCAAAACAATACTAGGTCAACTAAGTCAACCCTATCAACCAAAATTTTTGTGATATTTTTAGGTTAGGTTTTCCTAGATATACACATTCATTTTAGTCATTATTAGAGAGAAGAAGAGAAGAGAATATATGAAGTGAATATATACATCTACTTATTGACCACTCTACTTGGGGAAAAATCTTAGTGTTTCATACTTTATTTAGAGATACAGATGTTTTCTTATGGATAAGTCTTTTGGATGCATTGATAGGTTGTGTATCCTAGATTTTATTTGTCCTTGACATCCATACATACCAAAACAACCTCTTACAAAGCACCCTAGCCAAGGGAGAGATTGAGGATTGGTATAATCATCTTCAAAGGTAAGTATTCCTAAATTTGTTCCTCCTTTGTAAGAGTAGATATATAATGTATTTTTAATTATCTCTCATGAATTAGGATTTTGTATATATGGACATGATTATATGCATTCTATGCATGTTTACTTTTATTGTTTATTACCCCCACTTTGTGCCACAAGCTTTGGTGAATAGTAGATTAGGATTTTACTTTATTTATTTATTAGTTTAGTGAATATGAAGAATAAGAACCCACTTAGGTTTTTTTTTCATGATTTTTATTATATTGGAGGCTTTGTAACCCTCCCTATCAAGGTTATTATGATAAGATATCCCCTAATCAGGTATAGTAAATCCCCATATTCCTCATGTTCTTGATTATCTAATGTATCCCCAATTGGAAGTATAAGTAGGATCTATCTTCTCTAAGTTAGGATTATTTTTTATATCTCTTTTATTTTTGTTTTCATGCACCAATCATATGTAAATTCACTACAAATAAGAGACTAACTTTTAATAAACACTACTCCAAATCTGCCTCTCCATATCAACATTTCTCTTAAAGGTTGTGAAGAATGCTTGGGATAGGAGGACTAGTCAATATGTCATAAAATGAAAATAATGAGAATAAAACTCACTAAAATTTCACAGTCCATTTGGACACTTAAATATACCTACAAATAAGTTTCAAACTAAATATTCGTGTAAGAAAAGGACAAGCATATCAAGGAAGCAAAGCTAGTCACTTGACAAGATCAATTAATCACACAAACATATTGAAAATAGTCAAAAGAGGAGGTAAAACCATAAATTTATCATTTATAAAAGTCATGAAATTTTTTATGGATTCACCATACCCAAGTGGAGGATACAAACATATCCTATCAAGGCTGAATATATAAAGAAATGTGAGATAAAAGAGAAGGGCATAGGAAAGAGAGAGAGATAAGTGTCTAAAAGATATTTAAAACAATAAATGAGTCTGAAACTATCTTCATATGTATTTGAGGACATGTTTTTATCTTATGAATATGCTCTTGTTCTCCAAGTGGTATGGAAGTTTTTTCAAGTTGCTTAACACGTTGATTTCCTCTTGAAAACTACCCCTTATCTTAGCTTATGGAATGATAAGTGGATTAATTAATGGTAAAGTCATGTTTAATTTATCTCTTTATATAATTTTTACACATTTAATCTGATCTCTAAAGGTTCCCTTTGACACATCACTTTATTCTCTTGCTAGATATCTTGAAGTCCATCTTATCTTACTACTACTCCAATCCTGGACAAATAGCTCAAAACTTTAGTTTGTCTTCACCAATGAATTATATCTCCATGGAATTCCAATTAAAATCATATAATACCTTAAAAACCTCATCAAGAGTCATGAAAATATCTATAATATCTCATTTTACATCAAAATCTCTCATTTGGCCTCATTCCTTATAGTCTTGAAATCATGCAAACATCCTTCTGTATAAGAATTTATGGAGGATCATAGGAAAATGAGCACATATTTGAGGGCCTATTATCCATTACATCTCCATGACAATTTTAAGGATCTAAATCTCAGTGGAAGTGTCCTTTTTATACTAGCATCTCTCTTCAATTAGGCCTCAATTAGGCTTCTTTGCTTAGAAACTAAGTTTTGGATAGAAAACACTCCCAAATGTGTGAAACTTCTAATAAGTGTATTATTAAATTTACCTATTTCAATACCATTATCCATGTCAATTTTTAGCTCGTAAGACGCTATATAGATGGGTCAACCATGAAATAGTCAAAAAACCTAGTCTAGGTACTTGAACATGCATGAGAGATAGTTTGAGTGTTTTTTTAATAATTTTATAGCTTATAGTTATTTTAAATTAATTTTTTATACATGAAACATCATAATAAATATTAATCCATTTAAATTGGGTCTCTTAAAGTGTTTTATAGGCCTATATATATGCCATTTAACTTGCAAAATAGTATATTTTTCACCTTCTTGACCCATTTAATTAATTACAAATCCCATATGCCACTTTTGGATAAATAATAAGTGTTTTTAATGATAATATAATTTACTTAAATTAATTACAATACTTTTAACTTGGTTTAGAGATCATCCCATACCTTATACCTTCACATACAAGCCTACAATCCTATTTTATGCCATGTTCTTTATAGATGTACCTTTCCACCTACAACAAATTTGATTTAGAATATGATAAAGAGATATTATAATGTAACAAAACTTTTTTCAAGGTAAAATCTATCCATTAGGGTCCATTTTAAGTCATATTAATCCCATCGGGTCAAAATTAGTCTTATTGGCATCTAATGAGTGCTTAAGAGTCTTAGCAATGATTCATATAGTAAAGTCCACAAAATTGAGAAAAAAATCCCAAATACGTAATTTTATAATAATATATAAAACCTATGAACTCCTTTCCCAACCATTCACCTTGTCATGAAATATTTAAGCAAGTTTTAAGACTCTCGCAGGTGGTTGAGTATCCATTTGTGAGGTCTGGAAGACTTTTAGGCTTGAAGATGATGTCTTAAGGTCTAATTAGACTATAAATGAGTTCCTTAAGTCTATATAAAATATTTTACATGATTAAAAAAAATATTTCACCCTTATTCCTCATCAATCCTATCATAACCATCACTAACTTCTTTCTAGGGTTTATAAGCACTCAAATGTAAATGACCCTAGTGATTATATTTCAATCATTGGTTCCACTAGAATAGGTCAGGAAAACTTAATTAAATGATTATTTTGAAGTTAATAACACTCAATCAAAGTATTTTTGGTTTCAACTCACCTTTAATAGACTATTCTCATCAACCTATACATACAAGTTTGTGTTGTTGGTTTTAGGCTCTACAATCCTAAATAAGGTCTATTCACATTGTCATCACTTTCTCACTAACTATGATGATTTTATAAGGTAATATCATCACTATATAATAAATTAAAATTAATTTTAATTTTCTCATACCTCTTATCAAACTTACCAAACATGTACATTCACTTGATAAGGCAGGCTTATAGTGTCAAGTTGACTATGTATGAAGGGTTGGGGTGAATATTGTTTAGGTCACTATCTTGACCTTTATTGAGGTCCTTTGACATTGTAAGTGAGTTTTTTAAAAGTATAATAATATATTATACTTTAAATTTACACATTTAAATCCATTTTCAAGTCTAAACACCACTGAGTTACTCAAGTAATCCTGATTGTGCCAATTTAAAATTATGAGTGTAGGCTTAGGTAGATTTTTTATACTCTTTGATCACACTTTATGTTATTAATAGGAATTATTTGTTATTAATTTAATATTTTTACATTTTTTCACCTGAAATTCACACATTACATTCAAATCTCCCCTTTGCTCTCACATAAGCCTATAGATGTCAATGGGTTGTGTGTGAGTATGCTGAGTTATAGTGAGTTTTAATGGATATTTATTTCTCTAATTTCCCCTTGAATCTCTCATCTAACCTCAAATTAATTTTTATTTATTTATTTTTCATCCAAATATTCTACTTCAATTCAACCATTTTATCTCCATTTCAACACTTTTATAGGCCTAAAAGTTCATATTGAGCATCTAACTGTAGGTGCTCATTGGAAGGTCTCATCTACATTATAGAGATTAGACTCTGCCCCCTTAAAATAGGTCATTTAAATTTTATATTCATTTAAATTCATTTAATACTCTTTCTCATTCAACTTATCCCATCCATTTTTTTGAAAATCCTTTCTATTTTGTTATACATGGAGAACAAATTAATTCTTCTTGTAGATCTACTTGTTGGGCATTCATTGATCATGTTGAACACTAGGTCTTGAGAGAATACCTCCTCCATTAGTCTTAAAATTTTTAAAAGTGTGGAAACACCATAATTTATTCACCATGATTCCAAATTAAAAACCCTCTCTTGATACATTTTTCAAAACATTTATCATGATATGCAGACCTATAAGTTTACATTCCTTATGTTATAGGTCCTAAACTGATATTTGGATTGGCCCCTTGAGCCTTTGATGACATCATTAAATGATTTATCACCTCTTTCATGAGATCAATATAACCATACAAAACTGATTATGTAGCATAATCTCTTTCAAAACATTTTTGTATAGGTAAACCCATGACAATCTCAAACCAAGAACATTGCATATTGTTTGGAGGAGGTGGTGATTGAAATGAAGAAATTAATACATTAATAAAATTTTAATTTCATTTTTAATAGTTAAAAAATGATGATATACCTTCATCTATCCCCTCAAATTTTGAAAACCATGAAGCAAACAAGAACTATGACAATCAACTTTGTAAACTGTGTACAAATGGATTTTTCTTATCTTTTTGAGCCCACACATGTGAAATGGGGATTGGAAAAACATAAAAGATGCATTTATAGAACATACAAATAATATTTAAATGATTTCATGAATTCATATTACTTAAAATTTCCATTTCAAAAGAGAAAAAAGACCATGTGGGGTTAACTAACTCTTTTAGACCACCTTGTCTTCTTAACGATTGTTCATAATGCAAATGGGATGGATCTACAAACTAATGAAATTTTTTTTAATGTGATTAGGAAACCATATATAAAAATTATTAGAACCTTTTATAGTGTATTTATGGATTTTTCATAATTTTGAGATTTGGCACACATTGGAGTTAGCAAAAATCACCATTTTCTTCATAAAACATTACCTTAAAGCCCACAAAAGAACCTTAACCTTTCTAAACATGCATGAAGTATTTATACAAGTTTATTACGGCATGAAATGAGTTTTATAAGAAACTAGAGACCCTTTTAAACCATTTTAATAATTCTAATTTCACCATGACATGTTTAGGCCACCACAAGAGCAAGATACAACATTAATTTAATATTGTCAAATAAACCTTAAACTATGATAACAAGGTTTTATAAAGACATTTTAAAGACCATTAAGGCATGGAAAGGAATATAAAAAAGATATTAATACATTAAAACTCAATTTTTAACTTATAAGGGTTAAACTTTTTGTTAGGTTGTGGAGCTAAAAGCTTCACTGATGCAGACATGGAGAAGGCCATTGGAGGAGTTGCTAGAGTGTCACAGACACCGGCGTCGGTCAGGCCAACTGATGTCGACAGGATAAGGTAGGAGAGCAATTGACGTCGGTTAGAGATCGGCTGGTGTTGATGACCCCCAGGCAGACAAGGACCGGTGTCGGTCACCTGTGTGGTTTAACTGTGGGTATATTACGGGCAGTTGGTTGATGAACCTAGTGTTTGCATGTTTAGAGCTAATTATAGACTGAGAGCTACAGATCTAATTATTGTACTAGGTGTCTAATTATTGTTTGGATGAGCTATATATAATAGACTCATGTTTGTATTATAAACATGTGTGAGAGAGTAAGAGCACATTATTATAAGCTCCTTCTGTGTGTGAGGTAGAGCAATGGTGTGTTTCTCCTAGTGCCACAGTACCAAGGTGGGTACTGGTTTGGAGAATCAGCAGGGTTCTTCAGGAGTGTATGATCTTGGTCATTAGGTGAGCATGGCTTCTATAGGAAATCTGCATGGTAAGTAAGATCATTGATATGCAGGTGTGTGTGTGTGTAAGGTCAAGGTTCACAGGTGTGCAGAACTAGCTTGATATGTAGGTTGAAGATCAGATAGGATAGCAACACAATAGGGAGCAGTATCAGGGGAGATCTACTTGGAGTACAAGTGTGTGCTCAGAGCATAGAGGAAGGCAAGGAAGATCCTTCCATAAGTAAGGTCTATTAAGGTGTAGGTTGTTTTAGGTTTAGGGGAGATCTACTTGAAGTATGTTTGAGTACTTGTGGAGTGTGTGGAGCACTTGTGGTGTGCGTGGAGCATAGGTATAAGGTAAACACCAACTCAGTGTTTGAGTTGGGTGTTGGGACTTAAGAGAGAGAGCTTTGAGGAGAGAATTACTATTCACTTGAGGTGTGGGAAGCCTCTGAAGAGGTGGTGGAGAAGAAGTGGCATCTTCTTTATTGTATTCTTTTCTGTATGAGTATTAATACAAGTTGTGTATTGTCTCTCATATCTTGTGTTATTTCTGGATTCTAGTTACTTGTTGATTCTGGTTATTTCTGCATATTAAGTTACTTGTATTTGGTAATCAATTACGTGCTTTTGGGGTTTTGTATCCCCCAAGAAGTGGTATCAGAGTGTGTTTGTTGTTCTAGGTTCCTGACAAGTGGTATCAGAGCATGTTTGTTGTTCTAGGTTCCCAACAAGTGGTATCAGAGCTAAGGTTGCAGGAAGCGGTTTTGTGTTTGGTTACAGGTCACTCTCAGGGTTTTCTGATTGAGTGGGAGTAAAGCAATGGCAGATCAAAGTAAACTAAGGATGGTGGAATTGAAAATCATAGATGGTCACTTATGGTCTGATGGAAAGAAAGAGCAGGTAAAAGAAGTTTGTTGGTTTGTGGAAGATCAGTAAGAAGGAATTGAAGAAGCAGATGTTGCAGGGGATGTGGCACAAGATGCTCTAGGAGGTTTCTTGGATAAAGTTAAATCTTGTCTTATAGATTCGGTTGCCTCTTTCCATGCAGCCCAAGATAGAGGAGCTGGTGAGCCTTGCCAAAGAATTGGCAAAGGGGAAGTGAAGCTGAAATTGCAGGTGGCCAACACATGGGTGTTGAAGGAGGTCATGAAGGTCCCAGGTTTGGAGATGTGGCTAATTTCTTCAGAAGAGTTGGGTGATGGGAGATGTATGAGAACTCTCACAGCGGATGCACTTGAATTAGCTGGTGGTAAGAAAATAGGTACTCTTTATCTACTTGTTTATATTACTGATTCTTCTTTTGTTGCGGAGACGTGGCTTCGTAGGCTTGGTCACATGAACAGGAAGGAGATGCATGTTCTTAAGTAGAAGACAGATATATTTGATAGGCTTAAGAACTAGAAAGCCTTGGTGTTCTTGGAGGAGATGGCAGACAGAGACCAGTGGATGGGGCTGGATACTTCTGAGCATGGTAGTTTGGACATGAGGATTGATTCAAAGGAGCTCGCGGGTAAAAAGTCATCACTCACAGGAAACACAGGTACCGACATTGGCAGGAAAACTGACATCGGTAGTAGGTAAGACCGACATCAGTCACGAGGACCGACATCGACAGCAGGAGGACACCGACGTCGATAGATTGGTAGTCAGGACAGGCATAGGAACTGATGTCGATCGGATGCAGAGTGTGTAGTGGCTGAGGTCGATCACTGTAACAAATTTTGGGTGGACAACAAGCTGTCAAGGAGTCTTAAAGACCCATACAAAGGACTGAAGATGTAAGTAGGCCTCAAATTCATTATTCCTCTTATTTATACTAGTTGCTGACTACAGAGTAGGAAGGATCTAGGAAACAGTGGGAGCGTGGCATGGAGAGATTACAGAACCAGATGGGAGATTTGGTAGGGTTGCCAGTCGGTATGTTAGCACTACAAAATGAATGGATTCCTTAGTTGAAGAATAAAGAGAATGGACACTTGAGACAGAAGGCCAGGCATATGGTCTTGGGTAGCTGTAGGATAGTGGTATAGGTTTTGATAGGTGGAGGATGAAGCATGGCTTCAGTCAATGTCAAGTAACTACTATGGTTTGCCTTACCAGGGGGATGATGAGTCATGACATCATTCTATTGCTATATGTGGATTATATGTTTGCCAGCAGGGTTATACATACAGGGTGTTGCTAAACTAAGGGGTAAGATTAGTTCAGTGGTTTGCTATGAAGAATTTGGAGCAGCAAAATTCTTCAGCATGGGAGACATGGGAGATCACAGGGTGATTTTGTCTTCAGTGGGAGCTGATGTGAATCAGGTGTTGGTGAGATGCAGGATGTAGAATCAGAGTGCACCAAGGGCTAGACGATTTAGTGTCCAGAATCAAATGAGGTCTAGCATAGACTTGAGTTTTCCCAAGCAGTGGGAGCTGTCAGAGAGTTAGGAGCCAATTTGGAGGAGTGGATTCTCAGGTATTAGAGAGAGACCAGTAGTAGGGATTCATGCTATTCAGGGTCAGGACTTCACTACATGGGATTATAGATGTGGATGCGGTAGGGTACTCGAATGACAGGGTGTACACCATAGGTTGTGTGGTGGGTTGTCTTTAGGATTGCGCTTGAAGAGGGATACAAACCAGGAAATAGATTAGATGGGGTATAGGTACAGGTACAGTGCAGCTATTTATCTCCAAGTGGGAAACTGTTAGGTTGTGGAGCTAAAAGCTTCACTGATGCAGACATGGAGAAGGCCATTGGAGGAGTTGTTGGAGTGTCACAGACACCAGCATCGGTCAGGCCAATCAACATCGGCATGATAAGGCAGGAGAGCAATCGACGTCGGTCAGAGATTGGCTGGTGTTGGTGACCCCCAAGTAGATAGGGACCGATGTCGGTCACCTATGTGGTTCAACTACGAGTATATTATGGGCAGTTGGTTGACGAACCTAGTGTTTGCATGTTTAGAGCTAATTATAGACTGAGAGCTGCGGATCTAATTATTGTACTAGGTGTCTAATTATTGTTTGGATGAGTTCTATATAATATACTCATGGTTATATTATAAATGTGTGCTAGAGAGTAAGAGAGCAGTATTATAAGCTCCTTCTATGTGTGAGGTAGAGCAATGGTGTGTTCCTCCTAGTGCCACAGTACCAAGGTGGGTACTGGTTTGGAGAATCAGAAGGGTTCTTCAGGAGTGTATGATCTTGGTCATCAGGTGAGCATGGCTTCTATAGGAGATCTACATGGTAAGTAAGATCATTGATATGTAGGTGTGTGTGTGTGCAAGGTCAAGGTTCACAGGTGTACAGAACCAGCTTGATCTGTAGGTTGAATATCAGATAAGACAGCAACACAATAGGGAGCAGTATCAGGGGAGATCTACTTGGAGTACATGTGTGTGCTTAGAGCATATAGGAAGGCAAGGAAGATCCTTTCATAAGTAAGGTCTATTGAGGTGCAGGTTGTTGCAGGTTTAGGGGAGATCTACTTGAAGTACATTTGAGTACTTATGGAGTGTTTGGAACACTTGTGGTGTGTGTGGAGCACAGGTATAAGGTGAACACCAACTCAGTGTTTGAGTTGGGTGTTGGGACCTAAGAGAGAGAGCTTTGAGGAGAGAAGTACTGTTCACTTGAGGTATGGGAAGCCTCTGAAGAGGTGGTGGAGAAGAAGTGGCATCTTCTTTATTATATTCTTTTCTGTATGAGTATTAATACAAGTTGTGTATTGTCTCTCATATCTTGTGTTATTTCTGGATTCTAGTTACTTGTTGATTCTAGTTATTTCTGCATATTAAGTTGCTTGTATTTGGTAATCAATTGTGTGCTTTTGGGGTTTCGTATCCCCCAACAAGTGGTATCAGAACATGTTTGTTGTTTTAGGTTCCTGACAAGTGGTATCAGAGCATGTTTGTTGTTCTAGGTTCCCAACACTTTTGACCTTAAGAGTCGAAATTGGTGATTCATGGGGGTAACATGCGTGTTATGCTAAATAGATTAGTAGCCTTGTCCTTTTATTGGGAAATGGAGTCATTTTTACTTTGATTCAAACCTAAATAGATCTTAACCATGACACAAAGAACTAATTTTACCTCAAAACACATAAAATAAGGACAACACACACAAATCAAAGGAAACAAGACACACACATGTGATAGTTAAACACTTAGGAAATAAAACAAACAATAAAGAAACTACTATATACAACTAACCTAAAATTTTCTCCTTCATCCTAGGTCAAAGGGGAAGCTTGTGATATATTTTTCTTTATGATATGAGTGATAGCATCAGACAAGCTACCTCTTGGGCCTTTCTTTTGTTGTCTTCATCCTCGTCTTGAATGCCTCTCCTCTTATCATGATATTAAGTGAAGAAATGATAGAAAGCTAGTCACCTATGAAGATAAACTCATCTTGTTTGTCAATATGTTCTTCATGATATTTATTTATGTTTGAAGTCAACTCAAGCTTGACTACTTATTGCTTCATAGGAGTATCCTCAAGCATGGTACCTTGGAGATCTTCACATTATCCTTCAAGAATTAAGGCAGCATCAATAACATCCTAAATATATCCAAATGGAGATATATACCCTTAAAGAGTCTCAAATTGATTACAAAAATCCAAATAATTTTTCCATAGGTCCTCTTGGTCCATGAAAGTATCAAAAAACTCAGCCTTTATTGGTTTTTCTAATCCAATCTCTTTTTTATCTTGAAGAATTTCTTCATCATATATTGATCCATCATGGACTTGAAATTATTGGTGATGGTATTCAAGACATATTGGCTCACTAGGATCCTTTCATTCCTCATCATCAACTTGACCTTGTTCTCCTAGAGGTGCCAACTTCTCAATACCTTCACATTCTTCAAACATGTGAAAATAATCTTATCACATGTCCTTCAAATCTCCTTGAACCTACTCATTTGACTCAACAAGATCAATCAACATGATGTTATTTTAAAGAGCCTTTTATTTCATGTGTTCATCAACTTATTCATTCACCAAGGTATCAATAATAGTAATCTCTTCATTAATCATATTCAACCTCATCAAGATCATACCCTTATTCATTTACAAAGACTAATTTATGTTTACCTTCACCAAGGAAAGTACCAATAGTGAATTATTCATCATATACACTTTAATTTTCTTCTTCCCATTATCCTTGAACTTATTTTTTAGCTAAAAACTCTTCATAATTTTCTTCCCTTAAAATAGGTTCCTCTTCAAGAAGGGAGATGATGGGAGGGTGACAAATAGGTTCATGATTTGGAGAGGGAGTATAAGGTATGGATGATAGATTTTGAGTGGGTCTAGGAATGAAGTGAGTAATAGTTAAAATTTGGGTCTTAGATATGGAATAATTTTCTAGTAACCTTTTTATTGAAAGCAAGTTTATTTGGGCTATGAGTTACTCATCCTTCTCAATAATCACTTCATCTTTATCATAGCCTTCTTGAGGTTATTAAATAACTAAAACTTAATTCTCTCAATATTTTTAACTAAGACCTCCTTATTATTTTTAAAACCTTCTTGTATATACCTCAAAGATGGAAAATATAGAGGTTATTTGGGAGATGGAAATGGATCTTGAGTAGGAACAAAGATTTATTTGGTTTCAAACTCTAAATCTCAACTCTCTTCCTCTTTCTTCATTTTCAAATCCAACTCTTAAATTTGCTTGTATATACTCTCTTGGAATATATTTTATTTAAGGTGATTAGTGACTTCATGAGGATAAGGAACATAATAAGGTTGATATGAGATACAAGATGTCTCTTTAGGATGGATGATATGGACTTGCATAGGTTTAGATTATTTTTTGGCTTTGATTCCCCAATCTATGCTTGTCTCACCTTGATTACTCCATGATTTGAGCATTTGATTCTAGATTTGAGTCTTAAAATACTTCTTGGTGACTTTTTGAAGATGAGAAGTAGAATATTGGTTCTCAATAATAGGATTCATAATAACAATCTCCTCCTTATTTTGAGTTCTCTCTTCAATTGAATTTCAAAAAGGGAAAGATTGAGGAGTATATGAAATACTTGGAACACTTTGATACTCATTTAAAAAGGTATCTTGGGGAAGAATGGGTGGCACATATGAGGGATGAAGTGGTATATATGAAGACACATGGGGATGATATGATTTAAATCCTTCATGAAATCTTAGCATATCTTCTATTTTTTGAATGAGACCACTTATATCCAACATTTCACTTGAGAGGATTTAGAAAAATTCTCTCTCAATAGGTGCTCATTTTTATTTCATTAGTTTTAATGAGTCTCTCATATTATGAATGAGATGAATAGGGATATATTGACCATATTCCATTTATGTGTTAATCCCTATCATTTATTTCTCATAACCCAAGAGAGTTTATTTGAAATGTGAAATAGACTAATTTGATAAGCAATTATGTTGGCCAGGTACATCTTGAGCATGAGAATATTTATCATATGCAACATCATAGTCATGTAAATATAATGGAGTCTAATCATAGGACTGATATGACTCATAAAAAAGATAATATGGATCATAATGCAGTTAATAAGGCTCATCACAAGATTGGTAAGGATTATGTTGAGGTTGATAGGGAATGTTATAGAACTGATATGCATCATTCACTTGCATGGAATTAAAATTCACTTCAATCTTAACCATAACATCTTCATCAAGCTAATGAATGTAAATTAAAACTTACTTAAACAAGTGACTGGGCTACTAAAAGCAACTGATTGTGCACATACTCACTATTGATGTTTTGAATGCATCTAAAGGCTGATATGTAGAAGAATAACACCAATAATTCTTCCACTACTTTGGATTTTAGTCCCAGTAGGTATGCTAAAACTATTATCAACCAATTTTTTACCATTTTAAGGTAGTTTAAGCCTTATAAATTTTTAATAGCATAGAAACACCTCAAGGTTGTGTCTAACCTATTAGAGAGGTAAATATATAGGTTAAAGGGATAACTCCTCTTGATGAATCACTTAGGCTCAACCACTAGTCTACCACTTACTAGGAAAAGGGAAAGAAACCACTCTAATGGAGGTGATGCACTAAATATTATTTAACCACTACTAGTAAGATGAAAATTCACTTCAATCAAGAGACTAACTTGCAATAAACACTACTCTAAATATAACTCTCTACATCAACATTTCTCATGAAGGTTGTGAATAATGCTTGGGATAAGAGGACTAGTCAAGAAGTCACGAAATAACACTAATGATAATAAAAATTAGTAAACCTTTTACACTCCATTTAGACACTTTAAAAAACCTGAAAATAAGTTTCAAAATAAATATGCATGCAAGAAAAGGATAAGCATGTCAAAGAATCAAATCTAGTCACTTGACAAGATCAACTAAACACATAAACATATTGAAACTAGTCAAAGGAGGAGATAAAACTAGATTATTCTCATTGAACAAAAGGCTTGAAAATGGGTAGGTATTCACCATACCTAGGTGGAGGATACAAACATAGCCTATCAGTGATAAATATATAAATAAATGTGTGTGTGTGTGTGTGTGTGTGTGTGTGTGTGTGTGTGTGTGTGTGTGTGTGTGTGTGTGTGTGTGTGTGTGTGTGTGTGTGTGTGTGTGTGTGTGTGTGTGTGTGTGTGTGTGTGCGCGTGCGCGTGCATGTGTGTGTGTGTGTGTGTGTGTGTGTGTGTGTGTGTGTGTGTGTGTGTGTGTGTGTGTGTGTGTGTGTGTGTGTGTGTGTGTGTGTGTGTGTGTGTGTGTGTGCGTGTGTGTGTGTGCGTGTGCGTGTGTGCGCGTGCATGTGTGTGTGTGTGTGTGTGTGTGTGTGTGTGTGTGTGTGTGTGTGTGTGTGTGTGTGTGTGTGTGTGTGTGTGTGTGTGTGTGTGAGAGAGAGAGAGAGAGAGAGAGAGAGAGAGAGAGAGAGAGAGAGAGAGAGAGAGAGAGAGAGAGAGAGAGAGAGAGAGAGAGAGAGAGAGAGAGAGAGAGAGAGACACAGAGAGAGAGAAGTGCCCAAAATATATTTAAAACAATAAATGATTTTGAAACTATATTAATATGTCTTAGAGGAAATGTGGTGATATTATGAATATTCTCTTCTCCTCTAAGTGGTGTGGAAGTGTCAAGTTGCTTGACACCTTGATCTCCTCTTGAAAATTATCCCTTCTCTTGTCTTGTGGAATGACAAGTGTATTAATTTATTGTTAGGCCATGTTTAAATAATATATTTATATTATTTTGAAACTATTCATATAATATTTGAATTTTCCATTTGACACATCACTTTATTCTCTTTCTAGGTGTCTTGAAGTCCATCTTGTCTTACTATGCCAATCTTGGCCAAATAGCTCAAAATTTGAGTTTATCTTCACCAATGAATTATCTATACATGAAATGCACATTAACATCATATAAAACCTTAAAAAAATATTTTTTATTCATAAAACTACTTCTAAGATCTCATTTTTCATAAAAAGCTCTTATTTCACCTCATTCTTTGTAGCCTTGAAATCATGCAAACCTACTTGTGCAGAATAATGTACAAAGGATAATGGGAAATATATCACATAATTTAGGACCCATTATCCCCTTAAATCTTCATGAAAATTTTTAGGATCTAAATTTGAGTGTGTGTCCCTTTTTTGCTATTCTCTCTCCTTATTTAGGCATCCTTGCCTAAAAACTGAGTTTTGGTCCAAAAAGAATCCAAAAGATGTGAAAATTATGGGAAGTGTGTGATTAAATTTCCCCATGATAATAATATGATCCATGTTTATTTTCATCTCCTAAGACCTTGTATAAATGGGTTAACCATGAAATGGTCAAAAACCTTAGTCTAGGTGCTTGAACATGCATGAGAGATAGTTTGAGCATTTGACAATAATTTTATAGGTTATAGTGCTTGGAAATGATTTTTTAGACCTGAAAAATCATCATAAAACTTAATCCTTTGAAAAAAATGTCTCTTAAAGTACTTCATAGGCCTATAGATAGGCCATTTAACTTGTAAAATAGTGTACTATTCACCTTCTTAACCCATTTGATGACTTGTAGAGCGTATATGCCACTTTGGGAGACCTAATAAGTGTTAATAATGATCATATAACCTATATAAAGTCTTTATAGACCTATGCACTTGGTCTAGAGATCATCCCATACATTTTACCTATACATACAAGCCTACAATCTTGTTTTCTACCCTGTTCTTTACAACTATACCTTTCCACATACCAACCAATTACTTGAGAAGATTATCAAGAGATATGAGAATGTCACGAAAGTTTTTTCAAGGTAAAATATGTCCATTAGTGTCCATTTGAATGCATCTTACTCCCATCAGGTCAAAATTAGTCTTCTTGGTAGCTTATGAGTGCTTAAGGGTCTTAACAATGATTCATACAATATAATCCACTAACTTACAAATAAATAACCAAATATGGAAGATTATAAGCCTCTATAACACCTAAAAGCTCCTTTTTCCACCATGCACCTTATCATGAAATATCTAAGCTAGTTTTGTGACTCTCTCAAGTGGATGAGTGTGCATTTACAAGGTCTAGAAGAGTTTTGAATTAAATATGATGTATTGAGGTTTGATTTAGTTAGAAATGAGTTTTTAGGTCTATATAATATTTGCTCCATTCATTTAATAACTCTTTCACCCTCATTATTCATCAGTCCTATCATAACCATTACTAATTTCTAGCTAGGGTTTATAAGCACTCAAATGTAAATGACCCTAGTGATTGTAGAGACTATATTTGAATCATTATTTTCACTATCAAAGGAGACATAAAATTCATGAAATGATTATTTTTAATTTAATAACACTCCCTTAGAGTCCTTATGGTCTCAACTCACCCTCAATAGACTATTCTTCATCAAGCTATACATACAAGTCTGTGTTATTGGTTTTAGGCTCTATAAGGTCTATTAATATTGTCACCACTTTATCATTGTCATATCATCAATATAAAATCACTTATAATTAATTTTTATTTCATTATACCTCTTCTAAAACTCAAAAACCATGTACCTTCACTTGATAACGTGAGCTTATGGTGCCAAGTTGACTGTGTATGCATGGTTACAATGAATCTTGTTTGAGTCACTCTTCTAACCTTTTTTGAGATACTTTGACATTTTAAGTGAGTTTTTTAAAATTATAATAATATATTATAGTTTCAATGTACACATTTCAATCCATTTTCATGTTTAGAAACCATTGAGTTACTCAGGCAGTCTTGACTATGCCAATTTAGACTATGTGAGTTTAGGCTTGGGTAGATTTGTTATACTATTTCATCAAACTTTATAGTCTTACCAGGTCTTAATTATTATTAAATTAATATTTGGACATGGTTATTCACCTAAAATTCACACACTAAATTCAAATCTCTCCTTTGCTCTCACATAAGCTTGTAAATGTCAATGGACTATGTGTGAGTATGCATGGTTATGGTGAGTTTGTATGGATATTTACTTCCCTAATTTTCCCTTGAATCTCTTCTCTAAAATAAAATAAAATTTCATCCATTAATTTTTTATCCAAATATTCCACTTCAATGCAATCATTGTATCTACATTTTGACACTTATACATGCCTAGATGTTCATATTGGGCATTTGGCTGTAGGTGCTCATTAGAAGGTCTCATCTATATTGTAAAGTTTAGACTCTACCCATTTTAACTAGATAATTGAAATTTTATATTAATTTAAATTAATTTAATACTATTTATAATTCAACTTATCCCACTCCAAGTTTCTTAACTCCCCTTCTATTTGGTTATACATGGCAAACAACCTAATTCTACCTATAGGTTTGTTTGTTGGGTCTTCATTGATTATGTTGAGAACTAGGTATTGAGAAAATAAATCCTAAATTATCCTTAAAATTTTCCATGTGTGTAAATACCAAAATTTATTCACCATGATTCTAAATTTAAATCCCTCTCTTGATATAGTTTTTAAAACATTTCTCATGATATATAGACCTATAAGTTTGCAGGCCTGTAGGTGTGTATTCCTTATGTTCTAGGTCTTTAAATGATAGTTTTATTGGTCCCTTGAGACTTTTAGAAAATAAATAAATTATTTATCACCTATTTAATTATATCAAGATCATCACACAAATCTAATGATGCAACATAAGCTCCTTCAAAAAAAATTTATGTAGGCATACCCATGACAGTCTCAAACCAAGAAGTTGCATATTATTTAGAGGTGGTGATTGAAATTAAGAAATTAAGACATTAATAAAATTTTAATTTCATTGGTAATAGTGAGAACATGATGATATAAATTCATTTATCCCCTCAAATGTTGAAAACCCTGAAGCAAATAAGAACTATGATAGTCAACTTTACAAACTATGTGCAAATGGAATTTTCTTATCCTTTTGAGCCCAAACGTGTGAAATTGGACTTGGAGAAACATAAAATATGCATATAAATATCCTCTATATCCTCTTTAAATTATTTCATGCATTAATCTTACTTTAAAATGGCATTTTAAAAGAGAAAAATGAGCTTGTGGGATTGACTAGCTCTTTTGGACCACCTTGTCTTCTTAACAATTATTCATAAAGGAAAGGGGATGGATATGAAAACCAATTAAACAAATTTTAAGGTTCTTAGGATTCCATCCTATTTAAAAAATATTACGACTTGGTATTCTCTTTCTTGTCCATAGCAAGCACTTGAAATCTACCTGTATAATCTTCTAAAGAGAGAGATGAAGATTCTAAAGCAACTTTTGCATTTTTAGGACTTAAAACTATAAAAAAAAAATTTTTTTGACCTTTATAATCCAAAGAGACACCTATTCAAAATTTTAACCTAAATATGAGCTTCTCAAATCCATACAAGTGAGTGAAACTCCTTGTTTGGCATTGAAATACAAGATTTTGACCAATGTCTAGCATCTTGACATATATGACTATTAAAAAATTACTCCAAGAAAATTTTAAAGTGTTTTTTATGTATTTGTTACATTTTTTATCTTTGAAACACATTTAAGTTAGCAAAAACCACCATTTTACTCATAAAACATTACCTTAAAGTCCACAAAAGAACATTAACCTTTCCAAATATGCATGAAATGTTTATACATGATGATTAAGACATGAAATTAATTTTATAAGCAAATAGGGACCCTTTCACACCATTTTACTAATTTACACCATGACATGTCTAGGACACCACAAGACCAACATACAACATTACTTTAATATTATCAAATAAACCTTAAACTATGATAACAAGGTTTTATAAAGACCATTGAGGCATGGAAAGGACTAGAACATAGATATTAAGACATGAAACCTCAAATTTCAACCTATATGGATTGATGTTTTGACTTTGGGGGTCAAAATTAGTCAACACTAACTTCAAAAAAGAGTTATCAGACATGATAACTCTTCTCAAATAGGTGGTAGGAAATGAAAGCACCATAGATTTATTACCATATATTTTTATGGTGATGAACATCATCTACAATGATATATAATATTGAATGGTAAAAATGATTAGTGAAGACCTACACCAAATATTGGACAACATTGATGCTAAAAATTAATTATTCATGATCTCCTACTTGGTTTGCTCTTTAGCTTCTCAAATAGTGTACCCCAAATTCAATCAATGAGCCAATGAAGATGAATGAATGAAATATATGAGTTCTATTATTTATTAAATTTAGAGTAGAGAAATAAATTTTTTAGAAGAGTCAATGATGCCTTCATTATGAGAATATTCTAATCCCTAGGTGAAGATTTGGGAAGAATAATTTCTAATGAAGTAGTTAACCTGATTTTTTTAATATGGAAGCTACTTCATCTAGTTCCACAAATTTGCATATATTAGAGTTATAAGAATTAAATAATATCCTCTATGGATTCCTAGGTTAGCTAATGATAGGATCATCTTGATTGAATTATGTAGATAGTTAGGTGAAATACACAAATGCAACATGGATATGCATGTTTTAGGTGATGCATTTCCTATCTCCTTGAGTCATTTTAATGAAATAATTGTGTGAATGATCATGATATTGAATATTTAATTGAAAAATTCACTTTGCATTCATATGACAACTGAGATTCTTTTGATATTAAGAGGTTTATGAGAAAAAAACTCGTTATTGTTGTTTCTTTTGAACATGTGCCATAACTGGAGGATTATTAGGTTGATTGTGTATATGAGTATGAGGTAATAAGGCATGACTAGGGTAGAATGGGTTTAGAATAGATAAAATACTTCATAGATACATTAGTTTTGAATTATATGATTGATGATTAGAGTGACATACTTGATCCCATTTATGTTGAAAGAGCTATGGTTGCCCCATTAGATATTATAAATTGGTTTACCAAAGAGCTATCAAATTTAAAAGTGTGAACAAAGTTTGTGTTAGACTAGTCCATGAAATGGTTCATTAAAAAAATTTATAATTCACTAGAGTAGGGAGCTTGAAGAGATCAAGAGATTCAACATATTCAAAGTAAGCACCATTAAAAACTCCCAAAACTCATAAGAAAGGTAATTCTACCTTTATAATTCAGTCATCTAGCTCTTCAAGTTATGAGGATGGAGATGATGAAGATCCCAAGCAACCAAAACTATCGAGTAAAACTCATGAATACATATTTGTTATGGGAATAAAGATGTAAGCTAAGAAATATTTCATGTTTATATCCTCTTCCCCTATTGTATATCCTTATCCATTATCCACTAATACCACTAAACAATATATTTCCTCTTGTAAAAACTATTTTATGATTATATAACACCTCAGTCTTATACACTTGGTAAACTCAAACTTTAGATGTTCCTCTCAATTTTATACCTTTCTTATTTTTGTAAGTCTTGCATCTACTCCATCTTATTCCAATTAGCCTATATCTTTTATTCTAACCTATTTTATGTTGATGACATAGGGCTTCTATTTTTACCATAATGCTTAAAATGTACTTATCTTCCATCTCTACAATTTTTCAATTTGTTGTAGACATCTAATTCTTAACACCATTGTGTTGAAATTGTCAATCTTACTTAAATTTCACTCAAATATAAAATTTAGGACAAAATCACTAAAAATGTGCTAAACAATTTTATCTTATCATATAAAAGTTCCAATTTAGGCTAATATATCTCTAAATAGGGCAATGTATTTTATGTGATTCCTAACTTTGATTAATTCGTTTAGAGTCAAAATGATGATTTTGCCTTTTTGTGTTCTAGATAACTCTTTTATTCTAATTAGTTAGTACACATCATGTACCTTTATTATTTTGTGTTGGAAACATAATAAATGGGACCATGGTCTATACACATCTAACATCATTGTACAATTCTTCTTGAGTTAAATTATGACATAGCACTATGACTTTTTGACCATTTTGATTAATTGAGCACTAATTTCCAAAGAATTGCACTAAAATTGATTAATATTGTTTAAGTCTAATTAATTCAAATCAAGATCTTAAGTGGATTTTACATGGAGGTTATAGACTATTTCATTATTTTAAATTAATTATGAATATCTGCATCACCTAATGACATTATCTATGGGGTGGCAGCCATAGGCCATAAATGCAACAAATATTAGGATTATGGCCTCCCATGCCTCTTTAATGCCCCTTATTACCAAATCATGATGAGGGTATTTATGGATTTATTATACAATATTAGATTATTTCATGGCCACACATCTTAATCTTGAGATGGATGGTCATGGTTAATCCTAATCAATCTTAAAAATCTATAAATAGAAGGGCCAAGACCACTTCCATTAACCTAAATTATTGTAATCTTATAATGCATAATTGTCTCCAAAACCTTTTATGTTGATCATTGTGTTTTAGTTGTAAGTTTCATTTGATAGGAATATATCATATTTCTCTTGAGCTGAGATATGCATAGTGGTCTTGAGACAATGGAGGATCTTAGCATTTATTGTTGATGAAGACAAGAACACTACATCGAGGGGAAAAACACATTTAGGTTCACTCTTAGATGGTTGAATCACTTTGGAAGTTAAAGGTTAATTGATTTATTTAATTTGAACTTCATTATCATTTTCAAAGATCATTGAAATAAGGTGGATGAGTTTGTTATTCTTTATGTATTTTTCATGGATTTATTGACTAATGTTTGACTAACCAAACTCATAATCTGTCTTACATCTTGGCATTCCCAATGGGATATTGAAGTCCATTCAAACAAGACATTGTGGTAATTTTAAATTTCCATTTTTGTCATTAAAAAGTCCTTAAACTTTATTTTTATGCATGCTTTCCCATGTTTTTGTGCACATAAAGGTCACATAGTGATTGTTGATGGTTCTTAGTGACTGGTGATGGTTGGTGTTAAACATAATTGGTTGGGATATAGGGAAAATATGGACTAAAATTTTTAATTTTGAGATTTTATTCAAGTTTTTTTTAATAATATGGGTTTTATAAGTCTCTGGTCTAAACATATTATTGATCTAGAAGGCTATATTTTTGGAGACTTTATCCTAAGAATTTTTTTTGAAGCATAATGTTGATGCCTTTAGGGCTACAAAAAACCATCAATGTTTGTTTTTGATTGGCCATGGTTGGTTAACTATGATTGATGATGATCTTATGGGAATTGACAATGGCCAAATATTGACCCTAGACAATCACTATGTTTTCTACGAACACAAACCTGAGAGCTCTCTTTTAAAGATCATTTTCTCAAAAACAAAAGTGCTTCAAAGTAGGGGGTTATTATCTAACAATTATAGGTTGAAGGATTGGTTTGAAGATAAAATTTGCATGTTTAGACTAAATCAAACATTTCATTTTGGGATCTAAAATGAACATGTTAGATCTTACACATTCAAATTTTGTTGTTTAAACTAAATCTATGATTGGTTAAATATTAAAAACATTTCATTTTTGGTGCTTAAAAAAAATCTTAACTCTTGAAACTTTTCAAATTGGTGTCTTCAAGTGAACCTAGGCTAAGTATTTAACCTTTTGGTTTTAGACTTAAAACAAACCTAGATGTTCTTCTTGATTAATTTAGTTTTGTGCAATTCTTTCCATTTTTTCTCTTAAGCTAAGGGTCCTAGTAATGAACAATGTCACATTTAAATTGGTGTTTAAAATCAAACATCACTCGTAATTGTTTATAACTTGTTTGGTGATTATTTTTTTCATAAAAAAGATAGCATGTGTATGCTCTCCCCTCATCCCCTATAGGGATCTTGTGAGATTAAAAGTACCTTTCTATTATATTTAGTTCCTAGTCTAAGTTTTAGAAATAAAGTTTTTTAGGCTCTCCCCAAAACACATGTGGTATTAGGTGATCTTAAATCAACACTAAATTCTTTCTACTAGTTTTTATTTCATGCATTTTGGCTTGTGAGGGGGACTTCAATAACTCCCATAGGTTATATAGGGAAGATTTGACCTGAGGGTTCATCTCCCAACATCATCTTCAACCCCTCTCCATGAAGTGGTATACAAATTGAGCCCCTACCATTAGGATGATGGTTTGAGTGGTTAAACCATCTCTATTACTGATTAGCTAGTCTAAGACATTATCATTTAGGATATTGCACTACACTAAGCAACTAATAGATGTAGTGGTTGTGAAAAGGATAAGACATTTTTACAACAAGTGTTTGAAATGGATCCAATTGAAATGATGCTTATCTTATGTGCAAACATGAAATTTCTTACACATGGGATCCATCTAGAAATATTAAAAACTTGTAATTTTAGTCAACCCCACTTTACCACACCTTGATAGGATCTAAGATGATTACTTAGTTTATTTGTCTATTTTTAGTCTTAGATTACTTGGTATTGATTTTGGTCAAAACTTTCTTGTAAACCAATGTCATAAACCAAAACATATTATCCATAATTTCTTGAATAAGGAGCATTATGCTATCCAAGTGAAAATCAGTCTTTTCCTTATTCAAATTTGTCATCTTAAACATTGTGTCATATCATCTAAATTGGTGCAGTTATGCTACCCATTTGATTCTAAACCAATTCCAAATTTTTTTAAAGTCTTTCAGTGATATTTCAAATTCAAAATTGTACTTTTCTAAGTTCATAAGGTTGATGTGTTAAACTGGGTTTGCCATTTTCACTTGACTTGAGGGAACTTGGGTTCATTTCTAATTTGTATTGAAGGCTGTTTATAGACTCATTATCACATTTCCATCATTTTTGGACTTAATTCATCTTACGTATCACTCACACTTTAATTCCTAGAACACATTTTATACTACCATTCCTATTTCCATGTGGCGGTGTTGTGCTACTCATTTGGTTTTAGTTTATACTTAAGAATTCTTGCAAGTTTTCACATTTTGAGTTTCTTGGTTCATATTGTCTCCTTCCTAATGCAAAGGGATTTTTTTTGGTTTCTAATATCATCTCATCTAAGTTTAATTAGTTTTTATGGTATTGCCATATCTCTAAATCTAGGCTTTGGTGTACTAGTTTACACTTTAGATTGTTGAGTTATCATACCCTTTTCTAATTCGTATGATTTTAAATTTACCCTAGGTTAAATAATTTCATGATTATATTCTTCTACTTATGTGTGGTACTACACCACACTCTTTTTATTATAGTTTCTATGGCATCTTGTCACTTGTTAGAAAGGATAAAAAACACATACCTTGTTAAATGTTTTTAACACATTGTCAAAATCTTTTCAAACATAAAGAAAAACCTTTTTAAACATGACTCAAAGGCACACCCATAGTGATGTCACTTATGGCCCTAGATATGAGGAGGAACATTATTATGATGGTCAAAATAACTTTGTGGTCTTTGAGGACACTCCCACAACCATATGATTCAAGGAAGATTATGTAGAATATCAACCCCTAAAAGATAAGGATGAAATCCTCTTAAGGTTGATAGAATCAGGTGCTATACTACCCTCTAAATTTCCTATATAACTATTACATACTTTGGTTAGATAAGGAGAGCAATAGCAAGAAAAAGTATTTGTAAACATTTTACAAACAAACATACATTCTTCTATCAAAGGGAAAGAAACACTTATAGAATCAAACCTTACTAATCATGATCTTGTAACCAAGATTACAAAAATAAGTCAATGATATGAGACCAAATTATCATGGAATTAATATGATCTTTAAATACCACTTCAGTCCACAAAAAAACTTCCAAATAACAAGGAAATCTATTTGATTCAATGCAAAATCTAGTTGAGAACACAATAATGATAGATCAATAGGTCTCAATTGAACAACCCAAGTCCCAAGAGGTTTTGTAATATGATCCAATAAAAATGGAACACACATTCTTTAATCATCAAGAACCTCTTGTTCCTTTTCAGAACCAAAGACTAAAACATTTGGTATGCATTGAAGAAGTTGTATAAAATAATTTGGCTAGTTTATCTCAACCAAAACATATATTGGTGAATAAACCATAGACTCCCCAAAATCAATAGAGAACTTATGATTGAAGATAACATATTTATAGGAATCGATCATACCTAATTGACTCAATTTTTAATTCAAAACCAAGTCATGGATCATAAGGTGTATATTCCTACCAAATCCTTTGCAATAACAAGGGCACATACCAACCAAATAGAAACAACATGGGGACATACCACCCCAAAAAATAATAATAAGGGCACATACCACCATAAAAAAAACAATAGGGACACATACCACCCCAAAAATATCAATAGGGGCACATTCTGCCCCAAAAAAAATATATTCCACCCAAGAATGCACCAAACAGGAAAGAGTGGAACTCTATGAAAGAGATTGTGACACGATTGGATACAAATAATAGAGTTAGAAAATATAAGTTATATGAGATATGCCCATATCCATTTGATATATATATTATCCAAGTTCCCTTTCTACCTCATTTGAGGCACCCAAATTTAATAAATACAAAGTAAATGGCAACCCTCATTAGCACATTTAGGAATTCTTTGTGTTATGCCAAGAAGTAGCTTATAGTAGAGTTTATTTACTTTTTTTGTTTATACAAAGTTTAGTGGGAAAATATATTTATTAGCTACTTAATTTACCCAAGGTATCAATTTAAAATTGAAATGACTTATCTAAAAAGTTCATCAACCATTTCTTATACAACATTGAACATGAATTGACCATTATTGACTTGTGCAAAGATAAACAACATGGAGAAATATTTGCCACATATTTGTAGAGATTGAGAGAATTAGAGAGTTAATTTCAATATAACTTTATATATAAATAGTTTGTGGACATTTTTACACAAAATTTACATCCCAAGGTCATACACAATCTATGGATTACTTGTGCTAATTGATTTGAATAGATTATAGATAAAGGGTTGCATATTGAGAAGGCTCTTATTTCTAAGGGCCTTGTAAATATTTTAATATAGGGTCAAACATAAAATCAAGCCCAATAATTGGTCCAAATGGTTGCATAAGAGAAACCTAAAGGTTTCAATAAGAACAAGAACATGGTAGGAAATAGTGTGACTAAAACAAGACATGTACAAATAGTGTAGGCCCCACCAGATCAAAATATACAACTAACTCCACCTAATACACCATGAAATTTGTAGAGACAACCTCCAAAGAGGATTGTTCACAATCAATTTAGAGTCTTTCGTAAATTGGGGGAACGCATTAAGACAATCTTCGAAAAGCTCATAACAGCTAACCTAATTGTATGACCAGTACCAAGGCCATTTCCTCAAGATCAACCAACAACAGATTGGTACAAAGAAAGTGAATGGTATAAATTCCATTGTGTTTTTAGTCATGATACATATCATTTCATCTAATTATCACACCTTAGTGAAGATATGATAGAGAGTGGTGAAGTTGAGATCAAATTAGCCCCACAAAGAATAAATTAAGATATGAGAATCTACAAAGATCTATTTCCTTAAAATAATCAACCACCACCAAGGAATAATTAGAATATATAAGGACAAAACTAGTAGTAGAGTCAAAACCAAAATAAAGGTCAAAATCCTAATCAACATGATCATAATTAGGATCATAATACACATGCTAACAATTGCTAACAACTTGGGTTACAAAAAAATGCCTTACAACTATAGTAACATTGTGGGATACATTTATGTGCACCACATTGACACTATTACTATCAAATATTGTGAACCATATCATGCTCCTCATATCATGAGACCCAATATTATAGGTCCAACACCCTCTCCCTATAGTAATACTACATCAATTTTGCACAATTCTATTACAACTTCATTTACATGGGTTAGTATTTATGGAACCCATCCTTACTCTAATTATAATGGATCCTCATCAACCTAAAATTTGATTAATGCAACTAGACTCCCACAAGTCACCCTCTAAGGCCCTTTGCCTTCATCTTTTAATTACAATGGCTCCTTGCCAACTTTAGGATGTGCAATCATAACTAGACACTCATGAGTTACCCTCTAAGGTCATTTACCCTCTTATTCCATAGAACCCAATGTGAGTATTATGCCTTCAAATTTGAAGCCTAATAATGTACCATCCAAATCAAAGTAGTCTCATCTTAATTTTTAAAATCCTTATAGTTTATCATACTAACTAAGAAAAAATCCAGCACCAATTTCCATTTTGGATCTCTTACATATGTTAGAAGTCCATATAACTATTCTAAACAACATTTTACAAGAATCAAATATTCCCAAAGATATCAATCCCAAATATTTAAACAAACTAGTTGGACACTTTTCTTCATCTCGTAAGCTCATGTTTGATAAAAAAGACATGCCCACCCTAGGTCTAAACCATAATAACCCATTGTACATTTAAGTCATCATTGAAAATCATAAGATCAAGTGGGTTCTTATATAAAATGGTTTTGGGATGAAAATAATATCCCTCAAATTGGTGAAGAGATTGGGATATACTATAAAGGACATCTAACCAAAACTAATCACCATAAAGGATTACAACAACTTCGGGAGGGAGTCTTCTAGTACCATTCAATTAATAATAATTATTGGGTCTATTTCCACCACACATTGATTCATATTATGAACATTGATATAACTTATAACATACTTCTTGTTCAACCTTGGATCCATTCTATCCACCCTACACTAGTGCCTTAAGTTTTCCCATGATGGGATTGAGGTTACTATCCCTGTTGATCAATAGCCTTATTAGTATTACAAACATCTTTAGGATAAGTTCCATAATTATAAATATTATCTAGGTTCCTAATTCATTAAAAATAACAAGAACATATTTTCACATCCACCTCCATCCAATTATATCAACCTAAGTGAATTGGATTCCACGTCAGCTGATAAATTTCCCATAGCTCTTGTAAAACAAGTTGTGATAGAAGACATGGGCATTTACACATATTGTCTTAAGGATGCCTTCCATGTTTCAAAATTTTTAGAGTCTCCTAAAATTTTTGGTAAAACCAAACCTTCCAAAAGACTAAACATACCCAAATTAATTTGGTAATAGAAGAAACAATAGAAACCACTTATGGTATTTGTACTAGCTATTTCACCACAATAGGATCGAGAGGATTTCATTCAATGAGATTGGTTATATTCTGATGGCCTTGATGATTGATTTTAGAATCCAAAGTATCTTATCTCTAATCAGATTATGGATCATCTTGATTATACAAGAACTAGACTTGGCCCATGAGCACAAAGAATCCTGAAACCATTATTAGCTGGAGTCCTTAATTTGAATTATGGTCTTGGATTTATATCACTTGTGGGTGACATCATGAATTTTGATAGTGATTATTTTGAATTGAATAGTGATGAGACTCATAAAATTGATGTAATGTCCCATTATATCCTTTTTGATGAGCTTGTTGACTCAGATTTATTTGACCAAAATGCCATCATGACCATAACACCCCATTACTCCATTGGAGCTTCCATCCTGAATAAGAAAACCATGTCATTGGAGCTTCCCATCTTGAAGTAGAACTCCATTTTATTGGATCTTACCTTATTGAAGAACAACCTCATTACCCCATTGGAGCTTCCCTTATTGAAGCACAACCTTGTTACCCCATTGGAGCTTCCCATATTGAAGTAGAAGTCCATTATATTGAAGCTTCCTATCTTGAAATACAACCCCATTTTATTGGAGTTTCCCTTATTGAAGCAGAAACTAATTTTTCCCCATGCCATCACCATCCTAAACTTATTAATTGGGACCAATAAAATTTGATCATATGCCTTGATGAATTTCAAAATGAAGAATCAATTACAAAATACATGAGCCTATGAGATGGATTGCTCATTGGTGATCACAAGCGAGGCTTTGATTTTTCATTGGATCCTTCTACTTAATGTAGAGAGAAAGAAAAATTCATTGGTCATAACAAAGATAAAACATCAATATATTTAAGTGAAAACCTCTTTGAGGTGCTCGTTGATCACAAAAGAAGTAAATAAAAAGACAAGCCCTTGAGTGAAAAACTATTTCAAGCACTCTCAAATGGGAAAGTTTCCTCATCCTTACAGAATGCACAAGGTCCATCAAGGTCTAGTTCTATTATTGATACTAGTATCACATCATAACAACAAGTCTTTGAGTGACTTGATCTTGAATTTTTTGAGATTTTTTCTAATTTGTCATTGCTTGAACTAGAATGTTTTGATTCATCACATTACCTAGAGCTTTGGGAGGAACAAGAAGAAATTTTATTAGAAGAAAATGATCATGATCACACCTTGCCTACTATTCTTGAAGAAGGATCCACACTTCTAGTAGAGAACACATTTGAAGTAAACTTTGGAACATATGAGGATCTAAAAATTGTTTACCTTGGAGCTTTCCTTACTGAAGCAGAAAGATAACACATTATATCTATTTTGAAGGATTATATTGACATCTTTGCATGGGCATACTCTAAAATTCTAGGCTTAGACCCTAATTTGATTATGTATTGACTTCTTGTTCATCTTGATGCCAAACTAGTCAAGAAAAAATTGAGGAAGATATACCCATGCATTGCCTTTTGGGTACAAGTAGAACTAGAAAAGTTACAGGGATCAGGTTTCATTACACCACTATAATATTTTGAATGGATATAAAACATATTTCTAGTTAGTAAAAATCTAATGGGTATACATATTTATACTAATTACATGGATATCAACAAAACATGCACCAAATATGATTTTATTCTACCCAACATCGACATGATTATTTATTTTACTACCAGGTACAAGATGTTATCCCTCATGAATGAATTTTTTGGATACAATCAGATCAAGATAGCCCAAGAAGATCAACACAAGATTTCATTCACCACTCCATGAGGAATATTTTATTACCAAGTCATGCCATTTTGGATTTAAGAATGTTGGAGCCACATATTAGCATGTTATGACTATCATCTTCCATGACATGATGCATGATATTGTTTAGGACTAATTGATGACATACTAGCAAAATCAAGAACACGTGCTACACATCCTGACATTATATGAAGAATATTTGAGAGGCTTCATGAATATAAATTCCACTTAAATCCTAATAAGTGTCTTTAGAGTCACTTAAAGGAAATTTATAGGATTAATTGTATTGCAAAGAAGGATCAAAGTTGACCCTATTAAGGTAAAGGCTATTATTGAAATGACTCCACCTTCAAATCTTAAATAGCTTTGAAGCCTATAATGAAAAATTCAATCTATATGTAGGTTTATTTATCAATTTGAAGATAAGTTCCATCTATTTACCCATATCTTGAAGAAAAGGATCATGTTTCAATAGGATGAAAACTACCAACTAACATTTGTGAAGCTCAAAACATATTTGGCCAACCTACTAGTTTTGAGACCGTCAACATCTAGACAACCATTGATTCTTTATGAATTAGTAGCTGAACATGCACTGGGGGCACTTTTGGCCCAACATGATGAGAAATGTAAAGAACATGTAGTTTATTATTTGAGCCACATGCTAGTGGATTATGAACAAAATTATATGACTATTAAGAATGTATGTTTAGCGATGGTGTTTGCTAGCCAAAGTTTGTGACATTATATGCTCAACAATAAAATCATTATTATCACCAAGGTGGATCCTCTCAAATTTTTGTTATCCAAAGCATCTCTCATAAGATGTATGGATAAATGGGTCATATTTCTCAATGAATTTGATATTGAGCATTAAAATTAGAAGGATATCAAGAGGAAAGTTATTGTTGATCAACTTACAGAATCCCCTATTATAAATACTCAACAACTTAGATTAAACTTTCTAGATGATTCAATCATGACCATGAAAGAAGTGTAGTGTGAAATTGACCAATGAAAGCTTTATTTTGATGGTTCCTTTACATCTCATAGATCTAATCTAGCATATTGTTTACTATACTATAAGGGAATTTAATTCTCAAAGCATTCTATTTCAACTTTAATTATACCAACAATATGGCCAAGTATGAGGCACTCATCATAGGACTTCATCTTGCAATTTAGTGGGATATACAACATTTGAAAGTTTATGGTGATTCCAAATTAATCATCAACCAAACCACTAATCATTATTAAAGGAGAGATGACAATCTTTTTATTTACAAGTAAATTGTTGATAATCTCAAGGTTCATTTTAAATATCTATAGTTTGAAAAAGTGTCAAGGGTCAATAATAGATCTATTGATCTAATGAAAACAATTGGGTCAATGATACAAATTCATGGATGTGCTAAAGAGTACCAATTTTTAATTGAGAATATTCTACAGCCTACTCATATTATGCCAGATTCAAAAAGGGCATCCACCATTACTGGACCCAATCCCCCACCTAAATTGCCTTGGTATTAAACTATTATAACTATTTTCATGATCATTTTTTTCCAATTGACTTATCCAATAACTAAAAAAAACTATTCCATCACTGTCGAGCCCATTATACCCTCATTGGAATTACACTTCATCAAAAAGGCTATGAAGAAACATTGATTCATAATTTATCTTCGAGAGAATCCAAGCTAGCACTGAGAGAGGTTCATGAAAGAATGTCTGGTGATCACACGAACAATATGTTCTTGGCTAATAAGCTCCTTAAAATATTCTATTATTACCACAAATGGAGACCAATGCTTGAAATTATGTAAATAAATGTGTCCCTTGTCAACAACATGGAAAATTGATACACACACCTTCTTTACTATTATAATTTATCACAACCTAATGGCCATTCTCAACTTAGGGCCTCGATCTCATTAAGAAAATAAACCCAACATATTCAGATGAACATAAACACATTTTAACTATTACCAAGTATTTCACTAAGTGGATTGAGGCCATTCCTCTTACTTACGTCATTGGGAAGCAAATAGCCAAATTCATCCATTACCATATAATATACCAATATGGCATCCTATCATGCATTATATTTGATGATGGTAGATCCTTTTTAAATAAAGATATAAAAGACCTTTGTGAAAAATTAAAAATCAAGCACAAGAAATATACAGCATATAACTCGTAAGGTAAAGGACAAGATAAGGTGTCAAACAAAACCATTGTAGCCATTTTAAAGAATATTTTCAATGACACTGGCCATAATTGGCACTTACAAATCTTTCCTACCCTTTGGGCTTATCGAACTAGTCATCAAACCCTTATAGGAGCCACTTTATACTCCCTTATTTATGATACAAAAGCAATTATCTCGATTGAGATCAAACTCCCATCATTGTCAGTTTCTCTAGATAACATTGAATATAATGAAGAATAAAGAGTCTCAAGGTTGCAATAACTAGAACTTCTTGATGGTAAGCATTTAGATACCCTCGAAGACTTGAAAGCCTATTAGAATAGATTTCAAAGAAGCTATAAAAACTAAATTCTCCCCTAAGAGTTTGAGATTGGTGATTTGGTTTTGAAACAAAACCAAAATAATATAAATATTAAACTCAAGAAAAAAGGTAAATTCCAACCTAACTGGTTAGAACCATATATTATCATGACAAATTATGAATAAGGGGAATACATACTAACTACTCCTATTGGTGAAGAACTTCTACATCCCATGAACATTGTGTACCTTAATAGTTTTTATGCTTGAACAAATTTAAACCATTGTCTATGAGACCCCTTCTTTGGGGTAAATTTGTGTCAAAGTATTTTATCCTACCATGAACCATATTATTTTGACATAACCGAAACCATTCTTTTGAAAAACTTATTACTTTTAGGACTCTAGATAATGAAGGCTTTTAGATCGTTGGTGCTTTGAATACATTTTATCCTACCCTGTACCATCCTCCTTTGGACCCTATTCATTTTGGACCATTCTCTTTGAGAACCACACTCTTTTCATATCCAAAGGTTGTTATAACCTTAACACTTTTGTCCCTTGACCAATTATGATCTTGATTATGACTCATAGGCATTATGATCACATTCAACACTAGTTCTAAAAGTATATCAATAATGGTAGTCTTTTTTAGCTTCTTTTATAGACATGTGAACACAAATATTGTAGCATATGGTTTTCTATTGCTACATGGTTCTTCAAATTTATCTCGTTGCACACTATTCTCTTCTTTTGCTATTATTTGGTAGACATTGTTGCCTTATCAAGATTCTCTTTCTCACTAATTTGTGAGCATGCACCATTATAGCTAGATTTAGATATTATTAGAGATCCTATTTAGTTTCTTGGGCCATTATTTATATTCATGCATGTCATTTCAATAAACTTTAGCCATTTTTAGAAATTCTACTCTTTGACAATAATCTCCTTGATTAGTTAATTCCCCTAGATATTTTATAAATATTTTATCCCAAAAACACAAAAAACATTATAAAATAATCCACAAAAGAATAAAACATTTTGTATTAAGATTTTGTACATCCTAATTATCATGCTCTTGCCATTTTACAAGTAATTGTCTCTATGATCTTACTATTTTACAAGTAATCTTGTCCCACACACTTTCCATTTTTCAAGCCCATTCTTATTTATCACATTTCCTTTTTTTTCCTTTTCTTCTACAACATTAATTAGGTTTTTCTATTCATCACCACTTTTCTTCTATCCCACTTCTTGGGAGAACTAAATTTGGCCTAAAGTTCATGTTGGTACATGCGTCCATGGAACTATGTAGGCAACATCCACTCATCTTGTACATCTGAAGTCAACTCAACCAACCCCTTCCTTTTCTTCTCTCCCCCATTTCTTCTATCGTTGTTCTTATTTAATTAGGGGAAATTTTTTATGTCATTATTCTTTGTTACATTGTTTTATAAAGTAATAAATCTATTATACATGCATGAACAACTATTTTTAAACCACACTAACTTGGTTTTTATTTGTGTGTGTTTATTTGAGTTTTATTGTCTTTTATTGGTGTTTTGTTGTGATTTATTGTCTCATATTTTTTGTTTAAACCACAATAACTCTCATTTTTGCATGTTTATTTGATTTTTATTGATGTTTTTTTGTGACTTCTTGTCTCTTCATTTTTTTTCTTCTCTTCATTTCATTATCTCTTATTTCTTCTTGATATTTTGTTTTCTTATTTGGTCTTGCTTCTTTGTTTTATTTCTTTCAAGTACATCTCAATGGTCCACATGCATCTTGATTATTCATATCTTGATATCATGTTATTAAATTGTTCTTTATTTTCTTAAACATTCTTGTTCTTACTTAAGTCTTGATTATTTATATCTCAATTTTAAGTTAGGTTAATTAACATTTTTATTTTTCTTTTTCTTTACTTTTTTTGTTTAAATGTCAATAGATTAAATCTAGTTTTGGTCATGTTTTACCATTATCCTTAGTTATAGGTATTCACATTTGAACCAGATCCACATAATTGAAATGCCATGTCATTATAAGTTACTCATACTTATGATGCCTAATTTCATTTTGTTATAGCAAGAACTTTGTGTTGTGGATTCAATTTTAAACATCAATACAAGATCCAATGAACAAATCTCATCATCACCATGCATAAAATAGACTTAATAGGTTTAACACCTAAATTTATGCTTAGACATGCATATTTGATCATAAATCATGAGTCTAATCACACAATTGATTAGTTTTCATCATCTCTCATTCCATTCTCTCCCATTTCAAGGTGAACTACATTGACTTGAGCTACATTTGGACTATGTAGGCAGTGCTTGGATACATGACATTTCTTAGGTCAGCTCAACAATTTTAATTCTTCTTTTCACCTCTTTCATCACTCCGTGCATCCTCTTATGACTAATTCTTTATGGAATTTACAACCATTACACAATCGCATTTATGTTTGCACCCATTCATCTTTAATATATACATTAGGTTATATCTTTGAGATATTTCTTTCCCCTTTACCCATGATGGAAAACAAAATTTGAACCTACCATAAGAATAAAATTATATCTATAGGGGCAAACCATTATTTATCAGTGATCAAAATTAGCCCTATTGGGGTAAAATTATTATCACAATCATATTTTATCTAAGGGAACACATTATTAATTCTTCTATATTTCTAGACCAATTTCTCCTTTTTCTTCTAATTCTAAGCTCTCCACACTTTTGCCCATGATGGAAACATTTTAGTGTGAGACTTGTCTCAATATTGAGTAGTTTTAAATCACGTAGCTTGCACCATAGCTTTGGGTGTGTTAAAATTGTATCATTTCTATTTTTGGATTGTATCCTTCCCATTCCCCCCATCTTTGGGGCCCATTATATTTCTTATTATATTTTTATCACTAATGGAATCAACATATAAAAGTAATATCTCCTCTAGATTTAATCTATTCCATGGGTTAATCTCACTTTCTATTTATTTCCGAGAGTCCATCCTTCTCTTTCATCCTAGTATGTCCTCTCAAGGGATATCATGGTTCATTTCTAATCTCTTCTTAAAAAATATTTTATTTGAAAATATGTTGGTTAACCTACATGTCTCACTCTACCTTCTCAAATAGGGGTAAAATGTAGACTTCTAATTCATAACACCATTGTGTTGAAATTGTCAATCTTACTTAAATTGAACTCAAATGCATAATTTAGGCCAAAATCATTAAAAAATGCACTAAATGGTTCAAACTTGTATACAAGTGCTAATTTATGCTAATGTATCCCTAAATGAGGAAATGAATTTTATGTGATCCCAACTTTGATTAATTCATTTCGAGTCAAAATGACAATTTTGCCTTTTTATGCTCTAGATCACTCTTTTCTTCAAATTTATTAGTATAAGTCATGTACCTTTGTTATTTTGTGTCAAAAAAATACTAAATGGGATCATGGTTTATATGCATATAACATCACCTTCTAATTCTTCTCAAGTGAAATTATGACCTAGTAATATGACTTTCTAACTATTTTGATTAATTGAGCACTAATTTCCAAAGAATTGCACTAAAATTGATTAATCTTATTTAAAGATAACTAATTTAAATCAATAGCTTAAGTGGATTTTCTATGGAGGTTATTGATTATTTCATTATTAGAAATTGATTTTAAATATTTTCATCACCTAATGACATCATCTATATGGTGGCATCCATAGGCCATAAATGTAACAAATATCAAGGTTATGGCCTATCATGCCTCTTTAATTCCCCTTCTTCCCAAATCATGATAAGGGTGTTCATGGATTTATTATGCAATATTATATTAATTCATGGCCACACATCTCAATCTTGAGATGGATGGCTATGGTTGATCCTGATCAATCTCAAAAATTTATAAATAGAAGGGCTAAAAACACTTTCATTAAGCTAAATTATTGTAAACTTATAATGCAAAATTATCTCCAAAACCTTTTGTGTTGATCATTGTGTTTTATTTTCAATCTTCATTAGATATTCATAGATTAGATTTCTTATCTTGAGCCTAGATTATTCATAGTGGTCTTGAGATATTGGAGGAGCTTATCATTCATTGTTTTTGAAGACAAGAACACTACATAGAGGGGAAACACATGTTTGGAGATGATTTTGGATGGTGGAATCACTTGGGATAGTAAATTTTATTTTATTTCTTTCATTTGTCCTTAATTATCATTTAAAAACCCCATTGGAATTAGGTGTATAAGGGTGTTAAGTTATTTATACATTTTTCATGGATTTATTGAATAATGTTTAACTAACCAACTTCATAATCCATCTTACACTTGTATCTACTTTATTGCTCTATGAACACTAACATTTGGGATAGACACTAGCATCGACATTAGTGTCCTGACATGAAGTAAATGTCTAGTGCTCATCATCTAATTATCAAATGAAACGTATCCTAATGGTCAAGATAAGTGCTTTAATATGATTTATTACTCCAAAGGGATTGATATAAATATAATATCAAACCTCATTCATTCCTCACCTAGAAAAATACAAAAGAGACCAAGGAAACTTATCAAAATCACTCTATCAAGCATTCAATTGAATAAAAATTTCCTATTTCCATACTACTAGTAGGTATAACACATATATAGGTTTAAATTACTAAATGAGAAACACAATATCCTAATTTTCCAAGTTATAAGCTAGGTCACCATTGTACTTGATTTGCACAATATTTCATGATTCACACACAAGCTAATAGGTAAGGGAGAACTACATGAGTCTAAGGACATATTTTATATTATTGGATGTTTATGCATCACCATATAATAGTAGGGTCTTTGGGTTTAGATTGACACCATGTTCACTCTAACCAATTTTTACCCAAGGTCACTATGGAAATGGAAAACTATGGTTTTGTCATTTCAAAAGAGTGACAGTCCATGACTTAGATATGAATGCTCTAGATTGAAGGTGAAATAAAACCCAAAATCATATAGGTGGTTGTATCCTTTTGCAATAGGTATTCCATATAGTACACTTGCATTTAACCCAAGTAATAACATCAACCCAATCATCCTAGGCTGACATTAGTGTCTAGAGTACCAAAAGTAACAAATTTAGAACCTGATCATTATTCTATAATATCCTTCCAACCTAATTTCTATCCTTTC
The DNA here is from genome assembly GCA_037957365.1 of Torreya grandis. Classification (NCBI taxonomy): domain Eukaryota; kingdom Viridiplantae; phylum Streptophyta; class Pinopsida; order Cupressales; family Taxaceae; genus Torreya; species Torreya grandis. The sequence continues at coordinate 1,726,133 of JARHVA010001995.1, forward strand.
TAGATCCATAATTAAATTAGAATAATAAGATAATTACATCAATTATTTTTCATTTCTATATCTATCATAGTTATACTTTCCATATTTAGATTGTACTCAACATAATAAATTTAGTATATGCTTATATATAAGTTTATCATCTAATTGGCATGTTATAGATCTGATTATCACCATTATTCCATTTCATTTATATATACCCATTTAATAAAATCTAGGTTTAATGACATGATTAATTATATTTCCATTTTAGTGTTAACCATTTGGTGAACTTGATCTTTGAATGCCATTATGTGTAAGCATACCCTATAGGATGCTTATTAGCTACTTTGTCATAATCTTTATTTGCTTCATATATTTTTATCATGGATGATATTTATTGATTTTATGATTATGATTATGAAATTATCCAACTCACCCTCAAGGAAGGAATTAAATTGACTTCCCTTGCATTCTTATAAGTGTTAAAGTATGTAATATAAAATCTTTGAATGGTGGTAACTATTATCCATATAATTAGTTCCATGATTATACCAATTTAAGAGATGAGTTGATCCATACTAAATAAGATAAAAATACTTTATCCATACTTCCTACACCACCATAATATGGATTTGGCATTTTATACTTGTAAAGTATGGATACCAACTCCAAGGATTTGAAAAACATCGACAAGGTATAACTCACCCTATATCATTAAAAAATAATAATAAAAATATTTAAGGGTTGGGATTTAAAAAAAATCCTTCAGTTACTAACCATTCAAGTCAAACAAACATGTACAAAGTACCAAAAAAGACGATACATTTGACCATAGGGTTCCTTCATTTGATTGTCAATTTTTTTGACAATTACATAAATAGATTATGGCTAATTCAAAAACAAATATTAAGGGGGACATGTCATCAATAAGACTTATTGAAAACCCCAAAAAATACTAAATTCCTAAATAATATCCCTCTATTCAAGGGTGATGGTTTTTTCCTACCTTTATTTAAAACAAATTCTATATAAAAAAAGGTGTCCTTATCAAACTTTTCACAAGATAAAACCAGTATACCCTTACCAAACGAAAATGAATCAAATTATTCAAATGTTAAAAATTATTCAAATGATATACCAAATTTACCTAGTTCAAATATCCCATACCATTACCAAGATGTCGTAAATTTAGTGATCATGAACATGCACTTGTTATACATGAGGATGATGATACTTCTATACCTTGATTCAAAAAAGGTGGTAGGTTGAAACCAATGATAACACCCATGATAAACACCTCTATTACATATAATATTTAATGTCTATGATGACCATTATTGGGATACTCAAAATCAAGTTTATATACTTTAAATGCAAATGGATTTACATAATGATAATGCACAAGTAATCTCATTCAATAATCAATTTCTTGCAAAATGTATATTTGAGTATCAATATACATAGGATTTTGAATTACTATATTTACCTCTCTTTTTGAGACATAAGGACCCATTATACCACTTGAATAACTATGTACATTGTTTTGGTCAATGGGCATAAGATGACAAACTATTCCTAAATGTTTTCCATATGAGTTTTTTTGATGAGGATCAAAATTGGTTATATTGTTTACCAAAGGGCTCCTTAAACACTTTATTACAATTGGAAGGTGCATTATTCATGGATTTCAATATCCACAAGGTTCCAAAACTTACATTAGAACATATTCACAATTTCAAACAACATGATGATGAATCAATTCAAGATTATACTATTTGATTCAAAAGTACATCATGTGAACTAGAATTTAGACCCTCAAATTTATGATTCCAATTTATCTTTAGTAGAGACCTTATTTCCCCATTAAAGGAAATTACATAAAAAAATATTAATCATTTACCTATTTTTATAATGATGTGGATAGATATGCTTCCTTCATAATTACTCATTCAAAGGAACTTAGCATATCTCCTTCCAAACATAAAAGCTTTATACCTCACATAAAGATGAAGTTAATTTATCTAAGGATCATTATGAATAAAAATGTGGCATCCCTAATATTTATATCACTATTTTTCAAATGTTAATCAACACGAGGCCAATCTAAGGTCCATATCTTATGCATGAATCTCAAAATGAACAACACAAAAAACATTCATGCCAACAAGATTTAACACTTGTGTTATACATGGATGGTGTTTATTTTTGGTATAACCATATTGATCCTACACAAGAAAAAACTAATTGAAATGTAATAAACTTACAAAAAATTGGATTTGATCTATCAAAATTACAAAATAAAGGAAGTTGGAAAGACTCCTTGAGAAACATACTAATACCAATTGATTATGGTCCTAAATTAATTTAAACATGGGTTTGGGTTATGTCTACCATATATCGATATCCAATTACACTAGGGAATCTTTGTATATACCAAATGGAAGAACAAATTGATTCAAATTAGCAAGGAATTTCCTTTTCCCATGAAGAAAAATTAATACATATTCCAAAAAATAGAATTACTTCTTATACTACACATGTAAAACATGAATAGAAATATGTTATGTACCTTTTCAACCTATCTAATTATGATTAAAATAATGTTAAAGATCCAAATTAATGTTTTAAGGTTCACAGTGGGGAGATATTTATGAGCATTCATTGGATGGAATCATAAGAACATTTTTCCTCTTAAAAATTTCCAAAAATACCTAAAAAATAAAAAGATATTCAAAAATTGAAAAACACTTTCAATACCTACATGTTATAGTATCTCCTTGGCACCTATGTGTTAATTCCATGTTGATGAATGGAATATTTAATTAATCCTACATATATACATGTGTCACACTTCTACTTGATTTTGATAGAAGCATACATAGATACATATATATTCCTATTTTGAATGTTGGGAATTCCATCTACTCATATCATATAGACATTGGGGGCATATACGTCTTTGATATTGATGCACATATGTTATATGATTTGATTATCACTATACATTATCATACTTTTGATTACATATGTACTTACACATGCCTTCATCCATGATTATATCTTACATAGGGTACTTAATATTCTATACACTTGAAATTTTTTCTTAGCACATTTGATCCATGGGCTACTATGACATGTTTATGCTAGTTGCTTATGCTTTACTTTATGCACTTCCTTGAGTGTCTTGCCTTGCTAATTTATTCCTTATTTAAGCATTTAAATATGTTCCACACTTGTGGCCCTCTTTCCTATGCATGTTTTCATTTACATTTGCATATGTCATTGTTTATTATATGGATATTTGAATATGTCATCCTTGCCTTTATGGACATTTGACCAAGTCATGTCCCTTTAATTATGCGATATTTAAATTTATCAATACATATTTAGAGACTATCTCCATTATTTTATCACATAATAGTAATATTAGTGGGTGAAATGGTTACCTCTTACATAATAATGGTAAAACATCTCCTACCACATAACCACTAAGCTAACCCCATATGAGGCTATCTATGGCAAAAATCCACCTTCTCTTATTTCATATATATTAGGCAATGATTTAGTATAGGCAGTAAATACTATATATACATAATATTTTTAAAGTTTATCAATTAGTGATGCTTTATCTATTTTATAAACACATTGATTCTTAATCTCTCTAAGTACACGCATTAAAGGGTGCACCAAGAAAGGGGTGGGTAGGCCATTGGTGCTTCATAGGACTATTTTCCCCTATACCACCACTTTATTTCAATCCAAGCTTCTCCTACACACTTCACTAAGCCTAATCTCCTCTCTTTCACACTCTTTGAATCATTTACTATCTTACTTAGCCCCTTCCTATAAATAAATTAATTTTTGATGGTTTACATTACATTTTTAACCCCATTGACCCTATATTCAAATTGATAAAATACATTAAGGGTCTAGGCTGCCCCTTAGCTAACCTCGACCAAGACCTAATTTATTTTTATCAATAATGATATAGAGTTGATTGGTCTGACTCTGTTGGAAATTTTTTTGGAAAGGTTTAGGGTTAGATTCAAATATATATACACATTTATTTCACCATTTATTAGAGATACAATAGAATTTTTTTTTTCACTTCTATATAATCTACTCTTTTTCGATTCTAATTGAGGATTTATAGCTTAGGGCTTATACTTGGAGAAGAATCTTGAATTGTGAAAAAGTCTTGAATGCTTTGGCCTTTCTTAGTGATCCTTAAAAACAAAAATAACCTCTTTCAAAACACATTTGGCTAAGGGGGAGATTGAGTCTCGATGGATTCATATTCAAGGTAAGTATCTCTAACTTTAATCCTCTATTTTAGTAGACAGAAGTAGCCTAAGTAATGGCTTTTGAATATTTTTCTCTCTCCATACATTAATGTTTTAATTACACATAACTTAATTAGGATTATTTTATGCATATTTAATTTTTATGTTTATTAACCTCACTTTGTGCCATGAGCTTTGGTGAGCACTAGATTAGATTTTACTTTACTTATCATTTACTTTATGAACATGAATATAAAGGACATAGCTAGGTTTATTGCATAATGTTTCTTGATTAGAGGCTTTAGAACCCTCTCTAGTGATATGATTATGGTAAGAGATCCCTTGGTTAGGTCTAGTGGATCCATCTTGGTCATGACCCTAAATATATAATGTATCAACAATCAAAAATTTAGGTAGGATTTATCTTCTCCAAGATAGAATTGATTAATAGATAAATTGCATTTCCCTTTATATAAATTATAGTGAATCTGATGTGAATCTAACCCTAGTAGGTTTTATTTAATGCTTTTATTTTGTCATCATATCATATTTTTCTATTTTTGAAGTAACTATATTAAACTAGTCAGTATAGTTCTAATAGTTTGTGTGCATGTTTAATCTAAAATGACTTTGTTCTATCTGTATAGGTCTTATCCAAATATAGGTGATTATATTGATTAGTTTAACATAATAATATTTTTTAGTTCCATATTTACATACATAGTCAAATCGGTCCACTCTATTCACAATTATCTTCTTTTAGCATAAAGGTCTACAAACATAGTCAAGCTTGTCAACTCTATTATCAAGCTTCCTTTTTGCATACATGTTTTGAAAAATATGTCAAACTAGTTGAATTTGTTATCAAAAATTTTGAATCAACATTAGAGCATCAAAACATAAAAAATTTCAATATAAAAATATTCAAGATCATCAAGTTTCATTTTTTCTCTCTCTATCATTTCAGTTCTTCCTTTTTAGTATGTTTTTCATAAATTTTCAATCTATAAAATGCATCCCTATAACCAACTCAATTTATCCTATCGACATAGTTTTGTAGCTTATCTTCTACCTAGCAGATAGAGTTGACCTATTTGACTATTTTCTTATAGATCTTGTTTATTCAAAATAGTAGCAACCAATCAACTCTGTTCTACACTGTTTTCATATAATGTCATTTAAAATGACTATGTACTCTTCTCAATCAAAGAATTTACCTCCTTTTTCTAGTAATTTATTGACCTTTACTTTCACTTGCTTGCATGTTTAGAGAAACAAACATAGCTTAATTTTTTGGTTTTATAAATTATAAATTTAGTCACACTCATTTTATCTTTTGCACACACTTCCAAATCACTTTAAATTAAAAAATAATTAAACATTTTTCTTCCCAAGGTCTAACTACTTGGATTTCATCACCAATGGGAAAACTAAGTTAGTTTTCTTGACAAGTATAAATACATGGTTGATGGTATATATTATCAAGGCACTTGACACCCTATCATTGCAGGAGTGTGAAGTGACAAGGTATGACCCAATACCAAGCTATTACCATCACCAATATAGATCCCTTTCAACTTAATCTTCTTGAAAACATCTTTAGATTGATTTCTAATTCCTTCTTATAGCCAACTCCCTATCACATTAAAACAATATGCCATTATAACTTAATAACACTTAGGAAGACCAATTAGTTAGCATTTAATTTCAAGTTATTGCTTACTCTTTGATCATTATATATTGTATTGAAAAACTTGTATTGGCCAGTGTTGGTGCAATGTTTGTGATGTGTGTTCCACTTGGATCAGTCACATCAATCTAATTATTTGTGTGATTAATTTCATTTTCTTAGATATCATCTTTCAAAACTTTTCTGTATATTATAACATTATCATTTCTATTGACATAATCTCTTGTATACTATTTAACATATATTATTTTAGTACATAGTTGACCTATCTAATTATGTCTGTTTATCTCCATGTTTAGTCCCTTATCTAAGTAGTACATAGTTGACCTATTTGACTACATCTTATTTTTTTGGCCTATTCATTATTTAATTTCATTCCTTACAATACACAGTTGACTAGCTCAACTATGTCCTCTTATTTTCCTATTATATGAATTTTCTTCACATACTCTATCAATCCAATTGAATTTGTACCTATTGTCTAACATTATTCTTTATTTGGCTGACTCTATCTCAATTTTTCATTCTCATCTCCTAATCTCAAATTCTTTCTTCAAGCATCATAAAATACCCTATCATAATATTCTTAGATAACCTCAATCTATTTATACATTATATGGGATGCTAGTTTATTCATATATTTACTTCCCAATAGGATCCTCACTCTTTGAGTACTTATTCTCCTCCCTCATATTTCAATTTCAATATGGTTCACATCACTCTAATAGATGAGATTGGTGGATCATATCCTTTCCATACATATAAATATAACTCCCATCTTAAAACATCTCACCATAATTTTGAGTCAATTGACAAAAGCCTATCCAATAGCCCCATAAGGAATATACCACCTAGTAACCTTCCCCTTAAGACCAATTTGGGGAATCCTCTTATAAACAAAAACCTACCAATTGATACAACTTAGAGTTTTACACAAATAGTTTTAGAAATGAACTTAATGCAAACATACAACACCTCCCAAATGATGCAACTAAAACATCATTTGATCAACATGGCTAATCAATCTCCCATTTTTCTCCCTTAAAATAATCAAAATTTTATTCCACCAACTCTAAGAGATTCAATGGTTAATGTCATCCCCAACCTATCATGCACAATAAGATTACTAAACACACCTAAAATGAACCTTTATCCCCTTTCAATATTTCTATTGATATTTTAAATATTTATCCAACTATCAAATATGATGGGACTAAAGACCCTACATCTTTTCTTAAGGCATTTGATAATATTTATAAGAAGTGGATCTAAACTAAGAATTTTTCCACAACCAAACTTTTAGTTAAAACTTTCACTAGTGATATATTAGAATGGTATAACCAACTTCCCTGAAATTTTATATGGAAACTAGAATATTTAGTCAATCCTCTAGTTAAAGAGTTTCAACACAATGATCTTCTAAAAATTTTCCTTAGTCATTTCATCAATGATAATCAATATCCCACCAAATAAACTCATGATTTTATCAAATAATGGAAATATTTATCTCACAAGGCTGATCAAAACATGACTAATGATAATTTATTTAAACCTTTATAACAACATTAACACATTCTCTCCAATACAAGGTTTAAATTTTTTCTCCCCAAACATTAAATGAAGCTCTTGACCAAGCTAAGCACCAAGACTTCTTAATGAAATTTTTTGAACCTAATAATAAAATCATTAAAGTATTTTCAATATTTAACTAATGAAATAATCAAAAATCATCCTCAAACCAAACAAGAAGTATTGAAAGATGATAATCCTCAACTTTCTCATATGCCATTAAATGTGCAACAAATGAAATAATTTTTAGTGCCCTCTAGACCATTCACTTACCCCAATAATCCCTAAAAATGGTATGATCCTAAATAATTTTGTTGGTTTGATGTTGATATAGGTCATTCCCATGAAAAATGTAGAGGTCTTAGAAAAAAAATTGTTTCCTTTATGCTTGGTGATTCATTCAATCATGAAGATGTGATTCAAATACACCATCAAAATTACATTATTGCTTCTCAAAAAAACAAGCTTAAAAAGATTATTATTTAAAAAACCCATAATATTTCTCCACATCTAACCCTCAACACACCAATAAGGATATTTTTTTGATTGACATTGATTATGACCAATATCACACCAATTCCCAATACATAAATGTAGTTAAGGTCAATTATCAATGTAAATCAACCCACAAACATCCCAAAACCAAACCTAAGAAACCATCTTTAGAAGAGAAAATTATCAAAGATACTACTACTACTACTACTCACTTATCTTTGGAAACTGATGAGGAGATACCTCCTCCCTCTAAACCTCTAATCACTTCTCTTCCTCCTAAACATATTTACCTTCTAGGCCTTGTTTCAGCTCTTATTCTTCCAAAACCCATTGGAAATTACTAGAAGAACTCAACTCCATACCTTGAAAAATTTTTCTCATGGAGTTAGTTCTTAGCTCTCCTTATCATCATAATTACCTCATGTAACAACTTCATGAAATTGAAGAACCTTCTCATTTAGAAAAGGAACCATCTTTCCATGAGCCTTAACCAATCAAAGTGTATACCATTGAATCCATTTAGATTTATTTGTAACCATCCATAGAGTTCCTAAAATAATACATGATCAATGATGAAATACTCTTTTGAGTAATTAATCCACCCCTCTTTATTAAAATAACCATTAATATCACCCCATCCTCAAAGTATTAGTAGACAAAGGGTCTGATATTAATGTGACATATCTTTGGCTCATTCAATAACTTAGATATAAAAAATATAATCTCAAGAAAAAATGTTTGGCATGTCATGGATTTAAAAAATCTAATCAAAATACACTTATTGTATCTGTCTCCCTCTTACTATTAGACCTAAGACTATACAAACTAAGATTATGGTCCTCAATTTACCATTATTTTACAACATAATCCTAGGATGCCCATGGAATCATCACATGAGATATATTATCATTTATAGAAGCCAATGTATCAAGTTATTTTATAATGGAAAATGGTATAAACATGTTGATGATTCTAACCCATTGAATATTTAGCTCCCTAATCCCAAATCTCAATATCAGATTCCCACTATTAAAAATATCAATAGTTTTCCTTTACCTGAATTCATCAATATGAATCTAAATTTACATGTAACTCTTATTGATTTTGATGATGATGATCTTAATGAGTTATAAAATACATGGAATACTAGTAAGCTACCTCCTTACATCTCATATTGGCTACCTTCATCTTTATTAACTCATGATCTCACCATCCTTCTCATCGACGGGATTACTGATTTTCCTCCTCCATGAAATGACAATGAAACATCATATACAAAAAATACACTCATATGTAATGATTATGGAATGGATAAATTGTTTCAATATACTTTAATCATATCTCCATGTAAATTCAATGATTTAGGCATCTCACCTTTCAATGTTCCTCCCAAACCACAAGCACGTACAATTTCTCTAGATTATGATGATTATTATATCATGGCCCAAGCTCAATCATGATACTTGGATGTTAAAAATTATTAGAAATTGTTAGATCATAAACATTATTTCAACCATGATGTTCATACCATTTTTATGGATTTTAAGTTAGCAGCTAATGGTCATTTACCTATTGATAATTCACCACTTCTCAATACTCCTTGGTTGGTGGAATAAATATTACCTCTCAAACCTTCAAAACTTCTAACATATTTTATACCTCCTAACACACCATTTATTCTATCTAATCCTCTCCCTATAAATAATTCTAATGTTAAACCAATTGAATCTAATCATCCTTCCTCTACAATTCTACCTACTCCTAAGATGATCTTTGATTCCATAACCATAGATATATGTTAGATACATTCTAAATATGATTACCATCACAATAAAATTATTGATCTTGAAGTAGATGTGGAATATTATGACTGTCTTCCCATGTTTCCTAATGATGAATCCATCCTTGAATTACTCCATGACTGAGAACCTCAACTTCCATGACAACATCATAAACTTGGGAATTTCAAGTAGAAATCCCCTCGTTTTAACAACTTCATCACTAGAATTGATCCTAAAAGAACACCATTTTCTCTCTTCCTAATGTACCATATCATTTTCAAGGTGGAAATGCTATGATTATTGAGTAAAATACAAGAATTAAATATGACACTCCATCATTCCCTCACCCTCTAACAGTCTTTTGAGAACTCACACCAATTGAACATGATAAATTTATTTTATTATTTGATAAATATTGTGAGACTTATGCTTGGTCATATAAGGACATGCTTGGCATATACCCCAGTATTGTGGTGTACAATATCATCACCTATCCCAATTACAAATCTATTTGAAAAGAATACTGGAAATTTCCTCCTGAAGTTTCCAATTTATGTCATAAATAAATCATTAAACTTTTAGATGACAAATTTATCAAACATGTTGACTTTTTTGAATGGGTCTCAAACATTGTCCCTATTCACCAAAATGTCACCATGGCCATTTGCATTTGCATTGATTTCCATAGCCTTAATTTTTTTTATCCCAAGGATTACTTCCCATTTCCTTCCATATATGTCATCATCGATTCCACTACTAGATGTGAAATGTTGTCCCTCAAGGATGTTTTTTCAGGCTATAATCAAAATCATATCATCCTTGAGGATCAACATAAGATAAATTTCACCACAAAATGGGGCACCTATTACAATATTAAAATGCCTTTCAGCCTTAAAAATACTTGAGAGACCTATCATTGGGATATAACTAACATTTTTCATGTCTTTATCCATAAGATTGTGGAAACCTATGTAGATGATCTCATTACCAAGCATAAAATCTGAAAAACTCATCTTTCTAATCTTGCTATCATTTTTATCAACTCATAAATTATAAGGTTAGACTAAACCCCTAAAAATGTGTCTTTAGTGTCACATCTAAAAATTGATAGGCTTATTAGTCTCTCTTCATGGTGTTGATGTTGATCCCACTAAGATTAATGCTATTGTCAACATGCCTAATCCTCATTCTATTCTATACATTCTTACTTACCTTGTCAAGCTTGGGGAAATATGGTGTCATGATTTGTCCTTGAAATGGCTTATCACATTTATTATATTAATTCCCTTATAGAAAAGGTAATGCTATCGAATGGACAAATCATTTTTAGAAAATGTTTGACAATATGAAATAATCATTGCTCTATTCACCCACCCTTTATCCACTCTCCAATTACCATCCTTTAATATTGTATAGTTATTCCACACCAGTATCAATTGGGGTAATGCTTTCCCAAAAATTTAATATCAGAAGAGAATACTACATCTATTATATCAGTTGAGGTCTCATTGATTATGAAAAATGTGATTACCTTGTTATATATTTTATAGCTAAATAGCTCTATTATTATATGTTTTATTAAAAAATTATGTTATTATTCATTCAGATCCACTCCATCATTTTTTATCTAAAACATTTCTCCATAGAGATAGAATTGCAAGTGAATGATACTTTTAACGTAATTTGATTTTAAATCTCTCACAAGGTTTACACACCCTACCATTTGTTGACCATATTCAACTTTTAGGTCAAATCAGGGCATCCTTAGGTAAAAAACTTAGTTTGAAGTGTTTTAGGGGTTTAATAAAGATGTTACAAGGTGTTTTATAGGTTAATCGATGTCATTTAATGTTATATTAGTCTTAGTCATTAGTTATTTTACTACTTATGTCATTTTTGGGTCATCTTAAGTTCAAAATAGGGCATTTAATGAGTTATATGGATTTATTGAGAAGTGTGAAGGTTCATAAATGTGATGTTATGTACCATGTTTTCTTAAAGGTCTTAATTAACTAACATAACTAAAAGGTGGCAGGTTCATCAGAAGAAAAGGTAGTTTTCTTGAGAAAGGCAAAGAAAATGGCACTTAAATTGTCAATTGGGAAGTGTGACATGTGGGAAAATCTCATGGAACATCCCTTAATTTTCCCCACACTAATCCTAACATTTGATTTGATTTGAAAGTGCCATTTTTGGCCCAAAACCATTCTTCTTCATCTTTTCTTTCTTAGACATGCAAAAGTAACCTTTAGGCTTTTGCTTAGTATGGATAACTAAGAAGGTTTAAAGTCAAATGTTTTTGGGAGGTTGTATTACACTTAAATAATTTTCATATAAGGATTTTGAACCATCCTCATGAAGTTGACTATACTTTTTTACCTACTATTTCATGAACCGTATAGGATTTGCCTTGGTTCGACCAATTTTATATGAACCAATTACTGAGTTTGATTATAGAGGATGTTGAATTCATTCATTAATGATCCACATAATTGGTTTCATGTTTTAAGGGTTTTTATGGGAATCATCTTGGGTTTGTAGATTAGTCTTTTGTGGGATAACAAGCTTATTTTCACCATTTTTAGATCTTCATTATTTGTAGATGTCTTTAGAGGATTGTGGTAGGTCTATTTTCATTTTTTCAATGTGCTCTTTTTCCCTTCCTCCTTTAAACATTTATTATTCAATAAATCTTCATAGTTTCAATCATATGCAAGAAAAAATAGTTAGTCTACCATGAACAACTCATCCATAAGTTCTCTAAAGGAAGTGTTCATGTTGAAAGGAGGGTGTTGACACTTGATCCATGTGTTTTATAATGTGAAATATGCATTTGGAAGTATGATATAGGCTTAAAAATCATGAAAGATCAAATTTAAATCTCAAGATCCAATTTTGTTCACCCTTATTGCCTACACACTAAATGCACACCTATAGGTGGCATAACAAAGGGATATGATGTCATAATGGAGTATTGAAACATGAATTAAAGAATTTATTGAGACCCTAATATATTTAAAGGGACTTATAATGAATTTTAACATGTTAAAGAGGACAAATGAGAGTGAAGCTATGCTAAAAGGTTAAAGTGACTATGTTCAGGAACACATGCCCTAAATTGAGAAAATAAAGGTCCTGTGGGTTTTGGAGATAGCATACATATAGTTTCAAAGATTTTCCATGCCTACCAATGACTTAATATTGTATTATCCATCTAGGATAATGAACTTGTAGAGTTTTAAGGGAGAATGAGAAAAATATATTGGTTTTTGGAGCTCCCAAAAGTTGCCATTTAGACACTAAACTACAACAATGATGTCTACAGGACTCCAATTTAAAATGGCCTTACACTCTAGGTTGATGAATCTAGACCATGAAAACATATGAATATGATTACAAATTATTAAAATGATCATTGATTTTACAATTATCATCTAGCAAGGATGTAATACCATGTTTGGGTTTTATGCTCACCTATAGGCTTGTCCTAGTTCCCAAAATATCCACCTATAGTAGGGTATAGGATAGTGACCTAAAGTTGATGCTAAGATTGTATTCTAAGGTTTTTAAAAGAGGATATTATTAAAATAATACAATTTTCACCTAAATGGATCTAATTAAGACCTCTAATCATCATGAACAAGTGTAGTTGGAGCAAAGTAACCTATAGGTAGGCCTAAAGGATAGGGGTGTCTCAGTCATGGTAAAAAAACCTTAGTTATGAACCTAAAGAGTTTATAAGGGGAGTAAAGTGTATATGAAGATATAACATGGTTATTTTTTCATGGTTTAATTAATATTCTTTTCACATTATGGAAAAGTCTCAAAGAAGTGAATGGAACCTATAGGTAGGGTAAAAAGGTAGGTGGCTCAAATGTTTGAAAAGAGTATACAAGTGAAGTTAACATGTTGAAATTAATTGTGAACAATAAATTAGATTCATTTTTAATTACATGAACTATTGATAATTATAAACAAACTTACCTAGACCTCTTAAGGCCTTAACACACAACTATAGCCCTGTGTACGACTGTGGAGGCAATGAGAATGGAATAGGTCTAAGTGACAGTAAAACATGAAGATGGAGAAAATGAAATTAAAAAGGTAAAAAATGAATCTAGGGGGTTATAATAAGGTTTTTCAAAAAAAAATTAAAGCTTGAATCATGCAATTATACCTATAGATATCTTCCCTAGAAGTAAGTCACAATCAATGTTAAAACCCAATCTTAAAATGTTTATAAGTGTAAAGGGTATATGAAAGTTCAAGGTATTGAATAGAGATGGGAGACACTCTATAATAAATATTAAAATGTTCATAGGACTTTTACATTGGATATATAACAAATAAATGTCTTAGAAAAGATGAAACACATTTCACATGTGAAGCTCTTGCACACAATCCTCTTTATAGAGTCGAGTCTTTGATTTTGAAGCATTTGAAATGTCAAATGGGTAGAACATTGGCTGGATGTTTGTGTAGGGTATCATTTTAACTTACCTAATCCTATATAACCTTCATATTTTTTGAGAAAATAAGGGAGACACCCCCTATTTTGTCTTAGATAGGGGGTACTTCCCCTTATACAAGACTGGCAGGTTTTGGTAAGGTATGAAAGTGAGACTATGATTTGAATAAACCTTTAAACAATGTGTATAAAAATTAAAAAAAATATATTTAAGCATGATAAATCAAACAAATAAGGAATAATTTAAGTAATTTGTCTAAAATTACAAGGTTTGCAAGCAGGCTTACTAGGCAGGTTTTGGCCTAGTGCCCAAATGAAGGTCAATCACACTTCTAACCCTATTTAATACTTATATCATATTAAACCATTTTTTAGGGAATAAAATATAGGTTTATATAGATTTTTTAATTAAAGGTAATATTAAATATTTCATATTTGGATTTTGAGGTATAGATAGGCTTCAAGACCAACATTAGGCCTATGTCCAAATGGGGGCTTTCACACTTATATCATTAGATTATATTTTTAAACTATTTTAACATGTTAATAAGGTCACTACAGTTATGTTCAAACCTCAAATATTCAAAGGAAACCCTAAGAAATCCATTTTTGTTTCAAAACTAACTCAAAAATGTAAGAACAGAGGCAAACAAGCTCGATAGGAGAGTTTCAAGTGATCACATATTTCATGGAGGAAAAATTACTTTGGGAAAGTTATTAAAGGTCCTAAAAACCATGTTAGTGTAATTTTTCTGCAACTCCAATGTCATAACTTTATGAATGAACCTTAAGAGGTCAAATAGGTCTAAAACCCTTACAAGTGACTAGTTCATGAAAATGGAGTTGGAAATATATTTTGGTGGCATATTTTTATCATGAAAGTGATTGGAAATTATATATGACTCACTCAAGATCCTTCCCATAGTTTTTAGTTGTACGAACTTGTATAGACAAGGTGCAAAATAAGGTATTTTTACCATTTCATGTGTTTTGTAGGTTAAAAGAGGAGTCTAAACATGAAATAAAGTATTTAATGAATATTATTAATTTTAAGAACTCCCTATGGTCATTTAATTCTAATAAAAAAATACTAAGTGTCTAAACAATAGCTCTCATCTTATCCAGTCAAAATAGGCCTAGTGGATAAGCTAGTGAGAAGCGTGGAGATCTTCAAGTGAAGTGATTTTAAGGTTTCCCTAATAATTATAAGGATATGGAGGCTTTTAAAATTTTTAATACAATCCATCCCATGGATTTTAATTACTAACTTAATCCAAATGTGAGGACAAGTGTGCAGGGTGCATGAAATAGGAGTTTTCTTAACAATAGATGATGATATCTCATTTTGGGATGATTCCAAAGAACTAGGTATATAAAAAATTCATGAGTCATATATTAAGTCCTTACCCTTAATCCTAATAATAATACCTATCCATAATCATTTTTGGGATGTTTAAATAGGTCCAAATTATGAAGGTAGTTTTCTAAACCCAAATGAGGAGTTTCATGCCACTTTGTAAGAGTTTGATGATTTATATGAACACTGGGACTCATTAGAATTTAATGGTTCATCCCATATCCTATTATAATATAAAATTAAATAATTTTATCATATTTACAAGTTTCCTTGTGACCCTTTTACTTCTCCATTCTTCTCTCTCTCAAGTTCTATACAAACTAGCCATTTTGGCCGTTGTAACTTATGCTCCTCCTGAGTATGGTGAATCCCTATTAATTTTAATACCATTTGTTCAATAATAATAATAATATTTTTAACTCTTAATGACTATTCTTAGTGTTTTTAACTTGAATTTTGGATCTTTCTTAGTGAAGACTGTGGATTCCTTAGCATGTTATCTCATTCTTGCATCTTATTTGTAGTTGGAAAGATTCTTCTTGAAGGGTATGTGAAGTGTTCTAGGAAATGACAAGTTTTTAATGAGTTATTATATTAATTATCTCCATCATATTAGTCTTTTATAGTCCTCATATCCTTTCACATTCACCCATAACCTCATAATGTAACATTGATGTGAGAAGATGTAAATTGGAGAAGTGTATGTTCAATTTGTTCCTTAATTTCATGTTAACATGTTGTTGGTAGGAAGTCATAATATAATTTTGTGTATCACCTCTATTTTCATTATCTATCTCCTTTTCAACCCCCAAAACTTTAGTTTATTTGTGATCCAAAGTGGTCTATCAATGGAGCTAGCCCTATCTAGAGATTTACCTCATCCTTAGTGTACCCACAAGCATAAAAGTATTTCCATTGTGCCACTTGGATGAGGAGAGATTTTACATCACCTCAAAGGGTGAAAATAAAAGTGACAATTTTTTTTATCATGCTTAATGGGACTCTTGGTACAATAATTTGAGATATTTTTGGTGTTATCTCTCAATAATCAGTGTTTAGAGGCATCTATCAAAGCATCAATGGTGACTTTAAAGATATATAAACTGGTCAAGTAACCCAAGTTTCATTTTGAATATTTTTGGTAACATTTTTATTTTATTTATTTATTTAAATGAGGTTTCATGGATAATTTTGGTGTTGATATTTGTCTTACACAAATTGGTGAGACATTTAAAGCTTATGACAATCAATATCAACAAGAGCAAGTTCTTAATTAGCCTTGGTTTGATTCTTACCAGTCTTGTAAAGGCTATTTAAAACACCATTAGGATCCTTATCAACACTATATACAACCTTATATTTAAGTTTATCAATCCTATATCCAACCTCCTTAATGTATTGTTCCTCCTAGTCAACCTAGTCACTTTTCAAGTCAATCCATTTCCACCTTCAAGAAAACTCTTTTAGGATATGATAGGTACATGTTGGATCTTGATACTCTAAGAGGATGTAGTCAATAGTTTCCTATTAATCTTTTTCATAATGTGAGAGATTCATAATATTTGGTCAAAAGAGAGTGGGTACCTATTGAGAGAGTCAATTGGCAAAGGCTCATAAGTGAGATGCTTGATGTTAGTGGCTTAGTTTCTTCCTTAGAAGATTGGATATGATTTCATGAAAGGTAACCTCACAAAAACTATTAGCCTTCATATCCACTTCCCTAAGTTCCCTATCAACCATATTTGATCCCTACCCATGATCCCAGTCGAGGATATCAAAGTCATCCTTTTCCCAATCAATTGGAAGAGAGATTTGAAAGGAGAAACCTTGTTTTTGAAGCTAATATTAATAGGAAAATTGAGTTGGATAATATAAATATTTAGTATTACATGTTATTATAAAATGAAGTGGAATTTAATTCCTCATTTCCCTCTCACAAACCCCTCCCACCACCTTACAAAGAGACTTATAATCCTAACATCGTAAGCTAGAATAAGATAGTGGAGTCATGGGGAAAAAAAGATGAGAAAAGTCTTGACAAAGAGTGTGAAGTTGATAAGGATCCTAATAATATAAAAACACCTCCCCCCCTTCCTCAATAAAAACCTTATAATCCTAGCATATTAATCTGGAGTAAGATAGTGGAATCATGGGGAAAGATCGAGGATAGAAGTTTGGTTGATAAGGAGTGTGAAGTTGTGAATGAAGTCAATCCTTTTCAAGTTACTCCCACCCTTCCTCAAGAAAATTAATTTCCTCCATATGATACATATTTTACTCCTTTTCCTCATGATTATTCCCATTAAATCTAAGAAAGACTTTTCCAAGAGAACCTAGCCAAGCAAATTGAAGAGTTAGAGGCAAAGATGAAATTAATAAGTCAAGGTGAGATGGAAGATTTAAAACCAAAATAATATATTATGCATAAAATCACCTCATAAAACCTTCCTCAATATAGTCCTCAATATAAATCAAATTTCAATGAAGTGGTTTTCAAGTGGAAGGAAGAAAATCAAGTTATTTGAGCCCAAGGGCTATCTCCCCTTCCTCAAGAGCTTCCAAAAGAATCCCATACATTCCATTCCTAATATGATTTTGAGCTCTATGTGCCACATCCACCAAATAATTAATATTTTCCTCACCCTATCACCCTTTTCCTTGATGGACCTATGGTATGAGAACCTAAAGAGAAGTAGTTGGTTGATAAAAAACTAGAAATCTTGCTTGAAGAAAGCCTAGTTCCTTGGTAGCCTCATTAGACTAAGTCACATGATTTCAAGATGCCTAGTCTTATAATCACAAAGAAGGAGGTTGAGGATATTATATCCCTTGAGAATAAATATTATATTATGATATCTAAGACATAATTTGAGATCCCTCAAGAGGTTCTAAGTGTTGAAGAAGAGGTAAGCCCTTGTGCTGAGTTTTCTTGTTTGGTTGATAGTAAAGAATGCTTTTATTGTGTTGAAGAGGAAGTTTTGGATGAATCATTTTTGGATTATAAGGAAGAGGATGAAGGATACTATGCTATTATTCCCATTCATGATGATGATTAAGAGAAAAATGAGGACCTGTGGAATTGTTTTGAAAACATTTGCAATAAGTTTGTGTCTCTCAAGGGGTCTACTACTTCTTTAGAGATGAATACAAGTGATAATGAGAAAGATGACATTGTATAACATGTTATTAATGAGAAAGAAAAATTTATTAATCATAATTTATATTATTTGTTTGAATTAATTAGATTAGGATATACTCCTCTTCAAGGAGGCTATGATCTAGTCAACGATGGAGAAGGCAAATTTGGCACTCAAGCAAGTATGTAAAGGAAAATCAACCTTTCAAATATATCCTTTCAAGAGACATATGAATTCCATGGTGACATGTTTGAAGTCATCAAGATAGGATATAATCCTCTCAATCAATTCAGAGAAAAACATTAGCTTTTTAAGGATGGAACAAGCTCCTATTTGGCCTCAATCTTCCAAATAACATTAAACTACTTCTCTTGAAGCCATGCCTACTAAAGAGATATAAATTGACCATGGAATGAAAATTGGGTAGTAATATGAAGTATGTGAGCATTTTAAAGAGGAATATATACATTGGATACCTATTTGAGGATGATTTACTTGAGATTAGATCAATTTAAGTGTCAAGGAATAGGTTTGATCCATAAGGCATTCAATCCAAGGAGAAACATGTTTGATAATATGTTTCACCTCACCATGAAGATGATTATATAAATTTTCATTTTGATCCTAGAGAGGAGGTATACTTAGTTTCTAGTTGTGCATAGTAGTATATTCTTTGATTCCATTAAGTTATTTGAACACACATGTGTGTGTGTATCTTGTTAGTTTGTTGCCTTATTTTGCGCATATCTTTTGCTTTATGTGGTTGAGGTAATTAGTGGTCTTGTATTGATGGTCAATGGTCAAAGTCCTCTTATTTTTATTCAAACTTAAAATGACTCCCTAAGCCTAATAAACTAATAAGGCTACTAGTATAGTTAGTATAACAGGCATATTACCCCTATGAGTCACCAATTTGTTGACCAAATTTGAATTTTGAGTCAAATTAGGGTACCCATAGGTAAATAATTAAGTTTTAGGTGTTTTATGGGTCTAATAAAGATTTTACAAGGTGTTTTATAGGTTAATTGATGTCAATGAATGTTATAATAGCCTTAATCATTAGTTATTTTAATCCTTATATCATTTTTGAGTTATTTTGAGGTTAAAAAAGAGGCATTTAATGAGTTATAAGGATTTATTGGGAATTATGAAGGTTAAAAAATGTGATGTCATGTCCCATGTGTCATTATATGTCTTAAGTAACTGACATAGCTAAAAGGTGGTAGGTTCATTAGAAGAAAAGGTAGTTTTCTTAAGAAAGGAGAAGAAAATGGCACTTGTATAGCCCATGGGGAAGGGTGAGACGTGGGAAAATATCATGGAATATCACTTCATCTTCCCTAGACTCATGAAAATGTTTTATTTAATTTAGAAGTGTCATTTTTGGCCCAAAACTACTATGTTCCATCTTTGCTTTCTAAGACATGTAGAAGTAAGCTTCAGGGTTTCGCTTAGTATAGATTGCTAAGAATTTTTCAATTAAAATTCTTATGGAGGTTGTATTAAACTAAAATAAATTCATTTACATATAAGGAGTTTGAATAATGGTGGAATTTTCTTAATGAACCATCCTCATTAAGTTGACTATACTTTTTTGCCTACTATTTCATGTACCCTATAGGTTTTTCCTTAGTTTGAGAAATTATGTATGAACCAGTTGCTAAGTTTGATTCAAAATTATTTTAAATTCCTTCCCAAATGATCTACATACTTTTTTTCATTTTTCAAGATTTTTTATCATCAAAAGACTGGTCTTATGTGGGATGATAAGCCCATTTTCACCATTTCTAGATCTTCATGCTTTTAAGATGTCTTCAGAGGGTTTTGAAATGTATATTTTAATTTTTTCAATGTTATCTTATTCCCTTAATCCTTTCAACATTAATTCTCCAAATAATCTTTATAATTGCAGTCATATGCAAGAAAAATAGTCAGTTTACCATGAACAACTCATCCACAGGCACCATAAAGTGTTCATGTTGAAAATAAGGTGTTGAAACTTTATCTAGGTGTTTTAGAATGTGAAATATGAATGTTTAAGTATTAAGTCAAAGGGAAAGATCGCAGTCTAACTTGGTCACCTTTACTGCCTGCACAATGAATGCACACCTACAAGTGGCATAACAAAGGGATATGATGTCATAATGGAGTATTTAAACATGAATTTAAGCCTTTATTGAGACCCCAATATTTTTAAAGTGCCTTATAATGTATTTTTACATGTTAAATAGGATAAATGAGAGTGAAACTATGCTAAAAGGTTAAAGTGACTGTGTACAAGAACACAGGCCCTAAATTGAGAAAATAAAGGTCCTATGGGTTTTAGAGATAGCATAAAACATAGTTTTAAAGAATTTAAATTCCTCATAATTAATTAATATTTTTGTATATATCTATTATAATGAACTTGAATAGTTTAAAGGGATAATGAGTAATAGAGATTGGTTTTTAGAGATCCCAAAAGTTACCATTTAGACACTAAACTCCAACAATGATGTCTATATGACTTTGACTCAAAATGGAATTGTACTCAAGGTTGATGATTATATACCATGAAAAAACATGCAAATTATTCTAAATGATTTAAATGAGCATTAATTTTCCAATTATCATCTAGGGAGGATGGAATACTATGTTTGGGTTTTATGCTCATCTACAGGCTTGTCCTAGTTCCCAAATGTCCACCCATAGTAGAGTATAAGATAGTGACCTAAAGTTGATGATAAGATGGTGCTTTAAGGTTTTTAAATGAGGATAATATTTAAATAATAAAATTTTAACATAAATGGATCTAATTAAGACCTCTAAGAATCATGAATTTAGAGCAAAGTAACCTATAGGCAGACCTAAAGGATAGGGGTGTGTCAGTCATGGTAAAAAGAAACTCAGTTATGAACCCAAAGAGTTTATAAGGTGAGTATAGTGTATAGGAAGATATTATTTTTTTATTTTTTTCATGGTTTAATGGAGAGTATTTTCACACACATTATGACCAAGTCTCAAAGAAGTGAATGTAACCTACAGGTAGGGTAAAAAGGTAGGTGTCTCAGTCAGGTAGGAAGAGATTCAATTTTGAGGCCAAGTGCTTGAAAATAGGATACAAGTGAATTTAACATGTTGAAACTGAATTTTAACACTATATTAGAGTCATGCTTATTTACATGAACTATTTACAATGATAAAAAAAACTTACCTAGACCTCTTAAGGCCCTAACACACACCTACAGCTCTGTGTATGACTATATAGGTAGTAAGCATGAAGGAGTAGGTCTGAGTGATGAACATGAAGATGGATTAAATAAATTTAAAAAGGTAAAAAATTAATCCATGGGGTTATAATAAGGTTTTTACATTTTTTTTAGTCTTGAATCATGCAATTATACCTATAGGTATCTTCCCTAGAAGCATGACACAATCAATGTTAAAACCCAGTCTTGAGAGGTTCAAGAGTGTGAAGGGTATATGAAAGGTCAAGGTGTTTAATTGAGATGGTATAAAATATATAATAAATATTAAAATGTTCATATGCATTTTAAATTGGATATAGAGTAAATAAATGGCTTAGATAGGCTAAAACACAGTCCACATGTGAAGAACCTGCACATAGTTCTCTTTACAAAGTTGAGTCTTGAATTTTGAAGAATTTGAGAGGTAAAATGGATAGAAAATGGTATATGTTTTTTTGTATTGAATAATTTTTACTTATATAATCCTCTAAAATCTTCATATTGTTTGAGAAAACATGGGAGGTACCCCTATTTTATCTTAGACAAGGGGTACTTCCCCTTATACAAGACTAGTAGGTTTTGGTGAGTAAGGTATGAAAGTGATAACAAGAGTTGAATAAAACATTTAATAAAGTGTATAAAGATTAAAAAAATCAAATTTATCATGATAAATCAAGCACATAATGAGGAATCTAAGTCATTTTTCTAAAACTACAAGGTTTGCAAGCAGGCCTACTAGGCAAGTTTTGGCCTAGTGCCCAAATGAAGGGTCACTCACACTTATAGACCTATTTAAGATTTATATCATATTTAAGAATTTTTTAGAGAATAAAATATAGGTGTATAGATATTTTTTAATATAGTGGAAGCTTAAATAGGTCATATTTGGGTTTTGAGGTACATACAAGCTACAAAACCAATATTAGGCCTATGTCCAAATGGGGGCTCTTTCACATTTATATCATGAGATGATATTTGTAAAATATTTGAACATGTTAATAATTTCACTACAGGTATTTTCAAACCTCAAATATGTAAAGGAAACCCTAATAAATACATTTTTAGCTCAAAACTAACTCAACAATGTAGGAAAAGAGGAAAATAAGCTTGATAGGAGAGTTTCAAGTGTTCATATCTTTCATGAGGCATTGAATGGAGGATAGAGTAGTTTAGGAAAGTTATTAGGGGTACTTGAAACCAAATTAGTTTAATGTTTATGAAACTCATATTTCATAACTTTATGTATGAACCTTAAGAGGTCAAATACGTCTAAAACCCTTCAAAACCCTTGCAAGTGACTAGTTTGTGAAAATGGAGTTGGAAAGATAATATGGTGGAATATTTTGATCATGAAAGTGATTTAAAATGTTATAGTAATAACTAAATATCCCTCCCATACTTTTTAGTTGTACAAACTTGTATGGAGAAAAAATATGACATTTTTAAAAATTTTGTGTGTTTCTCAAGATGTAGGAGAAGTTTAAAGATTAAATAAAGTTTAGAGGGAATTTTAGGAATTTTAATAACTCATTATGGTCATTTAATTACAAAAAAATTCCTAAATGTCTAAACAATAGTTCTCATCTCAATTAGTCAAAATTGGCCTAATGGGCAGGTTAGTGAAAACAGTGGAGATCTTCAAGTGAAGTGGTTTTAAGGTGTCCCTAATGATTATAATTCCATGTAGGGTATTTTAAATTATCATACAATATATACCATATATTTTCATGAGAAATTGAATCCAAATTTGAGGATAAGTGTCCAAGGTACATGAAAGATGAATTTTATTGATAGCAGATGATGATGTATCATTTTGGGATGATTCCAAAGGACCAAGCCTAAAACTAATGCATGAAGAGGCATGTATAAAATAATTATCATTTATACCAATCATCAGACCTATCCCTAATTATTTTTTTATGTTAAAATAGGTACAAATTATGAAGGTAGTTTTTTGATACAAAATGAAGAGT
Source organism: Torreya grandis (assembly GCA_037957365.1). Taxonomy (NCBI): domain Eukaryota; kingdom Viridiplantae; phylum Streptophyta; class Pinopsida; order Cupressales; family Taxaceae; genus Torreya; species Torreya grandis. The sequence continues at coordinate 1,750,092 of JARHVA010001995.1, forward strand.
TTCATGCCACTTTACAAGAGTTTGATGATTTGTATAGACACTTGGACTTATTGGCCTTGCATGGTTAATCCCATGTCCTCTTCTAATGCATAAATAAATTATTTTATCAGCTTTAAAAGTGTCTTTGTGACCCTTGGAACTCTCTCTCTCTCTCTCTCTCTCTCTCTCTCTCTCTCTCTCTCTCTCTCTCTCTCTCTCTCTCTCTCTCTCTCTCTCTCTCTCTCTCTCTCTCTCTCATTATATAAGAACTAAGAATTTTGGCCATTGTAACTTATGCTTCTCCTATGTATGGAAAAAATCTGCTCATTTGCATACCATTTGATCAATAATAATAATAATTTTTACCTCTTCATTACTATTATTATGGTTTTTTACTTGAATGTTGGATATTAATTAGTGAAGACTATGGATTCCTTAGATTTTTTATCATTATTTCATCTTATTTGTAGTTGCAAATCTTCTTCTTGTAGGGCATGTGAAGTTTTCTAGGAAATGTTAAGGATTGAGTGAGTTATTCTATTCATCATTACCCTCATAGGCCTCTTGTTTAGTCTTCCTATCCTTTAACATTCATCCATAACCTCATAATGTAACATTGATGTGAGAAGATGAATATTGGAGAAGGGTATGTTTAGTTTGTTCCTTGATTTCATGTGTAACATTATATTAGTAGGAAGTCATCATATAATTTGGTGTATCGCCTATCTTAGGTTATTTTGCTTTCAATTATCTATTTCCCTTTTCACCTCCAAAATTTAAGTTTAGTTATAATCTAAAGTGGTACATCAAGGGATATATCCCTATCTATAGATTCACCTCATCCTTAGGCTACCCATAAGCCTAGAGGTTTTTCCATTGTGCCACATGGATGAGGAGAGCTTTGTCATCTCTTCAAAGGGTAAAAATCCAAGTGATAAAACCATCCAAAATGCATTGGATAAGCTGAGGACACTGATAAAATTGTCAATAAAATCCTTAAAAATACAATACATAAAACTCACATGAATTGACATCTTCATTTATATTCCACTATTTTGGCGTATCAAATTAGCATATGCACTATGACTAGGGGAACATGATTATCACTAGTCTATGATTCTGAATCTATCCTCCCATTATAATTTGAGCTTCCCTCTTTTTGTATATCTCTTCATGGTATCATACCCTATGAGGAATTATGTGAATCTAACCTTCATGTTCTTGATCTTCTTGATGAACATCATCTATCCACTCTACATCACAATCTCCAATACAAGGATCCTTTTACCAAATAACATAGCAAAATGTTTAAAGTCTACAATTTTAATGTTGGTAATCTAGTCCTTAAAATTAAAATATACCCATGATAAATAAAGTAAATATACCCAAAAATGGTATATTTACAAGAAATTGATGGTATATATACAATGATACCTATCACATCCAAAATAATGAAGGCCATATTTTCAAAGAGCCCACCAATGCATAATTTTTAAAGAATTAATTTGTTTAGATCTTTCACTTCTTGTCATGTTTTATATATGATATCTTATTGATAACTTTTGCAGGATATTTATGGTGGTCTTATCCTCTATAATAGTTTCTCTTTCCACAAACCTTAGTCCCTTCTCTTGGTGTTTTAGTTTCTTTTTTTATCATAAGTTACATTGTAAAACTATGGATAGGACCCAATCTTCCTCATGACTTCATTTACTATTATTGTTTCATTCATTTTCAATGATTTTTTCACCTTCTTGGGTTTCTCTTTTTTGAGTTGGAGTGTAAGACTGACCAGGGCTTCCTTACAAATACCATCTTCCTCATCATTATTTTTTCCATGCTTTATGCACCCTCTTGGGTTTTTATTTTGTGAATTTTAGTGTAAGACCATGGATATGACCAGGCCCTCCTCATAAAATCACCATGTTTAATTGATTCAATGTTCCTTTTCTATAATTTCAAGCAATGGTTACAAGTATATAATAAATTGTTCCTAGTTTTAACTTTTATTTATTTTGTAAATAAAACTTTCACAACAAACTATGTTAACATATTTTCCTACACTTCAAATATTCTTATGATAAGTAATCACACTTACCTATCATTGTATCCCTTTTTCACCTTTGTCACATTTTTTACGATTTGAATTAATTCAAATTATCTCATGTTTCATTCCTCTTGACTTCCTTAATTTCATTACACTTTGGTTAAATCAAGGTTGAAGTCAAGATACCACTTTTATTTCACCTGGATTAATAAGATTCTTAGACACCATCCTCTTCAAGTTCTAATTTTTAGCAACTAAGTCCAAAGTTTTCAAATGATAGTCATCTTTAACACCCATGTTTAGTTGTATAAATATGTATGGAGGAGGAATAGAAAAATACATCAAAATTTAAAATACAAATCATTTTAAACAAAAAGAAATGATCAGAAGGCAACATACAAATTCAAAAGTAAAAATCACACAAAAAGATGTGATAAATAACACATCTCCTACTTATAACCAAAGCTAAAATTGCACAGTTGGCCTCATGATAAACTTGAGATCCATTGGGGTGAGGTAGTCTAGTATATTGGGATAAGAGAATTAAAAATAATCTATGGTTCTACCTAATATCTCACAAAGTACCTAATATTCATAGTAGATTGATGGCTCTATAAGGGGTCCTAAGGAACAGGGACCACATTATGGAAAGGTAGGTCCATTTTAAGTTTCATTCATATATACTTCATGAGATGATATTCATACTTAATTTGATGACCTAATATTTGTGTGGTAAGGATAAGTTTTTTATAATCCTTAATGTTGAAAGTCTTCTTGTTTTGACAACCCAAATTTAAGTTTTTTGACTTCCATAAAGAGTTTATCTACCTTGTTTTTTCCTTCATTTCCCCCTCCTCCCATTTCATTTCCCCCTTGATAGTCCAATTTGATTAAAATTTTGTATTCCCATTTCTTATATATTACATCTTAAAACATGTTATCACTATTTTGTTTTCATTTTTATCTATCTTTAAAACAAAACAACATACTTGAGTGAATATGGATTACACCATTGTTTTACATTTATAGAATTTATTTGGTTTATTTTACCATTTTATATTTTACTACCTCCCTTTTTTTGGACAACTACATCCATTTATAATTTTCATGTACTTTTTACATTGTTTCATGAGGTTGGATTGTTACTTCACACTCACTAATATTATTTTCCCTTTTATGCACTTTTTCCATTAATGATTCAGTAAATATTGTTATTGCTCATTCATGTGTTTTTACCATTTTTCCCCCATCTATGTTTAATTAAGGATTATTAATAATTTAAAATTGATGTTTAATTATAATTTTTGAGTTGTATCCTTGGTTTGACTTGGTTTGTTTGCCTTTCTTACTTAAGATTTATTTGTTTGAGTATTTTGGTCATTTAATAGCCTTAGATTTTTAGTTACTTGATTTACTCCTAAATTTTTACTTGGTCATTTGGTCCTAACTTAACATTTTCCACCCTATCTTAACAAATTCCCAAGTACGTCTCATCTACACTACATCAATTTTGATAGATTTCTTGCATTTGCTTATTTTTGTTCTTTAGTTTCACATCCTTGGGTTTGTCTAAAATAGTCTCTGTGCCCTCTAGATCAAAACTACAAACACAACATAATACCATCCAATGATAAATGTGAGTCAATGTATGCATACATTATTTTTATTTTTAAATATTTCATTTTAGTCATTTAATTTTAATTCTTTTATGCTTTAATATACTGTAATTTATTTAGATTTAGCATTGTGTGTTACTATGTTCTTTTCTCAAATCACCATCCCTTATTTTACCTGAGAGACACATGATGAAATTTGAATGGGTAATATATATATAGACACATAATATTTTCAAACTTTATCAATTATTGATTCTTTCACTCTTGAAGAAACCCATTAAGTTTTAATATCTTTGAGTCCATGCCTTAAAGGGTGCACTAAGAAAGGGGTGCATAGACCATTGATGCTTCATAGCATTATTTTCCCCTATAATACCACTTTATATTAGTAAAAAATTATAATACACACTTACCTAAGACTTATCTCCTCTATTTCACACTCTTTGAATCTTTTAACACCTTACTTAGCCCCTTCCTAAGACTAAATCCCTTTTTGATGGTTTACATTACAATATTGACCCCATTGACCCTACATTCAAATTAATAAAAATATATTATGGGCATAGGTTGAACCAAGGTATACCTAGACCAAGACCTAATTTTTTTTATCAATAATGATACAAGTTCAATTGGGCCAAATCTGTCAGCTAATTTTTTGAAAAGTTTTAGGGTTATATTTAGCTATATATACACATTCATTTCACCATTTCTTATAGAGACAAAAAAATTAATTATTAATTTATACTTATTTAAAAAAATCATTATTTTTGAGGTGTTTTAAATTATGTACTTATGGTGACTAAGAGTGTTCATGAGTTGATATGTATGCATGGTTCTCAATGACAAAGTGTGCCTTATTAATCATGCATGGAATTTACAATGTTTGCTTAGTTAGGCAAGATGATGGATGTTGATGTTGTGTTGAACATGTTTGAAGGGTCATATGATGGGTAAATATTTATTGGTGTACTTATTTAAGTGAAAGTAATTAATTGGAATGGTCTTTTGAAGGTCTAGGTTCTCCTAGTCATCTAGTATAACATCTTGAGCAAGCATATTTATGACATCATAATTAACACATGTGAGGGTATGAAGAAAGTGGTTACATGGGTTTATTTATATTTGTTCCTAGATCATGTGTTTAAAATTTTAGGTCTTGAAATTTTTTCTATTAAAAGTTATGGTAGTGAAAAAAATGGTCTCTTAGGTAGATTTCACTAGTTTCCATAGTTAAATTTGCATTAAAAAGTGACCGTTGGAATTCAAATATTTGAATTTACAAAGGAAAACTAGTCTAAAATGATTTGTTAATATATTTTTATGAAAAATTAAATTGATGGTGGTATAAAAATAAAAGTGGTATATAACTTTAATGGAAATCCAGGAAAAATGATTTTGAGTTTTGACTGGTCATACAATTGTAATTATTGTTGTCCGAAGTTGACTAAGGGTTTGACTCTATTTTATAAGTGACCCAAGAAGTGTGAGTATGATTATTGGATATATTGAAGAGAATATTAGTGTGAGAAATTTGTGTATGACTTAAAGGTCATATTTTTTTTATTTTTTAATAGTGTTCTTGCATATTTGATTATTGAAGATGAGAAAAGAGGTGTAAAGTGATCTTAAAGGTTATTTTGGATACATTTCTTGTGTGTGAAGGCATGAATGAGTGTAAAGGGTTGAAGAGAGTTTATATTAATTATGTATATATTATATTAGAATGTAGTCATATTTTTAGAGGTTTTGATATCATAAGGTTTTGTGTGGGTGCTCAACATCAAGGGCAAGTAGATGCTTGTCCATGCTTATGGGTTGGTGCTCCTTGTGAAGTGGGTGCTTCACTAAAGTATCTTTTTTGTGATATATTATAGGAATACATTCCATGATTTTTTATTATTTATAGTATTTTTTATCCCCTATGATTGTTTCCCATATAATTCATGTGTTATGTGCTTTGATCTTGCATAGTTTCCTTGTTCATTGCAATAACTAGTTTGTATGTTTCATAAATGCTTATGTTGAATGATTAAGATTTTAATTTTTTAGAATTGGAATTGAATTTATTGCATAAATAATTCACATCCCCTCTTAGTGATTTTACCTATAATAATTATTATTTGAGCCATGCCTTCTTTCCAAGTTTAACCACTTGAAGGTGATCAAAGGTACAATGGATGACAAAGAGGCTGAGACACATCTTCAAGTGAGCTCATATGTGACATATCAGAGATAAAACACATAGAGGAGGATAATTAATTATTTAAGAACAAGAAGAAAGTAAAAATTAAAATTTAATTTAATATGTTATGAGATTACTGCAAGCATTGATGGTGTGAAGACATAAATAGATAAATTAGAAACAATATTCAAGAATTTGTAGGACATGGTAGATAAAGGTTTGATTCAAAGAATGGGTCATTTGGAAGATAAATATATGAAATATATAGACATTTTTTGACTAAATACAAGTAGAGTCATGACTCTACCAAAGAACTCAAAGATGAAACTTCTTGGGATATTGATGATCAAGAAAAAAGAATGTCTAACATGAACAGCTATAATTAGGTATTCAATGGGTAGTGTTACACTTTTAATCAATATAGTCATAGATATAGGGATTGTGATTTATCTTTAAAGAATATAAATAAGGTTATATGATATAAATTTAACCAATAGGGACATATGTCTAAGTATTGCAAAAGGGCCTATTGGAAAAAGGACATACAAGTCATTGACAACATCAAATGGTTCAAGGAAGACAAATCCAAGATTTAAGAAAATGAGAAGCAAAAATTTAGGTAGTAACCAAAGGAAGATTAAATGTTTTTCCAAACTACCTTGCATACTCAAGAAGATGAAAAAAATAAATGGTACATAGATAGTGGATGCTCAAGTCATATGACATGATACAAGAACATGTTTATCTCTCTCAAAAATTACAATTCAAGTTCAATAATATTTAGTGACAATAACTATGATAATACATTTGGTAAATGATCTGCAAGTTTAGATAATGGTCATACTAAAAATTTAAAAAAAATTATGTAGAAGGTTTGAAACATAATCTTCTAAGTGTTAACCAAATGTGTAAGGAAATGTTTTGAATTTTCATAATAAAGGGTGTGAAGTGAGAAGAGCCAAGTCTAAAAAATTAGTTGAAAATATTCACAAGGTATAAAACAACTTGTATGTGTTACATGAATCCAAAATGGAGGAGTGTTTCATGAATCAATGAGAGGAAATATGGATTTGGAATAGAAGACTTGGAAATCTTAATTTGGACAAATTGGTGAGGATCAGTTCAAAAGGATTAGTGAGGCATATGCCATAAATCACCAAGATTCCTCATAATCTTTACAAGGCATGCCTTCATGGGAAGTAAACCAAAATAATTTATAAACATAAGGATAATTCAACCATAGTACCATTGGAGTTGATTCACACTAACCTATATGGACCTACAAGAACAAGGTATTAAAGGTAATAGTTATTTCATGTTATTATTTGATGAATTTACTAAAATGACCTGGATATATTTACTTAAATAAAAATAAACAACATTTGATAAATTTAAAGTATTCAAAGATCTTGTTGAAAATTAAAAGCGATTAAAAATCAAGTGTGTGAGATTAGATAGAGGAGGTGAATTTTTTTTTATGAGTTTGATACTTTTTTTGAAGATCAAGGGATTAGAAGACAATACTTTATGGCTAGGACACCCCAATAGAATGGGGTAGGTGAATGGAAAAATATAAATTTCCAAGAGATGATTATAACCATGATTTAAGATTCTAAACTATTAGATGGTTTTTTAGAAGAGGCTACTAATACATTTATATACATCTTAAATAGATGTCCAGAGTAAATGGTGATAAGATTTCATATGAGCTATTGAAAAATATGATAGATAATGTCAAAAAGTTTAGAGTGTTTGGGTTCAAGTGTTTTATCAAGAAGGATGAAGAAAATCTTGGTAAATTTGATTCAAGATATGATGAGGGTATCTTCTTAGGTTGTTCCTCTATAAGTTCTACTTACAGATGCTTCAATAAGAAACTTCAAAAGGTTGCTAAAAGTTAAAATGTAAGAGTTTAAGAGGTAGGTGAAATCAAGAAGCCTAAATTTTAGATAGATGCTATTACAAATAATCCAAATTTAAATAATGAAGACATATCTGATCAATTATATGATGAAGAGGAAAAGGTAAGATAGAATGTTAAACCTCCATCTAGAAGAATATAAAAGAATCATCTAGTTTCCCAAGTAATTGGAGATGTGACTACAAGTTTTTAGAGTAGAAGGAGAATGTCAATCAATCAAAATAAACAAGACAAAACTCTATTATCTAAGATTGAACCCAAAATATTATTGAAAGCTAACAAAGATGAAAATTGGACATGTGCAATGGATGAGGAACTTGATCAAATAGTAAAGAATGAAACATGGGATTTGGTACCTAGGATAAGAGATAAAAATGTGACAGGATCTAAGGGGGGTTTTATAAACAAGATGAATGATAAAGGAGAAGTCACAAGAAATAAGGCTAGACTAGTGTGTAAAGGATATAATAAAGTTTAAGGGATATATTTTGATGAGACATTTTATCCTATGATAAGAATGGAAGTAATTAGACTCTTCTTGTCATATGAAGGTTTCAAAGGTTTCAAAATTTACCAAATGGATGTAAAATATGTATTCTTAAATGGAAACTTAGATGAAGAAGTTTACATTGAGATACCTAAAGTTTTTTCAATGACAAGTATTTAGGATTGTGTTTGTAAACTAAAGAAAGCTTTATATGGTCTTAAACAAGCTCATAGAGCTTGGTATGATAGATTAAATAAGTATCTATTGAGCCAAAGATTTAAAAGAGGGGTAATTGATAGTAATTTTTACATTAAGATAAATAACACTCATCTATTAATAGTGGTAGTCTATGTTGATGACATAGTTTTTTGATATGACAATGACAACATGAGTAGAGAGTTTAACAAAATGTCAATATTTCATGAACTTTATTTCTTATTAGGATTGTAGATTAACCAACTTGATACAAGGATATTCATTTCACAAGAAAAATACATCAAGGATATGTTAAGGAAGTTTAACATGTTATATTTTAATCTAATGAGTACTCCAATGATCATATGATGAAAGTTAAATAAACAAGATGACTCACCAAAGGTTGATCAAACCTTGTATAGATCCATGATTGGAAGTCTTTTGTACTCTACTACTTCTAGGCATAATATCATGTAAGTAGTAGGTCTTGTAGGTAGGTTTCAATATGATCCTAGATAATCTCACTAAAAATTAGTCAAAATGATCTTGAAGTATCTCAAGAGCACCATATAATATGGTTTATGTTACCCCAGGAGTGAAGAATTCACTCTAAGAAGATACACTGATGCAGATTAGGTAGGATGTATGGATGATAAGAGGAGTAACAGTGGTGGTGATTTATTCATGGGTGAATTCTTGGTGTCTTGGATAATCAAGAATCAATTCTCTATATCCTTATCAACTTCAGAAGCTGAGTATATAGCTATTATTTCCTATTGTTCTTAGGTAATGTGGATGAAGCAAACCTTAGAGGATTATAAGGTAAGATAAAATGGACCTTACCCTATCTATTATGAAAATAATAGGGTAATTAGTATATATAATAATCCTTTTATGCACTAAAAAACTAATCACATTCCTATTATATATCATTTATTGAGGGAATAAGTGAGTAATCAAAGTGTTAAGTTGGAGTATGTGCCTAAAAAAGAACAACTTATAGATATTATGACTAAATCATTGACAAAAGAAACCTTTAAATATATAAGACAAAGATTGGGAGTCATATCATTATCTATAAATCATTATAATTTCATTGGTTAAGGGGGAGAAACAAGTTCATAAGCTTTCTCCATAGGTTTGTGGTGAAAAGCTTCAAGAGTTCTATTCAAGGACATTGGTCCTAAAGGCAAGTTTTAGTCAATTTTGTATGCTTGGTTTTATTAGTTAGATCATGAAAATTGAAGGAAAGGTTTATATGGAGTGTGGATAAGACTTTTCCAAGTGTATTCCATGGGTTTCAATGTGTTCAATTGATCAAATGAGTCATTCATGGCCATTTGGTCATTTTCACCATTTTGTTTAGTATTCACTACCTAATATGTGTTCATCATGAAAAATTGATGCATTTGAAGTCTTTGAAGCTAAAACAGGGTAGAGGAAAATTGGACTTAATGTGTCAATGTGTAGAAGGTGTTGAGGATACGTCATAATGCTTTCATGATCATTCTAAGGTGTTTTGGCATAGTGACTATTGTGTACATAGAGTCTGCAAACATATTCATGAGGTTTTCAGGTGTTAATTTTTTTTAATGAGTATTCAAGATGACTTTGTGGCATAGAAAGATGTGTTGGCCTCATAATTATGTGTTATAAGTGGTTATATGGTTTTAATATCTTTTGAGGACAAGTTGAATAGTTTTAATGGCTCACAAGTATGATAGTACTTGCTTAAGGGCTAGCAAGTGAAAAACCATTTCATGGGTATATGGGTTCCACAAGGATTAAAACCTCAAAAATTGGTATAGAAGTGTGTATTAGTGACCTACAGATGTGAGATAAGTTTTAGGAGTTGGAATTGACCAAAAGGTGGTAAGTTGACCCTATTTCATTTTGATGCCTTAGGTTTTGCACCATATGGGTTAGTCACCTTCCCAAGGGATTTGAAGTCTAAGGATACTTAATAAGTTGAAATGGCCATGCGGGTGCTCAAAAAATGGTTTATAGTCATATAGAAGTGTATAGTTTGTCATATGGTTAAGCTTTTGTATAAATGGATGGCTAATTAACAAGTCAATTTGTGAAGGAGTTATGGTGCAGATGAAGAGTTGGATGATGTTTTTTGAAATTAATAAGGGGGAATATTATATATATATATATATATATTAAATTGAAATTCATGAGGGTGTATACATATAAATTTATGGGATCTTTATGGTTCAGGTAGGGCTACTAGGCTTCTAGGCAAGGCTAGTGTGAAGAAGAGCCATTTTTGGTCATTTTATTAAAAATATGAAGGTATGGTTATCCTTAAATATGTTTCTTATTCGAATTTATGCATCATATATGTTTTATAAATAAATTTAATGTCCTCTATTCATTTTATGGGTGTCTTATTAGAGAGAATTTGAAGACATCTATGAGGTCTCATCATGGTTGGAGATGGTTTGAAGGTGATCAAGGGGTACCTAAGATTAGGTGAATTAGGGGGAGTCCTTATCAGTGTTCCAAAGGTGTGATCATCCCTATTTTCTTGATATTATTCATTTCTTGTTCATATAGTAAGGCATGGTCAAGATGGTGTTTTGTAAATAAGTAGGTCCATGAAGATCAAGGTAAGAATAGTGATAAGGGGAGTTCATATAATCTATAATATGAGGTATATTATTTTTTATTATCTTTGAAAACATTTACAGGTCCTAAATATCAGTAGGTAAGCCCATTTTTTTATTATGTCAAAGGGGGAGAAAGTGTTTGTAAAGGGAAAAAGAGTATGTGCATAGTTTTGTGTTGGTATTTACAAATTTTGACACCAATAAAAAAGGGGGATATTTTTTAGGTTTTCTAAATTATGTCCATAAGGTTACTAAGAGTGTTACTGAGTTGATATTTATGCATGGTTCTTAATGAAAAAGTGTGCCTTAGTGATCATGCATGGACCTTGTAGTGTTTGCTTATTTAAGTAAGATAATGGATGGTGGTGTTGTGTTAACCATGTTTTAAGGGTAATATGAGGGGTAAAGAGTGCTTGGTATACTTATGGAAGTTAAATTAATTAATTGGAATGGTCTTATGAAGGTCTAGGTTCTCTTAGTCATCTTAGTAGAACTTCTTGAGTAAGCAGATTGATGATGCCAACATTCACATGTGTGAATTTGTCAAAAGATAGTGGGTTTGTTTAGATTTATGTCTAGATAATTTGTTTAAAATTTCAGGTCTTGAAATGATGTATATAAAAATTTATGGTAGTGCAAGGTTGATATTCCAAGCATATTTGACTAGTTTCTAAAGTCAAATTGGCATTAAAAAGTGATTGTTGGAATTCAACTATTTGAATTTACAAAGGAAAACCAGTCTATAGTGTTTTGATAATAAATTTTTATGATGGATGAGTTTAATGGTGGTATAAAAATAAAAATCATATACATACATACATATATATATATATATATATATATATATATACAATTTCAATCCAATAAATATTATTTTGAGGTTTGAATAGTCATATAATTGCATTTATTGTAGTCCATAGTTGACTAAGGGTTTGAATCTCTTCTGCAAGTGACCTGAGAAGGATATTTGAGTTTTTATTGATGGTGTTTGGATGTTTCAATGTGAATTATATATTAGATAATTTTTTATATTTTATGATGATCATATTTATATTTTTGAGGTTTGACCAATCCATATTTAGTATGAACAATTTCTTGCAAGTTGACTATTTGTTTGTTCATGGTGTTTTCATGTATAAGGCAAATGTTTGAAATTTTTTACATATGCATAGGTGTGTAATGATGAATGTAATCACTTGAATATTTCTTAGGGGTCATGTGGAAAAGACATATGTGATTTAAATTAGTCTTATTTTTTATTTTGCTTGATGAAGTGTTAAAAAGATGAATAGGTATCCATGAGACCTAAAAGGGTTTCTTAGGACTAATTGAAAGGTGTTGTTGATTAAGGGTGATATATCAAACCTATGGATGACCTATGTAGGTGAAATTGATCTTATTATAACTATGATATAATAATTAAGTATTAAGGTATGTTTTATGGATGATGAAGAAGGTGATGACCATGAAGGCTCTATAAAGAGCATAAATAAAGATGAAGGTTTCTAGTGTTGTGAAGCGAATAAAAGAGAAGTGTGATAATGATTAGTGGATGAATTGAAGATAAAATTAGTGTGAGGAATTTTTTTATGAAATTTATGATTTTATAATAGTATTTTTGTAGGGATGATGATTGAAGATGAACAAGTAGGTGTAAAGTGACCCAAAAGGTTGTTTTGGATACATTGCTTGTGTGTGAAGGTTTAAGTGAGTGTGAAGGGTTTAAGACAGTTGATATTCATTTTTTATCCATCATATTAGAAGGCAATCATATTTCTAGAGTTTTTGATATCAGAAGGTGTTGTGTGTATGCTCAACATCTAGGGCAAGTAGGTTTTTATCCATGCTTAATGTTTGGTGCTCCTTGTGAAGTGGGTACTTTAATAAAATATCTTATTTTTGATCTATTATAAGAATGTAGTCCTTGTGTTTGTAGGATTGAGAGTGGGTTTTATCCCCCATGATGGTTTTTCACATAATTCATATGTTATGTTCTTTGATCTTGCATAGTTTCCTTATTCATTATAATAACTAGTTTTTATGCTTCATAAATGATTATGTTAAGTGATTAAGATTTTAAAGTTTTAGAACTAGAATTAAATTTATTGTATTTATGATTCACCCCCTCTTAGTGATTGTACCTCTAATACTTCTGTCATTCTACTTGAGGAGTTATAGCTTAGGGTTTATACTTGGAAAATAATCTTGTCTTATGAAAAATTCTTGGATGCTTTGGACCTTCTTAGTGATCCTTACAAACCACAACAACATCTTCTAAATCACCTTTAGCCAAGGGAGATATTTTTTCTATATGGGTTTGTATTCAAGGTAAGTATCTCTAACTTTACTTATCTATTTTAGTAGATAAAAGTATTATAAGTAATTTTGAATATATTGCTCTCTCCATACATTAGGGTTTTACCTATACATAACTTAATTAGGGTTATCCTATGCATGTTTATTTTTTATGTTTTTTACCCCCACTTTATGCCACAAGATTTAGTGAGGAATAGATTATATTTTAATTTACTTGTCATTTACTTTGTGAATATGAAAACATAAGACCTAGCTAGGGTTATTACATAGTTTTGTTTGACTAGAAGCTTTAAAACCCTATATAGTGATATTATTGTGGTAAGATATCCCATGGTTAGGTTTAGTGAATCCCTTCTAGTCACGACCTTGAATATCTAATGTATCTACAATTAGAATTTTAATTAGGATTTATCTTCTCCAAGCTAAGATTGATTAATAGATCCATTGCATTTCACTTTGTATATAGATACTATCATCAGTACATGAGATAATATCCTCCACCTCCATAAGGATAGTATCCAAATGGAACATAATATACTAAAGAAATAAGTAGATCAAATTTACTCTAAATTCTCCTTTCACGTTACAAATTTGGTTTTCCTTCACCTGTAACCTTATAAGCAATCTTATTTGAAGTTAGAAGGTCACCATAAATTAGCTCTAAAAATATGTGGGACTTATAAAATTCTATAGTCATTTGAACCTATAACTTACAAGTTATAACTCACACTTTCATCATGCATGTACACTATTTTCATGTCTCTTGCTTAAATAAGGTCAGTGGTTAGAATGTCAACACCTAGATAATGCTTCCTGAACTTGATGCAAAAGGATCTCTATTTTTACAACTTGAAGATATCATTAGTAAGTGTTCACATAAACTCCATAATCATGTCATCATGGAATTTATATTATAGTGGCATGGCATGTAATTATAAGATACTACTTGGGAACCTCTTCTTTTAGTTTAGTAGCAATTTCCTCACCTAAAACTTTGAGGGAAAACATTTTAAGGGAGAGGGCATGTTAGGACCCTTCATCCTAACCATCCTTTTGTAATTTTATTCTTTAATAAAATTTAATATATGAATATGATTTATAAGACATCCCAAAAGACTATTATAATAGTCATTAGTATAATAATCCCACATTCATTGGGAGTAGTAGTTATCTAGTGATAGATTATTATAAATAGGAGCCTAGACTAGTATGAAGGCACCCATGAATTATATTGAATTGAGCTTGCTCAAAGGAGATTTACACCTTGAAGAGTCCAAAAATTCTATAATTTTTCTATTCTAATGCAATTATGTTCCTTTGAATCAATATAATTCTATTAATTCTATTTAAATTTTGTATATTTGCAATCTATTCAAATTTATTTTAGGAAGGAACCTATCATATATTTATCAAGCATTATGCTCTTCTGTCAGATATTATTATGGATATACATATTTTTCTCTTATTTATATGATATAATATTATATTTTATGAACATATAATTAATTTCATGACACGACATATGAATATATAGATTATAACAGTGATGATAAATAGAAAAATGAATTTTTAGAGCTTAACATATATATAACAAAGAAATAAGATAAAATTAATAATAATGAAACACAATTTAGAATAAAAAAGTTTAAGATAAAAATAATAATCATATAAATTAAAAACACAATTTTATTTATTTTATGTGATTTTAAAATTTTCAAAAAAAAATAATGAAAAATGTATATTTTCACTAATTTTAACATAGTTTTCCTAATTTTACCTTCTTTTTTTGTTTTTTCCTAGTTTCTCAAATGTCATAAATTTTACCCTAATTCCCATAATATCATCAAATTTACTTTAATGTTACTTTATTTATTTATTTTACCTGAATTTCCCCAATTTTATTAATTTCCCCTATTTGTCACTATTTCCCCTAATTTTAACAATTTTACTCTATTTTCATTAATTTTACCTTAATTTTCCCAATTTCACAATTTTAACTTAATTTTCAATAGTTCCCTAATTTCATCAAGTTTACCCTTATTTTAATCTAAATTTACACTATTTTTACCCTTATTTTACTCTAAATTTACACTATTTCTTGCTAAGTTCTCTAATTTTACCTTAATTTTATTTAGTTTTACCCTAATTTCCCTAAGTTTCACTAATCTTCATATTTTCTCCAATTTTTCTAATTTTCTATATTTGACAATAATTCCCTTAATTGTGTTAAGTTTGGCCCAAATTTATTATATTTTCCCTAATTTCTCCAAGTTTCACTAATTTCCATAATTTTCCTCATTTTGTTTACTTTCCCTATTTGTCACTAATTTCCATAGTTTATTTAAGTTTGACCGAATTTTACCCTAATTTCCATTAGTTTCATAGATTTATAGATTTTCCATAATTTCCCCAATTTCTCTAATTTTCATATTTTCAATAATTTTCCTAATTTCATCAAGTTTTTCTTAATTTTACTCTAATTTCCCCAAGTTTCACTCATTCTTGTAATTTACCCTAATTTCAGTGATTTCTCTAATTTACCCTATTTGTCACTATTTTCCCAACTTTCATTAAGGTTAGCTTACACTTACTAAAGTTTCACCCTAATTTCCCCAAGTTTCACTAATTTATTATAGGAGATTAATCTTTGTTTTGAGTATATTAAATACCTAAGTTGTGCATTTATTATTATGTGAATTTATAATTAATATATTTTAGATTTATGAGGTGTCACACCTATTTTGTCCTCTTATAAATAAATATTAGAGTTACATGTCACATGTAAATCCTTCCACACTTATCACACATATCTCCCTCTTCTTGTTTGGATTAGTGACAATAGGCACACACTAATAAGTTTACAAAATTTCATGATGGAGTTTTCTAGTAACTATTTTTGGCTCAATAGCTCTATTTGAAGAGCTCCCTTGTCTCTCATTATACATCTTGAGGCACTCTTTCTCATCTATTAAAGTTCATAATTCTTTCTCATTCTATAAAATCTTCTCCTCTATTCATGGATATTATTATTTCAGAGAATTTTGATGTAAGTCTTCCCTCTTAATGCATGTGGGGTTTTATTTTATTAATTTAGTTTCCCCACTTATCACTTCATGTCTCTCATTCTCTTGATGACTTATTTTTGAGGTAATATATATATATATATATATATATATATATATATATATATTTTGCATTGATTTTATTTCATTTCTAACATAGTTTACATGACCTTATAAAAGTATTCTAATATGGTAATAGAGTAGGTGAGTCTTAACATTGAAATTTTAGATTTGTGTAAGTGCATTGGTGGAGAAGTAAATTTTTGTGACATTTTTTTTGAAGGAATTTTACCCTTGTAACCCATTTTTTTTCTATTTGTCATTTATTTTCACTAATTTATACATTTAACCATTTTTTTAATCCAACCTATTGCTTTCATTTTATTAATAGCTTTAAGTCAATTTAGTTTTGGCAATCTAAAGCATGCGAGTACATAATACATTAGTTGTTTTCTCTTATACATGCATAATATTTATTCGATTATCAACCTTTTATTTATTAAATTTTGTCAAAACCAAGAGTATACCAATTTGGTACTTTCTTCATTATCTTAAGCATACTACTTAAAAACACTTTTTTGTCATTCTACCTTATATCTATATGGTCTTTTTGCATTCTATGCTTCCTAAATCACCTCTCATTATTAGTATATTGCCTTTATATTAGTTGGAGCATTCCAATAACTATTTTGATAACTGAACATGTGATCTTAACTCTATATTTTAGTGTTATATTACTGATTCTTGGTGTTTTCTATTACTTTTTGTCATTCTAAGTGGTAAATTTTTAATTTATTTCTAACAAGGCACATTTATTCTCCCATTTGTCAAACATTCTACCTTGTCATCTTGACCTAGCATTTGGTGTTTGCATATCCTTATACTTTCATAGTGTTATGGTTGTCTTGATTTTGCATTGAAGGTAATGCATAATCTATTATTTTATTGGTAGTTCCCTCTTCAATTGGATTTTTAGATGTGGTAGTATACTGATTTTAGTTTTGTGTATATTTCTATAGTTCTGGGTGAAGCTCTCCTATCTAGTGACGTCTTCTTTCTTATTATCTTTAGTGTTTCATATATTCTACCAACATAAAAAAAATTAGTTTATTTTTCCATTCACTCTTCATGTTATAATTCTACATTATTTTGGTGTTTTATGTATTCTTTACTTGGCATTTTACTACATAATCACATGCCAAAGATTGAACAAAGTGCATGGCCATTTTGACAAAGTGTGTGGCAATTTTATATTCCATTTGAAATGTTTAATTATACTTCACTTTTCCATATAGCATTTCACTTTTATTTTTTGACTTTTTTTTAATTTTTAATGCCTTATTTCTTTCCTTTTTTTGACTATATTTCTTCTCCTAACTTCTCTTGTTAAAACCTTGACAAGTGATTGATTTTGGAATTTTAATTATTTTCATTTATTCCATTAAGTGGAATTTTCTATGAAAAAGTTAAATCCATTTTTTCTAAGGTTAAGTGGAATTTCCTTTTATTAAATCTTTATTTTTTTATATGCATAACACCTTGGCATGACAAATTAATTTTTTGCATTTTTTTGGTAAGACTTCGTTAAAATCCAATCTTATTATAAATTAAATCTTTTACACGAGTTTTTTTTTGGTAAACTTCTACGAAGTTACAAGTGGAATATTTATATTTTTCCTTTTTATATAATATAAAAAATACTATCATATTCTTGCCAATTCTATTCCTAAGCTTGGTATTTGATATCTAATTTATGCATTAAATTTTTTTAAACACATTTTTTTAATAAATGTGTTTTAAATTAGAATTTTTATTATAGATGATATTTATGGATTATATAACACCTCAGTCTTCTACACTTGGAAAACTTAGAACTTCATTATTTCTCCCAATTCTGGGCCTTTCTCACTTCTACAAGTCTGACATTTGCTTTACCTTGTGCCCCTTGACCTATATCTCTTAGTCTAACCAATATTAAATTGATTCCCTATGCCTTTTGTCATGCCCAAAAAGCTTAAAATGTACCTATCTTACACCTCTAAAATTTCTAAACCTATGCCTAATTTCTTACTTCTTGGACAATAATGTCTGAGATAGACACTAGCATTAACATTAGTGTCCTAACCCAACACAAGTGTCCAATGCCCTAAAGTCATTTAATTTACAAATAAAATGTATCCTAATGATCATCCTAAGTGTTTTAGTGTAATTTATTAATCCAAAGGGATGATATAAATACAAGATTAACCTTGATTCACACCTCACCTAGAAACACCTACCAGAAGACTAGAGAGACCAAGATAACTTATCATAAGCACTCTTTCAAGCATTCAATTGATTATAGCTTCCCTATTTACATACCAGTCATAATTAAAACACATCTATAGGTCTTGATTACTAAAGGATAAACCTAATATCTTGATTTTCCATGTTACAAGTTAGGCCACTATTGTACTTGCTTTCCATATATTATATGATTCACACAAAAGCCAACATATAGAGCAAAACTACATAAGTTTGAGGCCCTCTTCTAAAGTATTGTCTGTGTAGGTAGCACCCATTGACAGTGGGGTATCTAGGGTCATCTTTACATTGTGTTCCCACTAACCCATTTATTCTCCATATCACCATGATGATGAATAACTAAGGTTCTAAAAATTCATGAGGAGTGATAGTCCATGACCTAGATCTGACACCTTAGTGAAGGTGAAGGAGAAGTAAAACTAAAAAACATATATGTGGTTGCATCCCTTTTCAACAAGTATTTCATATAATACACTTGCATCAAACCTATAAAATGAAATTGACACAACCATCCCAAGGTAATGTTAGTGTCCAGAGAAGAGAAGTCAGATCCATAATCTGATGACTATTTCAAAATATCCTTTCATACTACTTTCTACATTTTCTAGATATAGAATTGTGTTAGCATCAAAACTATGTATATTACCTCTTTGTCATTTCCATGCATATCTTAGTTTAAGTTTATATATTTATCCTATACTCAGCATAATAAATTTAGTGTATGCTTATATCTAAGTGTAGCATCTAATTAGCCTACTGTAGATATGATTATTGCCTTTGTGTATTGTCATTTCTATATTATTAACCCTTACACCAAAAATGATAAGATAATACCCCCATATCCAAATTTATGGCTAAACACTTGGTGAATCTAATTCATTTGAATGTATTTTATTAATTCCCAAGGTTTAAACCAACTAGGGTTTCATATTATTGTACTTTTTTTAATATCCTACTACTATTTTGTGTATAACCTAGGTGTAGCCTAGATTGGGACGTGTGCCTATTGAACATGATGAGGTTACCCTCCCATCATCTAATATGTCTCAAACCAATGAGGGATGTCATACTTTAGATCATAATGACATCCATGTTGACAATGAAAAACATATTGATAGGGTTATCATAAAAGAAGATTATGATAATGAAAAACATGAAACAAATGAAAATGAGTAAATAGACCATGATCAAGTAAAAGAAAATACATTGTTTTATGAGAATATTTGATAAAACCCTAAAGATCTTGATGAAATCCTAAAAAATATACTCAAATTAAAACATTTCAAAACTATAGTGGAAACATCCATCCCCTTAAACACATTACAGCTTAATACATCTAGTGGGGACACAAGTTATGTATTTCAACCTTTATTTTCTAAAAATACTATTACTACATCTATCATGGAATTACCCATTATTTCAACACAAGTATTGGTTTCAATGCCTGTTAATACTCAAAACATGTTTTAATACCCATTTTATGACTACTCATATTTATAATATAAATCCAACTAGGTATACAACTCAAACACTCCTTCAAGTCATAAAAACCTTAGAGGACAAGGTTACAAACATTGAATAAAAATATTCAAAATCTCCTCATGTTATAGATTCACAAGATGTGTTGTATAACCCTATTACACTTGAGATATTTTTGAAATCTTTACCAACTATAGTTTTTTCTCCTAAGTTCACATTTTATGATGGTAAGGGTGATATTGAACAACACCTTCAAAAATTTTATGTGGCATGCTTTGACTATGCCTCCAAATTATTTTGAAGAAGCATCAAGGAATATGATTTGAGGTGGTTCTATTATTTACCTCTACAATCTATAAAAGCATTCTTACCTCTTGTAGACTAGTTTTTATCACACTTTTCTATTGATTTTTTCTAAAAGGTTTCATATGCTCAAATTTTTAAAATCAAACAAGGAACCAATGAACCTATCAATGAATATGTCTAGAGATATAAGATAATGCTAAACAAAATGCCCAATCTTATAGAAGATAAGGAGTTTTAAGACATATTCAAGAATATTTTGCTTGCTCTATTACATGAGTCCATTATTTTTAAGAAGTTTAAATCTTTCATTGACATATGCCATGTTGTACAATACTATGAGATAAATCTTATGTCATAAAATAATCTCAAGTATCTATCAAACACACCAGCTGCATCTAAATCTAGTACCAAGTTTACAATCAAACCAAGTTATAAGATAAAACCTCCTGAGCATAAAAAGGAAACAACCACCATGGTTAACATAGTTTCACAACAACCTAATCAAATTTTCTTATCCAATGCACCAAGGATATAATTTAAACATGTACTTGAGTCCCTAACTTCATTACTCCTATGATTACTAGAGTGATAGCTTATATCTCTCCCTCATCCTTTAGAGGTTGATATGTGTTGACCTATACCCAAATGATATGATGTGAATATTTATTATGATAATAATTAAGGATAAAGATATTCTATAGGTAGATACTTCACCTTGAATTACAAGATCCAAGATCTTATCAATGACTAAAATCTTAGATTAGGATCCCCTAAAGGAATCATGCTCACAACATAGTGATCACCATAAATAGAAAATATTTAAAAATACTTTACAAGACCATTCTAAAAAGGAATTAAAAGTACAAATGGAATATAATGCACATCCTCCTCCACCACATTATGGACACCCACTAGATGGGATTATTGGTACTTACACATGGCATAAACCTCTTATGGTTTAGATACCCTCTATTACTTTCAATCATATGATATTAAGGATGATGACTATGATCTTCATTCTTTATTAATTCAAACATACCTACTATATGTAGTGTTATGATTGATATTGGTGCAAGTGAGAATGTTTATAACATGACATTACTTACACATTGGGTTACACTCATAATGATTTACATATTTTTATTAGATCAGTTAGAGAATTTGATGGGACCTCCTAGAGGGTTCTTGGTGAGACTAATATGCATTTACAATTTGGTCCCACACATGTGGTTACTACCTTTTCATTCATACCTTTCACAAAAATCTTTGATATGTTATTAGGAAGAATTTGGATACATAAACTCTTAGAAGTGCCTTCCATAGTGCATGGGTGTGTTAAATACGTTCATTCCAATCATGTAATTATAGTTTCTAGAATTACATATGAGTATCCTCTTGAATAAGGAAATATTATACCTAGATAGTTAATTACCTAGCCTACTCAAGTTCACTCACTATAAAAGGGTAAAAAATAGGCAATCCCTTTCACTTGGCAACCAGTTTTTGAGAGACCATGACATCATATACATGTAGTGGATTCCACAAAATCCCCATATACTATACACCATATTTAGATATCTAGAGAACCTACATATGTTACTATTATTGTTATTCCATAAAAACCATAGAGATCTCAATGATGGTGTCATGTCCCCTTCTAGTTGAAATTGACATATCAGTAGGATTAGCCTATTAACGACTCTTGTAGGCTAACAAGGCATGGTGAGAGAGTCATTTTTTGTAGTCACTTGGTGATTACTTGGCTCAATTTTGATTGGAATAAAGTTTTCCACTATATTTCATTATTATTTCTATTTTATGGAAACCTTATTTTTATAATTTGATGCACTTTATTAATAATATAATATTATTTTATTGAGGGTGACCTCTTGAGGAAAAGTTTAAATAGACCTTGAGGGCTCACCATTTGGGCATCTAGATTTGTTGAATTGTTGTGTTGGTGAATTATTCTTGAGTATTTGTGGAGCCAAGTGGTCTGCAGATAATCAAATTGTCATTGAGAATGAAAAACTTTCATTGATAGTGATTTTGAGGGTGTGCAGTATCACCTAAATTATTGCAGTTGGAGGTGATACTTTAGTCACTTCATTTGGGCAGAAATTTGTGGCCTAAGGCCAAATTTTGAGATCATTATATTGGAGAATATTAGCCTTGGAGAATATTATTGGAGGCATCAACTAATTGATGAGGAGAACCTGATTTTTTATGAAGGAATTTTTTATGCCAAGTCTGAAGCAACAAGGACGCCATTAGAGCCGTCTTTCCATTTGATAGAGCTCCTACTTGTAGTGATTTCCATTGGAAATTGGGGTGCATCATTCCTAGAATTATGTTAAAGGCATTAGGAGTTATTGGAGACTTGGAAGCTGCTAAGATTATTTCATTTCTTTATTCCAGATCTGAATAGGGGTGACTTCTTCAGAGAATTTGTGTGAGCTGCATATGGTCTCCAGCTTCCAAAATTTTAATTGCTTCTTGTTGGGAAGGTAAGGCATCTCCAAACTAGGTCCATTGTTGAAATCTTATGCATTTTAGATATCATTTAGTTGCACTAAGAAATTGGTACGGCTGTAGGTGGCTATCATTAGTTCATATGTATTAAGCCAAGAGTCTTAGTTGTTTGACATTTGCTTTGTATTGAAATATTCATATTGATGGAGACATAAGTAGTGAATTGTTCAAAGATACTCTTAAGAATATATTTGTTAATGAAATGATGCATGGAAAATGTTTTACAAAATGTCTATTTGTTGTAGCTAGTTTTTGCATAACTAGTTTCCATATATTTGCATGACAAAAAGTCAAAAAAGAATTGCATATCTACATGTAGATCAGCTTGTAGGCATTGTAAGGGTCTTTAAATCAGTCTTAGCATTCATTGCTATCAACCTACTTTAACTAAAACACTACATCATCAAGCTATAAGGTTGCATATAAACTATTTGACGTAATTACAATCAACATTTAGGTGAAATTGTGGACATTTCTGAGCTAGGCTCATTACAGTGGTATCAGAGCAGTTTCTTGCCATCCTTTGGGTCAAAAATCATCTTCATTTATGCACCAAAGTGACAGGGCCAAGAGATATACAACTAGAGAAGAAAGGAAATAGAGACAAGACACATTATCACCAACTATAGCAGCAAGGGATAAAGAGATTGGTGGCCCTATGGAAGAAAGAAGAGAAGGAAGTCCTCCTAGAAATGGAAGAAGAGATGATGATAGAGAGGTACTTGATACTATTAAGAGTTTAAGGGAGGGAAAACAAAAAATATTTGGGGTACTTGAGTGGATTGAAAATACTCTACAACAGTTGGTCTTACCAAGAAGGTAGCCCCAAGATCATGATTATGAAAGGAGCATAGCTGGTACAAGGAGAATACTAAGAGCATCTTCTCGCACTGTAGACAAACCTACACAACCCACTTTCTTGAGGGAAGAACATGCAGTAGAATAGAATGTTGAAGATGTTGAGGAGCCTACCTTCACTAATGCATAAATGGCTGCTCATGATGAATGGCAACTATTGACATCAGAAGCACAAGGGCTTATGCATTTTGATCATTTTATACAAATAAAGATGGACTACTATAGGTCTTGCTAAGAGAGAAGGCCTCATAATCAGAATAAGGACCTTAAGCAAGCTACTAATAAGCTCACATTATCCATGTTTGATGGTAGTGGCAAGATTACTATACAGTCATGGATTCATAAGTTGGATACCTTCTTGGCTCTTCAACCCATGACAAAAGAAGAAGCCATCAAGTTTGCCACATTACACTTGGAAGGAGTAGCACACGAATGGTGGTATCATGGATTGGTAACATTACAACATAATCAGATTACATCCTATCAAGAGTTTGTGGACATAATTGTGGAAAATTTTGGTAGGAAAGATCCATAATCATACTTCAAGGATTTGGCCCAGTTTAAACAATTTGGAAGTTTGGAGAGTTACATTAGAGATTTTCAAAAATTATCAGTGATGGTTCCTAACATCTCAAAGAGATGGTTGGTGGTCCTATTTATTGAAGGATTAATGGAGCCTATGAGGGGATGGATAAAAGCCTTTGATCCTCCTACTCTTCAGGAGGCTATGAAGAAGGCTAGGAGTATGGAACTGTCAACACCATAGAATAAGTTTGTATCAAAGGGATCTTCTTCGAATCAAGATAATAAATCTTTCTCTAAGAAGAAGAATAATGTAGATTTCAAGGACAAATCAGCACCACCTTTGGATCATGACACACTCAATGAATTAAGGAATAAGAAGTTGTGTTTCTATTTTAAGGGGCCTTATAATGCAAATCATGATTGTCTCTTAAGACCAAAGGGAAAGGCTAATAGAATAATGTGGGCATATTATGAAGACTGTGGATTAGAAAAAATTGATCAGCAATCTAATTCTGAAGACTCAAGAGCAGAGCAAGAAGAAGAAAAACATGTAGGAGCAATGAGGCAACTTGATGCACACATCACTAGCATCTGATAGGAGGGTTCATTTAGGATGCGTGGGGTCTTAGTAGGGCATAAGATAATCACCCTTATTGATAGAGGGGCAACTCACAACTTCATTGATGCTCATTTGGTTGCTAGGAGAGGCATCAAGATAGAGGCATTTGAGGGGATAGGGGCTAAGGTTGTGGATGGCTATACCCTCAAATGTGAGAAGAGAATTTCAAACTTGCCCATAGGATTGAACAACTATGAGTTCAAGATGGACTTTTATGTAGTGAACATGGGTGATATTGACATGGTGCTTGACATGAGATGGTTACATGATATTGGGAAATTCACCCTTGATCTTAGAGAGATGGAGATGTCTTTTTAGGTTGATGAAAAGACTCATGTCCTTAAGGCAATTTGAGACTCTAGTTTCAGGATGATCTCTTTCAGGAGAATGGTGAGGCTAGTAAGACATGATATGGTAGAGTGGGAAATAGAATGTGTGTTGATGCCTACACTAAGGGAATAATAGAAACCAGAGTACCATCCTGATATCCAGGAGTTAAGGATTAAACATACGAAGCTGTTGAGCAAAATTCCTCCAGGCAGACCTCCAGATCGAGCGATTGAGCATATCATCAAGTGGGAGGTGGGCACCAAGCTGGTCATAGTCACTCCATACAGACAACCAAAACAACTTCCCAAGCTTAGATCAATATACAATGTGGGTAAATGCAATCCATTTTTGATAGATGCAATAATGGAAAATATAAAACATTCACAACACTTGATTCTTATTTTAGACAGTTTTGTGGATGCTTGTTTTGCTCTAAGTTGTTCTAGAGAAACATCAGTAAATGCAAGTTTAAATATAATAAAGACTAATTTAACATATATAGCTATGAATTTTGTTCCCCTTCAACCACAATTTGCTATTGTCAGACCTTCATCAGGCCAAGTAGTGACTGGAGTCATGACTAGATATCCATAGGCACCAAACAGAGCACTTCCTATAGCAGCTATGAAAATGGAGGTTCCCTCTAGTGTATCTCTTACATTAGAATCTAGTTTACCCAATATAGCTTTTAGTTCACTTTTACATGGTACTTCACAAGGAGGTCTTGCCCAATATTCCTCATCTTTAGGTCTTTTTGCTCAAGAGACAAAATCAAGCATAAATACAACAGATGGACATGATTTTAAATTAGTTGTTGGAAACACATCACAACTTCGTACTGCAATAGCTTCCACCACAAATGTAAGTTTGTTGAATAATTTCTCATACTCATGCTTGGGTTCAGTTGCTTTACTAGGAGCAAGTTCTCTAGGGCTGAAAAAAAGCAATGCTTCAGTGGGTCCAGAAGCAACCAACACTCACTTGGTCCATTCAAGTGATATATAAGGGGCAAAATTTCTATTACAAGTAGTTAATGGTGTGAGTCCTTGTTGTCAATTTAAAAATGCATCAGAAGCTGGAGAACTGGTAACACACATTCTTGATCATCTGTATGAAAAACTTAATGAATTTTGTTTGGTTCAAGATGGGGAAGGAGGAACCTTATCACACATTATTACTATTGTTTGTATGTAGTTTGCATCCATTGGCCGAGTCGTTGGATTCTTGGCTACATGAAGACACTCTGAGAGATCCTTTTGGTGATTTGTTTTTTAATGCTAATCGTGCAATTGTTGTTGTGGATTTAGTTTTTTGGGAGAAGGGCTATTTTTTATGTCAATAGGGGTCTACAAAGAATGATCATAAGCTTCAAGAAACAACTACTAGTCCATTGGTGCGGGATGAAATGAGAGGAAACAAAAAGGATTAATCTAGAGATAGACAATCACCTAAACTCAATACTAGCCAAAGCTATGATTCAGAGGAAAGGTGAAGGCATTTCAGATCCCAGGTCTGGGCTTTACAAAGATTGTGTGGTAGTTTTAATGGCATGCTTGGGCATCTAAGATTTTGTGTGTCTAGTCTATATGTAGATGGTTGGTGCTCTTGTGAGGCATATGTGATGACAAAAGAGACAAGCACACAAGCAAGTATTTCTCACATAGTTATGCTTGTAGAAGAATTGTTTGAGGTACTAGATGAGATTCATCGACAGTCAGTTGCCCTTCACAGTCAACCTCATTATCACTTATCTCACTCCAAGCATATGAGGCAGTTGTGGATTCATTCCCATTAGGAATCACAAGAACCCTAAGAAAAATTATAATATAGTTCATTTGTATAAGAATGTAGAGGATGAGACATGGGAGAATGAGGAAATCTTGTAGCATCCTAAATTTAGATTGCTTGGGGACAAGCAATTTTAGGAGGGGCAGACTATCATGTCGCCTTCTAGTTGACATTGACATATCAGTAGGATTAGCCTATTAATGACTCTCGTAGGCTAACGAGGCATGGTGAGAGAGTCATTTTTTACAGTCACTTGGTGATTACTTGGCTCAATTTTTATTGGAATAAGGTTTTCCACTATATTTCATTATTATTTCTATTTTATGGAAACCTTATTTTTATAATTTGATGCACTTTATTAATAATATAATATTATTTTATTGAGGGTGACCTCTTGAGGAAAAGCTTAAATAGACCTTGAGGGCTCACCATTTAGGCATCCAGATTTGTTGAATTGTTGTGTTGGTGAATTATTCTCGAGTATTTATGGAGCCAAGTGGTCTTTAGATAATCAGATTGTCACTGGGAATAAAAAAATCCCATTGATAGCAATTTTGAGGGTGTGCAATATCACCTAAATTATTGCAATTGGAGGTGATACTTTAGTCACTTTGTTTGGGCAAAAATTTGTGGCCTAAGGCCAATTTTTGAGATCATTATATTGGAGACTATTAGCCTTGGAGAATCTTATTGGAGGCATCAACTAGTTGACAAGGAGAACTTGATTTTTTATGAAGGAATCTTCTATGCCAAGTCTGAAGCAATAGGGATGCCATTAGAGCCATCTTTCCATTCTCTAGAGCTCTTACCTGCAGTGATTTCCATTGGAAAGTGGGGTGCATCATTCCAAGGATTATGCTGAAGGCATTAGGAGTTATTGGAGACTTGGAAGCTACTAAGATTATTTCATTTCTGTATTGTAGATCTGAATAGGGGTGACTTCCTCAGAGAATTTGTGTGAGCTACATATGGTCTCCAAATTACATAATTTTAATTGCTTCTTTTTGGGAAAGCAAGGCGTCTCTAAAATAGGTCCATTTTTGAAATATTATGCATTTTAGATATCATTTACTTGCACTAAGAAACTGGTATGGCTGTAGGTGGCTGTCATTAGTTCATATGTATTAAGCTAAGAGTCTTGGCTATTTGACATTTGCTTTGTATTGAAATATGCATATTGATGGAGACATAAGTAGTGAATTGTTCAAAGATACTCTTACAAATAGATTTGTTAATGAAATGATGCATGGCAAATGTTTTACAAAATGTCTATTTACTGTAGCTAGTTTTTGCATAACTAGTTTCCATATATTTGCATGACAAAAAGTCCATAAAGAATTACATATCTGCATGTAGATCAGTTTGTAGGCATTGTAAGGGTCTTTAAATCAGTCTTAGCATTCATTGCTATCAACCTAATTCAACTGAAACACTACATCAGTAAGCTACAAGGTTGCATATAAACTATTTGACATAATTACAATCAACATTTAGGTGAAATTATGGACAATTTTGAGCTAGGCTCATTACATATACTCTGAGAAGTACCTTTCATAGTGCATGGGTGTGTTAAATACGTTCATTCCAATCATGTAATTATAGTTTCTAGAATTACATATGAGTATCCTCTTCAATAAGGAAATATTATACCTAGATAGTTGATTACCTAGCCTACTCAAGTTCATTCACTATAAAAGGGTAAAAAATAGGCAATCCCTTTCACTTGGTAGCCAGTACTTGAGATACCATGACATCATATACATGTAGTGGATTCCACAAAATCCCCATATACTATACACCATGTTTAGATATCTAGAGAACCTACATATGTTACTATTATTGTTATTCCAAAAAAACCATAGAGATCTCAATGATGGGTTCCATGAACCCCTACTCCTATTACTCCTACTATTGCTTCACAACTATTGAGTCTTATTTTACATACATAGAATATCAATGATACTACTTTGATATTTATTGAACATATATTTACTTCTTAATAGCATCATAAGAGTATTACACCCAATTCATAGTAGGGATATACCTATGACCATCCTTTGTATGGCATCATAATATGATCTTTCCTTTTCAAATATTCCAAAATATTCTCCTTTACTTACATCCCCCATGCATATGTATGCTTTCTTTGACATCTACACATGTCATTATTTTTTATGTATATTTAAATATGTCACCCTTAATTTTGTGTAAAATTTACTAAGTCATCTCTCTCTAATTTTTTGACAATTTAACATCCCCCTTTTTGGTGGTCTCTTTCAACCATTACCTTTTGACTTGATTTTGAGTGATCTTGTGTGTGATTGTTTACTTGTTGAGCTTGAATTATTACTGTTATGGCTTAGATTTTCATAATTTTAAGGTTGTTTAAGTCTTGCAAATGTAGGATAACATGGAAACAATCCCAAGATTTTGGTGGCCTAATAGATACATTGAATATCTAGATTTTATGGTTAGATCCCCTTGATGTATCAATTAGGATAGAAAACACTACACTACTAACTTGAAAAGGAAAAGGGAGAGGAATAAAATTAAATAAACCTAACTAAGGAGGTGATACACCAAAACTAATTAAACACTACCAACCACATGTATGTGCATATCGACCATGACATTAGTTTGAACATACACTACAACTAATCTACATCTCCTATATTAGCACTGTATGTAAATATTATGAAATATGTTTAGGTTAGGAGGACTAGACAAGAGGTCCAAAATGACACAAATGAATAGACAAAATAAATCAACCCTTGCACTTCATTTAAACACTTCACATGACCTAAAAAATAAGCTTTCAAACTATATATAGGTATTAGAATAGGACAAGATGTCAAGGAAGGCTAAGAAAATCACTTAACAAGATCAAATATCCATGCACACAAACTAAGTATAGTCATAAAATGAGTTAAATATGTTATTATTAATTGATCAAAGGCATCCAAATGATTAGGGATTGACCTTACTCAAGTGGAGGATGATTATAAAGCCAAAAAAGGTTATATATAGAGAGAATGAGATAAGGAGATAGAAGTGGCATTAAAAAAGAGTCATTTAAAAGTGTAATTATTATAAAACTAGTTACAAAAAATAATTTAAATTTAGAAAATAGTCCATAAGACTCTTTACCAAAAGTGTACATTTGAGGTCATGATGATCTTCTAGAGTTGGCATAGGGGAACCCCTCAATTCTTCACTTAAAATTGATATTTATTTCTTGGGAGTTACCAACCACTTGAAACTATTTTATAAGTTATTAACATCTCCAAACTAACATAAATATATGAGTTAGGCCTATTGGATTTATGACACACCTCTTGAACTGATGCTTTATTTTAACATATGCCACTCACACTCCTTACATCTCATAAAGATTCCTCCTCGTTGGTTGTATAGGCCTATTAATAAACTAGGACTAGTTTATTGATTACTTCTATTTGGATGGACACTCAAGACTAGTATCAAATGACCTCAATGTTATTTTTGAAGTTTCTATACCATTGATGAACTATAAAGGTTTGCAACCTTAATTTTCTTATGCAAATAAAAGACATTCTTCACTTAAGCCTTGGTTCATGTTTTGAAAACTATTATATCACAATGTGATTTTATTAAAAGGATTTTAGGATATAATTTTACCTTTTCCTAGGTCTAAGAGGTCTATTCAATATTTAAGTAGCTCAAACCACTCAAACATCAAAAAATATGCATTTTAGGTCCCCTTTCTATGCTTTTTCCCTCACACATGCCACCAGTTATCTTTCTCAAGTTCTCATGGGAGATATGAAGATCATTCTGACCATTCCCAATACACACTAATCCACTTGATGTCATTTAATTTATCTTCTCTCTTATTGGGTCTTCTAGAGAGGTTTAGCAAGGGTTTTAGTTGTTAAGACTCTTACTAATGGATTATAAACATATGGCCTCCAATTAATTGACCAATTCCATAATTTTTGAGTGAATAAAAGTCCATAATTTTCCTTAAAATATTTTTTCCCATGCATTTACTCTTGGAATACATATGCATAAATTTAGGGCTTATTGAGTTTCAAACTAGGTAAAAAATAAAGTTTTGAGTGGTTTCAACTCTTTAAATGGTTCATAATGAATATTATTATTGAATAAATATAAATTACCCAACATTATAATATGAGACACCATTTATCACCTCCAAATACCATTTCCACCCATGCATTTTATCAGTGAATTTCTAAACCTCTAACAGTGGCTTATTGGGTGGACATGCCTGCTTATGAAGATTGAATAAGGTTCTTTTTAGGCATTAAAAATCAAAAATGAATCATGTTGGTTTTAAATAATTTTTAAATATATAAAAAACCTATTATGAGTTCATCCATCACTTACCCAATCATTTTGACCCTTCAAATAGCTTAAAACATATTATGTCCACTCATGAGGGTTTGTGAGCAAATTGGTTGATTTGACCCTAATAGTCTTATTTGGTATTTTCATATTTAACCAAATATATAATAAGTTTTGATAACTTTTAATTGAACTTAAACACATAAAATTACCATAAAAACTCTAAAATCAACACAAAAATGCATATTTCTATGCCTAGTTCTGTAAACATGTAGCTTTTTAGTAGGTCTATCTAGGTTTCTTGATTTCTTTTTGCATTTTCTCACCCAAAAAATTTGTGAATATATTAAAGGATATTTAATTAATTTATCACACATTTTAATATAATTTTATCACTCATACAATTAAATCTTTCTCCTTTTATCTATATCAGGTATGTATATGTTTGATAGGCCTATCATCTTATTTTTGGCTTTGAGAATACTTCATCTTAGAATGAGGTTTCCTATTATTGAAAATAACTCCAAACACATTAGAGGATTATTATTATATATCTAACACTTTAAATAACTTTATAACCTCATTATTTAAATAAACATTATGCCGTACTATCCTATTTGTGTCAAGACTTCCCTTGGTTGTAGGTGCATACAAGGCAATTTTTGACTGCAACTTAGAAGTGATCATAATATACTTTTAATTTTAGAATATTTGTTGTATAATTCAATGTTACAATGTTATATTAATAAAATTATTGAATTATTTAATCTATTATGTCCCCATATACTCCATAAAATAGGTCTTTCCTCTATTATGCCCATGATAAGCATGTAGGTCTTCATGTAGACCTATTTAATTTCTTCATTATTTTTTCTTATTTTCATTGTTTATGAAGATCTTATTGGAACATTTATCACCTTATGTATGAAAATTTAATTATATCTCCATATGTTTATAACATCTAAACTCATTTTAAGAAGCCTATTGAGATCTTTTCATAGATTTATATAGTCAAAAGCCAAAAATTTTAGGAGAGTTGTAAGTGATCAAGTCATATAACTGAGTGCATTTATTAATTTACATATTAACCTAATATAAACATTATATGGTGACATAACAAGACTATATTCACTTTAAAATGTGAAATTAGATCCTTTTAGACCATAAGGAGACCTGTAGGTACCAATATCCCGAGTTTGACACCTCATTATCCACCTCTTCACTGAATATTCTCTTTGAATGATGAGGGAAAATATAAAGAGGATAGAGAGAGAATTTGGAAACTTAGATAAGACAACACTAGATATTTAAATTCATTTTAAATCCTCCCTTTATCCCTCTATGGCCTTAAAAGAGTTTGTCTTGGCCTATAAACATGTAACATCTTGGAATACTTGATTTTATCAACTTCATCACTGTTCAAGATCCTTTGATGCTTAGAGGTGATATAAAAAACTTTTAATGAGGAGTGATTAGTTCATATAAGATTATTATATGCAATTTAAGTTGAGAGCACACCCAAACTAAAGATAAATCTTCCTAAAACTTGATTAAATATGCCTGCCTTATGTTCAAACCAAAGATTTTACTTCCTTTAGAATTGTACATGGTAAATAATGGTAGATAAGAATGTTATAAGGTCATAAGGGCTCTGATTATCCTTTAAAAATACTTAATTTTTCTTCACTAAATTTTTCATTCATTCACCATGCTCAAAACTAAGACTTGGGGTTTAGAAGGGGTTTTAAACCTATATATGGTCTTACTAATTTTTCATAGAGGAGAGGAGTTGAAATTGAGAATAAATGCCATATATATAAATTAAATTAGGACCCAATAATTTATCCAAAATATTATTATCCCTCTCTCTCTCTCTCCTCTATATGAAATGAACATGTGAAACTTCCCTTTGTGATGCTTCTAGGAGACTTGATGGAGCATAAAATGCAAAATTTGGTTTGAAATGGGTTTTCTAAGATTTTCCAAGAATTATTGGATCTTGATGAACCATAATTAATGTACCAAATAATTTTCATCTTCCTTTATCTATGAACACCTTTTCATATTCATTATTGGCATATTAAAAAATGGACAAAAAGGCATTTCAAATGGGTTGTAACGTTATAAAGAGATATTTAACATTATTTAAGGTAATTGTATAGAAAAATGGAGTTTAGGATGACTTTAAAACATGTAAATATCCAAAAAAATACTCTTTATACTTTGACCACATTTTGAACCAACTTGAAACATGTCATGAGATGACTAGACAAACACAAACAAACACGAGCCGTTACCTTAAACTATGATAATAAGACCTCAAAAAGACCATTTAAAGACCTAAATAGGAATATTATGGATATCAAAAAGGTTATAAATCATGACAAGTCAAGTTTTTAAACTATATAGGTTGACCTTTTTGTCTTGGGGGCAAAAATTGGTCAATACTTTGGTTATTCGTAAGGGTAACATGTCTATAATGCCTATAGATTGATAGTCTTGTTCTTACATTGGGTAATTAAGTCACTTGCACTCAAATATTGAATGATATGGAGCCTTGAATTTGGATGTAAGACCCTTGAACAAGAAAAGATAACTAATTCACCCTCTTAGACACATAAATATAAAGAACAACACACACAACAAGGCTAAAACAAGATATCACACCACACTTATGCTAACAAGCATGTAGGGGAAATAAAAAAAGAAACTATAAAACATAATTAATCCTAGAGAAAAACTGATCCACCTAGATCAAAAGGAAATTTCATTAACTTAATTCCTCCATGAGATGATTTTTTTCAGATCATGATACTTATTGAATGTGATGTTTGATGAGTCATAACTCTTAATTTTCAACTTCCTTGGCATATTCTCAAGTGAGTCAAAAATAGTAAGCATGTCTCCAATGAAGATGAACTCATTTTGATATTCACTTTATAATTAATACTATTTTTTATCTTTAGAAATGTGAGACACCTCCAAAGTGACTATGTTTTAACTCCAAAAGGCAACAACATTTTTAGTTTTATTTTCTATTACATCCTCAAATTATACCTCATGTTTATCTCAAAGAGTTCATATTTTTTGTCTACTACTGTTAACTACTCCAACTCTTTAATAATATCCAAATATTTCTTCCAATCCTCATTAGGCTACCTTTGAGATATGATTTTATTGGAATCCTTTTGAATACATTCTTCACACTTGAAAACCATATTAACAAACTCGTAATGAGTTGTAGGTTCATTGAGGTCTTCAAATATTGTAACATTATTTTCAATATGTTTCCACATATATTTGGATTCTTTCTCTTAATTAGGTACTAATCTAGTATCAATTTTTGAATTAATATCTTCTAAATCATCCCAAATGAATCCTTTTCTTGTTCTAATGAGATATCAACCACTTCATCCTTCAACTCAAGAAGCCTACTAATGACTTTTTGCTTGATTTGATCTTCAAATTATCACTATATTACAAAAGTGATTCCTATTTACTAAGAGGTATCATAAATTCACTTGTGACTTTCTCTTTTTCCTCTTGGAGAATATCATCTCTTTTAAGGACTATTATAATCTATTCAAAAGTTATCATACCAAAACCTTCAACCTTTTCATATTGTTCATGTATAAACTGATCATATTATTCTTCCATGAAACATGGGAGTTCATCTACATATTTAAGGTCTAGCTCATCATGATTTCCTTGATTCAAACCTAATTTATCTTCTTATTCATCAATATCAAAACCATACTAGTTATATTGATCCACTTGATCACCTATGACATCTTGTAGACTATCTAACTATTGGTTAGCATATAGAGACATCTCCTCATCATTTGAGGTTATTTTTATTTCTTCTCCATCCATGGGGTTGTCAATTATAATTTATTCATCATATTTAATTATATTATCTTCTTCATAGCCTTTATGAACCTCACCTACAACTACAACATGATCAAGCTTCTCAAGGACTTCCCCTCCATCAATGTTATTTAACAAACTTTCTCTTTCAGCTAAAAACTCATATTCTTCCCTCTTCATAGTAGGAACTCCTTGACAAAAGGAGAGGGTGGGAGGGTGAGATACTTCATTGTTTTTATTAAAACTTGATAGAGTATACTTACAACTTATAATTTTTTGGGGGTTAGGCTTATTAAAGGGTTCTTGGAGAGGTTAAAAAGGATATTGTATTAAGGGTGTAATATTTTACCCTTTCATCCTTAATTTATATATAAATTTGATGTGTCTTGAACTTCATGAATGGATGCAAATTTAATGTATAATGAATAAATTGAGGTACTTGATATTTATCTTGAATCCACACACTTATCCTTCCCTTGACTTTGTATAGGCATAAGAGAAGGTTCTTTATCAAGAATAGGCATGACATAACTAGGTGTCATAGTCCAATAAGGTCTCCAAGATGGACTAATTTTAGTTTATTGAGGAAGAGTGTGTGAATCTTGAATATACATAGGTTTATCTTATGGAGTATAAATATTCCAACCTAAAACATTGGAACTAGTAGGCTCATTAAGAGATTCATTGAGCCTTTTTTGGTGTTATAGTGCAACTTGAAGGGGATTTGGAATAAAATAAGGCCAATTTGGAGTATAATAAGGTACATTTGGAAGATTAGTTTGGGATTATTTCTTCTCCCATCTCATTAACCTATCTTCCATGTATTAAAGTAAGCCTCTTGCTTCCATCCTTTCATTGGTTAGTACATGTTGGTTCTCTTCCTCAAAAGCTGTCCATTCACTCCTAATAAATTATTATAAGTAATTTATATTTTGAATGAGGTTAACATTAAAAAATTGGATAATATATATTCTTATATCAATCTTTCTCATTTACATTTCATTCTTTTTAATTATCATGAGCAACTGAGAATCTTTCTCTTTCCTACCTTGATCTTACATAGACAAATTCTCTTCATTATAACTTAACTCTTGTTGATGTATATATGATTTATATTAAAGTTACTCTTGATGCCTATTGTACTATATTATTCAATAATAATCCTATATTTTCCTCTAAAATTCAAACCTTAACTCACTAACACTTTGTTCAAGTTGACTAGGAGAGAAATGACTTTACCAAGGTTGATAGGGAGTATGAGCAAGGATGGAAGGAGGTTAAGTGATATGAAAATACTAATATTTTATTAGAGGTATAATTGAGGCAAATCCATAAACATCATTATCTTGATAATAATGATAAAGAGGTACACAAGAAATATTTTGATCAAATGAGTAATGATACATACCAATTTTATATTTTTAAGGCTCTTGGATTGCCTATACCAACTGAGATTCACTTGGAGTCACCATTAATGCTCATGTTAATTCCTATAATGGATGATGTGTTAAAGAGAAGAATCACCAAATCTTTAATTTAACATAATCCTAATCCCACTATGCATGCCACAATTGTTATAGCCCAAATTTTCACCCTTAGAAGGTTGTTCAAACCTTCCCAATTTGGGGTAACATGGGGAAAATCCTAGGCTATGGGTGGAATAATAAGTGGATTAAATATCTATATTTTAGGGATAGATCCCGTTGAAGTATCAATTAAGCTCACAAACACTACACTACTAAAACAAAAATGAAAAGGGAGAGGAATAATATGAAATAAACCTAACTAAGGAGGTGATACACCAAAACTAATTGACCACTACCAACCATCTATATGTGCACATCAACCATGAGGCTAGTTTTAACATAAATTACTCCTAATCTACATATCCTACATTAGCACTTCATGTGAGGGTTGTGAAATATGTTTAGGTTAGGAGGACTAGACAAGAGGTCCAAAATAAAACTAATGAATATAAAAAATCACTCAACCCTTTCACTCCACTTGAACACTTCACATGACCTATAAAAGAATATTTTAAACTACATATAGGTGTTAGAATAGTATAATGTGTCAAGTAAACCTAAGAAAATCCCTTTAAAATATCAATTACCTATGCAAACACAATAGGTACAATCATATAAGGGTCTAAAATTAGTAGTCTTCATTGATAAAATTAATAAAAATGATTAGGGCTTTACCATACGTAGGTGGAGGATGATTACAAAGCCAAACAAGGTTGTATATATAGATAATGAGAGAAGGAGAGAGAAGTGGCATAGAAGAGAGTCATTGAAGAGTGTCACTGTTATAAAACTAGTTAAAAAAATAAGATAAAGATAGAATATAATCCATAGGACTCTTCACCATAAGTGTATGATTGAGGTCATCATAATCTTCTAGAGTTGGCATAGGGGAACACCTCACTTCTTAACTTAAAACTAATCTTTCTTAGTTTGGAGTTAAAAACCACTTGAAACTATCTTAGAAGTGTTTGACGCCTCCAAACTAACATAAAAAATATGGTTTAGGCTTGTTATAGTCATCATGCACCTCTTAAACTAATGTTTTACTTTGACACATGCCATTCATACTCCTTACATCTCATGAAGATTCCTCCTCATTGGTCATATAGGCCTATTATCAAAATAGGTCTAGTTGCTTGATGTTTTTCATTTGGATGGAAACTAAAGACTAATATAAAATGACCTTAATGTTATTTTGTAAGTTATGTACCATTGATGACCTCTACAAGGTATACAACCTTGCTTTTCTTGTGTAAACAAAAGATAGTCTTCACCTAGGCCTTGGTTATTGGTTTGAAGACTATTATATCACTATGGGATTCTATTGAAATAATTTTATGATATCATTTTACCTCTTCCTAGGTCAAATAGGTCTATTCAACTAGTTAAGGAGCTTAAACCACTCAAACATCATGAAAACATCAAAAATATGCATTTTAAGCCCTTTTTTCTATGTTTTTCCCCTCATACATTGCAAAAATTATCTATATTAGGTTTTCATGGGATTTATGAGGATCATTATATAATTACCAAGACAAAATAATCTAATTTAATTCATTTAAATCTTCTTCTCTCTCATGAGGTCTTCTAGAGGGGTTTAACAAGGGTTTTTGGTGGTAGGAGTCTTAACAATGGTTCATAAACTTGTGGCCTCCAATTTATTGACCAATTCAATAATTTTTGAGTCAATATATTTATATAACTATAATTAAAATCATTTGGTCCTATTTATTTCCTCTTGGAATATATATGCATAATTTTAGGGCTTCTCGAGTTTCAAACCAAGCAAAAAATAGAGTTTTGAGTGGTTTCACCTCTTAAAAATGGTTAATACTATATAGTATTCTTGAGAAACTATAAATTACATAATATTAGAATATTAAACCCAATTTATTTCTTTTAAACACAATTTATACCCATGCATTTGTTTAGTGAAGTTATAATCCTCTAAAATTAGCTTCTTAAATGGACAAACTTGCTTGTGAAGACCGAGTAAGGTTCTTTTTAGGCCTAAAAAATTAAAAATTAATTATTTTGTTTGTAAATACCTTATAAAGATATGAATCACCTCATATGATGTCATATAGTACCTACCCTATCATTTTGACCCTTCAAATAGCTTAAATCATACTCTATCCCCTCATTGTGAGGAAATTGGTCAATTTGACCCTAATAGTCTTGTTTGGTCTTTTCATATTTCACCAAATATTACATAATTTTTTATACATGAATTTACACACCTCACCTAACCATCAAAACCATGAACTCAACACAAAAATGCACATTTCTATGCTTGGGTATGCAAACATGTAGCTTTTTCGTAGGTCTATTGAGGTTTATTGATTTCTTATTGCATTTTTCACCCTGATCATATGTGAAGATATTCAAGGTAATTTAATGACTTGATCACAAATTTTAATAATCATTCCAATTCACTCTTTCCCATTTATATCTACTGTAGTTTTGTAGATGTTTGATACACCTGCCATCTTGTTTTAGGTCATCTTATTTTGAGGTTTGAGAATACTTCTTAGAATCATGTTTTATCTTATTTAAACTTAATATAAACACATTATAGGATTATTATTAAATATTTAAAACTTTACATCACTCTATAACCTCATTATTGAAATAAACCTTATGCCTTTATATCCTATTTGTGCCAAGACTGCCCTTGGATATAGGTGCATACAAGGCCTTTTTTTACTTCAAATTGGAAGTGGTCCTCATATACTTATAATTTTATAACATTTTTGGTATAATTAAATGTTAGAGGGTTATATTCATACCCTTATTAAATTATGTAACCTATTAGGTCCCCATATACTCCATAAAATAGGTATTTTCTCCATTCTGCCCATGACAAGCCTATAGGTCTTCATGTAGACCTATTTAGTCTCTTCATTATTTCTTCTTGCCTTGAAAATTTATGAAGAGATTATTGGAAAATTTATCACATTGTGTATTACTATTTTATGATCTCTCAATATTTTATAACATCTCAACTTGGTTTAAGAGGCTTAGTTAGAGCTTTTCATAGGTCTATATAATTAAAAGGTAAGAAGTTTAGGAGATTTGTAAGTCATCTTCTAATATGATTGAGTGCATTTATTCAACTACATATTATCTCCATCTAAACATTTTATGGACCTATACCAAGAATCTATTCACTTTAAAGTGTGAAATTAGATCCTTTTAGACCATAAGAATGTTAGGGAAAATATGTTCATAGTGTGAACATAAAAATATTATTATTTAATATTTAAATAAAACATGAGTGTGAAAAATAGTTGTAATGTAAAACTACTAGAGATAAGGTTGTGGGAGTAAAACTAGGGATTAGAGCTAGATATTTTGATAAGACTTAACTCTGTATTTCTAGGAGCAAGCAATTATATAATAATGCCTCAAAATATCAACAAGATATACTCCATTTTTATTTTTATTATTTATATGCAACCTTTATTTTTGCAATATGTGGTATCAAAGTGGGGGAAACTTCCAATGAGAGTCTTGAAAATTTAATAAAATATGTTTAATTTCCCATAATTTATTCTTCTTGAGACATCTCTATGCAATCAATGAGCATACATGGATCATGTGTTGGAAATTATGATCAATGTATTTTAGGCATAATCATTTACATATCTCTTTGCCCCTGGGTGTAATTCATTCCATTATCTTAGGTATGAGATTAAATTCTCTCAAAAGTCTGATGCAATTCTATTCTTGTGCTATATGCCTACTAGTACTGCATCTACTACATGTCAATATTTACCTACCCTACCAATAGATCCATGAAGCATGTTTTAAGTTTTTTTAAATAATATTAATGGTTGAAATTTTGATTAGGCTCCCAATAGACATAATTAAATGATCTAATTGAAAGTCACATCCCATTTTTTAGCCTATGTACAATAACTAGCTCATATATCCTTCCTACATTAGTATTTGAATTAGATCTAGGTTTCAAAACATTTCAATGCTTTCTCTCAAAAAATAATTTATATGTTCGAGGTTGAATCAATGCTACACCAATCTTGGTCAAATATACAATAAAAATTGTTGTGATTTTATTAATTTCATTATTGAGTCTTTAGTTTTAAGTCATATTACTATATATAGCTTTTTAATAAATGTGTTAAAATCTGACTTCACAATCAATTAGTGATAAATAGGTGCAATACAATTTTTACATCTAAGTTAATCAATTTTGATTTATTATTTTGTCATTTGAATTGATATGAGTTTATTATAGTGTCTTATCCATTAAGTCAAAAATATCCTCTTAAGTTTTTTATGTAAAAGGGATCTTTACTATATGTCAAATTTATATAAGAATTGTTATTTCCAATATCAATAGTAAAGTTAAAATTATCAAAAATTTCCAAAAAGAGTCTTTTGTTATCAAAATTTGAGTGTTATTGTAAGAGTGCATTTTTGACTAAGTTAGACACCCATAATAGAAATTCCATTAGATAAGTTCACTAGATTATATTTTCACACATGGAAGGTGAAAATACAAATGCAATTAATGAACAAGACCTTATGGGGTATTTTGAGTGGAAAATTAAAAAAACCAACTGATGCTACAAAATTACTTGAATGGCAAACTAGGGATGACAAAGTAAAAACCGTTATTGGACTTGATTTATCTAATACTGAGTTACATTATGTTGACTTGGAAAAGAAATCTAAAGATATTTGGGAAATACTAAGTCATAGATTTGGTTCTAAGGATGTGAATGCTAAATTCACACTAAAATTGTAGTTATTTAAAATGAGAATGAATGATAGTGCAACAATGTCAAGCCACATTAATGAACTAAGGTCTCTTCTAAAACAATTAACAAAAGTTCAAGCTCAAGTGGATGATGAAGATGTAAAATAAATTTTATTAAATATCCTACCTCCAAAATACATTAATGTGGTGTTTACTCTTGGCCAAATGCCAACACAATCACTTGAAGGTATAATATCTGCACTCTTAGCTAAGGAAAAATGAACAAAAGAAGATAGTGAAGAAGAAGCTGCCCTTTATATAAAAAAGAGCCATACTAATTTTTCAAAGAATAAAGAGGACTTATAATGATTTTATTGAAATAAAAAAATACATAAATCTTATTTCTATATTACTCATGCTAAGGACATTATTAAAGGAAAGCTTAAAATGGATGAGACCAATGTAATTGTTGAGGAAGATACTAAAGAAGAACATGAAAAAGAGGAAGATGAAGAAGACTTAATATACTAAATAACTACTAGAGGATGGAGGTAAAAAGAGAATGGAGGACAAATAAAATCTCTTTTTATTCACCAAAAATGAGATTGCTTTATTTTAATGGTGATCATCTATCTTTTATGCTTTTTATTTCTGCATGTGTGGTAATAAGAACAGATGAATTTTTCCTATTCATAGTTAGAAGCATAATTTCTTATATTATTACCTTTTGTAAAAATGATTGGGTAAAAATGTACATTGATATGGAGTGGTTGGTTTTTCTATTAGGAAACCATTTTTTTGAGTTTTTGGTTATCTTAACAAACCATTTTTTGGAGTTATTGGGTCTCTTATGAAAACCATGTAAAATATGAGCAGGTACTAGATAAAGTTTACCCCATGTTCACACTAAAGGGGTGAATGTTAGGTAAAATATGTTCATAGTGTGAAAACTATAATATTTTTATTATTTAATATTTAAATAAAACATGAGTGTACAAAATAGTTATAATGCACAACTTGTAGAAATAAGGGTACGTGAGTAAAACTAGGGATTACAAGAAGATATTTTGATAAGACTTAACTTCGTATCTATAAGAGAAAGAAATTTTTATAATAATTAATTGAAATATAAATAGGATATAGAAAATTTTTATTTATATTATTTATATGCAACCTATGTTTTGGCAATAAAAAAGACCTACATGTACCTATGCTTTGAGTTTAACACCTCATTCTCCACCTCTTGACTGAATATTCTCTTTGAATGATGAAGGAAACTATAATGAAGATAGAGAGAAAATTGGGAAAATGAAATAATACCATACTAGAGCTTTTAATGCATTTAAAATCCTCCATTTACCCCTCTATGACCTCAAGAAAGATTGTCCTAGCCTGTAAACATGCAACAACCTCTTGGAATATGTGATTTTATCAACTTCCTCACTATTATCACTCCTTTTATGTCTAGAATTGATATATGGAACTTGTTAGGATGAGTTATTAGTTAATATAAGTTTCTTAGAGGCCAATAAAGGTGATATTACACTCAAAATAAATATAAATATACTTAGAAACTACTAAAATTTGCTTGCCATGTATTCAAACAAAATATTTTACTTCTTGCATACTTACACATGATAAATAATGGTATAAGGAATGTGATAAGGTCTTTTAGGCCTTGATAAGCCTTTCCAAATACTTTTTTCTCTTCACTAACACATTCATGCATTCACCATGTTCAAAACTAAAACTTAGGGTTTAGAAGGGGTTTTAAACTCACATACGATCTTAGGGATTGTTTATAGAAGAGGGGAGATAAAAATAAGAAACAATTACATGGATATAGAAGCCATTATAACCCCCTACTTTGACCAAAATCTTAGGGTCCCTCTCTCTCCTCTGTATAGAATGAATATTTGAAATTACCCTTTGTGATGCTGCTAGGAGACTTTATGCAACATTTAAAGAAAAAATTGGGTTAAAATGGTTTTTTCAAGATTTTTCAAGAATGATTAGATCATTATGGACCCCAATTAATGTAATAAAGAATTATAATTTTCTTTTATCTTTGAACACCTTCTCATATTCTTTTTTAGAATGTTACAAAATAGACAAGAAATGATTTCAAATGGGTTCTAATGTTAAAAGGAGATATTTGACCTTATTTAAGGAACTTATATGGACTAAGGGAATTTAGGATGACTTGGACACATGTGCCATGACCCAAAAATACCCTCTATATGTTTACCTCATTTTTAACCAACTTGAAACATGTCATGAGGTGACTAGACAAGAATAAACAAACATGAGTCATTACCTTAAAAATTTCAAATTTACCTTAAAATATGTTAATAATACCTCAAAAAAACCATTTGAATACCTCAAAAGGCATAAGATGGCTATGAAAAAGGTTATGAGGCATGACAAGTCAAGTTTTTGAACTATAGGGGTTGATATTTTTGGCATGGGGGAAACCATTGGTCAATAGTTACTATATATATTTCCATGATCTTTATAATGCATCTTACGCCTAAATATGATAACATTTTTTCGATTCCCTTCAATGTTATATCTACCTAAACATGTTAATTTTATATACTACATGGTTACATTCATAGTTTATATAGTTCTCATATCCATTCGAGGTGAGATAACTACTAGATCCTATATTTTCCTCACCTCAAAGTGGGGAATATTAATGGGGAAATGTCATAGAGGTATGTTCTCCACACTTTTCATAACTTTTATATTTAGCCGAGGCATACTTTGGAAGCATGTTATCCACAGCTATTCAATATTCAACATCTCTAGATTACAATGGGGGCATGTCTTAGACATATGTCCTAAACATTGGTACTTATATGAGTTTTTATATTTATACATATATAGTGGATGAATGCTTTGGAAGCATATTCTCCACATGTATTTAGTATTCAACATATCGAGATTATAGTGGGGCCATGTTTGGAAACATATCTTAC
This sequence comes from Torreya grandis, assembly GCA_037957365.1. Classification (NCBI taxonomy): domain Eukaryota; kingdom Viridiplantae; phylum Streptophyta; class Pinopsida; order Cupressales; family Taxaceae; genus Torreya; species Torreya grandis. The sequence goes on from JARHVA010001995.1 coordinate 1,794,694, forward strand.
ACATTGGTAGTTATATATATATTTTAGATTTCTCCATATATAGTGGGGGCATGTTTTGGAGGCATGTTCTCTACACTTACACAATTTTATGAATTGGCCAAAACACATAGTTATATGATTCATATTCATAGTTATGATAAAATTCTATACATCAATACTATTGCTATACATAGTTTCATCACGATACATATTTAAGGTGCATATGCTATGCAACATGTGCCTAATATTGAAAATTCCAAATTTTTTTTGGATTTCAAAACTCTTTATGGGATATAGTCATATCACATAATTTTTCATACTAATATCCCATGTACTTTTATGGAATTTATTGATCCAAAATACTACAATATTTTTCTCATTTTTTAGTATGGTTGAGGTGATAAAATCACTAAATCTTTCCAAGTTTTTATGTTGGAATTGATCATCCAACCTCATTAGATTATAAGTATCATTGGGTTGCATGGTTGGCCTAATCTCAATATTCATGTGGTAAATCAACTTTTACTCCAAAGTTGGGGGCATGTGAATAACAATCTCTCTCTCTCTATATGTGTGTGTGTGTGTGTGTGTGTGTGTGTGTGTGTGTGTGTGTGTGTGTGTGTGTGTGTGTGTGTGTGTGTATGTATGTATGTATATATATATATGTATGTATATATATATATATATATATATATATATATATATATATAGTTTCAATATTTATCTATATATATCATAATTTTAGTGTTATAGCCTTACAATGATACATATTTTTCAAAAAACTTGACAATAGGCAAGGTAGTTACATCAACACATAAGTATACTCCTAAAGATTACTCTTTCAATTTCAATCCATTTTAAGTAATTTCAATCCAAGATTATATACACAAATTTTACATTGTAGCATGCTCTTGGTTGCATGTCAGTCACCAACAAAGCACTCAATTTGGGCACACACAAATACAATGTGTGCATACATACCTAGGTACACATTCCTTTCCTTTAAACTAATGATTTCATTACTAGATTAAAGGGGGAGAAATGTAGACATTATTTTATGATTATATAGTACCTTAGTCTTTTACACCTAGAAAACTTAGGCCTTAGATAGTCCTCTCATTTATATACCTTTCCCACTTTTATAAGTCTCACATTCTCTATATCTTATTCCCCTTGGCCTATATCTCTTAGTCCAACTAGTATTATGTTGATGACCTAGGTCTTATATCTTACATGAAATGCTTAAAATGTACTTATATTCCATATCTACAATTTCTTATCCTATATCTACTTTCTTACCCCTTAGACACTAAAATTTGGATAGACACTAGCATTGACATTAGCATCCTAACCTGATGGAAGTGTCTAGTGCCCTAAATTCATCTAATTTTCAAATGAAAAATAGCCTTATGTTTGGCCTAAGTGATTTAATGTGAGTTATTATTCTAAAGGGATTGATATAATTACAATATGAAACCTCATTCATTCCTCACATAGAAAAATACCAAAGAGACAAAGTCAAATTATCAAAATCACTCTATGAAGAATTAAATTAAACAAAGCTTCATTATTTCCATACTAGTCATAGGTACACCACATCTATAGGTCTAAAGTACTAAAGGATTAATCTAAGAGCCTAATTTTTCAAGTTATAAGTTAGGTCATTATTATACTCATTTTGTACAATATTATTTGATTCACACATAATCCAACACATAGGGGATAACTAGATGAGTTTGAGGCCTTCTTCTAGAGTATTGTCTATGTAGCCAATGCCCTCTGATAATGAGGTCTTTGGGGTCAACTCAACACTGTGTGGCCACTAACCCATTTTTCCTTAAGGTCCTTATGGAAATGGAGAACTAGGTTTCTTCCATTTCACAATGAGTGATAGTCTATGATATAAATGTAAATTCACTATAGAAAATGTGAAGTAAAACCTAAAATCATCCAGGTGTTCACATCCTTTTCTAGTAAGTATTATGTACATAAAATTTGTGCCTAACATATATAGTAGTATTGATGTAACCTTACCAATCTAACATTATTTTTTAGATTAACATAAGTGTCAAATCTAGAATTTGATAATTGTTCTAGAATATAATTTTAGTGTGCTTTCTACCTATTCTAGATTCATAACTACATTATAATTAGAACAAAATAAGTACATCACTTATTTATCAATTCTATATTTACCATAGTTGTACTTTTCATATTTATACTATATTCATTATAATAAATTAAATCTATGCTTATATATAAGTTTAAAATTTTATATATCTAATTATAAACCTTGTGAAATTTCATTTATATATACCCCTTTAATAAAATATAGGGTTAATGATAGGATCATCTTATATTTACATTTTAGGGATAAACACCTCTGCTTAAGATCAACTTAACAAGTAATTGTTAGTGATGTTGAAATACCAACATATGCACCTTATTCAATTTAACCATATGTTTCACCTCTTCTATAGGCTTCACCTCTGAATAAACCTACACTTATAGCTTCAACTAATCAAATGACTAGGTTTAACCAAATGTTATTTAAATGGATAAAACCAATGTTGAACAAAATAAAGAAGGCATTTGAGGAAAAAAATACATATCTTAATGTATTTTTAAATATCTTCAAGACTTCACCTCCAAATAAGGTAAATGCCACACCAAGATTAGTATCATACCCATCAAGGGATTATTTTTTGGAGATTTTTAAGCCCTATGTTGATAAATATACAAAAGAGATGACTGTAAATGATTATACTTTGAAGAAAGTATCTCTTTAAGAGACAATATGAGAAAGTTATGTTCATAAACTATGAGAAAATATAGGAAATATGATAAATATTTGAACATGATGAACTCACCTAGGAATAATTGAAATATCAAGTTTGATAGTTGGCTAGATATATCAACTATATTCTCAATCTAATTGAAGAATTGACAATTACTTAGGTAGGTGCTCCTTTTCAAGTTTTTAGAATTATTATTTATGCCATAACCACCATAAAATAATAAAAAAAACATATGGTAAAACTTCTAAATCTTAGGCTAAGGAGTTTATATTAGATACCATGCAATATATTAAGGAGGCAATAAAACTAAACAAGATAATTGATGCTAATATTGTCAATATGAATCAAAAAATCAAGGCCCATGATAGCTAGTTGAAGGTGTAAGAAAATGTGAAAGGTGATATTAAAAAAACTATAGACATTGAAATTGATGTGATTCTTAAGGTTGTTATATTTGAGAAATTTAAAGATGAAATGGTATGAATGTATTGTTTAGAAGAGTGAAATTATGAATTGAGTTATAGGTTATTTACAAGATCAAGTTCGAATTGGAAGAGAGAATAAGAAATAAATACCTTTCAACCTAGGAGAGAATTATACTTTGACCTTAGAATGAGGATTCAACAAGTAAGTTTATTGTGGATGAAATAAAATCTCAATTAAAAAAAATTATTAAAGAAGCATTGTTAAAATAAAATGACTTCAACATTAGTGCAATGACTATGCTTAGTAAAATCCACATATCACTTGAATTTATGAATAACCAAATTATCAAACTCTTAAAACTCCCAAATTCCATGTTTCTTATATTTTAAATATGGTTGATGTGATTCAAACATGTTGTAGTCCTTAAGGGGAACAAACCACTAAAGAAGTAAAGAAATTCAAAAAAATTAAAGAGACACATGATAAGTAACAATACAAAAGCTCTTATACTATCCAATATATTCAAAACTACTTGATAATCCAAAGAATACATTTTAGTATGATTATATCTATTTTCTATTTTTTCCATTCTTCTATTTGGGAAATTGTACTTTTATTTTTGTAAGAAATAAAAAAATTAGTAAAATGAGAAAAGGAAAAAAAGGTGAATGTCAAAGGTCATATGTAATGTGAAGTATCAACCCATTCCATATTATATCTATAAATAGGATAAATGGAAATTGTATAAGGGATGTTTGATCTCCATCATAATTTTGCTTGAAAGAAATGAGGAAGAATCTTTGTGTTAGTTCTTCGAACTGAGGACACAAGGAAATTTTATAACTTTGTGTCTTGGTTTTATTTATTGATGTATATTTTTATTATGTTAATGCATATCTATAAATTACATCAATACTTAAATTAATATCAAAAAATCATGTTAATTTTCATAAATATTTCATTTTAGTGTGTTGGATTAAATTTACTTCTTCTCATTCATGTACAACCCTTCATCTTCCTTTCTTTTATTTTTTATTTCAATCGAAAATAATATAACACAATATTAAATTTAACCTATAGATACTTTAAATAGGTTTAATCTATATATTTTTTTAATAAGGTAATCTCCCTTCCTAATAGAAAATAGAATTTTGTCTCCATTATTATGAAATTTCTTATTTATCACAAGTATCAAATATTTCAACAAGAATCTAAATGCATCATAATTTAATACATCATATGAAACTATTAAATGAACTATTTTCAGCTTTACATGATCCAAGTAATTAAATTCCAAATGGTAATCAATGTGTGACTCCATAACACATCACAAGAAGATGTGTGCCAACCAACTGTGCATGAAGAAGCTTTTAAAAAGTTGTAAAACTTCATAACCAACAAATGCATTAAAAACATTTGTGTACTAATTCTAATATATTATCAAGGATATTACCAAATATTACCATACATGCCTAAAATTGTTCATAAATCATCACATGACTTATGTGGTGAATAAAAAAATCCTCAAATAAATTTCATCAATTATACTGCTAACCCAAAAAAAAATTAAAGTTTTGATGTTCTATATGATGTCACATAATTCTAAAAAGACTTTGAAAATACTTAATTAATGGTTCTTGTGAAAAAGGTTAACATTATATCTATTGTGAAAATATTTTCAAGTTTATTTAGAAAATAAAAAATACAATAGTGTGTGATGATAGATCATGAAACTTTACAAAAAAAGCATGCTCATGGGAAGTATAAAACTACACAAGGAAAATTCACACTAAAAACTGATGCAAAATAACATAAATAATATTTGTATAACATGGAATACATGTGTAAAATTACAATAAAGATGTGTTCAATAATAAAATTACATAAAAAACATGCAATTGTTTTCTTAAACTATCATATTTTTGTTGATGTACGATTGCATGTGAACCCAAATGCTCCTACATTAGGTGGAACCTAAAATATATCTGCACATCAATTATCCATATTACAAATACATATTAACATGTATGACCATATTATTAGATGCATTCAACTCAAATCAAATTAAATAGAAGTTAAAGATGAATTCCCTTATATTCATAATTTTGAGTCCTATTGTACTCAAACACACTTCCATGTGGACACATAGAAATTATTGATTGGTCAATTACAATTAATATTTGAAGTAGTACTGAAAGGTTTTTAGTTTGAATAATGAGAATGATGGTTTGTTATACCATTTAACAAGTTAAAAATCCCTTTAGATATCTAATACATATAAATTATCAAATGAATAGGGTCGTTCAATTCCTAAGTAACTTTGACATATGGATTCCTCATAATCATGGAACTTTAACAAAAAGGAGGATTTGATTTAGATGTACACTTATTCAACATTATACTCCACTATATATAATCAAAAACATGAATAAAGATACAAATATCTATGTAATCAAGAAGGTATAATAAAAAAATAAAAAATTGAAATAAAAAAAATATATGTAACTATTTTTTATCCTATTTCTTTTAGTTAAAAAAATAAAACATAACTACATCAAAATATAGTTCAAATTTTTAAAATAAATGGTTTTTTTTCCTTCCACTAATAAAAAATTGATTTGGCCTCTAAATTATTTATTTTTGTATATATAATTTATTAAAAAAATATTCTAAACTTTACATGTAAATATTACCACTTTAGTCCTTTTTTCTTGTTCATATATAGATGTAATTAATATTAAAATTAAGTTTTTAAAACTCTAACACAAAATCAAAACATTTCTAATAGCATCTTTCATACTAATTTTAAAAAGATATCAATGGAAAATAAGATTAACATTGAAGACAAATTGACAAATATTATCTACATTTTTAATATAATAAAACTATGAAGTGATTTATTAAAATAAAGTGATGGCGGAGAGGAAACATTTTTCAAAATAAACTCAAAAAGACAAAAAGGAGAAAATTAAAGAAAAGTATTAATTTTTTTTTGGAAATAAAGTATATTCATTATATGTATATATATGAAATCTATCAAGATAATTATTTTTATTTAAAATTTATTAAATGCACAAATAGTTTAAAGTGTGAATAATTTAGGAATAAAAATATCTAATCTATATAAACTATCAAAAATGTATATATATGCACCAACATCCCCCCTTAAGATTTATTATGGAATTTGGGGAGTGAAAGAGGAATTTACAACTATTTTCCCTAAATAATAAATTCATGAACCCATACTATGCCTTTTTCCTAAATAAACTCAACCTATTTTAATGGTTTGGTGAAGATGTCTACGACCTATTTCTATGTTTTACAATACTAACATCCAATAACACCATCATCATTTTATTCCCAAATATAGTGCATGTAGAAGTCAATATGTTTAGCACATTTATTTTCTAATAGATTATTAATGGATATGTGGATTATGATATGACTATCAAAAAAATAATTGTGTAATCCTATAATTAAATCAATGTCTTTTACTAAATCTAATGAATCCAAATGGTTCATTCAATAGAAGCATTGATAAATCCTATGTAATTTTACTTTGAAAAGGAAAGTAAACTATCTATCTATTTATTGATCACCCAGATAATAGTATTTAATCTAAGGATCACTTTTCAACATCAATGTTTCCATCCAAATAATAGTATATGAGCCCATTCATTTTGTAACCCCCTTGTAAAATACTAAATCCAAAAATATTGAGTTACCCTAAGGTATATGAGAATATGTTTTACATATTTTTAACGTCTCTTGTGAGGATCATGCATGAACCTCAAGATAAGGACAAATATAAAATATATTCTAGGTTTGATATATGTAAAGTAAATGAGAATATGATGTAGAGGATAAACCAACTTATCTCACACTTCTCTATGTTCTTGATTCACTCCTTTAACAATAGATCACTAGTTCATTATGCAATTATTGGTTATAGGCTTCATTCAACTAGTTTATGATTCTTGGCATCTTAAAAATTCTATTATCATTCCTTTAGTACTCTTATTTACACATGTGTAAAATAACCAACTCACTCCTTACACAACTCCACTTGCATCTCACACAATCTTAGATGCTTTTTTGCGCTAAATATCCATATACAGACTTGTATAGTTCTAATTTGAGAAACCAATGATTGTTTCAGATACAATCTATCTTGGTTCACCTTAATATTAAATTTCACACTAAAACTCATTTTGGAAGACACTCAACTATCTTTCTTTTTCTCGCTATTAGGAATAAGTAGTCCTTGTCAAACCCTATTTCCACTCAGTTGTTTCCAATCATATAGAACTACACCCAAACTTATATAAACCTAAAAAATAGATTTAATTGCACCAATATATATCAAATTAAATTTTTTGAGATTTTTTTTAGTTATAATGTATTAAAATTTGATTTTGGTTCTCAAACCCTACTTTTGGGTTGCCAGTCTCTATATACACCCGATAACTCTCAAATTTATCTTACATGTTACATGTAAGGTTTAATTTTTTTTTGAAAGTTTCCTAAGGTATATTTTGATACTAAAAACCCTTCCAAATCAATAAATTTCCATGCATAGGCATCTTTTCATCTTTTTCACATTGATCTTGATCTCACTATATGCTCAAAAATAGTTTGTAGGGTCTATGGGCTCTGACTTAAGGTTTTAGACTATCACGAAGAGTTAAAATATTATATGAGACTTATTTTAGGTATATGTAATATTTAATAACATTTTTAAATCTTTATTTTGTCTCTAACACTCCTCTATTTAACTTTTTGATCATGTTGTTGACTATTTTATGTGCACTAATACATGATGCTATAGGTTTCAACACTTAGTGTGAGAAGCACATGCCCAAATTTTTTTCTTTTATATTCCTTATCTCATTATCCTTTTAGTCTCTTACATTACAATGAACAAGACATATGTGTCTGGTCTGCAATTTTAAATCAAATCAACTAAAGTCTTTGAATTAACATAACTCAAGGATTGAAAAATAATAATAAACCATACATAAATGTACTAATACAAATATGAAGTGTAAAAAAACAACATTATCAAATCTTCCATCTTTGGACATTCAAAAACTCTATCATTCTCTATTGTAATACACAAGAAACATGGTTGGAGTCCTTTCTATCAAAATTCAATTATCCGCTTATTATTTATTGGAAATATATCCCCTCCAAATTTTAACACACTATGATAAATAATTAAAAACCAAAATTTTACATGTTTTATATCAAACCTAAATACTTTATAATGGTCACTTACAAGAGATTTTACACCTTAACACAAGCATCAAGGTTGATTTTCCATATAAGGTGACCTTTGGACCATGATATGATTCATGGTGTATTTATTAATGTTTCCTAACCACTTAAAACTTTCAATACTTATTTAAAATCCTCCTACAACATCCATTTTATGCTAAAATATTAAAAAATTCAATTGCCAATATGGTGAGAAAAATCCAATTTGAAAATCTAGACCATCCTAACACTTATAAACACTTGGAAAGCATTACAAGGTGAATTTTTAGACTCATAACACCTTTATAATCATTATAAACATGCTTATTGACCCATATTTACTTGATATAAACAATTTTTTTTCAAACAACACAAAACTTGTCATCCATATAGGATGCTCTTACATCATATTGTTAGGGTGTGGAATAAACTTTCCATGAAAGTTTTGATAACTAGTTTTGACATCCTCCTCAACAATTATTTCTCACATTAACTTCCAATTTAATAATGATACACCATCCTAGATCCCAAGGTATATGAGTAGCATATAGACCTCCTTGTTCTTTGTACAATTCCATCTGGATTTCTCCTTTGAGGTTGACTTCATATAATTTAATCTCCAACCTAATCATCTTCATCACCTGGTTATTCTCTTGAATCCCACCTACACGTGTAACACATAAGTCAAAGAAACAAAATCCTAGTTATATTATTGGAAACCACTCTCTTTCTTTGGCATGCTTATCATTGTTAAGATTGGATATATCATCTTTAGGATTGTTTTTGATGGTTCCTTATTCTTTTCTACAAGCATATCATCCTATGAAACCTCATTATCTATCTCTTTATGTTGTTCACTCTCCACTTGATCATTGACTCCTCTTTTCATGGCCAACTCTCTCAACATGCTCACCTTCTCAACAAAGTCTTCTTTGTACTCCTTGTTTTATATGAGAGACAAATGAGAGGATATAATTTTAAAAAACATTTCTAAATTATCATTGGATAATAATTCAACCTATTCATCTGTCTATAATAGATCCTTGTTTTTTGCTTTCAACTCCTTAATGCCCTTCAACTTTTGCACCTCTTCTTCCTTTGACTTGGCAACTTATTCTAACTTATCTCTTTCTTGGAATTTATTGCCAATTATGATGTTCTTATCCTCCTTGATAAAACTAACTTCCTTGAGTAGGTACTCCTTCTCTCCAACCACCATGACACTACCTGGTGTCTCTTTCCATTCATTATATTTTAATGGTTTTAATGTGTGCTTGTATCCAGACTTCTCAATGGTATAGGTGTTATCTCTCCCATCATGTAAATGTATCCTATCATACTACCATGGTGTGCCAATAATGATGTGACAAACATCAATGGGAATGACATCACACAAGATTCTATCCTAATATCCACCATCTATAAGTCTACATAACATTGTTCATTCACTAAGACTTGGTGACTATTTTGGATCCAAGAGACCTTGTATGGGCTTAGATTCTTGTATTTTTCTAATCTTAGTTTAGACACCATAAATGAATACACTAAGTTATCTATACTACCATTATAAACTATAACTTTATAACACTTATTGTTAGGAACCTAGTTCTTCAAAATAACTAAATGATAATAAATCACTCATATATTGATAAACACATTGATTACAAATAATATTCCTTTTATGGAAGGAATAAATCCATATCATGGGCTAATTCAAGGGGGATCCCTCCTTTTATATTAAGCTCTATTAAAAATAAATTTTTGGATGCTTAACACTAAACTATACCCCTTTATTTATACTAATTCACATCTACACAACTCCTCATTCTAATTCATGTGGGATTATTCTTCTAATGTATTACTATTTATTACTATTACATGCTACTATTTCTACTAGTTATTCTACTATTATACCCCTATCTAGGTACATTACATTCCATCCCCCTTAAATATGTCTCACCTTTAAAAAATGATAAGAAATATGAGGACCAAATGAAGGCCAGACCAAAAAATAGGTTGAAGACTAGATAGAGGCATGTCCATGTGTCATTTCTTGCTTCCATTTATGTCACTTGTGCTTAGATATGAACATGTACATCAATAGGGTAAACATTCACACTATAAATAAAGGTTGAAGTTCAATTTTAATGATGATGATAATATCCTCAAAATGAGAGAAAGGGTGCTCAAAATATGCTACTTAGTGAGCCAACATGAAATCCCCCTTAGCATTATTATCTAAGGGATTTGAAGACTCAATTCCCTACTTGGGATTTGTTATTGTCAGCTTGAACTCATTAAGGGCTTGATTAGACATTTTTGTTTCTTGATTGGGGTTTGTAAATTCCTTATTAAACTCTTCTAGTGCTTGATCCAATGCTTGGGATGCCTGCTTAGACTCAATTGGGGCCTATTTGGGCACTTCTATTACTATCTCAAGTGCTACAAGTGCATGCTCTAATGCTTTTATAGTCTAAAAAGGGGGTGTTGTGTGGAGACATTTCTAGTTGATGAAGTCTTTAAAGAACTTATCCAAGCCTCATGATTCCATCATGGATTGAGGTTTACACATTTGAACCTCCACTCAAATCTCATCTTGAAGTCCATTAATGAAGTAATGAATGAATAATGTAGTAGATATGTTATTGGTTAATGTTTTAAACTTGATATAATATTCCCTAATAGTACCAATTTTTTGAAGTTAAATTAATTCACCATGAGATTATCTCTATTAAAAATGGGAAACTCCATGATAATGAGAGAGTGGGCATTATTTTCAACCAAAAATATGTCCTTACATTATGATCAATATTTTGATTTTTTTTTTGACACTGACACATGATAAGATGACTAGATGATAAATATTATGACTAGTGACTTAAAATTAACACATGACCAAAAAAGACAAAAAAAACCAAAAGACTCTTATTATAAGACACCACTATATTAGTTAAAAACTAAGACAATATTTAATGGAAAAATAAAAATAATAAAAAATATAAAATGACTTTAATTAAAATAAACACTAATTATACATCAAGAATCGAATCATTATACATATAGATAGACTTAACTTTTTGGGTTTGACACAATATATGGACCTCAGGAGACATAATAACATAAGTTATATTTTGTCTATTTTAACATATGAAATGATGTTTTATAAACCTAAACATCATTATGTCGGACTAATAAGAAGACTTAATAAAGTAATACCTCAATAAATAATAAACTAAACATAATAAATGAAACAAAAAGCTAAACCAATCAACTATTTAATAAAATAAGCTAAACTTAGAAGATAAAACTAGACATTAATGCTATTGAGAATGCCTAATACCATGTATCAACTCCAACAAAACATGAAATCTATGGAAAAGATAGCAGTGACTAGAATAGGTGGTTTTGGTAGATTGAACTTTTTGTATTGAGTTTAATGTAGACCAAAGATGGTGTCAAGGTGAGAGAATGGAATTTTGGGACATTAGATCCAAGTCAAGGCTAGTAGTAGAGTGTAACCTTGTAAATGTAGATTTGATGTAGAGATCCAATCCTATCAATGTATAAATCCAAACCATTATAGATGAATCTCACTAAGGTAGGGTGCATAATCAGATGAAACTATATAAGTAGATACATATAATAAGTCCATGTCAACGTAATTTGAGGAGGATGTTGAGGGAGCTAGGAGAGGATGGTGTTGTGGGATGCAAACAAGAGGAATAAAAGTAAGCTAAATCTTATCAAGGAATTTAGTGAGTGATAGAACTATTTTGAACTATGTAGGAGCAGCAAATCTCTATCCTCACATAGTCGATTCTTCAAAACTTGATCTCCCACATAATATTAACCTAGATATGGAGCTATTTATCTAGATATTTTAGGCTAGTGTAAGGCTCAGAAGAAGCTCATAGATTGAGTAAGAGAAATCTTAAATGGAATTTAGATCCAACCAATGTAGAAGTAAATATCTAAACCAAAAACTACACTATATAAAACAAACTAGATTTTGAACCCGAGAACCTAGGTCTAAAGAAACTAAAGTTGGGTAAATATACACTACATGACTATATTTTTACATGATAAAAAATGACTACAAACTACCTACCTAACCTAGATATGATACTAATGACAAGAACCTAAAGCTCCAATTCACATAATAATAATCCAATATGCATATATTGATCTAAAACACTTATTACAACACCATAGTCCTTTATAGAAGGAAGAACTCTGTATCATGGGCCAATTTTATAGGGATACCCCCTTTGAGCAAGGCTCAATTACAGTTAACTTATTTGATGCTTAACACTAATATATACCCTTTTATTTATACTAATTTACATCTACACAAATATTAATTCTAATGCATTTGGGATTATTCTTATAATGCATTAATATTTATTACTATTACATGATACTATTTTTACTAGTTATTCTACTATTATACCCCTCTCTAGGTATATTACACTTATCTTTACTCTTGCACATGGTTTTGAATAACATTTTCTTTTGTGGTGGTTCTCTCTCCTTATGGATGGTCTTTAAGAGAATTCTCTTCATTAACAAGCTCTCCCCTATTTTAGGCTCTTATACATAGTTAGGAAAGGAGTCTACAATATCATCTTCTTACTACACCACCTGGTTTCTAATATCACTCCAAGAGCTACCTATTTTGACATATTCAAGACACTCATACGACCTATGTCCTAAAAATTTATTGCACTTAAAACACTTACCTATAAACTAACCATTGCCTCTTCCTTTACCATATGATCTTCCACCTATAACCACCTCTATTTTCTATATTTAAACTCTCTGAATTTCTGCCCACTTCTTTACTTTGTCCTTGCTATTGACTTCTATTGCTTAGATTTCCTTTTCTTTCTTGTTGGCCTCTACCTCTAAATTTTATACCACCACTACCTTTGTTCAATTGACTTTACCTTATTAAAAATTTATCTTATACCCTTAAAGTAGATTGATAGGCCTCCTCAACTATCCTATGTTCCAATATACTCAAATCATATTGAATGACACACTTCAATCCATTCATGTACATAACAACTTTCTTATCATCCTCTTCTAGGTGTCCTGCTCGAATGGTTAACTTGTAGAACTCTTTCATGTATTCTTTCACTATCATATCTTTATGCCTCAATTTTTTTATCCTCATAGACAAGTGGGTATATTAATAGTTATGCATGAACTTTCCTTTCATCTTGGCCACCATTCAATCCCATAACATTATCTTATCTTTGCCTCTTTTTCTTCTCTCTTCTTGTATGTCATCCCACCATAAGGATGCATGACCCTTCAACATTGTTAATTAAAAATTGACATTATTTGTCTCATTTAACTCTTCATAATCAAAATACTTATCCATGTATGTGATCCAATCAAGCAATTCCTCCACATTAAGATTGTCCTCATACATGGGCACTTCCATTTTGGGCTTTAAAGTCATCCCAAGAATTCCTCTAATGAATCTCTTTTCAACTCTTCCTTAATTTCCTTCAGCTGTTGCTTATTCATGAAGAATATCATCCTCTCCCTCACTAGCATCACCTCTATTCATCTCTCTTCACTAAGCCAAATCCATGGCTTGCAACCTTGCCTTTAGGTTTCTCATTTCTACTACTAAAACATCCACTACTTTCAACCTCCTTTTAAATGTTAATACTCTTCATCCTTTGCTTGTCATGTTGTCTTTCTACTTTCTTGAGATCTCTTAGGATTTTATACTATTGATATTTTTGTCCCAAAAATATCATTACATCTGATACCCTAAGGGAGACCCCCTTTATATTTTATAAAAAAATTTGAAGACTCCAAAAAACCCATATTTCCTTTTTTCCTTGTAGAATATAGAATTATGGATGCAATTTGCACTTGTGAAAATTACTTTGTGGATTTCAAGTCCTAAAAATCACCCAAATTACCTTTCAGAGGAAACTAGAACCTGTCTTTCACTTTGCATGTTTACACAACATGTAAAATACACTTTAGGATCTAAATCCCATGAAATACCAATACTAGTAACCAATAGAACCCAGAACTCATCATGCACTTTGCATGTTTTCAAAACATGCAAAATGCATAGTGGGATATAGATCCATCCATACACCCAATATGATGGAATCCAAAAATCTGCATGCACTTTTCATGTTTCACAATGTGTAAAGTGCATGATGGGTTCCAGATCCTACCAAACCTATGGAACCTCCAACCTCTACATGAACTTCTAGGTGCTTCCAACACCTCCAACCTCCATGGTAACTTCTAGGTTCTTCTATTACCTCCAACCTCCAAGGGAACTTCTAGGTGCTTCCATCACCTCTAAACTTTGTGGGAACTTTGAGATCATTATTAAATAATTAGAGACAAAAAGGAAATATTGAAGGAACAGATCAATAAGGAATTTCAAAAGAGGACTATTTGATGTTGAAAAAGAGAAGAAATATATTTTACACTTCATATTTTTTAATAATGTGAAATTTACAAAAAGGACAAGTGTAAATTGTACTTTCCATTTTTATAAATGCGAATTGTTAAAAAAGTCTAAAATCATGAAGTGCAAATTACCTGGTTCATTTTGGCAAAAGTGATAAAGACTTAAAAAGTTGTAAAAGTCTCCCTTGAGTTTTTAAATTTAGATTTTTTTATGGAAAAGTAACTTGGAATTATTTTCAAAGTTATCTTTTAATTTTGAAATACTAGTTCTATTTTTGGCACCTCTTTTGCATGAAGAGATATTTTCAGGCATTGCCAAATGAAGAAGCATTACTTATAGATCCAACAGTTCCAACCAAGCCATACCAACATGCTATACTGAATATCATGTCCAACTTGTGCATGCCATTTTATATCCATTCTATAAGTCCCAATTACCACAAATAGAATAACTCACCTCTCTTTCTTGAGGGTTTTAGATATGCATGATCTTCTTTATTGGGCATTTGATTTTTAATAACTACATGTCTTCTATGACATATTTTGTATAAAGATGGGTAGACCCTATGGACCAATCTATTTTTTTGTTGATATTTATATTTTTTGCAATTTTAATGTATTTACTACATGTTGTATCCTTTAGAGAGAAATAAAGTTGAAGATTTGTCTCTCTTATGTTGTAGAATCTCTGTGTGTGTGTGAAAGTCATTTCATTATTTATGGAAGCTTAGTATTTTATTACAGTCTTAAGAAAATTCATCTATGTTATTTTTCCCTCTTGATAATATTGTTGAGAATAAAGATATTTTCCCTTTTATGAAAAATAGATAAAATACTACCTCTTATTTCTATTTGCATGAGTCTATGCTTAAATAAATTCAATATAATTTCTACTCTTATGTTCATCAAACAAGAATTTATATCTAGGATAAAATATTTGGTGCAATCACCATAATTTCAATTTTATATAAATTTCAATTTATTCAACCCTTTTTTCCCATCAAAACCCTAGTTTAGGATCCAAAAAGCATTTAAGAGTGATATTTCCATAAAACTAATATTTTATTAGTTTACATCAGATCTTAGTGAAAGTAAGTTGTCCTCTAGAGATTAACCTCAAAATTGATAAGGCCCCATGGCTTTGGAGGTTTTTACATTGTATCATTAGGAACTTTCATAATAATCTATTCAATCAAGATAGGTGTAATCCTATGTGATAATAGTTTTTGGTACACCTAGTGGGACCCAAACCCATAATCCATTGAAGGATTTTGGTGTGTTCTTCAATGCATCTTTCTATTTAGGGTAGTTTATTCAACCCCATGGTGAATTTAAAGATTAAATATACTAGTTCAAATATTCCAAGCTCTTAAATATTATCAAAGATCAAGATTTAGGTGATATTCTTGATCTTTTCCATTCTTTTGAATTAATCTAGTCATCTAGCGACTCTGTTGGTATGTGCTTATTATTGAAAAGGTAGACTTGATTATTTTTTATTTGAATGATCTAATATGTCAATATTTCATGGAAAATACACATTTTACCCTCATAATTGTCAAAATGCATTTTATATGCCTTTATACCATCCATATCAGACAAAAAATGCTATTGGTTTTATCCCAAATAGCTATCACAACAGGATATCTTCATTTTCATAATAATGGCCTCCCTCTCACCATAATTTATCCTTCTCGGGAACCTTTTCACACCTATTACCAGCCTCAAAAAGGATACCTTCACCTCAATATACATTATTACCCTCATAGTTAGGCCTAAAAGAGCATAAGTGGTATAAATCTTGATTTCAAGAGATAACTAATGGAGATTGAAAGAGAGGAGTATAGTAGGTAATAAGAAGATATTATTTATCAATCTTACACATAGTAGTAGGATATGATGGGATAATTTATATATGAATAAGAGTGCTTGGATAGGTATATCACAACTAAGGAGTAGTAGATGCATAAGTTACTTTCATAGATGCAAGAAATTGAATCATAGCTAACCAACTCCACTTTCCCCTTTCCTAGCTTAAAGCAAGATAAATCCTATGCACTATCAAGTAACTCCCTTGATTTAAAGGTTCAAAGTTTTTGAGGCCCCTTTTACTTGAAATATATTTCCCCCATTCCTCCTCAAAAACCCTAAGCATAGCCATGGCAGCCTTATTGGACCATGCATTTTGACTTCATAATTCCCAACCTTAGAAAATCCATTTCCTTTGCACTCCTTGAAACCTCTTTCCCTCCCACCATATCCCTTTTCAAAGGAGTACCAATTGCATGGAATAAAATTTAAGACCATTTATATGAGGAGGAGGATATCTCAAGTGAGTATGATGAGGAAATCATCATTAAAAACCATCTTTGTGCCACTAAATCATAAATTTTAGAGCCACTACAAGAAGAGGATGAACAAAATCAACCTAAAAAATAGGGTAGTGGATAAGGGCAAGATGATGAGGTACTCTCTTTGATAAATTATCTTCCATTAATTATGGAAGAAGATGAGGTTGGTCATGAAATTTTAATGTGGTCTCCCATGCATAAGAGTGAAGAGTAGCTAAAGGAAGATTTATTTTGGGATGAACTAGAGGAATTTTTTTTGAGCATTGGCACTAAACCAACATCTATTAAATGGGAAAACCATGACCATCAATAACAATAAGTGGAAGCAAATGTGTTCCTAGCTTAATCACTTGGGTAGGTGTATCCTAAATAGTAGGATGATGAAGAATTAAAATGCATAAGGGAGGGTAATTGTAATTGCTCAAACTTTGTTTTGATAAGAGGATGCCATATCAGGTACCTAGCTTAGTTAGAAACCAACAAAGAGAAACCATCACATGTTATGATTAATTTAGATCACAAAATTGAGCATTAAAAAGAGAAGGATCAATTTTCCTATCCACTTCAAGATAGTTTTATGTTTAACAAATTGGATTGGGTAAGTGAATTTATTTATGTTCTTATAATTGGAGAAGTATATCATTAATTTGTGGTCTATTCACTCCTCCATATTCAGTTGGTTACCCTCCAGCATGTAAAGCATATTAGATTAGTAAAAAAGGGTGGTTATTTTATACATCTAGCCAATGGATTTGTTTACATGGCCTTTTCATTAGTTAGTTTAGGATAGGTTAGTTGTTTGTTTGTAATAAGTGTTTATGCACATGTTAAGACTCATTAGGAGTTGTTTCCTTAATTTGTGTTATTTTCCCCTATTTTATTTTCCTATTTTGTTTGTGTCTAGGTAAATCTCAATTTGTTTGTTCCCTAGGTTAGAATTTTTTAGAATAGAATTGAATCCATGCCCAATGTGTTAGAAGGCTACTAGATTGTAAATGGTTAGTAGGTAATCATCCCATAGAGTTCACCAAAAATGTTGATATTTTTGTCCCAAAAATATCATTACATTTGATACCCTAAGGGAGACCCCTTTTGTTTTTTATAAAAAAAATTGAAGACTACAAAAAACCCATCTTTCCTTTTTTTTCCTTATGGAATTTATAACTTTGGATGAAATTTGCACTTATGCAAATTATTTCATGGGTTCTAGGTATTGAAAATTATCTAAATTCCCTTTCGGTAGAAACTAAAACCTGGTGTGCATTTTACACATTTGCACAATGTGGAAAATTCACTTCAAACTTTGGATCTTATGAAACACCAACACTTAGTAATTGATGGAACCTAAAACTCACCATGAACTTTGCATATTTACATAACATGAAAAATACATGGTAGGTTCTAGATCCTGCCATGCACCCATTTTGATGGAATCTAAACCTCAGCATGCACTTTTCATGTTTCACAACATATAAAGTGCATGATGGGATCTAGATTCTACCAAACCTATAAAACCTCCAACATCCATGGGAAATTCCAAGTGCTTCCAACACCTCCAACCTCAATGGGAACTTCTAGGTCCTTCCAACACCTCCAGATTTCATGGGAACTTCTAGGTGCTTCTAGTACCTCCAACTTCCTTGTGCTTCTAGCACCTCCAACCTCCAAGGGAAATTTGGTATCACTATTAAATAATCAAATATAATAGGGAAATCTTGAAGGAATAGAACAATAAGGACTTTTAGAAGAGAACTATTTGATGTTGAGAAAGAGAAGACATATTTTTTACACTTTATATTTTTTGATAATGTGAAAGTTGCAAAAAGGACAAGTGAAAATTGCACTTTCCATTTTGACAAATTTATATTTTTAAAAAAGTGTAAAATCATGAAGTGCAAATTGCATGGTTCATTTTGACAAAAGTGATAAAGACTTAAAAAATTGTAAAAGTCTCACTTGAGTTTTGAAAGTTGGGGTTTTTGCATAGAAAAGTAACTTGGAATTATTTTCAAAGTTATATTTTCTTTTTGAAATACTAGTTCTATTTTGGGTGCCTCTTTTGCATGAAAAGCTATTTTTAGCCATTACTAGATGAAGAAATATTACATGGAGATCCAGTAGTTCCAACCGTGCTATACCACATCGTGCTATGACAAAGATAAAATCTAGCTTTTACATGCCATTTTATAGCCATTCAATAAGTCCTAGTCACCAAAAATAGAAGAAATCACATCTCTTACATGAGGGTTTTAGATCTACATGATCTTTACTGGGTATTTGTGTTGGAAATATTGTCATTGATGTCAAAGGTTTAGCATTATTGGTGATAAAGGCCCCATTACATTTAATGTTGTTGGTAATAAATATATCTTGACTAATACGAGTTAATATTTATTTAATATTAACAAATATATTTTTGGTTGTATATGAGACAAAATAAGGGCCCATGGAGAAGTCAAAGAGTCACGGGATAAAGACAAAAGAAGGATGGGATGCATTTTCCTATGAAGAGTCATCTTGGGGAATACCAAGAGTCACCAAGTGAAGACAAAAGAGTAAAGGACGAATTTCTCATGAAGGGACACTTTAAGGAATACGAAAAGTCGCCAAAGATAAGGACAAAAGTGGGAAGGATGTTTTTGGTCATGAAGGGTCACCACATGACTTTTCAAATGCTTGGATATGAAGGGTCATCCAAGATTGGCACCATTTTCCATGAGAATTGAAAGGTCACAAAGGGGGAAGTCCAAAGGTCATTTGGAATGCTATAAATAAAGGCTTGAGTATCCATTTGTAATAGTGATATGAGAGGTTGATTTGATATTGTAATATATAACTTAGAAGAGCAATTTTGAGAGATGAATATGATTTGTATTTTTTATATCTAGCTTAGAAGAGTAAATGTGAGAGAGAGAGGAAGGAGATGTTTTATTGATCTATCATTTGTTGAGATAACAACATTGAGAGATAGGTGTGTGGTATACATAAAGGGGTTGGTGCTCATGTGGGTTGGTGCTCATGAATTGTTGCTGAGGTGGTGATTGAAAAAGGGGTTGGTGCTCACGAATTGTTGATGGGTTGGTACTTGAAAAAGGGTTTGGTGCTCTTGTGGGTTGGTGCTCATGAATAGGTGCTGGGTTGGTGCTCAACAAAGGGGTTTGAAGCTCCTGTGGGTTGGTGCTCATGAATTGTAGTTGAGGTTTATACATGGAAAAGGGGTATGGTGCTCCTGTGAGGTTTTTCTCATGAATATATTTGAGATTGATTCTCTGTGGTTTTTCCCACATTGGGTTTCCATGTTATATCTGATGTCTCTCTTTGTCTTGTGTGATGTTTACTTTTTGAGTTTTATTGCATATCTTAAATGATTGATTAAGTGGAATTTGGTTAAAGGAAATATTTATAAGATATATAATATACTGATTCACCCCCCCTCTCAGTATATTCCGTGCTTAACAATTGGTATCAGAGCAGGTTCCTTCAGAAAGGGTTTAACAGCTTGAAGGTAGATCAAAGGAAAAGCACAGATGGCTAAGTAGCTAAAGAAGGATAATCAAGAGTTGAAATCTATGGTTGAGGCTCTTAAGGAAAATGTGTGTATCTTGGATTCTAAGTTGGCTATAGAAGTAAAAGAAAATAAGATATTTATTTAGGATCTTAAGAATCAATTAGAGGTTGCAACTTCAATTTTAACATCAAAAGAAGAAGAGTGTAATCATTTGAAGGATGAGTTAGGTTCTTTAAAGGATAATCATGAGAAGCTTATAATCAAGGTTGAAAAAGATCATGAAATATTGGTCCAAGGAAAGAAGGATGCAATTTTGGTAGGCAAATCAAAGAAGCCAATCAGGCAGCCCAATGCTTTTAAGTTTTCAAATTTTTTTCATGGCCATTGTTTTGTTTGTCATCATGTTGGTCATAGGGCAGGAGATTGTATGAGGAGAAGAAATGAGTCAAAGGGAGATCTTGGTCACATTCCAAAAGAAGGTATGAGAAATATTGTTTGCTTTTTTTGTCATGAGGTTGGCCATATTGCTAGATTATGCCAAAATAAAGTAAAGAGATATTCAAGGTATTACAAAGGATTTAGAGACCCTAGAAAATATGAGAAGAGACAAATTCAGGTTTGGAGACCTAAAATAGTAAAGGTTGATTAGGTTGAGTTCAAGAATGAAAATGAATTACTTGTTATAGTAGATAAAGAATCAAATAAAAAGGATTTTAAAGAATCTCTTGTTACATTTGAGCATGAGCTTTGTCAAGATAAGATAGTTGCAAAATTTGAGAAAAAGAAGAACATCATAAATGATAAGGTTAGTAAGTCAAAAAGGTTAGACATGCTTAAACATATTCTAAAATAAAAACACAAGAAGATCAAGGAAAAAATAGAGGAGATGTGGGAATATCCTGAGATTTATTTCTAGAACCCTTTTGTGTGGGGGTGTCTCTTCTAGGCTTCAAGGAGACACTTTTAATAAAATTGAAGCATGGTGGATGCTATTGGGTCTTGGATATTTTGCATGATAAGAAGGTGAGTTGACAAAGTAATTTGTATATCTTTTGAGGGAAGTTTTTTTGAAGAAAATTTTACATCAATATTATGGTTTGAGGCTATTATAATATTCTTGCATATGCAGTGTTTCAAATGATTATGGTCATAAGAAATTAGAATGTTGAAAAAGAGATAATAGTTTCAGAGAGAAATAAAAGGATGATCATGCAAATTCAATCAAGAAGGATCAAAGTTATAAAGCTCCATTCATCAGGAAGAAGGTTCAGTCGTGTTCATGGCAGAAGAAATAACCTGAAGATTCTATGTTGGTGCAAATAGATTTGCATGTAAGAGATAAAGATCAGCCATGGTTCGTTGATAGCAGATGTTTGAGGCATATGACAGGAGATAAGAGTAAAGAAGATCAATGGTTGTATAGTGAGATTCAAAGATAAAACCACTACCAGGATAGCTAGAAAAGGTACTTTATTTTTGGATAATGGTAGAACCAAGACTAAGAATGTTTTATAAGCATAATCTATTGAGTGTAAGGAAAATATGTGATCAAGGATACACCTTAAAGTTTCATGCAGAAGGATGTGAGATTAGAATAAAATATTCAAATGAGTTGATTGTAGATTCTCAAAGGATAGGTAAAATTAGATATCTTCTCAAAGATAGATGAGAGGAGTTGGGAGTAATTTCTATTACTTCCTACCATTGATTTTTAGCATCAAGGGGGAGCTAAGTGTTAGCTTTAGGTAGGGCCTTTGCCATCGATGTCAAAGGGGGAGAATAATAGGTACATGTACAGGTGTAGAAAATAGGTACAGGTAATAGGTAGAAGTTGCTACAGTAAGGGGAAGTTACTGTATGTTTTTAGATGACAGGATGTGTAGGTGATAGGATGTGGCAGTTTTAGGATTGAGGTTGCCATCAATGACAAAGGGGGAGATTGTTGGAAATATTGTCATTGATGTCAAAGGTTTAGCATGTTTGGTGATAAAGGCCCCATTGCATTTAATATTGTTGGTAATAAATATATCTTGGCTAATATGAATTAATATTTATTTAATATTAATGAATATATTTTTGGTTGCATATGAGACAAAATAAGGGCCCATGGAGAAGTTGAAGAGTCACGGGATAAAGACAAAAGAAGGATGGGATGCATTTTCTCGTGAAGAGTCATTTTGGGAAATACCAAGAGTCACCAAGTGAAGACAAACGAGTAAAGGGTGAATTTATCATGAAGGGACACTTTAAGGAATATGAAAAGTCACCAAAGATAAGGACAAAAGTGGGAAGGACATTTTTTGTCATGAAGGGTCACCACATGACTTTTCAAATGCTTGGATATGAAGGGTCATCCAAGATTGGTGCCATTTTCCATGAGAATTGAAAGGTCACAAAGGGGGAAGGCCAAAGGTCATTTGGAAAGCTATAAATAAAGGCTTGAGTAGCCATTTGTAATAGTGATATGAGAGGTTGATTTGATATTGTAATATCTAGCTTAGAAGAACAATTGTGAGAGATGAATATGATTTGTATTTTTTATATCTAGCTTAGAAGAGCAAATGTGAGAGAGAGAGGAAGGAGATGTTTTATTGATCTATCATTTGTTGAGATAGAAACATTGAGAGATAGGTGTGTGGTATACACAAAGGGGTTGGTGCTCCTATGGGTTGGTGCTCACGAAATGTTGCTGAGTTGGTGCTTGGAAAAGGGGTTGGTGCTATTGTGGGTTAGTGCTCATGAATTGTTTCTAGGTTGGTGCTCAGCAAAGGGTTTGGTGCTCCTGTGGGTTGGTGCTCATGAATAGGTGTTGGGTTGGTGCTTGACAAAGGGGTTTGAAGCTCCTGTGGGTTGGTGCTCATGAATTATCATTAAGGTTTGTACTTGGCAAAGGGGTATGGTGCTCCTGTGAGGTTATTCTCATGAATATATTTGAGATTTATTCTCTCTGGTTTTTCCCACATTGGGTTTCCATGTTATATCTGATGTCTCTCTCTATCTTGTGTGATGTTTATTATTTGAGTTTTATTGCATATCTTGAATGATTGATTAAGTAGAATTTGGTTAAAGGAAATATTTATAAGATATATAATATACTGATTCATCCCCTGCTCTCAGTATATTTTGTGATTAACAATTTGAGTTTTAACAACCACATGTCTTCTATGACATATTTTGTATAAAGATGGGCAAACCCTATGGCCTAATCTATCTTTTTGATGCTAGTTATATTTTATACATTTTGAATGTATTTACTACATGCTATAACATTTAGAGATAGAAAAAGTTGAAGATTTGCCTCTCTTCTGTTGTGGAATCTCTATTTGTGTATAAGTTATTTCATTATTTATGGAAGCTTAGTGTTTTATTACAGTCTTAAGAAAATTCATTTGTGGTATTTTGACCTCTTTATAATATTGTTTAGAATAAATATCTTTTCCACTTTGTGAAAAATAGATAAAATATTACCTATGATTTCTATTTGCATGAGTCTATGCTTAAATAAATTCAATATAATTTATGCTCTTTTATGTTTGTTAAGCAAGCATTTAGATCCACTATGCAATATTTAGTACAATCACCATACTTTCAATTTTATACAAATTTTAATTTATTCAACCCTTTTTCCTATCCAAACCCTAGTTTAGGATTCAAAAAGCATTAAAGAGTGAGATTTCTAAAAAATTGATATTTTATCAGTTTGCATCAGATCTTAGTGAAAGGAAGCCAACCTTCTCCAAAGATTAACCTCAAAATTTCCAAGGTCTCATAGATTTGGAGGTTTTTTCATTATATCATTAGGAACTTACACAACAAGCTATTGAATCAAGATAGGTGAAATGCTATGTAATAAAAAATACCAAATAATACAGAGGATAAACCAACTTATCTCACACTTCTCTTTGTTCTTGATTCACTCCTTTAACAATAGATCACTAATTCTTTATGCATTTATTAGTTCTAGGATTTATTGAACTAGTGTATAGTTTTTGTAATCTTAAATAGGATCTTACCAGTCATTTATTACTCTTATTTCAAGGTACACCCTTATCAAAGCACCAACTCACTCCTTACACAACTCCACCTACATCTTGCATAGTCCTAGTACCCCTTTTTTGGGCTAAATCTCCATGTACAGACTTGTAGGATTATAATTTGAGAAAATAATTATTTTTTTAGATACCCTTTATCTTAGTTTACCTCCATATAAACTTTCACACTCAAATCATTTGAGAAGACACTCAATTAGCCTTCTTTTGCTCATTGTTAGGCCTAATTAGGCCTTGTTAAACCCTATTTCCACTCAATTGCTTTCAATAATATGAAATCATCCCAAAACATATATAAAGCTCAAAAATATATTGAATTAAATTAATATATACCAAATGACAAGTTTTGTGGGGTTTTTATTGGTTAAAATGTCTTAAAATTGGATTTTGGTTCTCAAACCCTAGTTCAGGGTTGTCAATCTCTATATGCACCTGAGAGCACTCAAATTAATCTTACACATTCCTTGTAAGGTTTAAAATAACTTTGAAAGTTTCTTGAGATATTTTTTTATACTACACACCCTTATAAACTAACAAACTTCTATGCTTTGGATTTTATTCCTCTTTTTCATGTTGATATTGATCTCACTATATGCTCAAAAATAATCTGTAGGATCTATGGGCTCTATATGCACATAATATTTTCAAAAAAATTCACTTAATAACACTTCATGTCTTGAAATAACCTATTGATTTCAATCTCTCTGATTGCATGCATTAAGGTGTGCACTAGGAAAGGTGTGGGTAGACCATTAGTGCTTCGTAATATTATTTTTCCTTTTGCCACTTGTGATATACACACCAGACTCTTAAAACCATGAAACCTAAGATTATTATTCTCATTCCTAACCATTCATATAATTTTTCATTTTTTATCCCTCTTTTCCTTGCCTTATCTCATTTTTAATTGAAAATATACTAAGTTAACCATGACTGACCTAGTGCATTTTCAAGCTTCTTGTTCAGCAAACTAGGTCAACCTAGTGAAGTTTAGGGACCTTATTATCTTTCTTAGTTTTTTAGCCTTTTAGATGACCTAACACAAACCTAAAGAGTTAGACTCAAAAATGTGATAGGTCAACTAGGTTAAACTAGCACATTTGACATATCTAAATAATTTTAGGGTAAGATACTACTATATATACAAGTTCATTTAACACAATTTGTAATAGAAAATAATTAAGTGAAGAAGTGTAAACAAACATATACCTATTGATAATTCTAAATGGGGAATAAAGCTTTAGGGGTAAATATTTTCTTTGGAGTTCTAATCTCATCTTATGGATAAGTCTTTTATATTTTTAGATAGATTGTGTAGCATAACACTGATTTATCTTAGTTATCCTTACATATCATGATAATTTCTTGTGAAGCACCTTGGCCAAGGGGGAGATTGAGGCTCAAGTAGGTTCATCTTCAAAGGTAAGTATTCCTAAATTTATTAATCCTTTGTAAGAGTAGATAAATAGTACATTTGTATTCTTCTCTTCCATGTATTAGGATTTCATATACATTGATGTGAGTATATGTCTTCTATACATGTTTAGTTTAGTTATTTATTTGTTTTATTTCTAACCCCCAATTTGTAACACAAGATTTGGTGTGCACTAGATTAGATTTAATGTTATTGTTATTAGATTAGTGAAATATTAAATCATAGGAGTCTTTTAGGGTTGTGTGATTCTGTTAGAGTATAGGCTCTAGAACCCTACCTTACATAGTGTGTTGTGACAAGTGATCCCCTAATTGGGTCTAATAGATCCTAAAATTGGTCATGCTCTTGATTAAAAATATATGCCCCCAATTAGAAGTATAGGTGTTCTCTATCCCATATGATCCATGATTTATTTATTAACATGATGCAATTTTGATTGCATACATTCTAGTGAGCTTGACATAAAACTAACCCTTGTAGAATTTATTTTACTTAAATAATTTTTATTCATCATTATTTTTATCATATCTTTACTAGGCTAGATTGACCGTATTGATCCAATTATTTATCTCTATGTGCATGTTAGTAAAAATAGGAAACTAGATTAACTAGATTGACCTAGTATAGGTTTTTAGAAGTGTAAACTTCCTATTTAGCCTACTAGGTTGACCAAGTTAATGTGGTGTATTTTTATCCTTTCTATAATGGGTTCCTATACAACTTAGTCAGCCATCTTGACTCAATTTTATAAATTTAACCAGTTTTCTCTAAGGTTCTTGATCATCAATATTATTTATTTTCATCTCTGATCCACCAAGATCAATCTATATTTCTCTATATCTTTACTTTTTTGTATTTCATTTCAATTTTGAAGTCTTCAAAACTTCTCTTGCACAGTCAACTAGATTGACTTGGTTGACCTCATTCTGTGTGATGTCTAAAATAACTATGTCAACCTAGTCAATCTAGTAAATTTTTCAGACCTTGTCTTTAATAGTACAAGATCAACCCTATCAACCTTATTCTATATGATATTCATATAGTGTCTTCACTATAACTTGTTTCAAAGTTTAAATTTAGCTTATATGCTAATCACATCTTTATTTTTAGTTGCTTGCATGCTTAGAATAGTTTACATAGTATAATTAAGGGTTTCTATTTAATCACTTAGTTTTAATAGTTCTATTTTATTTAAACATGCCCAAATCACATAACATCAACATGCATTTTACAATTTGACTACCCAGGGCTACCTACTTGGATTTCATCACCAAGGGGGAAGTTGACTTGTTGTTCTGGTAAAGTATAGACCATGGTTAATGGTATATTTTGGCTAAGCACCTGCTAACCTTATAATTATGGTGTGTGAAGTGAGGGGGTAAGCCCCAATACTAAACTTTTATCATTTCCACTATAGTCCCTTTCATCCTAAACTTACCTAAAACTATCCATAGATTGTTATCTAGTACCTTGCTTATAACCAACTTCCTTCCACATTAAAAATTAGTCTTAATAATCTAATAAACATTCTAGGTTGACCAATTATCTAGCTTTACTTTCAAGATATTTTATTTCTTTTTTATGAATTATGTGTGAAAAATCTTGAATTATCTAGCATTAGTGTAGTGTTTTTTTTGTGTGCATCAATTGGATTGGTTAACATCAATTCAATTAACTATTTTTTCCCTTTAGTAATTATTTATTTTCATTATTTGAATATTTTCTTATTTCAATTCATAACTTGATATCAACTTTCTCATCTTCCCTACATCATCATGAATTTAATGCATTTTATGGTTTTTAAAATGGAAGAGTAGAACTAAAGATATAGGCAAAACAAGGAACCTATATGATGTACTAGGTCGACCCTATCAACCTAGTATCTTTTTTAGCCTCTATCCACTATCCTAGGTCAATCTGGTCGACTTGGTCAACCTAGTACTATTTTTAGTCCCTTTTACCTTCTTTTTTAGCCTATGTTCACTATATTAGATTGACCTAGTCGATGTTGTATAGTTTTGTAGTACTTGTTTCTATGTTAGGTTGACTCGGTTGACCCTATACTATTTTATCACTTTTTGTTCTCCTTGTGTGGTTATCTAGTATTGTATCATCATGATGACATATTTTTAACCTTCCCTTATTGAAGAACATTTCATTAGTAAGGACTTAGATAGCAACCTCACTTATTTCATTACTTCTAATGAAACTTTTTAATTTCTTCCTTCCCCTCTTCCTAAACCTAAACCACTCAATACACAATGTAATCTAGTTGAGATCCTTCATCATAATCCTCCTCTAAATACCAATGTTGTAAATCCTTTATCACATCATACCAATCAAATTGATAATATAGATGGTTCGTAAATATTCAAAAACATTGATGATAATACTATTTACACTCTTCATAAGAATGGTGGCTTTACTAAGCTTCCTTCTTCTACCAAACTTAAGACAATTAATAATAATTTTTATAATCTTCCACCTACAAAGAATCCTCCTTCCACCAACACTAACAATCCTCTTTCTATCAACACTAATACCCCTCCTACAAGCACCAATACACCTATTGATACAACTCAACTTCTTGCACAAGTCATACATCAAATGAACATCATGTAAAATTCCAATCAATCTCAAATGATGATAATGCAATAACATTTATTCAACATGATTATTCAACCACCTCAATTCATCATGTTTTAATTAAATTTTTTTTTGTCCCTCCTCTTAGATATGCCAATGGGAATATCATTCCTCAACCTCCAATGAATAAAAAAATGCTTCAACATCTTCAAAATGAACCATTAGCCCCATTTATTGTATCTATATATATTGTAAACATTTATCCAGCTATTACACATAATGGGACTAAGGACCCTACTATCTTTCTTAAGTCTTTTGGTAATCTTTATAAGGAATGGGTTCAAACTAACACCTTTGCTACCACCAAGATCTTATCAAAAACCTTTATTGTTGATGCACTTGAATGGTATAACCAAATTCATAGACATTCCACCTCACAACTAGAGGA
Source organism: Torreya grandis (assembly GCA_037957365.1). Classification (NCBI taxonomy): domain Eukaryota; kingdom Viridiplantae; phylum Streptophyta; class Pinopsida; order Cupressales; family Taxaceae; genus Torreya; species Torreya grandis. The sequence goes on from JARHVA010001995.1 coordinate 1,823,983, forward strand.
TTTAGTCAATATTCTAGTGAAATAATTCTAACATGATGACCTTCTTGAAAATTACCTTAGCTATTTTATTAATACTAAGTAACATCCTAATTAATATGCTCATACTTTTATTAAACAATGGAAATATCTTTCTCATAAAATAGACCATAATATTAATGATGAAATTCTTCTAAACTAATTTGTCACTACTCTTAAACCTCCCCTTCAATACAAAGTTTGAATCTTTTCACCTCAAACTTTAGAAGTGTGAACACAATATTGCAATAAGGGGAGATTAGTATTGTGCTAGTGAATAAAACAAATAAATCAAAAACATACTAAACTAACACCCTAATCCTATCTCAAAGGAGGATCTTAGTTAAAAAAACAAAAATGGAAAACATAGCTAAAACATGAAATAAAGACCTTCCTTCACCTTCCTTGGATTCTCCAAAATGTTTGTTATAGTGGCTTGCTCAGTTTGTGCTCATGAAGTCTACATCAATGAAGTGTGGCTACCTCCATCTCTCCTTGGAACCTTTTTTATATTTGACTTGGCTTGGATTGGCTCAACATTTTGGCATTGTAATATTGGTATAAAAGAGCTTAAAATTTAATTGAATAGGCCTCCTATTTATAGATTTTTGGAATGGTTTAGAATCAACCTAAACCATCCATCTAAAGATGAAGATGTGGGGCTAAGGATTAATTCAATTATGTAATTAAAATTCATAAATAGGCTCATCAATATTTTGTATAGAAGGGCATTAAATAGGCATGGAGGGTCTTAATGAGGTATGGGAGGAATTAATTTAGATATTTGTGGCATTTAAGGCTTATGGATGCCACCCCATAGGATGATGTCATTTGATGATGCAGTTAATGACAATAAATTTCTAAAAATAAATATTCAAAAACTTTCATATAAAATTAACTTAAGATCTTGATTTGGTTTAATTAGTCTTAAACATGATTATTCAACTTTGATGTAAAACCTTGGCAACTTGTGCACAAATTAATCAAATTAGTCAAAATGTCATATTATTAGTTCCAAATTTGACTAGATTAGAATTAGAAGTCAATGTTAGATGCATTAGAACTATTATCCCATTTATGATGTTTCCAATATAAAATAACAAAGGAACATGTCCTATGATGAACAAAGGAAAATAACAAAGGAATATAATAAGAATCAGAATGATGAAATACACACTCCTATGACATGGGTTAACTGTAAAGCTGAGTCTTCTTCCCAATTTGATTCCTGGTTGTGTAGGGAGATCATTGATCTCAAGAGAAAAGTGGAAACTTTGGAAGATTCTCTGAAAGCTACTTGGAACAAAGTAAACAGCATGGAAAATTAGTTAAGCGAGATCCCTGTCAAGCTCAAAGCTTATGAAAACAACCTCTGGGAACTAATAAAGGACAACAGAAAGAAAATGGAGGAAGTAACATCCAACATTTGTGTAGCTGCTATCAATATAGGTAAACGTGCCAATGAGGAGACCAAAGCACTAGAGGGTCCCAGCAAAAGGACAAGGCAAAGTTCCAGAAAGAAAGATACACAAAAAGGAGCTTTGCTAGAGGTTACCACCTAGGAAACTACTTTGAAAGGAAAAGAAGCCATGAACTTGATACTGGAACTGGATGAATAATCTGGTCCTTCTTTTTGGTTTTGAAACTAGTACTGATCTTTGTTCTCCTTTTGTTATCTTTTGTTTGTTGTGCTACTAGATTTTTGTTTCTGGGTTTTGACCGGATGTGTCTCTAATGGTTTCAGGTCCATTTAAAACCTATTTTTGCTACTTCATTGTAGTGTTTTTTAGGCGTAGCCTGTGGGCTTAGACATTCTTTTTTTAGCTCTCTATTTCAGGGTTTTGGGGCCCCTTCAAAACCTGTTTTTACATCAATCTAAAACAAAGGAACATGTCTTTTACAATAAATTTGATAGAAAAGAACAATCCAGAGCACCTAGGTGTGAAAATGTCATTTTGACTCAAAATGATTTGATCAAAGTTAGCTACTTCATAAATTGTATTATCCCATTTAATGATACTCTAGCCAAAATCAACACTTGAATATATCAATTTCATTTAATGTGTTCTAGTGGTTTTAGGCCAAATTATGCATTTTGGTGTAAATTGGTTAAAATGTTGATTGATGGTCATTGGTGGCCAGATTTAGGTGTCTACAAGAAGAAGCCTTAGACCAATAAAAAAGGCAAAACTTTGTTATGACTCAATTTTAACCATCTCAAACAAATACTAAAGCATCTTTCCAATATATTTCTCATACTATTGATTTATCTAAGCCTCACCAACCACAAAATGGAGAATCCAATTCGACCAATTTTAACCCAACCCACCCTCCCTTGAGTCTAAAACAACTTAACTATAAATTATCACCCTATAAACCCATGAGTTTTGATCTTTCCAAACCTCCTCCAAAATGGTATAATCCTAATAAGTTTTTTTGGTTTCATGATACTATAGGTCAATCTCATGAGTCTTGTCATGATCTTCACCATTTTCTTATTTCTTCATTGGTCCACATTTGAATCTTGATACTCTCAAAAAACAACATTATCAAAACTATCTTCAAGCTTCTCAAAATTAATCTCAAGAACTAGAATCACATCAACATCAACTACCTAATGAACAAACCTTATACACTAATTTTATTCAAACCACAATTGATCATTCTTCCTACACCAATAATGAAGGGATAATTCACATGAACAAAATTAAACATGTTGTGGCATCCATTGAAACTCAACCTCTTAAGTCACATGAACCAAATGAGTATCTAATTTAAATGCCTACTCTAAATCATATCATCCATGGTCCTCCTTCACCTCTTAATACCTCTCTTATACATCATATGTCACATTATACCTCCTTAAAATCTAAAAAACCAACACATTTACCTATCTCCAAATGCACCTACTAACCCAATGTAACTCATTTTAATGGATCAATGTTACCTCACTCTAATTCACATGTTGGGGCATCTTGTGATGCCCATCCACATGTCCCTTCATTCTTTGGGGCATCTCGTGATGCCCATCCACATATCCCTTTAGACTTTGGGTCATCTTACGATGCCCATCCCTTTAGGGAAACTTGCATTGCCCACTCTTATTTTACAATGCATAATAACAAACAAATCCATCTTCAAAAAACCTTTCGAGACTTATAAACTTGTATTTCACATGTTCATTTTTGATACAAACATTAGCATGGATCTTATTTGTTCTTTTTGTCTCATGTTTCTTTATGTTTCTTTGTTTTTTTTACATTTTACTTCTTTTACATTCACTTTAATATCTTCATTATTTTCCTTACATTATTTTGTTTTCTTACACATCACATTTGGCATTTGTTTTCATTTTGGATCCTTATATATCTCTTTTATTTTTTGTCTTTTGATGTCATTCTTTGCCTTATTAGCTTTATGATCATTTCCCCCCTTTCTTTAGCATTTACCCCTTGATGTACCATAGTCTTTTTTTATTTTGAAATTTCTCTTTTGGCACCCTTGTGAGTTTCTCTTTTGTGATTTGCTTCGTAAGACCATGGATAAGACCCAGTACCCTTCACAAAATTACCATTTTTTACTTATGTTTCTCATTCTTTTATTTCTTGCCAATGCTATTTTAACACCTTATGGGTTTCTATTTTATGATTTTCTTTGTAAGAACGTGGATAGGACCTGACCATCCTCATAAAATTACCATCCTTTTCATGTTCTTGATCTTTGTTCTCAACTTTAATTTTTGATTATTTTTCTAGATAAAATTTGCACCATAATCTTTGTTAGCATGTTTTATTTCATTTTCCTCATTCTTATGAGAAGGAATTACACTTTATTATCATTATATCCATTTTTTCCCTTTGTAACATTTTTTGTGTGATTTGAAGTAATTTAAAGTATTTCATGTGTCATTCCTCTTGATTTCCTTTTTCTTTCACTTCGCATTGGATAAAACAAGGTAAAATTCAAGATAACACTTTTATTTCAGCTAGATTTATGAGACTCTTAGACCCCAATCTCTTTGAATTTATATCTCTTAGCAACCTTGTCCAAAGTTTTCAAATTAAAATCATATTTAACACCAATGTTTGCTTTTCTGAACCCATATAGAGAAAAAAATCCATCAAAATAAATTTAAAAGACAAATTATTATCAAGGCAATGATATCTAAAAGGTAACATATAAATATCAAAAGTAAAATTCACACCAAAATACATGATTACAATCACATCTCCTATCTCTAATCAAATCTCAAATTCTACAGTCAGCTTCACATAGATCCAAATTTCTTTGGGGTGTGGTAGGATAATAGATTGGAATAGATGATTTTAAAAAACTCTATGGTGATACCTACTTTCTCACATAAATACCTAATATTTTTAGTAGACCAATGGCTCTATAAGGGGTCTTGAAGAATGAGGAACATGTCATGGGAAGGTAAGTCCATTTTAATTTTCTTATATATAGCCTTCATGGGATGATCTATATACTCCATTTATTGACCTGAGACTTGTGTGGCTATGAAAGTTCTTTAGAGTCCTTAAGGTCAACAATCATCTTATTTTTACAAAGTTAATTTGAGTGTCTTGACTTTAGTAAAGAGTTCTTCTACCTTGGTTTTTCCTTCATTCTCCCCTCCACCTATTTTATTTCCCCCTTTGATAGGAAAATTATGATTCTAAATCTATTTCCCCTCTTATTCATCTCTTAAAAACATGCTAGCACTACTTTGTTTTATTTTTATCTATCCTTAGATCAAAACAACATGTTTGAGTAACTATGGTCATTATTTTCTTCCATTATTAATCTACCCTTCTATTACAGGTAGCTGAGTCCGCACCCTTTTACCATTATTACCTAATTTTCTTTATGTATGCCTTATTCATGTTTGTCTTACATCTTGACTTACATTTCATTCAACATTCTTTCATATTTTTCTTTATATTTTTCTTTTTAACTATCTTACATGAGGTTAATTTTTACCTTCTTCCATATCTTTTTTAAAAATTTCATACATGTATATTTAATTTTTAATTTATATTTTACATGCTTTCTAAACATGATTTATTGTTTTTTCTCCAAACATTTGTCATTTATTTCCTATCATTTGTCATTCTTTTTCCATCCTTTTTGTCATTTATTTGTCATTCATTTGCCATTCTTTTATCATTCATTTTCCTTAAATATTCTAAACATTGCTTTACCAATCCTAATTTTCCAATTTTCCTAAAATCTTTGTCTCTATTAACCACTATTATATTCCTATCTTCCAAAAATTTCACTTTTTAGATATCTTTTTGCACTAACTTATATAGATTCATCTAGTGTAATCTACATTGAACATCATCACATATCTTATAGTCTACTTATTTATCTAAGAAAATAAGGTAAGTTAAAGGTATATGATTTTCAATTCATTCTTTTCATTTATATTATTTTATCCTTACTACACATTACTTAGCATCAACATTGTGTATTATCATGTTTTATTCTGAAACACCATCCCATTTTGCACTTACATGACATGTGATGAGCTTTGGTTGGGGCATATGTAAACAAAATATTTTCAAATTTTTATCACATACTCTAACTTTGTATCTTGCAATAACCCATCAAGTCTCAATATCTATGAGTACATGCCTTAAGGGGTACATCAGGAAAGGGGTGGGTAGATCATTGGTGCTTTCTAAGATTATTGTTCCTTTTACCACTTGTCATTTACACACGAGCCTCATAAAACCATGAACCCTAAGTTTATTCTCCTCATTCCTAACAATTATTATCATTTTCCATTCATTATCCCTCTTTTCCTTACTTTATCTCCTTTTGACTTGAAAATGTATTAGGTTGACCATGGCTGACCTGGTACATTTTCAAGCTTCTTATTTAGAAAACTAAGTTGACCTGGTTAACCTCATATACTTTAGGGACCTTCTTAGCTTTCTTGGTTTTTTATCTTTCTAGTTGACCTAGCATAGACCTAGAGAGTTAGATCTAAAAATGTATTAGGTTGACCTAGCATAACCAACATATCTAAACGATTTTAGGGTAAGATACTACTATATATAATGTTATTTACCACCATTTGTAATAAATAATAATTAAGTGAAAAATTATGAATGAAAATATACCTATTGACCATTCTACTTGGGGAATCAAGATTTAGGGTTCAATACTTTATTTGGAGTTATGATCTCATCTTATGGATAAATCTTTTGGATGCTTGGATAGGTTGCGTAGTCTAGAGCTGATATATCTTAATTATCTTTACATACCATAATAATCTCTTGCAAAGCACCTTGGCCAAGGGGAATATTGAGGCTTGACAGGTTCATCTTCAAAGGTAAGTACTCCTAACTTTATTTCTCCTTTGTAAGAGTAGATAGATAGTGCATTTGTATTCTTCTCTTCCATGTATTAAGATTCAATATACATTGATGTGAGTATATATCTTTTATACATGTTTATTTTATTTTATTTATTTATTTGTTTTGTTTCTAACCCTAACTTTGTGCCACAATTTTTATTGCACACTAGATTAGATTTACTCTTCTTGTTATTATATAGGTGAAATATTAAATCATAAGACTCAACTAAATTAATATGCTTAGCAAGGTTGCCCATAATTAAATTCATTTCATGGAAAAGCACTAGAAGATGTGTGCTCCCATAGTGTGCATTCCAAGGTGTGTTAGGACCTCCTTTATACCATATCAATCCTTCTTTATTTTGAAAATATAGTCCTTCCATTTGTAGAAAGAAAACATGCTTAACAAAATTGAAAAACATACCTTGCAAATGCATATCATAACCATCAAAACGCATTAGTAGGGATCCCCTTATGTAAGATGTATGTCCTTCCCTTGGCTGCCCTTTGTTAGCTTCCTCACACATGTATGCATTATCAAACAAACCCCACCAATACTAAATTTTATCTATTTTTATATAATGTTTGTACCTACTATGTGGTTGTGTTAGACTATAGGCTTTGGAACCCTACCTCACATGGTGTGTTATTATAAGTGATCCCCTAATCAGGTCTAGAAAATCCTCAAATTATTCATGCTATCGATTAACAATTTTATGCCCCTAATTAGAAGTGTAGGTGTACTCTATCCTATTCAATCCAAGATTGATTTATGGACATGATGCATTTTGATTGAATATAGGCTCTAAAATAAGGGTTTAGACCATTAAGAAGGGTTTAAATAGTTTTTGAAACTTATTTTAGATCTTTTCCATATGTAATAACCTTTTCCAATCTTTAGTTTATCTTTGACACTTCTCTATTTAACTTTTTGATCATGTTCTTGACTATTCTATGTGCACGAACACAAGCTACTACAAGTTTTAAAACATAGTGTGAGAAGAACACATCCACAATGGATTGTATCCTTGTAGACTCCTTTAGAATAATGAAACATAATATTGTTAATGTATAGAGGTTATTCAATAGATTTTACTTTTAACTTCCTTATCTCACTATGTTTTTAGTCTTTTACATCATAATTAACATTACATATGTATTTGGTATGTAAATTTGAATTGAATAAAATAAAAACTTTGAATTCACATAATTAAAGGCTTGAAACATAATAATAAATCATACATAAACATACTAATATCAATATGAATCATCAAAACACAACATTATCAAATCTTCCTTTTTTGAACATTGAAAAACTCAATCATTCTCCATTAGAATACATAGGAAACATGGTTGTAGTCCTTTCTATCAAAAATAAAGATTCTCATTTTATTATTTCTTGAGACTAGATCCCCTCCATCTTATAACACACTATGATAAATTCTTCAAAACCAAAATTTAACATGTTTTATATCAAATGTAACTACCCTAACTACCTTCCAATAATCACTTGCAAGAGACTTTGCACCTTAACATAAGCATCAAGGTTGATTATCTATACAAAGGTGACCTTTGGCCCATGGTATGATCCATTGTGTCTTTATTCATGTTTATTAACCACTTTACACTTTAATTAATTATTAAAAATCCTCTTAAAACATCCATTTTATGCTAAAATATTTAAAAATTCAAATTTGCCAAAATGGTAGGAAAACTCTAATTTGAAAATATAAACTATCCTAGCACTTATAAACACTTAGAAATAATTTCAAGGCGTATTTTTATGCTCCTATCACCTTTATAATCATCCTAAACATGCTTATTTACCCCTATTTACTTTATCTAATCAAAATTTGTTCAAACAACACAAAAACTATCATCCATATATGATTCTCCTACATCAGAATACCAGCCAATTTCCTATACAATGTAATATCTTATAAAATCATGGAACACTTGGATGAAAAAGTGATACTATAAATAAATTATATAGGTGAGGAATTATAATAAAGCATGTGAAACTATTCCAAAATGTCTAAGGAAAACTTGGGATATGATTCACGCATGTGTCAAACAATAATTTGTGTACCAATAGGTAGACAATTTATATATATATATATATATATATATATATATATATATATAAACTCTTAAAAAATACTGAACATTTATTTTTGAAATTTGGAAAAATGTACATGGAATAAATCTTTGTATATATATGAAAAAAGCACATATGTTTTACTAATAACAATGACCCAAACTCAAAACATTTTGAGGTGAGATTGGAAGTGTATGTAACCCCATTATGCCAAAAAGTGGGAAACATTATTATGATTTGACCCCTATATGAGACCCATTTTGAGTGACATAGAGCCTAAGGAAATAATTAAAAGGTCCCAATCTTGGAATTTTAAACTATTCACCCTAAATTGATGATGATGAGCTCTTTGTGAGAATTATATTATTCATATGTAATACTATTATCATAAGTTCACTATATGTCCTTTGAGTGTAGAAAATAGTATTAGAAAGGCATATAAAAAATCCATGGTCAAGTAAGAAATGATCCATACCTTCATACTAAGCCTTGGAGGTATATTTTAAGTCATAAAAGGGTTTTATTAGCCTATAAACAAGTGAATAATATTGAGACACTACTTAGGGCTGAATCAAGTAAATATTTTCCTACACGTCCTCATAAGGAAATGAAATATTCACATCCATATTATTGACCATTTTGACCATAAGTCAAAATGGGTAAACCTCCTATAGTAAAAAACTTATATAGGGGTCTAATGAAAGGTCTTAAGGCATTTAATGTTTAATTTTTTGTGATTTAATGTTATATTATCCCTAGTCATAGTCTACTTAGATCCTTTTATCATATTTTGTCTTTTAGGGGTCATAAATGATTAATAAATGTAAGTGGTATGGTTTTACAATAAATAAAAGTGTTATCAAACTTATCCTAATGTCCAATGTGCTAGTCCATATTAGATATGTCAGTTTCGAACTAAAAACTTGCAGGTGATAACTAAAAATCAAGAAAATAATTGTAAAACAAGGAGTTTCAAAAGGTGTACAGATAATGAAAGATAATTTAATGTGGAATGATATTTTTGGATTCATATTAAACTTCCCAAAACTAATTTCCATGATTTACATGCTTTGGAAGTTCCAAAAATAATAAAAAACCATTCTACTATCCTATTGCTCCACCATGCACATGAAACTAGTCAACATGTTCTTAGTTGGTGTGTCTAGTTGAAGAACTTACAAATAAAATGGGGGTGATATTACACTTTTTAATATTAAATTTCATGATTTTATTGAAAATAATGGGATCCTATTATTTATGAACAATCTCTAACATGTTGACTATGTTTTCATGCTTATTATTTCCCATACCGTATAGGTTTTTATCTTGTTTGAACCATTCTGTATAACTTAATTGGTAAATTTTCCTCCATATGATTTTTAATATCTCATATCACATTTTACATACTTGGTGTCATGTTTGGAAATAATTTGATAGCTCAAACAACTCACTTTACAAGAAGTTGTTGATAGTAAACTTGCATTCAAATTTCCCCATTTGCAAAAAGTCTCTTTCTTTGAAATAGATTCAATACAATGTAACATTATTTTTAACTCATTAAAAATTTCATGGAAATATCCTTATTTAAAATATTCAGTCTCCAAAATTAGTATCATAAATATTGAAGTTTAGTGGTAAACATAGTAAGCTCCCAACTCATTCTCACTTATAGTCATGACATGTAAAGGCCATGAGAAAATTCATGAAAGTATGATGGAAGTTTATAAGAGATTGAGAATGATATTATAATATGAACAAACAATTTAATCTCTAAATGTCATAGATAACATGAGAATACAAGTTCCCATATACACACAGTCTTCCACCATTGATGAACACACACAAGAATCTCTCAAAAGAATGACATGTTGGAATGGGAGCCTTGATACCTATTTCAAATACTTAAAAGTGTGAAGAGTGAATTTTGAGATATTTTAAAAGTTATATAACTCGTAACAGGTATATATATATATATATATATATATATATATATATATATATATATATATATCTTGGACACTACCTATAGTACTAATCACTACCTGCATACATGCAAAAGTCCACCTGCATGTAACACCATAAAGAGTTGAGAATTCTTAATGGAGGATATTAGACATGATGATACCCTTATTTAATTCCTAGTATGTTATAGCTATCATGGAAGACATATTTATAATTTTGTATTGGTATTCAAGGTTGAATATTACCTTCAAAGGTGATGACTGAATTCAAGGATCAAATCCCTAAAACATGAAAAAAAAAAAAAGCACCTAGCCATTTTGTTAATATCATATGACAAGGTTACGTAGAACTTTGATGAATATTAATTATTATAGTTTGTATCCTCCATATAGGAGAAGAACCTTACAAAAGGAGTAAGGTGGATGACTAGTGTAAATTAATATTTGAGGGCCTCAAAGTTGCCCATTTATTCATTGGGTTTATTCATTGTTATGTACATGATTTGAATTTATAAGTAGCCTTGCATTCCAAGGTGGTAGTGTAGGAAACATTATTTAATTATTAGATAATCCTATTTAGGATGGAATTTTGTTCTAATGAGTATTAATTAGAGTTAGAGAACTAGGTTTTTGACCTAATAAATACACCTACAGGTGTACCTTGGTCCAAGAAGACCACTTACAGCTAATTGTAGGTATATACAATCCATGACACATAACTAAGCATGAAAACTCAATAGATAAGGACACATAAAAGTTTCCACATTATTATAAAGACATTTAAATTATTACAATATTATGTGGTACATTTTTCAAAGGTAATGTCTGCCTATAGGTCCTTTTGCCTCAATAAAGTCAACTACAGTTGATTGCCATAGATAGTGAGAAAGAAAGTAGTGTTCTCAAAGTTTATATAACATTAAAATGAGGTAAATAGGTCAAAAAAAAATTAAAATTTCCTTGAGGATTCTAATATATTATATAGGCAATAGTTTAAGGCTTTAAACCATGCAGTATGCACCTATAGGTACCACACCTAAGCAAGAAACATAATAAAGATTTCACTCATCAAGGAGTGTAAAGAGACATGTGTGAGGTTAAAGTAAGGAATGGATTTATAAAACCTTAATATTTACCATGATGGTATTCATAATATATTACCATTATATACAATTCAAGGAAAGGCCCAAATAACATAGTTAATAGTCTATATGATGAAACCCTAAACACAGTCATCTCTCATAGTTTTCCTTGGAGATTTTGAAAAGTTTAAGGGAGTTACCAATGTGATAAAGGTATAAAAAATTGTGAAAATAATCTTAACCTATTTTTTAATCTCCTTTTATACTGACTTTTCTTGGGATAATAGGGGAAGTACCCTCATTTTGTCTCAGACAGAGGGTACTTCCCTAGGTTGTAAACCCTATAGTTTTGGAGAATGGAGATAACTAAGTGAGATAAAGGATGGCTGAACCTAGAATTAAATTTTAAGATGATGTGATAGGAATGGACCAACATATATACACATGTAAAGGGGTTAGAATATCACTAGGGTATCCTAAACCCTCAAGAGTATAGACAAGCCTATTAAGCCTGGTTTAGGCCTAAAGCCCAAGTAGGGGTTAGTATCACTTTTAAACTTAGATTAAAATTAAAACACTATGAAACATGTTAATAAAGGAATATAGTATATATTTTTTATCTCTTTAGATACAAATTAAGTCCACGATAAAGCCACTTTTAGCTCAAGAATAACTCAGGCCTATGTAGAATAGATACAAATCTCGATAGGCTAGTTTGAAAAGCTCACATCTTCTTGGAGGTTTTGAATGGAGGTTCAAGGATCTTGGAAAATTTGAAGGGGGTAATAATCTTTAATTTTTTGGGAATTTTTATTCAAATCCAAATTCACATCCTTATGAACAAAGACTAAGAGTAAAAAGAGCCTAAAACCTACAAAACCCTAGATACAAATCTAATTGGGAAAACAAGGATGGATTACTATCCAAATGAGATGGAATGGACATTAAAGTTATTTAACCTTTCAGGAGACTCTCCATATATCTTTCCCATCCACTTGAGGTGTTCCTTACTTGTATGAATAGGAGGGAAATAAGTTTTTCTTAACTATTTTTGATATTTTTCAAGTTCTCAAAGGTTTATTGAGGTGAAAACAAATTTGATAGAGATATCAAGACTTAATATAAATAAATATGATCATTTAATTCTTCATAAAAAATTCTAAGTGTTCTTATAGGTGCCTTTACTTTAGCCAATCAAAATTACCAAGGTGAACAAGCTTGTGAGAGGGTGAAATTTCTAAGTGTGAGGCTTTTTAAGGTCTACCTGATGAATCCAAGGATATGGGAGGAATTTAAATGTGTCATTTACTAATTTTTATGGATTTTCATGGAAAAATAAATCCAAATTTTGATGACAAGTGTGGAGGGTGAGTGAAAGAGGAGTTTTTTTTATTACAGACAGTGATGGATCACTTTCAAAAGAATCAAGGAAATTAGGGATGCAACCAATTCATGGTGGATCATGTTTATGAACCATACCTATTATTAAAATCATGATAAATATCCCTATTCATTTATGGTATGTTCCAAAATGACTAAATGATGAAGGTAGTTTTCTTGTGCAGAATGAAGAGTCTTATGCTACATTTCATGAGTTTTATAACTTTGAGGGCTAGTTGTCCTATAACACCTTGTATGTTATATCTATTAATTCATTATAATACATATATAAATCTTATTATAAACATGACAAGTGTTTTTATGACTCTTCGACTTCTCTTTTCCCATTTCTCTCTCAGGTTCCATAAGTAGCTGTTATTTTGACTTTGTAATCTAATACCACACCATGTATGGTGAATCCCTGATAGAATGAAATTGTTTTTTTCCTTTTAAAAGTAATATAATTTTGGTTCTGAGTTCATGAAACATTTTTTAGTGTGCAAAGTGATGTATGGTGGAGTTAGTGATAATTCTCTATCCTTGCTTGCCTTATCCTTTCATGTTTATCAAAGAGTTCCTATTCTAAAAGTCATATATAGTTTATTAAAGTGTTTAAGATCCATTAAAGTGTACCATTATCCTTAGAGTGTACATTCTACCCTCTGGTTTATTTACCTTGTGTTTATTTCATGTATATCACCTCTATATTGAAACACTCATGTTACAATTTTATAGGTCTTTGAAGCTAGTATTGTATATCTTATTTCATTATGATAGGACTATGATGTTCATGTGTAAATAATATTGGTGTATCAACCCCTTATAATAGGTTAATTTCATGAAATTTTATAACTCTTTTAACAAAAATCAAGCATTATATGGGCGATAAGTATTTTAAGATATATTCATGGAGCTAGCCCATAAATCTAGATGCTTACTTCCACCATAGGTACACCCACATACCTATAATTTTTCCCATGTTTATAAAATATGAAAGAGGCTTTAAAATTTTCTTATATAGTGAAATATTTAGTGAAAACAATTATAGCACGCTCAGAAGGACCATTATCTTCAATACAACTTTTCAAGGTGAATGTTAGTCTTGACAACATTAGCTATAAATTAGTGTTATAATTATAATTTGATGACTACATAAAGATAAAATCAAGCTCAAGGCAATTTTTTTTTTAAAAAATTTCTCTCATAATTTATGGTTCTCACTAGGTCATCGTATAGTGGAGTGTTTAATCCTAACTCCACCATCAATGTAAGAGATATGGTATCGATGCATAACAAATTGAAGCAAGGAGAAGATTGGTAGAAAGGAAAATTTATGGATTTAAATTATAATATAGAGAAATATATTGTTTCTCAAGGATTATTTATTCCTATCCTATCAATTGAATATGAGGTAAAGATGCAAGCAAATGAGGATTGGCAACCTCATGGATAAAGTTTCACCAACTTCTTTGTGGAAGACACTTTTGTACTCAATCAAAGAGCCTATATTGAAAAAAAATATAAGGGACAAGAGGAAGGCTCTAGGAGGTGAGAATATCATTCTTGCAATCTCATCCAATCATATTCCTAGGCAATAAAGCTTGGCTGCAAGTGTGATAATCCTAAAAGCTCTTACACCTCCTTCAAGTTAAAATGCGGTAAGGTATGCTCAAGGTAACTAAATTCCTCAAGTTCCAATAAATACTTTGAATTAAAGGATTAAATAAAAGGTGAGTAATAATTCCCTTAACATAGTGGATTCCTTGAAATTTTTTAAATAATGAATCTCTTTTTGGGATGTCCTTCATATGCCTGGCCAAAAGGAGTTGTTACAAAAGAAATTGTCCATTATTCCTACTACTCCTTCACCTTCAATTTAAAGTCATAGTCATGTTATCCTCGTGAATGTCCATAATGACATATTTTATCCATATATTAGGGTTTATAAACCTCCACCATTCTATCTCACTCTCATAAAGGGTGCCAAATTGGTCCACTATTGTATAGTTGATAATGGAGATTTTACTTTAGTCATGCCCAAAGTTGTAGCTAATAAGTTGGGAATAAAATATGAGCCTTAAACAAAGGAGTTATACAATTATATGGTATAATTACCAATATAATAGGGATGATAAATTATTTAAAGTTATTCT
This sequence comes from Torreya grandis, assembly GCA_037957365.1. NCBI lineage: Eukaryota > Viridiplantae > Streptophyta > Pinopsida > Cupressales > Taxaceae > Torreya > Torreya grandis. The sequence goes on from JARHVA010001995.1 coordinate 1,839,036, forward strand.
TTCATGATTGTCCTAGGTTTCCTATCCTTGAAGACATAGTTTTTGTTGACCTCCTAGCTCACTTTGCAATCTGCCTTTCAAGAGACTTTATATCCAATATTGGTGGTTATATCTTATATTATTGGTAATTTTTAGAATTTAGGATAATTTATGGAACCAAGGTGACCATAAAAACTTATACTCATCTAAGGTTTCACATTAAGCCTTACATTGAAATAAGCCCTAACTTAATTTATGTGATCAATGGGAAGGAGGATCCTAATGTGGATGATGGAGATTATAAACTTGAATTATTTTATCATTTGTTCTTGGATGAGTATGTTTTAGATACATATGAACATTATCCTTATGTATGCTTTGAAAAAACTAACCTTGGAACTTATATCATGCATGAAGAGCTATTTGAAGGAGTTGAGGTAAATTTCAAACATTCTCATGCTATGGAAGGTAAATATACAATTCATGAGTATGATGATCATAGGTTGATGAACCTAATTGAGAACCATAGTGGGAAAAATTATGTCTTTATCTTTTCCATTGATGAGGATGCTTTGTATGATGACATGCATGAGGTGGATGAGGATGACTTATGACAAAGGTTTAATGTCATATGTCATGAGTTTGATCATCTTGGTAATGTTACTTACCCTATCAAGAAGTATCCATATGATTTGGTTAATTCATCTAAAACATGATATTGAGTTTCTCAATAAGCATGAATAAAATTCTCATGTTGTGAATGAAGAAGAACTATGGTAAAATATCAATTCCATATGCAAAGAGTTTGACAAGTTGGGTAGGTCACCCTTTTCTACAAGCTATTATATATTTAATTTCAAGGTATTTAGTGAGAATAATGATAATGTTTAAAATTATTCCATCAATCATTGAGATGAAGGTCATTCTACTGATCAATAATGTAGTTTTATGAGGTAATTTGATGATACTAGTGTCTATGAAGTTGTAGACATGGATAATGAGGTCAAGGTAGAAGCTGTTTTACCTCAAGAATAATTAGGAGGCATACCTTATGTTGAGTCATATATAAAGGTATTGGATCATTAATAAGAGGAGATTGATGCTTTCAAACATCAATCACTTTATATCCTAGAAGAAGACAAGGTTGAGAAGACTATCATACACTCCAATATACATTTTTTTGTGGAGTATCCAATGGATATGATGGAGATAAAAAATAGTTTCATCCAAAATCAAGGTTCTTAAATAACAAGAAAAATAATTCACGAAGGTCCCTAATAATTCACTTCCAAACCCAAGAATATTCAAAGGTGGTAGGTTTCTTGACCATACACATATACAAGTGATTGGTGATGAGCATGCTCATCATGCTAGGCTTCTTTAATGGAGTGAAAAAGATATAAGGGGGATTATTTTTTATCCTAGTTGAGGTATGATCATATGTTTCACCTCAAGAGAAAGTTTTTTTAAATAATAGGTTAGGTGTGTGTTTTCTTTCATGTTGTGTTGTGTTCCCTAAGTGTCCTAGTTTGACACATGTATATCTTGTTTTGTGTGTATTTTATTTTTTTTTGGGTATGTTTTCAAAGGTAATTTTTATGTCAAGATTATGTATAGGTGACTCCATGTCCCAATGAATAATATTAGGCTACTATTCATGGCATAGTAAGCACAACACCCTTGGAAAATCAGTAAGAATGTTAACCATTTTGACCACATGTCAAAATGGATCAACCCCCTAGATTCAAAAAAAATTATATGGTTTTAATGTAATTTATTAGGTGTTTCATGTTTCATTTTATGTGATTTAATGTTATATTATCCTTGGTTATAGTCTGATTAGATCCTTATGTCATATTATGTCTTTTAGGGATCATAAATGAGCATTAAATGTAATTAATATGATTTTCCAAGAAATAAAATTGTTCCCAAACTTATCCCAATGTTAAATGTGTTAGTCAATATTAGATATCTTAATTTATAACTAAAAACTTGTAGGTGATAATAAAAAATCAAGAAAACAACTCATACCAAAAATAGTCAAAAACCATTATGTTCTCCTATCACTCCACCATGCACATGAAACTAGTCAACATGTTCTTGGTTGGTGTGGCAGTTAGAGAGCTTATAGATTAAATTAATTTTGGGGGTGATATTAAAAATATTCATATTAACTTTCATTATTTTATTTATAATAATTGGGTCCTATTATTTATTAACCATCTCTAACAAGTGGACTATGTTTTTCTTATTACTATTTCTCATACCCTATAGGTTTTTCTCTTATTTTTACCATTTCATAAATGTAAATTAGTAATTTTTCATATATATTATGTTTAATATCTCCTCTCATATTATCCATTATTTTTCTCATGTTTTTAAATAATTTTAAAGATCAAATAGCTCACTTTGCAAGAAGGTGCTGATAGTGAACTTGCATTCAAATTTCCCCATTGTAGAAAGTATTTTTTTGTCTAGTGGATTAAATACAACATAAAATTATTTTTAATTCATTAAAAATGTCATTTAAATATAATTATTTTAAATATTAAATATCTAAAGTTAGTATCATAGAGCTTGTAGTTTAGTGGGAAACATAGTAAGCTCCCAACTCATTCTCACTTGCAGTCATGATGTGTAAAGGCATTAAGAAAAGTCATGGAAGTATGATGGAAGTTTATAAGATTTTGAGAATTATATTATAACATTTAATAAAAATTTAAGCCCTAAATATCATAGATAACATGAGAAGACAAATTCCTATATACACACAGTCGTCCACCATTGATGAACATACATAGGAGTCTCTCAAGAGAATATCATGTTGGAATGGGAACCTTGATACCTATTTAAAATCCTTAAAAAAGTGAAGAGTGAATTTAGATATCTTATGATGGTCTATAATTGGTAACAATTATATATCTTTCACACTACCTATAGTACTACTCATTGCATACATACATGTAAAATTCCACCTACAGGTGGCACCATAAAAAGCTGAGAATTCTTAATGGAGGACATTAGACATGATGAAACCCTTATTTAAGTCCTAGTATGGTATATATATCATCGTATAGATATTTTTAATGTTATATTGGTAGGAAATTTTGAACATTACCTTCAAAGGTGATGATTGTAGATTCAGGGATCAAATCCCTAAAACATGAAAAATAGCGAACCTAGCCATTTTGTTGATATCATATGACAAGGTTACCTAGAGCTTTAATGCATCTTAATAATTATAACTTGTATCCTCCACATAGGAGAAGAACCTTGAAAAAATAGTAAGGTTGATGACTAGTGGAAAGTGATATTTGAGGGCCTCAAAGTTGCCCATTTATTCATTAAGTTTCTTCATTATTATCTACAGGATTTGAATTTTTAAGTAACCTTGCACTCCAAGGTGGTAGTGTAGGATACATGATTTCATGATTAGATAATATTATTGAGTTGAGGAGGGTATTTTATTTTAAGGAGTATCAATTAGAGTTGGATAACTAGGTTCTTGGCCTAATAGGTACACATATAGGTGTACCTTGGTCCAATAAGAGCACCCATAACTGACTATAGGTATATACAGTCCATGACACAAACCTAAGAATGAAAAATAAATAGATAAGAACACATAAAATTTCCCATATTATTCCAAATACCTTCAAATAATTCCAAGATTATGTGGTAAAATTTTCAAAGGTAATGTCTGCCTACATGCCCTTTTGCCTCAATAAAGTCAACTATAGTTGACTATTACAGATAGTGAGCAAGAAAGTAGTGTTCTCAACATTCATATAGAATGAAAATGAGGTAAAGAGGTCCCAAAAAATGTTGAATTACCTTTTTGGTTCAAAGATATTCTATAGGTAATAGTTTAAGGCTTTCAACCATGTAATATGCACCTACAAGTGCCTCTCATAAGCAAAAAACATAGTTAGAAATTGCACTCATTAAGGAGTATGAAGATACATGTGGGAGTTTGAAGTAAGGAATGGATTTATAACACATTAATAATGAAAATTATGGTATAAATAATCTCTTACCATTATATTTAATTTAATGAAAGATCCAAATAGTATAGTCAATAGTCCATATGATGAAACCCTACACACAATCATCTCTCACAGTCTACCTTAGAGATTTTAAGAAGTTTTAAGGAGTAACCCATGTGATTAAGGTATAAAAACTTGTGTATATGATATTAAAATCTTGGATAATATCTTATACTAATCATATTTCCTAGGATAATAGGGGAATTACCCTATGTTTTGTCTCAGACATAGGGTACTTCCCTAGGATGCAAATCCTACAGTTTTGGAGAAGGGTGATAACTAGGTGAGATAAAATATGGTTCAACTTAGAAGGAGGTTATAAAAAGACTTTATAGGAATGGAAAAATGTATATGACCATGTATAGGGGTTAAAATCTCAACAGGGTGTCCTAAACCCTCAACAATATAGACAAGCCTATTAAACCTAGTTTAGGCCTAGAGCCCAAGTAGGGATCAATATAAATTTTAATCTTAGGTGAAAATTAAAGAAATATGAAACATGTTAATAAAGGAAAATATGATGTTTTTAAATCTCTTAAGATGTAAAATAAGTCCAAAATAAAGCCAATTTTGGCTCAAGAATAACTCAAGCCTATGCAAAATGACATATAAAGCTCGATAGGCTAGTTTGAAAAGCTCACATCTTCTTGGAGGTTTTGCATGGAGGTTTAAGGAGCTTGTAAAATTTTAAGGGGGAATTTATCTTTGATTTTTTGTTTTTTTTTTGAAACTCCAATGTCACATCTTTATGAACAAAGCCTAAGAGTAAAAAGAGCCCTAAAACCCTATGAAACCATGGATAAGGACCCAATTGGGAAAAAATGGATGGAGAGATATCAAAATGAGATGGAATGGACATGAAATTTATTGATACTTATAGGGGACTCTCCATATATCCTTGCCATCCACATGAGGTGTTCCCTAATTATACGAATAGGAGGGAAATAAGGTTTTCTTGACTATTTTTTTATATTTTTTAGGTTTTATGATGTTTCAAGAGATGAAACCAAATTTGGGAGATATTTAAAGACTTAATATAAATATATATTATCATTTCATGCTTCATAAAAATTACTAAGTATTCTTATAGGTGCCTTCACTTCAGCTAGACAAAACTACCAAGGTGAACAAGCTAGTGAGAGGGTGAAATTTCTAAGTGTGAGGCCTCTTAAGGTATAACTAATGAATAAAAGGATATATGAGTAATTTAAATGTGTAATTAAATAATTTTTATGGATTTTAATGGAAAATTGAAGCCAAATTTTGAGGCCAAGTGTGAGGGGTGAGTGAAAGAGGAGTTTGTTTGACTGCATGAAGTGATGGCTCACTTCCAGAAGAATCCAAATGATTAGGCACGCAACCATTGTATGGTGGAGAATGTATAAAACCCATAACTATTATTTAAATAATGATATATATCCTTATTTTGTTGTGGGACGTCCCAAAAGGACTAAATGATGAAGACACTTTTCTTGTGCAAAATGAGGAGTCTTACACCACATTTCATGAGTTTAATAACTTGGAGGGACATTTTTCCTATAAAAATTTATATGGTGTATCTCCTAATTCATTATAGTTCATATGTAACTCCTCTCAGCATGAAAAGTGTTCTTATGACTCTTTGACTTCGCTTTTTCCACTTCTCTCTCATGTTCTATAAGTAGCTACCATTTTGGCCTTTGAAATCTAATACAACACCATGTATGGTGAAGACATAATAGAATGACATTGTATTTTGCCTTTTAAAATTAATTAAAGTATATTTTTTAGTTCATGAAACATTTTTCTAAGTGTCCAAAGCGATGTATGGTAAAGTTAGTGATAATTTTCTATCCTTACTTGCCTTATCCTTTCATATTTATGAAAGAGTTCCTATTATAACAAGTCATATAGAGTTTATTCAAGTATGTTAGGCTCATTTAAAGTGTAATATTATCATTATATTATGCATTATTCCCTATGGTTCATTTACCTTGTGCTACTTTCATGCACATCACCTCTATATTGAAACACTCATGTTATAATCCTCTAAGACTTTGAAGCTAGTATTATATGCCTTGTTTCATTATGATAGGAATAGGATGGTAATATGGAAATAATATTAGTTTATAAAAAAATTAGAATAGGTTAATTTCATGTAATTTTCTATCTATTTTCCCCTCAAGCAAGCATTGTATAGGTGATAAGCATTTCAAGATACATTCAGGGAGCTAGCCCTTAAATCTAGAGGCTCACTTCCAGCATAGGTATACCCACATACTTGAATGTGTTCCCATGTGTCCAAAATTTGGAATAATATTTAACACCCTCTTCTATTTTGAAATATTTGATGATAGCACATATTATGTATTCCACAACCCTGAGATGTCATAAGATAAATGACAATCCTAACTAAGTTTGTCTCAGTAATAAGACTAGAAGTTTATGAATGGTTTACTCCATTTAATTGGTATAATCAATTGGAAACCAAACAAGATTTTTACCTTCCAATTATTTTTTATACAACATATAAATGGTCAAATAAACTAATTTACATATATAACTATAATGTTTTTATTTTAGAAATAGAGTCTAAGTCCCAAGTATTATTCTTCATGAAATAAGAAACTTGTTCTGCATTGTTGAATCCCACTTTGTTTTCCCACTTTAATGTTTTAAGGTGGTTGGAGTTGAATTTATAAAAAAAAATTATGTTATTACCATGAAATGGTGACCATTCCTAGTGAGTTTCATTAAATTCACCTATAATAGACTTAAGATATGGTCTTGCTCTTTGGACTGATTTAAAAAATGGATGAGCTAAAAGTGGTGGTGATGGAGGAGGATTTGCATCTTATTACAAGTTCATTTTTTCATTCTAAAAATTTATTTATATTTTATGATATAGGAAACTATGTGATGCATCTTTATTTCATGTTTAGTGTAATTTTTTTCTAACTCACCATTGACATATTCAATGTAATTGTCTATCCTATGTATCTTAGTATAATTTTTATTTTAATTATAAACTAAGGATTTAAACTTAAAAGAATTATAAAATGTTGCGTTATTATGCCTTAGTATTTTTATATAGAGAGAGAAGTTGCTAAATAAAGTATCTAAACCTCTTATATGACAAGAATTGTTGAGGTCTTGAAATATAACTATGAACATGTTGGTGAAAAGATGATGTTTCCATGATTTGTTTGTATCATAATTAGTCTTTGAATGCTTTTATAGGACACAACCTTGGAAATTTCTAGTTGTGAAAGAATGGGATATGTAATTCTATTAATTATTTTCTACTTATTGAGGTGTTGAAGATAGTGAGAGTTTATATGGAAAATAACTCATGCAAAAGTTTTCTCAACTCATTTGAGTGAGTAGATAATTGGTTGAAGTCTCATGCTAAAAATGTGATAAATTATACAAGTGAGTGTTATGATCGATATTGACTTTTGATTTTTTTGGAATATTTTTCAAGATATATTAATTTAATTGAACTAGGAAGGAAGTCAACTAATTTACTGACCAATAAATTGATGATTTGATAGATAAAAACAAAATCATCATATAATTTTAGAATATAAGATACAATTTTGAACTATGAATATATCAACTCAATGTTTTATTACTACAAAAACTTTGATGGTGATTTTTTGACCAAAAAAATATGCTTATTTTTGCATGTGTATATGTAAGTGAACACATATTCATTATTTAACCTATGTTGTGAAATACCTAAATCAATTATGTACTCTAAATATTATGTTATTCCAATAATTTTACATGATCTAGTTGAGAGGGATCTAATTTTGATTTTATTAGAAGTGGATGGCAAAGGAGGGGGAAGGATAATTTTCTCCTATATTTTTTTAGATTTAGGTGCCTCATCAAATGAGGTATATATTTCATCAAATAGTATTTTTTTTAAATTTTTATGTAAATGTGGAATTCAAATATTTTATGGAGTTTGAGTCACTTTTATGAATTTAATCCCTCCATTTTTTACTATTTTATTTCTTGATAACCTGTTCTCTTGGTATGTCTAATGTTAATTTTCTCTAACTTGCTGCATATCTACTTAACTTATTTAATATTTTTTTCTATTCTCATGGCTTGTGTTGTACCTCATGTCATTTTCTTAATTAATATTTGAGAGTATATGTATATTTTTATATCCTTTTAGTAATTCCAAATTTATACCCCTTTAAGGAGTACCATTTACACTACCCTATTTTTTGTGTCTTTACCAATGTCTAAAGAGTTCATCATCTATGCTTTCCCATTACAACATTGAAAATTTCTCCCTCAAGCTAAAGGTATATGGTTCAATTTTATATCTCCATAAAAAGTTTAGTTTTAGCTATCCCTAGTTCAAGATGATATACAATGATTCAATAATGCTTACTTGATACCTATAGTGACTTAAAATGTTTAACTGTTGTGATTTTATCAATTTGCAACTGAATTATGATGCACATAATTATTATATGATTTATTTTATTTCAATTACTTTACACCACAAGTATTATATAGGAAGTGGAATACACACATATTAGAGTGATGCATGATCCAATGTGGTTTTAAAAATAATATAATTAATAATCTCATCAAGGAAGAGAAAAAATTCACATTAATAAGATGCTAAGAATAGGTGGTCTAATTTTAATTTTAATTTCTTAATTTAACAAATCATGAACATATTCAAACATAAATCTTGAGTCAACACACACAAAGGAAAATAAATAAATAAAAGGAAAAAAATAATTTATAAAAGGTTTACCACCTTGATGTTCACAAAAGGAGAGTCTATACTAATATCTACACAAAATTACTCCCAATACACAAAAAAAAATTAGGGTTACAAATATCTACTCATCTTGAGGTAGCTAATGTCAAGGCAAAATAAGATATATATATATATATATATATATATATATATATATATATATATGTATATACATATATATACACACACACACACAGATATATATACATATATATATGTATGTATGTATGTATGTATGTATATATATATATATATATATATATATATATATATGTATATGTATATGTATATGTATGTATATATATATGTATATGTATATGTATGTATATACACATATACATATATATATATATATATATATACATACATATACATATACATATACATATACATACATACATACATACATACATATATATATATATATATATATATATATATATATATATGGATTAACCATAAAAAATATAAGTTAATATAAAGTTTAATTTAATGAATAGTATTCAGAAATTTAATCTGAATAATAACATTTAGAACTAACATGAAGGATGGAGACAAGACACCCATAACCTAGACCAAATGCCCCCAACATAACTTGGGTAATTGATAACCAATGCATAGGATGATTTTAGGGTATAATGTACTTATCCTTTATTTTTTGATGAAATCCTCCATGCTAAATCATCACCAAAATAGGGTTGAGACTTTAACCAAAAAGGGATTAATTACACCACTCAATCAAGATTTTAGAAGCTCTAGATAACTACACAAGGTGAAATGAGATATTCAAAGGTTACTTATCAAAAAATTCATTAAAATAAAAAGGTTTGAACACTTACACAAATAATTATCATAAAATAACATGTACAAGAGTCAAAAATGATGAAAAATAACCTATTATAACACACCAATCTAGTAATGCATAAGGATGAAATTACTAGTTCAAAGGAAAGAAATGCAGACCATGGTGTGTAAAACACAAATTTATTTGATTGAACCATATTTTAAATTTTTTTATGTGTGTGAAATAAAATAAAAATCATGTTAAATTTTTAAATTAGGCCATATAATTTGAAAATGAATAATTAAAATTTGTTTGAAAAGAGAGCAATGAAGAAGTACATCTATGTGTTGATGTAACTATGTTTCCCCTTGATAGTTTTATTTTTTAATGATGCTTCATAACTAAATAATTAGAGAGAGGTTAAAAATTTAACCTTAAATATGTTAATATTGGAATTTTAAGGTGATAGTGTCCCCAATCTAGTATAAAAGTGAGTTGTGTGAAGTCTATTGAGAGCTTATAATCTCAATTGCATAAATCTAGTGTATCATAATCTAGCCAATATATATTGAGTCAAATGGTACAACTATATCCACTTTAAATAATATATAATATTTTTAATTACATAAATATCATAGAATCAAGATCTCACTAATAAAAATTCCAATTGCTATAGTAGATAAAGGCTCAAACGATGTATCTTAGTAGAGTTAGTGCATGAATATTGGTATAATGTGAATAATGTATCAATAATTTGGTGAATTTACATGGAATATGCACTTTTTATATATCTCAAGATAAATTATATATCAAAAATTAACCTCTTATATGTATAATATGTACAATAGGTATCACAAATATGAAAAACTATGTGCCAAATCTATGTCAAATGTATATAATTTTATGCCATGTGTATATTTGAATCACGTAGATTGAATCAAAATATGAAAAATTTGTCAAATGTATGTATGCAAAATCATGTATCTATGACATGACCCCATTTATATTCCCATCCTTTTGAGGTAAGGGGAATGATAATGTGGTAGCAACCTTATCTCTAAATAATAAAATAACTAAGTTGTATCTATGTGAATCATGTATTGAAGAAGCATAAAGTAGTATCATGTCAAAGTATGTATATCAATTAACCTCACATTATTCATACATAAAAATACCTAAGATGCTTGATGTGTAACATGAAAAAATCTAGAAGATAACAAGCCTAGCTAACAATTAAGCACACACACAAGAGTGCTCAAATGTCATGTAAAGAGGGGTCTAAGGAGACCAAAAGACATAAGAATGTTAAAATGTATCACACTCAAGGGGATGACATATAAAAATATTCAAAAACTAATTAAACAAGGAATTTTTATGCCACTATGGATAACAATAAAAAAAGCATTTAAACAAGGATCATATATCTAATGATCCTATCTAAGGAATGTTCATAAGGTACTTTATACTCCATATATGGTATAGTAAACTATTCATGCTACCAAGGATCATGTATATGTGCAAAATATAAAATTGGAGAATCTATAATATTTTGTGTATGCCTCACAAGACTTTGTGGTCATGAGGTAGTAGTAAAGGTTATAGTAGTTCATGTAACCCATCATTTAATGATTTGTTATTTACTTGGTGTAATATTGGGTCTTTGTACTCATTATGAAACATGGTGCTCTATGAAACATGGTGCTCTATTATCAATAATTGGCTAATCCACATAGGGGTAAATGAATATCTTGAAGATTTAAATGTATATATCTAATGCAATGGCTTATCAAGTATTGGTCAGCTAATAAATGGGATAGCCTATTTTTTACAATTTCACACATGATTAAACTTTGTAGGTTATATGATTATTTATCAAAGAACTAATTTTTATTATTGTAAAGGATAGTCATATTGAATCACTAAAATTATAATTATCTTATTAGCTATAATATATTTAAGATACCCATGTATTATGGAAGGCACTACATAGAGCTTATGAATCTAAGGTCATCACAATAATATATCTGTTTAAGCTAGAATTTTCAAAAAATTTGACTAAAAATAAATAAAGAGATAAAAAATATGGAAAAGGGTAAAATGTATATGGTATAAAAACCTAATATAAATGTGTGCATGGACCAGATGAAGTGGATAACTCTTCTTTAGCTAGGGGAAGATGACCTACATAATAAAACACTTAAAGCAAGCTTGTTTATTAGATAAGGAAGAAGGGTAGATTGCCTAGCTAGGGATAGATCTAAGAAAGCATGAGATATATATGGAGGCTATTAATCCACACCCATAAAATAAGTTAATGTTGAAAGTAGATGGATGAAAACAAGCATAAAAAAAATTAAACAAGATGAATATTTTAATAATGTAAGCTAAAGACTTAATAAACTAATAAAAGAGGTGTTAATTTACTAAATGAAGGTTTTGTTCTATTCTAGTCTAGTCTAGTTGGGTCTATGATAAAAAATGGAAAAATAGGGTTTGGCCAATGGTTGGGTTAAATGGTAGAAAAATGAGGGTTTAGGATCATAGGGATATCCATAAGTGGTTATAGGTAACCATCAGTGGTTAGGTAAACCATCAATAATTTAGGTAACCATCTGTGGTTACCTACAAAGACTAGAAATGTCAAAAAGGTACACTAGAAGAGGTTTATAGATCTAGTTTGGCTGATGATATAGGTGTATTTGAGGTCTGGTAATGGTAAGATAAAAATTTAGAGGGTCTAAAGTAATTGAAATGAGATGGGAAGGGTGTGAGGAGGATCTTGATAAAGATATTCAATTAGATAAAAGGAGATAGAAATGAAAGTAATCAAATTCTTACTTGATCTTGAAGATATTTTTATAGCATAACGGTGCTTGAAGGAAATCTAAAAGAAATTCAATAGGAGTTTGGGTTAGTGGCTACTAGAGAAACATACATGAAGAATACTTGAATGCCTAGAATACTTAATTGCCTATATGAATAATTTAGATATGTATTTGTTAGTCTATTTCTCCTCTTGATAACTTCCTTTTATAAGAAAAAGGTGATGGATTAAGAAGGGTAACGATGATGAGTATCAAGGCATTCATGATGTGTTAGAGGATGTGGCTAAGAAAAGTATTAAATTTTGTTCTTGATTACATCAAGAATAGTTGATGATGTGTTACTGTCTTAGGGACCTAACCATCAATAATTAGGGTAACCATTGATGGTTACCTTAACCATTAGTAGTTGAGGTACTGAGCAGGAGTAGGTTTGAAGAGGGTTAAAGGGTGGAAAAGGGTGTTTATCTAGAAAGAGTGAGTTGAGTTGGATAAATTTAGCTAACTAGGACTCAAGGTGAGTCAAGATAAGTTAGATGAATGGGTTAGTTAAAAATAATTCATTTTGATGATGAAGTGTAAAAGGGATAATCAAGGCACTTTGATGTCTAAAACTTAGTGTGTAGTTTTCTATTGTCTATATTTAGCCCCTTTTTTGTTATGCGACTTGTATTTACAAGATGTAAAATAAAAATAGATCATACATTTGAAGGTTGGTTGAAGGTTAGTTTTCCCCAAGTATGAGAGGATTTCCCCATCAAACTGAGAGATGATCAAGAAAAGACCAAATTAGGTAAGGGTTTGATGAATAGTTTATGGTGAGTTAAAAAGGTGGGTGTCAAAATGGTGTTTCAAAGCTAGGCATTTGTAATACAAATATGAGCACAAGATGTGATAAATATGTGATGGTCAGGATTGTGCAAGGACCAAGGATTCCCATGTTGATAAAAATAAGCTCAACACTAAGAAGATAGGTGACCAATGGACCACATGACCATATTGTGATGGTTGGGTATACTTGTTAGCCTTTTAAGTAAAATGGATCAGTGTTTGTGGGGTTATCCAAATTCAAAATTGATCTCATGTGTTGGGTATCTAAAATTGTAAGTGATTTTATGGAGGATTCCAATGTTTTGGTCATGCACTAAGTGTAAAATTTTCAAATGTTCGAATGGTCAACATGGCAAATTTGGTCAATGCAATAAAAAAGACCATGACAAGGTTGTCATAAAAATATGAAAAAGGTTTGGTTCAAAAATGATCAACATTTAGATGGAAGTGGTTTAATGGTTCAATAGTAATGTTTAATTGTTGATGGTTTAAAATAAAAGGAAGGTCAATCTGACTCTTGATGCACTAGGTAAGTGAACACTACCTACATAGTTCCTTAGACATAGTGTCCAATAAAAACTTTAGGCCAAATGCAGTTCTCCCAAGTGGTAAAGATGGAGAAATGATACCTCAAAATGGTAGAGGGTAAAAGGTGGGTATAAAGCTAATGATCAATGGTTATGTGAAGGGTATGTTAGAAAGAGGGTGACTAAGCTGACTCTAGATGCACTAGGCAAATGAAAGTTGCCTACATAGTTTCATACACATAAGATCTAACAAAAACTTTAGGTCATATGTAGTTTTGGTTTTGATTAGATGATTGTTAAAATAATAAGGAAGAAGGAGAAGAGTAACCTCCAAAAATATTAGGGAAGGAAATTCCCCAAATAGGTCAAGATGGTTTTAAAATGAGTTTCCCCAATTTGACTTACCATATGGTTTGGGTTGGGTTTAAGGTAGTGTTGGTTTTTATTTGAAAAAAGTGGGTTGATAAAGGTTGGAGATTAATAATCTCTAAGAACTAAGTGATGGATAAGTAATCTCCAAGATAGAGGCCTTGTTTGGGTTGGGGGTGAGGTTATGAAAAGGTGAAATATGGGATAATTAAGAGACACATGTGCCCAATAGTTAACAAAATAAGGGAGAGAAAAGAAGCATGTCTTTTCACTGGTAAATACCAAAAACATCATCAAATTTAGGTAGGGCATAGTGAATCTTAGCTTTTTAAATGCTTTGCATAATCATACTTTGGTTGATAAAATTACATGATGACATTGTGTCTAGTAAGCTCAAAATACCTTGATTTATAGAGAATGGAAGAAAGGGAATAAATGGTAGATTGTGTAGACACCTAAATATAGCCACCAATAACCCCCAATCAGGGTTTTGGCCAATTTCCACCTAAAATACACAATTTGTCCTAAAAACACTAAAACATGTTAAATGATGTGAAAATCAACATATTCAAGTGCTAATTTTGGCTAGGGTATCCCTAAATGGGGAAATGCAATTTATGGGCCAACTAACTTTGATTAGATCATTCTCAGTCAAAATGTCAAATTTTCACCTACGTACTCTAGATTGCTCTTTTCTATCAAATATTTTGCATAAGATGCATGCCTTTGTTATTTATTTTTGGTAAAATTCTAAATGGGAATATTCATCTAATGCATCTGATGTGGACTTCTAATTCCAATCCAATCAAAATTAGGACCAATAGTAAGGCATTTTGATCAATTTGATTAATTGGTGCACAAAGTGCTTAATCATGCTTAAGAGCTAATTAACCCAAATCAAGGCGTAATCAAAAATTCCATGGAAACTTGTTGAAAACTTATTTTTGGAAATGAATATCAAATATATACATCATCAAGTGACCTCATTTCTTAGGAAGACATCCCTAGGTCATAAATGTCATAACTATCAAGATTCATGCCTCCCATGCCTCATAAATGCCTTCCATGATGCCCTACATGCCTCTTAATTTTCCCTTCTTACAATGTCATAATGAGGATAATTATAAACTTAATTCCAAAAATTGAATTAATCCTCAACCATATATCTCATTCTTAAGATGGATGGTTGAGGTTGATTCTAATCAAATCCAAAAATCTATAATTAGAAGGCCTCACAATATCATTTCTAAGCTATTTTGGTGCAAAGTTATTATGCTCAAATATATTCAAAGGACTTGATAATGAAAATTTATAATGCCAAATTGATTCCAAGCCAAGCCAAGCCACAAGACAAAGGTGCCAAGGAGAGATGGAGTAGCCAAGCTTCCATTGGCAAGGACTTCATGAGCACAAGCTGAGTAATCCACCACTATAAAGGCATTTGGAGCATCCAATGAAGGTGAATGAATTATTGTGTTTTAATTCCTTGCTTTTTAGTTGTATTTGTCATTTTATTTTGTTAACTAAGCTCTCCATAGTGTCTAGGCCTAGATATTTTATGTTATTAGTGTGTTTATTTCATTTTGATTTCATTTTGGAACTAACACCATACTATCCATCCTCTCTTGAGTAAAATTTTTAGATCACATAATGGCATTCCCAGTGGGACTAGATGCATCCTACACATGAAAGAGATCATTTTTCATCATCGTAGGCTTCCTAAAACCATTTCGAGCTTTGTTCTTCAACCATATTATTTTTGGCATATAGAGCATTTCTCATTCTTTGAAAAGACATTATTTTGTCTATGGTTTGTAACATATTCCCAAATAGGGG